>OX359293.1:42986850-44186850 GCA_947179395.2 Pulicaria dysenterica | reverse complement strand
TTGTGCTCATCAGTAGATGGTGCGGACTCGTTATCATAGACATCGTGGACACTATCCGCTTCAGACTGTGAGTCATCATTCAGGTCTTGAACACTGGCCAGGTTGGTCTCAGCAACCTCGAAAGCATCAGTATCTTGAAAATGCACTGACCAGTTTATCCCCTCATCTTTCTGAACAACCACCATTGCTTTGGATGATCCCTCATGTGATGTTTCAGCCTTCTTTGGAGTAGTGGTAGTTGAAGATTTTCCAGGAGATGTTCGGAAAGGGTACTTGGGTCCTGAGTTCTTTGGCTTTTCACATTCTCTTGCAAAATGACCCTTTTCTCCACAGTTGTAGCAGGTTACAGCTGACTTGTCGAAACCCAGCTTTGTATCTTTTGTTGCTGTAATCTGCATCCCCGTTCTTTTGACTAATGCCTTTGCTCTCCTTACCAGATTAGCATAGGACCATAGAATATCCTGTCTTTCCATCTCATCGTTGTCTATCTGGTCATAGTCTTCCTGAGTCAGGTAGGCATTTCCGATTTTACCCTTTAGCAGATCATCATATGAGGTGACCAACGCACTAAGCATTCCCATATGCTCCTTTACTTCTTCAGTGCTGCCATGCTTAAAATGCTCAGTGTTTAAAGCAGGCATAGACGTTTTGCTTGAAGGAGCAGAATATGGTGGTCCACTTGGAGTTTCAGAAGCAGACTTGATTGAAGAACTAACGTTAGATGTAAAAGCTGTCTGCAGTGGAGCATTTGATGAAGTGACTGGAGAAGCAATGGGTCCAGTACAGTATAACGAGGGATTCTGCACATAGCTGCTCAATCTGTCCAGATTTTGCTCCTCCTGTTCGTGCTCTTTTAGCTTAGTAATGAAGTCATTCAAATCCATGCCCTCAAAACCTTCACCATTCTTCAAAATCATGATGAACGGCCTCCAGCTTTTGGGTAGTGCCTTGGACAGAGTCTCAACTTGTTGTCTTTCAGAAATCTGCACCCCTAAACTATCCATTTCACTAAGAAGATGGTTGTATCTGTTGATCAGGTCTGGAAGCTTTTCATTCATGTATGAAGTGAAGTGGTCAAACTCCTTTCTCAACTGGGATGCCTTGAGCTCTTTCAGAGATGCATTCCCCTCGTTCCTCTTTTGTAGCGCATTCCACAAGGAACGTGACGTTCTATACCGTCGGAACTGGTGAAAGATCTCATTAGGAATGGCTTGGATCAAATAAGAGTAGGCTTTCTTCTCAGCATCATAAGCCTTCCTCTGATCGTCACTCATCTGATCATAGGGAACTTCGATATTCCCTTCACCTTTAGGCACGACATAATCAGCAGAAATGGCCCTGTGCAACCGTGGATCAATCCCATCGATAAAGATTTCAAAACGTGGTTTCCAGAATGGGTAATCTTCCATGTTTAGCAGTCTAGGTACTTTATTTATCCCGCCTTGTTCATTGTCCATTATTAAATTACTTAGGGCAGTTATAGTTTGTTTGGCAGCCATAAAACTCATGTCAGACATTATGATTAAAGCCTAAAACAAACGTAAACACTACGCACGAAGTGAGAATGGTTCGCAAGAAGTGAACACACTACGCACGTAGTAAACTGTACTATGTACGGATTGACAAAAGGTCACACAGACTCAAATACGTATGGAATGGGGACCTAGTACGCACAGACTCAATACGTGCGAAGTGAGGAGCACTACGCACGTGTTGATGACCCACGACGCACGGACAGGCACACAGACTACCGAAGATTCTAGAGGACTAACAATGCACTACGCACGCACTGAAGATCAATACGCACGTATTGAAAGGCACTCCGCACGAGTAAACTTCAAACGATTAGGAAAATTTTTAGGACACAAAGTCACACTACGCACGACCTGAAAGCTAATATGCACGTAGTAAGGGGTACTTCGCACGGATAAACTTCAACAAATCAGATTTTTTAACGCAAAAACTCGAACTTTTTGACCCAAAAACGACCTGTTTACGATTATACGCACGAAGAAACACTTAGAAATCGACAAAATGCAAACACCTAAATGACCAAAAAGACACCTAGACCACGAAACCTAAGGAAAAGTGATCAATCAAAGCACAAGGCTCTGATACCACTTTGTAGGACCGTTGGGGGTTCTAAACTAAAACACCCTAATGCTAGGACTGATCTAGGATGAGAAATAGTGCGGAATATCTATTTCCCAAACCTCCTAAGGATTCTAAGATCTGCTTAGGTGTCCGGCACACAGTAACACTAAGAAACACACAGAGTAGAAACAAGAACAAACTCTTAGAACTCACACAGAATGCTTAAGACTGCCCTTGGATATGAGATTAACACTAAGTTTGCATTTACCGAGGTTAAACTTGCAATTTCGAAGGCTCACTAAGGCTTAAGGTCATTCCCCGTCGATTACTCATGCGGTTAAGAGGTATTTATAGTATGGAAAACGCGTTTACCTTAAATAACTTTCACTACGCACGTGATGCAACGCACTGCGCACGTAGCGAGTCCAGTACGCACGTACCAGTTGTTTTAATAATAATTAATTTAACTTTAATCGACCACCTCACCACGCACGTAGTGAGCTCCACTACGTACGTAGTGAGCTCATCACGCACGTGATGACCTTCACTCATACTTAAACTTCCAAACACATTTCAACACATGATTAAGTACTTGTAAGCTTAAGACAAACATAAGTAACCCCTTATAATGTATAAACATGCAAACCATTAATCAAAACACATTTGAATTAACATTTCAAGTAAACATGTATGTATTGGATTGATAAGAACTAGGGACTTACTATTATGCAACACATGGATAGCATTGAAGCTGCTGTTGAGCAGGCTGCCATGTTGGTTAAAAGGTTCAAACCTTTCTTGAAAAGAAAGGGTGTCAAGAGGTTTGAGAAGAAACCCTTCAAAAGAGAAAGAGCCATGTCAAAACCAAATGCTTTTGAAGGTTGTTTCTCTTGTGGCAAGATTGGTCACTATGCCATTGAATGTAAGTCCAGAGAAAACACAGGCTTCAAGGGTTTCTCAAGCTCTGACAGCAAGATTGATTATGAAGCTAAATATAAGAAGCTTCTTGCTGCTGTCGTTGAAAAGAAGAAGAAGAAAGCTCAGAACAGGGTGCTGGTAGCTGAAGAAGAAGATTGGGCTGAGGAAGATCTCTCAAGTGATGAAGATGAGGTTCTCACAGCTCAGTTCAGTGTGATGGCTAACACAGCAAGTACAAGTTCCTTTGATGAGGACATGAAGAAAGCTGCTAAAGCTTGTACTTCTCCTGACTGGGATCCCTCTTCTATGTATCAGGTTGGAAAATTTATTAACTATGAAGATAATGAAAAGAACACTATGTTTGATTATCTGTGTGTTGAGTTTCAGTCAAATATTCAAAGAGTAAAGAAGCTAAAATTAGAAATAGAATCACTAAAAGAGAGATTAAGTCTTAAAGATGAGAAAGTGAAACAAATGACAAAACTGGAAGATGATTTAGCTAATCAAAAGATACTTAATCAGATCTTGGTACAAGAAACCAATGAAGCAACAATAAAGTTTAATGACCTTCAAAAAGTAGTTAGATCTTGGTGTGTATCTGCTGAGAAAACCACTCAATGTGTAAATGAGCAGATTCCAAAACAAGTTCAAGCTATTATTGGTGGAAATTATTCCCAAGCTGCTAACTGTGTTGATTTTAGCAAGAATATAAATATCTTAGAAAAAGCTGATATTTTACCTCTTACTTTTCAAAAGATTGTAAAAGGAAAAAGTATTATCACTAACAGATTTGTTAAAAGTATAAGAACTCAGCTGAAAGACTCAACCACTTCAAAAGTTGATTCAAGTTCTATTATTTTGACAGATAGCAAAAGTACTGAAAATTTAATTGTAAAGGAAGCAAGTAAAGGAATGGAATCATTTTTTGTGACCAAAGAGACATTCTGTTGTCAAACCTTGAAAGCTGATACATTAAATTTAGGATAACTGCTCAGCTGATAAAAAAATTAGATGATAACTACTCAGCTGATATCCTGTCAGGTGATCATGGATCCTCTTCTGTTTGTTTAGCTGATCAAGCATCACTTCAAACTCTTTTAATAGGATAAACTAATAGTAAAAGACCATTTATTTACAAAAAGTCTCAGTCTGCCATACCTAAATTTGATCATAAACTCATTTTAACTATGGGTCAACCTAAGGTAACTGTAAACAAAGACCTTAGCAGTTTACATAATCAATTGCAACAACTGAATGGTGAAATATGTCAGCTGATGACCCATAGTCATCAGAAAACAGTTAAGACATCTCTTAGGCAATTACCAAAACCTGTTAAAGGCTTCAAAAATAAAAAATGTTATAAATATGGGAGCAAAGAACATAAGGCAGGTAATTGTTCTCTTGAAAGTAACTCAAGACAGCGGACTGATAATGATAACACAGTTGTTTCTCTCATTCATAAACAACCTAATATAAAGTGGATGGCTAGGTGCAATCCACAGGGGTCCACTTAAATATGGATGCCCAAGTGTCACTAACCTTCTTTCAATCGCAACTATGCAGGGGCTGAACACATGGTATCTTGACAGTGGATGCTCAAGGACCATGACAGGTTGTAAAGCTTTGCTTAGTAACTACAAGAAGGAAAAAGGTCCAAGAGTGACCTTTGGTGAAAAAATTTGTGGGCAAACAAAAGGCTACGGAGAACTTCATAATTGGAACTTAACCTTGTCCAAAGTATCATATGTTAAAGGGCTAAAGTACAATCTCATCAGCATAAGTTAGTTATGTGATGGTGATAATAAAGTCCTCTTTACAAAGACAGGTGGTTCCATTTTAGATCAAGAAGGTAAAACAATAATTTGTGCAAAAAGAACCAAGGATGTATACACTTTTGATATGTCCTCTGGTGATCCATCTAAGTTAACCAGTTTGTATACAAAATCTGTAACTGACATAAACTGGTTATGGCACAAAAGGATTTCTCACTTAAATTTCAAAAATATAAACAAGCTGAGCAAGGGTGAACTAGTGTAAGGACTACCTTAACTGACGTATATTAAGCCTAAACCTTGCTCTGCTTGTGAGAAGGGAAAGCAGCACAAGACATCTTTTCCATCTAAGAAAGCCTTCTCCATTACTGAACCTTTCTACATGTTGCACATGGATCTATTTGGTCCTGTTGCTACTGCTAGTATTGGTGGAAGTAAGTATGCATTGGTGATGGTTGATGAATTCTCAAGATACACTTGGGTCATCTTCCTCAAAACTAAGAGTAAGGCTACTGAATAGATAATGAGTTTTATTAGAAAGATGGAAGTGCTAAATGGCAATCTGGTAAGGATGCTTAGAAGTGATCATGGAACTGAGTTTAGAAATCAAACTCTTGAAGGTTTCTATGATGAAAAAGGCATATCTCAAAACTTCTCTGCTCCAAGGACTCCACAATAGAATGGTGTAGCTGAAAGAAGAAACGAAACATTAATTGAAGCTGCAAGAACCATGCTGTGTGACAGTGGGTTAGGATTCAACTTCTGGGCTGAAGCTATCAGCTGTGCGTGTTTTACTCAGAATAGATCCCTAATAATCAAGAGGCACAAAAAAACTCCCTATGAAGTGCTAAAGGGAAGGAAGCCAAACATCAGTTTCTTTCACATCTTTGGGTGTTAGTGCTTCATACTGAACCAGAAAGATCAATTGCAAAAGTTTGCACCAAAGGCTGATGAAGGTGTTTTTGTTGGATATTTTGTGATCTCCAAAGCTTACAGAATCTATAACATCAGAACAAAGGTCATAGAAGAATCAATCAATGTAAGTTTCAATGGAAATGACTTTGTTGCTTCCTGTTCTACTAATCCATCTACATGTGAGGAATTTAATGATCTGCTACATACTGAAGACAACATTCCAGTGTCAGCTGATCCACTCCCATCAGCTGATGTAGAGGATTTAGATGAAACTGTTCCAAATTTATATCAAACTATTGCACGCCCAATCCTAAACCAATCCACACTTTTACTGAATGATGAGAATCATGATTCAACATCAATGGACTCTAACTCCATTTCAAACATTCCCTCATCAGTAGAAGTTTCATCAGCTGACATACCTGAAATTCTGTCAGCTGATCAACCAAAAGTTTCTTCAGCTGATCCAAACCAAAGAAATTTGACTCCCATAATCCAAAGAAATCCAAACTCTCCTAGAATCCAAAATGCCTATAAGGACCACAAGGATCATCCTAAAGATCAGGTCATAGGTAACATAGAAGCACCTGTACTAACAAGATCAAAAGCTTGTAATTTCTATTTGTATACAGGTTTTGTTTCTATGATTGAACCAAAGAAGTTGGATGAAGCTCTAAATGATCCTCACTGGATTAATGCCATGCAAGAAGAATTGGCAGAATTCACAAGAAACAATGTATGGACTTTGGTGCCAAGACCAAAGGATAAATCCATCATTGGTACTAAGTGGGTGTTTAGAAACAAAATGGATGACCAAGGGCTGATCATCAGAAACAAAGCAAGGTTAGTTGCGCAGGGGTATTGTTAAGAAGAAGGTATTGATTATGATGAAACCTTTGCCCCTGTTGCAAGACTTGAAGCAATAAGACTGTTTCTAGCCTATGCTGCCTTCAAAGACTTCAAAGTTTTTCAAATGGATGTTAAGAGTGCTTTCCTCAATGGAGAATTGAAGGAAGAGGTGTATGTCAAACAACCTCCGGGTTTTGAGGATGCTAGCAAGCCAGACCATGTCTATTTCTTGAATAAAGCTTTGTATGGTCTAAAGCAAGCTCCAAGAGCCTGGTATGATACCCTCTCTTCTTTTCTGACCACTAAAGGATTTACTAGAGGAAGCATAGATAGCACTTTATTTATAAGGAAATTCAAGGGTGATGTAATACTAGTGCAAATATATGTAGATGATATAATATTTGGGTCTACAAATTTGGATCTTTGTAAAAAGTTTTCAAAACTCATGTCTGATAATTATCAGATGAGCATGATGGGCGATTTAAACTATTTTCTAGGTCTTCAACTCAAACAAGAGGTTGATGGAATTTTCATTCATCAAACAAAATATGTAAATGACTTACTTAAGAAATTTGAGTTTGAAAATTGTTCTTCAATGAAAACACCCATGTCTACTGCCTTAAAGCTTGGAAAGGACACTGATGGTAAATCAGTGAACTTTATAGCTTATAGAGGTATGATAGGGTCTCTTTTATACCTCACCACAAGTAGACCAGATATTATGTTTTCAACATGTCTTTGTGCTAGATATCAAGCAGATCACAAAGAATCTCACTTAGCTGGAGTTAAAAGGATTTTCAGGTATCTCAAAGGAACTCCTAATCTAGGTCTTTGGTACCCCAAAGACTCTGATTTTGAGTTAGTTGGATGCACTGATTCTGACTTTGCAGGTTGCACACTAGACAGAAAGAGTACATCTGGGGGTTGTCAATTATTAGGTGGAAGATTAGTCAGCTGGTCAAGCAAGAAATAGAACTCTGTTTCAACTTCTACAGCTGAGGCAGTATACATTGCTGCTGGAGCTGCTGTGCTCAATTGCTATGGCTGCAAAATCAACTACTGGATTATGACATACAGTTTGAAAACTCCCCAATTATGTGTGACAACACAAGTGCCATATATATCTCTAACAATCCTGTTTTGCATTAAAATACTAAGCATATTGAAATCAGACATCATTTTCATAGAGATAATGTGCAGAAAAAGAAAGTTTCAATGCACTATATAAACACTGATATTCAATTAGCTGACATTTTTACAAAACCTTTGGATGAGTGTCGGTTCAACTTCCTAATATCCAAACTTGGCATGTTAAACTTGTAATATATTCTGTTCTTAGATAGTTAGTTTTGTGTAAGAAAATAATTTTATCTGTGTATGAAATGAAGTACTTATCTAAGCTTCTACATGTTTTACTTATGGTAGATCAGCTAATGGAATTATGTCAGCTGATGATCATCAGCTGACACTATACCTCAGCTGATAAACCATCAGCTAAGACTTATAAGCTCAGCTAAGTGAACTCATTAGCTGACACTTATTTTATCTCAACATGGATCAGCTGACACTCTCTTTTGTCAGCTGATGATTTTTAAAAGTCAAAAATCCTGTGTCCCCACACTTATTTTATTATTTTCTCATTTGTATTTAATATGTTAACTAGGTATTTAATTTCTGTTAACTTGTCCGTTAGTTGTCCGTGTATTTATTATCTTATTCATTTATCTACCTTTTTGCAGAAGTGACAGTTTAGGTTTCCAAGGAAGATATAAAGATGTTTTCGAGCGGTTCTTCATTTCTTACGCTTTCAAAATTCCCAAACACTCTTTCTCTCTAAAATATTCAAACCCTAAACCTTCGTTGCTCAAACTGTTTCACTCTGTAATCATGGTAACTTTCAACTCTGTTTCTACTCCTCTTGTTATTGCTGGTGAGAATGTTGCACCCAACTCTGAACTCACCATTCGTCCCAATAACTTTTGAATAACCACTGAAATTCCCTCAAACAAGGCAAACCAGGGATACGAACCCATGGTTGCGTTTATTACTGCCCATCCCCTGTTTCCTTGTCTCTCTGCTCATCCTTACTTCATTTTCCCTCACATTGTTGGTGAGATGTGCTACACTGCTAGGTACCATCCCAATCAAAACCTCATCACCTGCACGTGTCTGAATGGCCACATCAACATAAATTTCACTGTCGACACTCTGCGACAGGCCATCTCTCTGCCAAACTTGGCTCCTTATCAACCATTTGCTCAAATGGATCAAGTTTTGGAGGTACTACCCCTAATTGGCTACAATGCTCCTATTGCCCATGGTCAGTACAAGTTGTCTGTGCTAGGACATCTGTGGAAGTATCTGGCAAGTGTCATCACTCGCTGTTTTGGTCCCAAAACTGGAAGCTTCAATCAAATGAACCAGACAGAGCTTATGCTACTTCATGCCTTAGTCACAGGGAGGAATATTGACTTTGCTCAAGTCATATTCTCGGATATGGTTGACAAAATTACTCTTGCTACTTCAAAGAAGTCCACAAGGACTATTGTTCCCTACATAAAGTACTTGAGCTTACTTGTCCCTCATCAGATGCAATGGGAACAATATACTGGGATAGCTGTTGTGCTTGATGAAATGCCCATGCCTCAAATGGGTCAAAAGATTTTTAATCTAATAAGGGAAGAGCAAGGTCCAGCTATTACTGCCCAGATGCAAGAAATCATTGATATTGCTGGTGATGAAGCTGAGGTTGAAGAAGAGGTGTTTGCTGCAAACTTGGAAGAACAAATGGTTGATGATTCTGAATCTCCTGATACGATCACTGAGCATTCTGAAGAGTCAGTGACTCATGCTCAAGATGAATCCATGATTGAAGAAGAAAGGATGGATGAAGGGTTGATGGACACTGCTGATCATGAAATAATGTTTAAAGCAGATGTTTTTGATGAACCAGCACAGGATGACCTTATTAGTCCTGATGCTGAGGATGTATTGGAAGTAGATAGTGGTGATGAAAGAGGTGATGCTGGCTATGGTTACACTAAAAATATTCAAGCTACAACCAGCTCATCTTCTCCTAAAGGGATGCCTATCACTGAATTCCCTGTCTGTTCCAGCTCTACCACACCACAAACTCAACACAGTGATGAAGAATCTGATGATGATTCTCCAAGTAGGACTCTTGGTGGCACAATTGCATATCCCAACCCTGATCAACAACAAGGATCGGGTGACTCTGTTCATAGAGCACCAAGTGGTGGAGATGAAGAAGTTCCTGATGCTGAAGAGATCTCTGATAAGCTGGTGGAGCTCATAGAGATCAGCAAAGCAAAACGAATCTCAGGTATACCTTTATCACTCCCCGAGGACACTCATTTGGTTAACCCCACCAATGAGAACCCATCCTCTCCTCCAGTTGTAACACCCCCATAACTTCCAAGCTCTAGTCAACTCCCAACAATTGCTAGTTCTACTCCCTCATACACCCATACTGACTTAAGGTCCCAAGAGCTTGTGCACTTTCCACAAGTCTCTGAGGTACTGTTATCCACACCTCTGACCTCAACTCCTATAGCTACCTCTTATGTTGAGGGGGAGCTTATGGATGTTGCTTTAACCCAACTGCCAGTGGACATGCCTTCACAAAAGGTCACATTCGTAAATATGCGATTGCTGCAATCTGGGTCACCCTACCAACAGGGTGATACCATTGAAAGACAGACCTCCTCCCAAGGTCATACTGTGTCTATAGACTCTGTGAGTCAAGCCTTTCCCTTAGTAAGTTCACAACAACTTACTACTGAAATAAGGGATACCCCATTGAGTGCAACCCTCACTCACACTCACATCCGTGCACATACTTTTGATTCAATACTTACATATACTAGTGCACTGCCTGTCAATACTAGTGGCATAAACCAGCCATTGGTACAGGGCACACTCTCTGTTCCCATTGATCTTAGGCCTATAAACTAAGGTCTAAGTGAGGGACCTCAATCTATTCCTGTTCTTGGCACCTCAACTCAATCAACTCCCATCAAATCCCTTCCCTCTACCTTCTCTGAACCTTCACCCCAAATAATTCAAAGTCTACTGTCTATCTCTCAAAAGATGGATATTCTTCAAGCCTCCTTCACCTCCTTCCAAACTAAAACAGAAACCCAACTCTCTCATTTAACCCAAGAGATTGAGTCACTCAAATCTACCCAATCTCAATCCCAACCCACCCCTGCCCCTGTTGATCTTTCACCATTTCTAACCAAATTGGATCAACTTCTTACCCAAACTTCTATTCCTACTCCTATTCCTTCACCTATCATCTCAAACCAAACCATTACCAATCTCAACCAAACCATTTCCAACCTTATAACACAACTCCATACCTTAAGACCTTCCCCTCCTCACATTTCAGTAACCATACCTGACTCTCTTCTTAGAGTCTCTTCTCTTCTCCAAACCATAACTACTGACCTCCAACACCTAAACAACTACTCCATCCAAAAGCACAGTGAAACCCTCAAAGAATTCACCAATATCACTGATGCTATCCTAAGCCTGAGGAGACCTCCATTCTTCACTCAACCTCCTATCCCCACTACCTCTCCTTCAACTTCACCTATCCCTCCCTCTACCTCTACTCCTTCTCCATCTCCTTATTCTTTTATCCCTCCTTCTGTTGCTAAGCCCTCTGACAACTTTCCTTTTACATTTGCTGATGACAAAAGGGGGAGAACTCAGTTAGAATAGAACCTTCACCAGATACAATCAGAGCAGCTGTTGATGCATATACAGCTGAGTTTCAGGCTATGCAAGCAAAGGATGCATCTGCCCCTAATGAAACAGAAACTCAAAGAAAATCAGATGTTGAGGGGGAGAATCAATCTGAGGGGGAGCAACCTGCTCCAGATGAGCAAAGGCCAAAAAGAAGATTCAAACAAATGGCTAGAAGGAAGAGTGCTAAAAAGCCCAGACAAGATAAATCTTGTGCACCAATCAATGTGCCATCAGAAGATTCTGATGATGATGATGATGAAGATAGGGTGCCTCTGTCCTCTCTGCTCAACTTGAAAAAGCAGAGCCTCTCAACTCAAGCTCCAACAGTCCAAGCTTCCTCTCCAGTACAATCAAGTCAACCAACTACCAGCAGCACATCAAGGAGAAAAGGAAAGAAAATAATGTCTGCTGAGGAGATTGAAGAAGAAGAAAAAAGAGAAGAAGAGTTAAATCAAGAGGATGAGAATCTCAGAGAGCTAAGTGAACTGGTTGCTGCTCTTGGTACAACCATTGAAGATGTTCTGAAAACCAAGGAGAGACACCAGGAGTTCACTACTCCTAAAGATCTTGCTGCAATCATTGGTATCACTGATGATGAATTGAGAGAACTACAAGAAGAAGAAATCATCATGCTATCTTCTCAATCACATCCAACACAGGTTGCATCACAGCAAGATGATCCTACTGTCAAGAAAGTTCCTAAAAGAGGAAGAACTCACAGAGAAGCCATTCAAGCAGCATGAGTTCAACTTTGGAGTTACAACTCAGCAATCTGAAAGGGAGATCAAAGAGGTCTTGGATAACAAGAAGAACTTGATAGAAAGAAAGGATCCAAATCTCATTTCCAGAGTCACTCTATATAAGGGAACAGATGAAGGGCCATATCTCAGATTAGTAAGAAGAGAAGAAAGACAAACACATGAGAATGCCTATATTCATCACTACAAACTGTTTTCCTTTACTGAGATGATTGAGACTCTGTACAACCTCCTTAAATCCAAAAGTGAAATTGCCACAAGGTTCATAAACAAATTTGAATACTGGATCAGAATGGCTGTCTACCACAGGATATGCACTCATGATCAATTTGTGGAACACATTGATATGATTAAAGACGCCTTCAAGAAATCCTCCAAATCTTTTGTACCTGTTGATCATATTATACTTAATCCTGATCATCCTTACCTGTCTGCATATGAAAATGTCAACACTGCTCTACCCTCCAACATTGAACCAGAAATGTTTAGGTACATAACTGAAGCTGAAAGAGGGATGTTCTTCAAGAACAGAGCTGGTGTTTGGAGATCCTAAGAGAAACTGACTTAGGAAGAGCCCCTAGAGAGTTAATCTTTCAAGTTGCAACTTTTATAAGGGGACAGACAGGAAGTGAACATTTTGAAAGTCTGATTCAAACAAGAGCTGAAGAGTTGTTGGCTGCAAATCCACTAGACAGACTTCTGAATGTAAAAGAAGAACCTTGGTGGGAAGAAAACTGAAACTTCATAACTAGATTAGATGTAATTTCAAATTCCTAGAATAGTTCAACTTCTGTACTTAGTTTAACTCATAGTTAGATTGCTCTGTGTTGGGAAATTTGCTAAGTAATGGAAACTGTTGGACATGCAAAGGTAAAACTGTTAGAGGAAATTTGTGATAACAGTTGAAAACTGTTAGAAGTAATTATGGGAAAACAGTTGCAAACTGTTAAGTGAAGTATGAAAACAGTTGTGACTAACAGTTGCTGTGAGCATTACAACTATTAGTACAAAGTTCAGAACTGTTAGTTCAAGTGTTTAAAACTATTAAAAGACCTTGAAGAGAAGACTGTTAGAAGAAGACCAGAACTGTTTCATTCAACAAACAGTTTCTGTTGAGCTATTCATGAAAAATGCTATCTTTGTGGATTTGAAGTATATCTTTATCAAAGTCGAAGATTATCAAGATTATCTCGGAAGATAGAAGATTACCTAACTGTCAACTTATCAAGGAGGATCAAGAGTCTATAAATACTCGATTAGAATATTGTTACTTCATATATAGATCTCTTGTTCGTATTGATTTGCATTCATTCGTATTGTTATTTACTTTCAGAAAGTGTTTAGCCTCTAAGTTTCTTTTGAAACCTAAGAACAAATTGTGTTCTTCGTCTAACATAAGAAGTGAGATTGGAGGTGTAGATGAATATTGTAATCGTTATTGATTATTAATAAACATCTTTGTTTGGCAGTATTTTGTGTTTATTGATTGAATTGTTTTTGTGTTGAAAACCTTTGTAATAAATTAAGTGTGATTCCGCAACTTCTTAATTGATTGTGATCAAAACTAAAGATTGTCTTTTTAACAACTCTAATTCAAAAGATAATTCTTGTTATTTGGTATTAAGCAATATCTGATCCTGACAAGTGGTATCAGAGCCTTTTCATTAAGGTTCCTTTGATCACTATTTGAAGATTTTTCACAGATCTGTTGTGTTCTGTTATTTAAGGTTTGTTTAAATCTTGTTGCGTGTTTTTCATTCATATTACTACAATGGAGTCTGGTGGATCTTCTGATAACACTGGATCTGGGTCAAACATTCGAGTTCCCATGCTAAAACCAACTGATTTGAGATGTAGAAACTAAGAATCAAGCAGCATGTCCAATTAATGCACTATGCTATTTGGGAAATCATAGAAAAGGACCCCATTACTACTGTTGATTTAGATGAAACAGGAAAACCAAAGAAGAAATCAACACCAAGAACAGATGCTGAAAAGAAAGAGAGAATGATTGAGATGAAAGCTCTTCGCATTCTTCAGATTGTTATTCCTAATGAATACCCGCATCAGTTCAAGAAGTTTAATGATGCTCATGAACTGTGGAATGCATTAGAGAAGAGGTTTGCAGGGAATGCAAGTTCCAAAAGGAACCAAAGGGATCTTCTGAAACAGGCTTATGAGAACTTTACTAGTGGGAAGAATGAGAGTATAACTCAAATCTTTGATAGATTCTATAAGCTGGTTAGTCAACTTGAGAGTGCAAAGGTTAGACTAGAACAAGATGAGATCAATAGGAAGTTCCTTAGGTCCTGAGGTAAAGAGTGGACAGTTTATGCTGCACAATGGAGAACTAAGGATTCTCTGGAAGATATTGAGTTAGATGATCTTTACAACAATTTGATTGTGTTTGAGGGAGTGATAGAGGAAAAAAGAAAGTCTGTTATCCCTAGCCACAATGCTGCTCTTCTGTCATCCTCAGGTATGGACTCAAACCATTCTTTAACTAATTCTATTGATGGTTGTGCAGGTACTAGTTCTGTTGTTGGACTAGATGTAAACACTCCTGATGCTGTGCTTGAAGCATTTCTTGCTAGTCATGCACATTCAACTCTCACCAATGAGGATCTTGAGCAAGTGCATCTAGATGATCTTGAGGAGATGGATCTAAAGTGGCAGATGGCTATGTTAACTGTCAGAGCCAAAAGATTCATCAAAAGAACTGGAAGGCAGAACATGAACTTCAGGGCTGATGGCAAGGCTGGGTTTGACAAATCAAAAGTTAGATGCTTCAAATGTCAACAGCTTGGCCACTTTGCAAGGGAATGCAAATCTGGTGGACAAGGCCAGAATCAAGGACAAAGATCAAACCAAACTTCATCAGCATTGGTCTCACAAGAAGGCCATGGATTTGATTGGAGTGATCAAGCAGAGGAAGCCACTCACAACAAAGCATTGATGGCATTGACTGACTCCTCCATCAAACTGGATTCACCAGAATCAGAAGACATACACGTATCTTCTAAACTCTGTCCAGGTGAATGTAGAGCCATTGGTAAAAGGTTTAGAGAGCACAACAAAAAGGTATGTGCTGCTCTAAGTAAAATGGAGGAGAGAAGGTATGAAACCAGTGCTGTCATTGAAAGCTTTGAAAAGAAAATCAAAGATTATCAGGCTAATGAACTGCAAATGGACTATGATAGAAAGTATCATAAGTGGGAAAAGGAGCAGCTTCAGGAAGAGATTGATAATCTTAAGAAAAAGCTGAGTGAGAAAGAAAGTAAGGTAGAAGAGTTAACCAAGAAGCTGGATGGTGTAGACATAGATTTAAGTATGTTCAAAGCAACAAATCTTAAACTTGAAACCATATTACAATCTCAAATCGGAGATAAGGTGAAAACAGGTTTAGGATACAAACAGACCCCACCTCCATACAATCACAATTACATAACTCCCATGTCTGATGTAGCTGATAGGTATGTCAATGAACCATTAGAAGCAGAGTTGAAGTCAGCTGATCCAAAATTTGAAAGTGAAGAAGAAGGAGTTGTGTATGAAGTGAGTGATGACAAGAATGAGGGAGTTGTGAAGAAGGAAGAGGTTATTCCATTTGAAAATCACATCTGGTGTGAACCCATAGCCACACAATCTACTTTACAACGTGTGATGTTTGTAAAAGCATCCTCTGAACCCTTCACCATTGAGCCCAAACCTTCCAAACCTGTTTATTCTATAAACAGTTCCACAACAGCTGCTAACAGTCCCCAACTTTACACTAACAGTTCTAAACAGAGCCCAAACAGTTTTAAATCAAACATCTCAACTGTTAGTGTTAAGTCCAAAGGAAAAGAGAAGATTGATGAAGTTCAAGTTGAGAAGCCAAATAAGGAAGCTTCAAAAGCACAATCTCAATCCAAATATGTGAAAAGGCATACTGAAGTGCCTGTATGCACATGCAAACATCATGGTGTTCAGAAATTTCCTCCTTCAGCACCAGTGAGAGGAAATCAAAGAAATAGGAACCAGTTTTGGTCACAAAGAACTGGTTTGCCTATTGTAAAAATCAAAAGGTGCTATATATATGGGAGAGCAAATCACTTGGCTCACAACTGTTATCATAACCCACAGATCTATAGCACCCAGAAACCAAGTCATAGAAAACAGGCTAACAGTTCAACAACTGTTAAGCCAAAACAGGCTAACAGTTCTACAGCTGTTAAATCAAAACCAGCTAACAGTTCTTCAACTGTTAAGCCAAAACCAAAAACTGTTGGTCTGGCTTGGGTGAAATTGTAGAAACAAACAGTTTCTGAAGAGGTTAAAACTATAAATTAATCTGAAAATCAAACTATTTTACAAAGTGACTCAACTATTTTACCAAATTCAAAAACTGTTTGTTCAAAAGTCTCAACTGTTAATCACAACAGTTGGGAACCACATGTTCTCACCAAATACTCTTCACACAAAATAAAGAAGTCTAATTTAGATGAAATCAAGAAGAATCAAACTCTGTTTAAGTATTATGATTTGAATGGTGTACCCAAGACTTGTATGGCCTGGGTACTTCCTGCTACTAACTGATTTTTATTTGTGCAGAGCATTCATAGGGCCGATCATGGATCAATTTGGCATGTGGATAGTGGATGCTCAAGGCACATGACTGGAAATCCACACTGTTTGAAGGTTTTCAGAAGCATCAATGGAGGATATGTAGCATTTGGAGGAAATGCTAAGGGAGGAAGAATCACAGGTAAAGGAGCTGTGGAGGCAGGTACACTAACTTTTAATGATTTTTTCTTTGTTGAACAACTTAAATACAATCTGTTAAGTGTATCTCAAATCTGTGACAATGGAAACAAAGTCTTGTTTACAAACACTGAATGCATTAACCTGTCAAAAGATTTTAAACTGGATGAAAAAGATGTTCTTTTAAGAACACCTAGAAAGGATAATGTATGCTGTCTGGATACACAAAAGGTTGCTAAACAGAATGTATTAAGTTGTTTACTCTCAAAGTCATCTCATGATGAGTCTGCTATTTGGCATAGAAGGATGTGTCACATGAACTTTAAAACCATGAATCTGTTAGCTAAAAACAATCTGGTAAGAGGTTTGCCCCAAAAAGAATTCTCATGTGATGATCATTGTGTAGCCTGTCTCAAAGGCAAGCAACACAAAACTTCTTATAAGCCCAAAGAAGTTTCTTCCATTACTACTCCTTTATAACTGTTGCATATGGATCTTTTTGGTCCTACATCTGTGGTCAGTATAGGGAAGAAAGCTTACTGTTTAGTCATAGTTGATGACTTCACCAGATTTACTTGGGTTCAATTCCTTAGAACTAAAGATGAAACTGCAGAGTTAGTTAAGTCTCTTATTCTTAGAATTGAAAATCAATCTGATTTGAAGGTGAAAGTCATTAGATCTGATAATGGTTCTGAGTTTAAGAACTATGAGTTAAACAGCTTTTGTAAGGAAAAAGGAATTGAAAGACAGTTTAGTACTCCTAGGACTCCTCAACAGAATGGAGTGGCTGAGAGAAGGAATAGGACTTTGATAGAGGCTGCTAGATCTATGTTAGCTGATTCTAGGCTCCC
This sequence comes from Pulicaria dysenterica, assembly GCA_947179395.2. Classification (NCBI taxonomy): domain Eukaryota; kingdom Viridiplantae; phylum Streptophyta; class Magnoliopsida; order Asterales; family Asteraceae; genus Pulicaria; species Pulicaria dysenterica. The sequence goes on along the minus strand of OX359293.1, from coordinate 44,169,177 downwards.
AATGACCTTCTGGGCAGAAGCAGTGAACACGGCCTGCTATGTTCAGAATAGAGTACAAATTGTCAAGTCCAAAGGGAAAACTCCTTATGACTTGTTCCTTAAACGAAAACCTTTGATCAACTTCTCCAAACCATTTGGATGTCCCTGCACTATCCTTTATCTATTATAATATTATTAAACCAAGTACCTTTGTCTCCTTCTCTCTTCATCAACCCGGACACACCTTGCTTATATATACTCATGCATGGAAACATGCTAAGTATGAGTTGAAAAAGCACTGAAATCTCATAAGTTGATAATTAGAAGAGTTAGCATTTTACTTTCAGTGTAACAAACTTGTTCATGTGTTGAACATCTTAGACATTAGTTGTTTAAGATTACTATTGTCTATGTGTTAGACAAATCTAGTTGCCACCTTTTATTGAACTTAGATTTTCCGCATCTAGTTTATGTAATTCTTGATTAACATCAATAAGAATTATATAAAAGTAAACCATGTGTCACTTAAATTTTAATTTGCTAAAGTTTGTATTCAACCCCCCCCCCCCCCTTCTACAAACATTTGTTGTTGTAGTATCCATTCGGGACCAACACTTATTCATGTGTTGAACATCTTAGACATTAGTTGTTTAAGATTAGCATTGTCTATGTGTTAGACAAATCTAGTTGCCACCTTTTATTGAACTTAGATTTTCCACATCTAGTTCATGTAATTCTTGATTAACATCAATAAGAATTATATAAAAGTAAACCGTGTGTCTCTTAAATTTTTATTTGCTAAAGTTTGTATTCAACCCCCCCTCCCCCTTCTACAATCATTTGTTGTTGTAGTATCCATTCGGGACCAACAACTGGTATCAGAGCAGGCTAGATAACTCATATCTAAGATCGGTTTTGCTTACTCTTCAAATGCTTTTACCCCACACTACCAAATGGCCACTCCGGTTGTTGCTTCAAATGGTTCTTCAAATAATGGCTCACTCAGTAGGTGTCCAACTTTTGATGGAGAAAACTTTTCTCTCTGGAAGAGTAGAGTTCTTCTCTATATGTCAAGCCTAGATGATGTAATGCTAAAAACTGTAAATGAAGGTCCTTATGTTCCTTCCTCAACTATTCAAGTAACTGAAGCCACTGATGAAGTTCCTGCTGTTGAAAGACTAATTATAAAGCCTATAAATCAATAGTCTGGTGAAGACAAAAAGCTTGTTAATCTTGATGTTAAAGCAAGAACAGCCTTAGTCTCTGCACTACCAAATGATGTCTATCATCAAGTTCTTAACTGCAAATCTGCAAAAGAAATGCTAGACACTTTGACCGTTGCATATGAAGGCACTGAAGAAGTGCAGGAAAACAAGAAACTCCTTCTGGTAAGAGAATACGAGTTCTTCTTTGCTCATAAAGGTGAAAGTCTAACTCATGCCTACACCAGGTTCAACTGCCTTATTAATTACTTAAGAAGGGCAGATGTTCCCAAGAGCAATAAGGAACTTGTAAACAAGTTTCTAGACTCTCTCCCAGAATCTTGGGATCATTTTATCACTGTGCTTAAACATGGTGAGAAAATCAAGGGTCTTACACTGGTTGGTTTATATGGAAACCTTGTGAATCATGAACAATCAGTGAAACAAAGGAAACTCTCTACCAAGGATATGAAGGAGGCTGAAAAAGCTCCAACTACTGCCCTTGTATCTAAGGATACAAGATCTAGGAGTTTTGCAGTAGTGGTGGATGAATCAAGTGATGAGGAAGAAGAAGAGGAAACTTCTGATGAAGAGCAGGTGGCTGATGGGGATGAAGATCTAAAGAACATGGACAACATTGAAGCTGCTATTGAGCAGGCTGCCATGTTTGTTAAAAGGTTCAAACCTTTCTTGAAAAGAAAAGGTGTCAAGAGGTTTGAGAAGAAACCCTTCAAAGGAGAAAGAGCCATGTCAAAACCAAAGGCTTCTGAAGGTTTATTCTCTTGTGGCAAGACTGGTCACTATGCCAGTGAATGTAAGTGCAGAGGAAACACAGGCTTCAAGGGTTCCTCAAGCTCTGACAGCAAGATTGATTATGAAACTAAGTATAAGAAGCTTCTTGCTGCTGTCCTTGACAAGAAAAAGAAGAAAGCTCAGAACAGGGTGCTGGTAGCTGAAGAAGAAGATTGGGCTGAGGAAGGTCTCTCAAGTGATGAAGATGAGGTCCTCACAGCTCATTTCAGTTTGATGGCTAACACAGCTCATTTAAGTGTTAAAGATGAGAAACTGAAACAAATGACAAAACTGGAAGATGATTTAGCTAATCAAAAGATACTTAATCAGATCTTGGTAAAAGAAACCAATGAAGCAACAATAAAGTTTAATGACCTTCAAAAAGTAGTTTGATCTTGGTGTGTTTCTGCTGAGAAGACCACTCAGTGTGTCAATGAGCAGATTCCAAAACAAGTTCAAGCTATTATTGGTGGAAATTATTCCCAAGCTGCTAACTGTGTTGATTTTAGCAAGAACATACATATCTTAGAAAAAGCTGATATTTTACCTCTTACTTTTCAAAAGATTGTAAAAGGAAAAAGTATTATCACTAACAGATTTGTTAAAAGTACAAGTATTCAGCTGAAAGACTCAACCACTTCAAAAGTTGATTCAAGTTCTATTATTTTGACAAATAGCAAAAGTACTGAAAATTTAATTGTAAAGGAAGTAAGTAAAGGAATGGAATCATTTGTTGATACCAAAGAGACATTCTGTTGTCAAACCTTGAAAACTGATACATTAAATTTAGAAACTCAGCTGACTGAAAATTCTTTAGCTAATGATATTACATCAGCTGATCAAAAAGTAGATGATAACTGCTTAGCTGATATCCTGTCAGCTGATCATGGATCCTCTTCTGTTTGTTTAGCTGACCAAACATCACTTCAAACTCTTTTAATAGAAGAAACCAAGGGAAGAGGACCTTTTGTTTACAAAAAGTCTAAGTCTACCACACCTAAAGTTAATCATAAACTCATTTTAACTAAGGGTCAACCTAAGGTAACTGTAAACAAAGACCTTATCATTTTACAGAATCAGTTGCAACAACTGAATGGTGAAATCTGTCAGCTGATGACCCATAGTCATCAGAAAACAGTTAAGACATCTCTTAGGCAATTACCAAAATATGTTAAAGGCTCCAAAAATCAAAAATGTTATAAATGTGGGAGCAAAGAACATAAGGCAAGTAATTATTCTCTTGAAGGTAACTCAAGACAGCGGACTGATAATGATAACACAGTTGTTTCTCTCATTCATAAACAACCTAATATAAAGTGGATGGCTAGGTGCAATCCACAGGGATCCACTTAAATGTGGATGCCCAAGTGTCACTAACCTTCTTTCAATCACAACTATACAGGGGCTGAACACATGGTATCTTGACAGTGGATGCTCAAGGACCATGACAGGTTGTAAAGCTTTGCTTAGAAACTACAAGAAGGAAAAAGGACCAAGAGTGACCTTTGGTGATTGTGGGCAAACAAAAGGCTACGGAGAACTTCATAACGGGAACTTAACCTTGTCAAAGGTAGCATATGTTTAAGGGCTAAAGTACAATCTCATCAGCATAAGTCAGTTATGTGATGGTGATCATAAAGTCCTCTTTACAAAGACAGGTGGTTCTATTTTGTGTAGAGAGCTGAGGGTGTGCGAAAGGATCAAAAGAAAAGAAAGGTCCTCACCATATAGTATAAATCTGGGTAACCACATATGCTACTAGATCTCATGTGTTGAGATTTGTTATTGAAGTAGACATCATGGACCCATTGATGCAATGCACAACCCCATCCAGCTACTCAATTATCTCTTAAAAGATGATTGTTTCAACTTCACACGAAGAATTAGCATATTCCTATTGACATCTCACTCGGAGATTGTTAATATTGAAACAAGGAGGACATGCTGCTCTGGTCCCCGACTTCTTTCATGCACATATTGAGTCTAGAGCACATTGATATATTAAATTCATTTCTTAGGACACATGTTTGAAATGTCATACATATCTAGTCTTCATGACTAGTGGAACATCTTGGAGTGATATCTTTGTGATATGCACGATGATTAGATGGAAATCCTACCAGAATCAACGTTATGCCAGTTCTGAAAGTAGGTCACACACTTTATTTAAACTGTTGTGTTAACGAGTAATCTATGTGATCTCGGTGTTAAATTTACCCAAGGTAACTTTGAGACGGTGCCCTAAAGACTGTCTCACATACTTTCAAGCTATATCATTGTTGTGACATTTCAAGAAGCGCAAGTCTATCATGATGTGGATTTTTTACACAAAGTGCTTACATTCATGTCAAAATCAAGTTGTATGCAAATTGTTTGAACATGATGTTCATGATAAATCCTAAGCATCATGAGGGGCAGAATACAATTTTAAGAGTGAAGATTGTATAGTTGATTTTGAGATATTAAAGCAAAACGTTATTCAAGATATTGAGGGGGAGAAGAAAATCAATTTGAGTTGTTCATAGAAAACATTATTCTGATGTTTTGAAGACGAAAAGATGAAGACCCATGTATGCTTAAGAGTCTGTCATTCAAGATGAGAAGACATTTTGAAGACATCAAGTAAAAAGACTGAAGATTCAAAAAGTAATCGTTCTAGTCTTATCCTAAAAGCTTCAAGAGTATGCAGACTGAAAAAGAATATATACGTGATACAAAAGGGGAAGATTGTTAGAGATTTCACAAGATGCTAAAAAGACATAATATCTTCTATTTCAATACAAAGGGGGATATTCTTAGGATCTTATATTGTATAGAAATAGAAGATCACATTGTGTGTGAAGTTTGTATAAAATACAAACTAAGAGGACTTAATTGTAAATATAGTCAAAGAGTATATAAGCATATGATTAGTGTTAATCATGTAACATTAGAAGGTCTTTGTCATAATTCAATTCTTAAGTGTGTGCTTAAGGGTGTTTTAGCATTCTCTCTCTACATTCAAGATTACTTGCCATTGATCTTCATGAGTTTACTTGATACCTGAATCTCTTGGGACAAACATTACTCCTTCTTAAACTTCTACTATACACAAATACCTTCCACACACACCTCTACTTGTTTAGTGCAATCAATCTTTCAGATTAGAAACCCTAAATCGCTCCGTGCGAATTCTAAATCGCTTAGTGCGAATTCAAAATTTACTCAGTGTGAATTAACGATGGACGGAACCATTGTCATTCTCAGTGATTAAATGGTTAGAGGTGCTCCGATGAAGAACAATGGTGTGCCGTTGATTCGAATCAACAATCAACATGCCTGTCTCACAATTCCATAGAGGAAACGAGGTAGAGGATACGAAATATGGGTGGAAAACATTCGAAAATGCCCCTTGGCATTCGCTTTTTCAGGAGCACCACTCAATATCGTTCCACAACATCTGTTGGAGTTCTGGTATACTTGTACTTACGTCCAGAACAGGGGGGAGATAACTTGCACTGTTCTAAATGGGGATAGAATAGTTGTCATTACTATGCAGCGGCTAAGGGAAGTTCTTCAACTCCTTGCAAATGATGCATTTGAAGCTGCTGTTACAAGACAAGTGGAAAGGTTTGTCCTACCCAACATGGGTGACCCACAAACAGAGGGTGTGATAAAGAAAGCCACTTTTCCAACTGGATAAGGCTTCATGGTGTCCACTGTGATACGTTCACTTGGCACTAAGAGTGGAGGCTTGGATCAAGTCAATGAGTTCGAGATGCAGCTGCTCTACAACATGTATCATGCCAGAAATCAGGATTATGCATTGCTCATCTTCAACGAGTTCAAAGCCCAAGTTATGAAGACACCAAGGGATCTACACGTACCATTTATAAGGTACTTATCCTTGGTGGTGGAAGTTGAGTTGGGAGAACAACATTATGAAGCTGGGCAGGATGTGTTCCCTGCTCCAACACTCAGCTCAAAGATGAGACAAAGTTAAGCTTGTAAGATGTGTTCGAAATATAACTTAAACAAAATTATGAGGCTTGATCAGACTGAGCACTTATAATGTTTCAGACTGAGCACAAGTTGAATATAAGCTGAGCATATATTCGATCAGCTTAGACTATATCTTAGTAAGATTATCAATGTGTTTGATAAGCTGTGTATGTCACCTAATGTTGGTCCCGAATGGATACTACAACAACAAATGTTTGTAGAAGGGGGGGTTGAATACAAACTTTAGCAAATAAAAATTTAAGAGACAGACGGTTTACTTTTATATAATTCTTATTGATGTTAATCAAGAATTACATGAACTAGATGCGGAAAATCTAAGTTCAATAAAAGGTGGCAACTAGATTTGTCTAACACATAGACAATGCTAATCTTAAATAACTAATGTCTAAGATGTTCAACACATGAACAAGTTTGTTACACTGAAAGTAAAATGCTAACACTTCTAATTCTCAACTTGTGAGATTTCAGTGTTTTTCAACGCATACTTAGCATGTTTCCATGCATGAATATATATAAGCAAAGTGTGTCCGGGTTGATGAAGAGAGAAGGAGACAAAGATACTTGGTTTAATAATATTATAATAGATAAAGTTAGTGGGTGAAAAGTAAGTTAACTTTATACACAAAGTCTGTAAAGTGAACATACTTTTCAGTAATGAGTGTACCCACTATCTATTATTATATTATTAAAGTACTACCTTTATATCTTGGAAAAGTAAACTTCTCCTTTCACACTTGTGCTTTAATCAACACCATGCTTTCTAAAGATTTGACTTTACCAAGTATGGAGTTGCCAGCCATACTTAACATCATATCTTCGAGATCTTCTCTTCAAGAGTATCTTTCTCCTTTTCCAGGGGATAAAGATCTATCCTTTTTGTTTCTTTGCAGATACAAAAAGTGCTAAGTACTTTTACAAAGAAAGATCTAAGGCATAATAAGAACAACACATATTCTGCCTTTGACTAAAGAAAATATTACATAGAAAAGCTATTAACTAAGATATAGAATAAAGACTCAGCTAACAGACACTGAACTGCAAATGTAAATTTGCTTAGCTAAGGATAAATGTGAAAGACTTAGCTGACTAGATTTGCTCAGCTGATCGAAATGCTCAGCTAATAATACAAATCAAGGTATAGCTAACCAACTGATCAAACTACACTGTCAGCTGATCCCAAGGGCTCAGCTAATCGTTTGAGTATGATCAGCTTATGAAGGAAAGATTGGATAAGCAGTAAATACCTTATCTGATAGATGGGAGGCATCCGCTGATCAATGTGATTGTGTCAGTTGATCCTTGATAGCTCAGCTGATCTTGAAATTTTCCTCAGCTGATGATTTTGGACCATCAGCTGATCCATTGTAGATCCTCAGCTAATGCTTCTTGACTTGTCTTTTCTTCTCAGCTGATCTTCCTGAAGCTGGTCCTTTGGCTGATACTCAGTGTTCAGCTGACACTATGATTCGTCAGCTGACATTTCTTACTTAGAAATTCTTTAAGTCTAAGATGAAAAACAACACATGTTTTTCATCAATCTAAGTCCAAAACTGAATATATGGTTTTGTTAACATCAAATCCTATTTTACTTAATAGAAAGGTTTGATTTAGGTTTAATATTGCTATCTCCCCAACAATCTCCCCCTATTTGATGATGACAAAACCTTATCTGTTTAAGAAGAATCAGTTTGACTCGGATTTGTAAAGATAAAACTTTTAAGTGCAATTTGGTTACCTAGCTATCTGTTTTTGGTAACTCTTTAAAGTATATTCCCTGATATTCTGTTTTTGGGAATCTTTTCATTTATGAAGTACCATTGTTCTGTTTTTGTGGTATCTTTTCTATCCTTTTTCTGTTTTTAGGTTTTTTGATGTTTTCTATATTTACACTATGTGAGCTATCTACTAAGATTCATCTATACTAGCATTTTAGCTAAGTAGTCCATAATCAAAGTTTCAAGCTTGATTACAAAACAAATATTTACAGAGAGTTTGTACAGAGCAATCTAACTATGAGTTAAACTAAGTACAGAAGTTGAACTATTGTAGGAATTAAAAGAAAAAAAACAACTAGTCTACTTATAAAGTTTCAGTTTTCTTCCCACCAAGGTTCTTCTTTCACATTCAGAAGTCTGTCTAGTGGATTTGCAGCCAACAACTCTTCAGCTCTTGCTTGAATCAGACTTTAAAAATGTTCACTTCCTGTCTGTCCCCTTGTTGAAGTTGCAGCTTGAAATATCAGCTCTCTAGGGGCTCTACCTAAGTCAGATTCTCTTAGGAATTTCCAAATACCAGCTCTGTTCTAGAAGAACATCCCTCTTTCAGGTTCAGTTATGTACTTAAACATTTCTGGCTCAATGTTGGAGGGCAGAGCAATGTTGAGATTTTCATATGCAGACAGGTAAGGATGATCAGGATTAAGTATAATCTGTTCAACAGGTACAAAAGCTTTGGAGGATTTCTTGAAGGCATCCTCAATCACATCAATGTGTTCCACAAATTGATCATGAGTGCATATCCTGTGGTAGATAGCCATTCTGATCCAGTATTCAAATTTGTTTATGAACCTTGTGGCAATTTCACTTTTGGATTTAAGGAGGTGGTACAGAGTCTCAATCATCTCAGTGAAGGAAAATAGTTTGCAGTGATGAATATAGGCATTCTCATGTGTTTGTCTTTCATCTCTTCTTACTAATCTGAGATATAGCCCTTCATCTGTTCCCTTATATGGAGTGACTCTGGAAATGAGATTTGGATCCTTTCTTTCTATCAAGTTCTTCTTGTTTTCCAAGAGCTCTTTGATCTCCCTTTCAGATTGCTGAGTTGTAACTCCAAAGTTGAACTCATGCAATGCTTGAATGGCTTCTCTGTGAGTTCTTCCTCTTTTAGGAACTTTCTTGACAGTACGATCATCTTGCTGTGGTGCAACCTGTGTTGAATGTGATTGAGAGGATAGCATGATGATTTATTCTTCTTGTAATTCTCTCAATTCATCATCAGTTACACCAATGATTGCAGCAAGATCTTCAGGAGTAGTGAAATCCTGGTGTCTCTCCTTGGTTTTCAGAACATCTTCAATGGTTGTACCAAGAGCAGCAGCCAGTTCACTTAGCTCGCTGAGATTCTCATCCTCTTGATTTAACTCTTCCTCTTTTTTTTCTTCTTCTTCAATCACATCAGAGGACATTATTTTCTTTCCTTTTCTCCTTGATGTGCTGCTGGTAGTTGGTTGACTTGATTGTACTGGAGAGGAAGCTTGGACTGGTGGAGCTTGAGTGGAGAGGCTCTGCTTTTTCAAGTTGAGCAGAGAGGACAGAGGCATCCTATCTTCATCACCATCATTATCAGAATCTTCTGATGGCACATTGATTGGTGCACAAGATTCATCTTGTCTTGGCTTTTTAGCACTCTTCCTTCTAGCCATTTGTTTGAATCTTCTTTTTGGCCTCTGCTCATCTTGAGCAGGTTGCTCCCCTCAGATTGATTTTCACCCTCAACATCTGATTTTCTTTGAGTTTCTGTTTCATTGAGGGCAGATGTATCCTCTGCTTGCATAGCCTGAACCTCAGCTGTATATGCATCAACAGCTGCTCTGATTGTATTTGGTGAAGGTTCTCTTCTAACTGACTTCTCTCCCTTTTTGTCATCAGCAAATGAAAAAGGAAAGTTGTCAGATGGCTTGGCAACAGAAGGATAGATAAAAGAATAAGTATATGGAGAAGGAGTAGAGGTAGAGGGACGGATAGTTGGAGTTGAAGGATAGGTAGTGGGGATAGGAGGTTGGGTGAAGAATGGAGATCTCCTCAGGCTTAGGATAGCATCAGTGATATTGGTGAATTCCTTAAGGGTTTCACTGTGCTTTTGGATGGAGTAGTTGTTTAAGTGTTTGAGGTCAGTAGTTATGGTTTGGAGAAGAGAAGGGACTCTAAGAAGAGAGTCAGGTATGGTTACAGAAATGTTGGGAGGAGAAGGTCTTAAGGTGTGGAGTTGGGAAAGAAGATTAGAGATGGTTTGGTTGAAGGAAGTTATGGTTTGGTTTGAGATGGAAGGAGATGGAGTAGGAACAGGAGTAGAATTTGGGGTTAACAGTTGATCCAGTTTGGTGAGAATGGGAGTAAGATCAACTAGGACAGGGGTGGGTTGGGGTTGGAATTGGGTAGTCTTTAGGGACTCAACCTCTTGGGTTAAATGAGAGAGTTGAGTTTCTGTTTTAGTTTGGAAAGAGGTAAAGGAGGCTTGAAGGCTATCCATCTTTTGAGAGATAGATATGATGGTTTGAAGTATATGGGGTGAGGGTTCAGAAGAAGTAGAGGGAAAGGGTTGAATGGGAGTTGATTGAGAGATGGTTCTTAGAACTGGAATGGAGTGTGGTCCCTCACTTAGACCTTGGTATATAGGCCTAAGATCACTGGGAACAGAGATTGTACCCTGTACCAATGGTTAGTTTATACCACTGACATTGACAGGCAGTGCAATAGTATGTGTTAGAAGTGAATCATACATAGGTGCAAGTCTGTGAGTGTGAGTGAGGGTTGCACTCATTGGGGTATCCCTTATTTCAGTAGTAAGTTGTTGTGAACTTACTAAGGGAAAGGCTTGACTCACAGGGGCTATAGACACAGTATGACCTTGGGAGGAGGTCTGTCTTTCAATGGTATCACCCTGTTGGGAGGGTGACCCAGATTGCAGCAATCCCATATTTATGAATGTGACCTTTTGTGAGGGCACATCCACTGGCAGTTGGGTTAAAGCAACATCCATAAGCTCCCCCTTAACATAAGAGGTAGCTATAGGAGTTGAGGTCAGAGGTGTGGATAACACTACCTCAGAGACTTGTGGAAAGTGCACAAGCTCTTGTGACCTTAATTCAGTATGGGTGTAAGAGGGAGTAGAACTAGCAACTGTTGGGAGTTGACTAGAGCTTGGCAGTTGTGGGGGTGTTACAACTTGAGGAGAGGATGGGTTCTCATTGGTGTGGTCAACCAAATGAGTGTCCTCAGGGAGTGATAAAGGTATACCTGAGATTTGTTTTGCTTTGCTGATCTCTATGAGCTCCACCAGCTTATCAGAGATCTCTTCAGCATGAGGAACTTCTTCACCTAAACCACTTGGTACTCTATAAACAGAGTCACTTGATCCTTGTTGTTGATCAGGGTTGGGATATGCACCTGTGCTTCCAAGATTCCTACTGGGAGAATGATCATCAGATTCTTCCTTACTGTCATAAGTTGTTAGATGTCCATGTTGGCTGGATGAAGTAGAAGCAGAGTGATATGCTTCATGTTCAATGAAAAATCCACCAGCATCATCATTATCATCATCTCCTTCATCATCATCATCCTCAGCATCAGAACTGATAGGCTCATTCTGTGCTGGCATATCAACAACCAACTGTTCCTTTCCAATACTGGCTTCATCATGAGTATGAGTAGTGGAGTGCTCAGAGTTTTCAGAAATCACATCTGGAGACTCAGAATCATTAGCCATTTGTTCCTCAATGTTTTCAGCAATAACCTCTTCTTCAACCTCAGCTTCATCATCAGCAATATCAATTATTTCTTGCATCTGGGCAGTAATAGCTTGACCTTGCTCTTCCCTTTCTCCGTCAAACTCTCTTTCCAAATGAAATGTATCATTATTTGGATACATTTGGACACTTGTGATAAACAATTCAACATAAATGATTTTCAAGAATTGAGTTGTTGAAAATGATTGTCAAGAAAGATTTGAACAATCAAAGAATATGAATAATCAAAGAATGATGTTTATAGGAGGAATAACAGAATGATGTATCATTTTGAATCATATGCACCCCCCATCTCCTGTTCCACCCCTCTCGGTTTCATTTTATCTCTGCACACCAATCAGGATCCCGTGATCACTGATTCTGCTCAGCTATACGACCTAGTAAACCCTTACGATGTTTATCTAGAGGTGAACTCCCGGGGCAGGTCCTTACGGCTCTGGATTGACCATAGGAGTTAAAATACCTACACTCCTTCACTCTTGGTGCATTGTAGTTCACTTTGAAATATGACCTTGTGATTGAGTGAATCACCAATGGAATGGTTCCAGAAAGAATGATATTAATAAGGAAGGAATTAGAATGATAGCGAGATGAAATACATACAATGAAATATGATCATGCGAAGATCATCAATGAAATTGAATCAAGAAAGGTATCAGAATGAAACAATGAATGAGTAACTTATTGAGTAAGATCAAAACAAATGAAAATGAAAATCTTTTTGCATTTTAATTCTATTTCTATACAATATAAGATTCTAACAAGAAATGTAAGCGTAAACTTCTGAATATCGGTTATGGTCGTTATATATACCTTTCCGAGGAGAGAGAAAAGTTACCGTTGGAATTCCCATTTTATCCGTTACGCAAAACAAATTTACGGCGCAAGGTAACAGTAATCGAGATGAAACTTATCATCTCCCAACGGTTAATTTTGTAAAATAATATTGTTGACTTACAACAATATCATTTACACTGTTGTATTACACCAATACGCAATCGGTATAAAACGTGATTTGAGACCGACTCAAATACATAATGACTCATGAATTAATAACACATAGTAATTAAATCATAGTTTGGACACACCAAGCTGGGTAAACTTATCACTCAGCGTAAGTCAAGCACTCAGCTTGATTTGAGCACTTAGCTTGAGATTGATACTCAGCTTGAGTAGAGCACACAACTCAGAATCAATGACACATAGTCATTTATGTTTGAGATTGACTCAAACTTATATTTTAATTATAATAAGTAGTTAAAACATGTTTGGGACTTACCAAACGTGTGAACTCATTATTAAGCTTGACAAGATGTTCAGTTTATGAAAACTTATTTATAAACTGTGCACTCAGCTTAAGACTCTTAGTCTTTGTCCAACTGAGACTCAAATTCTAGACACTTACCTAGGGGTTGAGCATACCTAATTCACTTAGCATATACATAAACCTCTTTTCATCAAGTGGTTTTGTAAAGATATCCGCCAATTGGTCATCAGTGGAGATAAATTTGATGTAAACTTTACCTTTTTCCACGATGTCCCTGATGAAGTGATGTCTTATTTCAATATGCTGGTTCTTGAGTGGAAGACTGGATTGTAAGTAATGGCTATTGCACTTTGGTTATCACTGAATATGGGTGTTTTCTTGAAATTCATACCAAAGTCTTGAAGCTGATGTTGCATCCACACGATTTGTGCACAACAGCTTCCTACTGCAATATACTCACCTTTAGTTGTTGAAGTAGCCACTGAGTTCTGTTTCTTACTAGTCCAACTTACTAACTTCCCCCCAAGCATTTGACATCCTACTGTTGATGATTTTCTATCTAAGTTGCACCCAGCATAGTCAGCATCTGAAAAACCAACTAACTTAAATCCAGAGTCATTTGGATACCAAAGGCCTAGATTTGGTGTACCTTTAAGCCTAAAAATCCTTTTCACAACTTGAAGATGTGATTCCTTAGGATCTGCCTGATATCTTGCACAAACACATGTGGAAAACATGATATCAGGTCTACTAGCTGTCAAATAGAGTAGTAAACCAATCATTCCTCTATAGGTAGAATGACATACAGACTTACCAACTGAGTCTTTACTCAGCTTGACAGCTGGTGACATGTGTGTTTTCATGGTTGAACTAGAATCAAAACCATATTTCTTTATCAAATCAAGAACATACTTGCTTTGATTAATGAATATTCCATCAGGCTTTTGTTGAATTTGTAAGTCTATGAAATATGTCATTTCACCCATCATACACATCTTGTACCTTTTTGACATAATTTTGGAGAACCATTTGTTAGAAATATGCCCATTAATGCACGTATGCCATATGGACTATTGCTGATGATGTATGGGCCTATTGGGTCATACACCGGGGTCTAACCTGACAGCAACTTAAGTTAAGGGACCAAATATGGCAAAAGACAAAAGTTGACATCGCAAGCCGCGTTAGCGCCACTAACTTTAAGGGGTTAGCGCCGCTAAGTCCTAGAGGTTAGCGCCGCTACGGCTGCATGTACTTTGTGCCAAATCGCTGACAGGGCGCGTTATCGCCGCTAACTATTTTGGGTTTGCGCCGCTAACTTGTGGTTAGCGCCGCAAAACCCTACCAGTGCCATTTGTCAAATCCACCTCCAAAACTGACCAATGCATGTGGGATCTTCAACTCTCGAGGTTTGGCCGGTGGAGAAGGTTTAATAGACGAATTCTGGATCATTTTGGATAAGGAGAACTCATTTTGTACTTGGGGTTTTCTCTCTTTTGCTCTCTCTCTCTAAAAACACACACATCTTCTTTGGTGCTTCAAGAGGCCAAGAGAAGATCCAAGAGAGAGTCATTTTCCAGAAGATTGTGGTCTCATTGTTGTTGTTCCAGAGTGTTTTTCGGGGTGAAGAAGCACAAAGGCTCGCTAGCTCGTGTGGTTGGACGTGTTCCCGGGGTACTACCCATTAGTTGATCCGCATTTTGTTCTTGGAGCATCACCACCACGAGGCTTGAAGGTTTCCGGAGCTAAGGAGAAAGGTATAACACCTCTTTCCTTTCCTTGTTGCGTTTCTTTACATAGAGTTTGGTCTATTTGTGGGATTTCGGTTTTTATGCTTTATAAGCTTGTACATTGGGCTATTTTTGTTGTACCTTGCTTCCGCTGTGTGCCCACAAAATCACAACAGTGGTATCAGAGCCACCTCTATGTTAGATTTGCACTTGGTGGCTTGAAAAATCCCAAAATCGAAATGTTTTTTTTCTGTTCGAACAGGGTTAGCGGCGCTAACCTTGGGTTAGCGGCGCTAACTCATAAAAGTTAGCGGCGTTATCGCGCAGCTACGGTTTTCTGGTTTCAAAGATAAAAACAGTTTTGGTCTCGGGAATTTTAGCCCTTTTGTTATTCTAGAAATTTGTTCCAGATTTTGTTTGGTAATTTTGTTACCATTTAGTGATGTTTGGTTGTATGGAGAAAGATTTGAAATTGGTAACCTTGCCTTTGACCTTGTAGTTGATTTTGTGTGTTATGGATGCATTTGGTGATTTTAATCACATGGGCTGTAATATTTATTAATTCAGATTTGTTTGTAATAATTTTGTGGCTTGCATGCCATTTCATTCATCTGTGTATTTGTACTAGATAAATAGGAAATTATTGTGGCTTGTATGCCATTTCAATTTCTATTGTATGTATTGTACAATTTGGATGAAGACACACAATTTGGAGTCGGAAGGAGATGGAGCGTGTCCATAGAAGCCGGTGAAGTCCACTGGAGATGGCGGTTCTAGTGGGATCTCGCATTGAAGATCTTCCATCCCTTAGTTTGACCACGTTCTACCCGTTTTGGCTCACGGGAATAACGCATAGGAATTTTGGCAAGGGTTACCAATTTATTTCATATATATGCATGTGATGTGATTTTATTTAATTCTTGCATGGTTTGCTTAGGATTCGCATGCTAGAAAATTTTTCGAAATTATTAAAATCACAAGAGATTTGTTAAAAATGGTTTACAACTCTCGCGCGCTCACATACAAGATTAACTCACCTAGTGGAAATAGGTTTTTTCACTAAACAAGTTAATATGTAACCAAGCCGGAAACAAAATCCCGTTTTTCATAAAACGTAAATCTTGCGCCATCCGTAAGTCGATACCACCCGAATCTAGATTTATGGGTTTTGATTGTCGAGCTTAGCACGAGCCAACTCTCATAAAACTGTGTGGAAGGTGAGTGTGGCGAATTCACAATTTTGGTTGTCGAGCTTAGCACGAGCCAACTTTGGTGAATTTGTTACCGTATGTCTTGACGGACGATTTACAATTGCAAATTAAAATCCTTGAGTGATTGTCGAGCTTAGCACGAGTCAACCAAAAATTTTAATTTGGAATTGGTGCAAGTAGGGATCAAACATGCCAAACGACCGATGGTTGTCGTAGGATCCAGCAAATATCTAAGAGTTGCAATAGAGATTGCAATCGGTAAGATGGTTATCGGCCTAAATAGCTCCATGAAGTGATCCGCGCAACCCCATCATGAATTGGAGTGAAATATGGTTCTTAGTCCTTGTTTAAATATTTTTCGAGACGATATGGGTAATTATTTTAACGAGAATTCAAATCAAACAACTAATTCGTGTACTCTATTTTTATATATAGGATGTTGAATCAAAACCACAACACGTCGAACTTTTCACTTCGTATGTTCCTACAAAGGGAGAAACTCACGGGAGTGAACTTTGTTGACTGGCTTAGGCAATTGAGAATTGTCCTACGTGCCGAGTCTAAGTTACACATTCTTGAGGAACCCCTTCCTGAACCACCTACTATCAATGCGGAATGGACTGTCCGATACGCATATGAAAAGCGTGTTCGGGATATGCATGATGTTGCTTGTCTCATGTTATCAAGTATGAGCTCGGAACTGCGAAAGCAATTTGAGCACATGACTGTGTATGACATGATTAATAAGCTGAAGGAAGTATTCCAACAGCAAGTAAGGCAAGAACATTATGAGTGTGTTAAAAGTCTAGCTGGTTGTAAGATGCGGGAAGGCAGGAGTTTTAGTGCCCATGTTTTGAAGATGAATTCATACATGGACCAGATGGAGAGATTAGGTTTTCCTGTAGGGAGGGAGCTTGGTGTGAATTTCATACTTCAGTCTCTGCCGGCATCATATGAAAAGTTTGTCGAGAACTATCATATGCATGGAAAGGAAATATCCATAGATGAATTGCATGGAATGTTGAAGGATGTTGAATCTAACATGTCCAAGCATGAATCATCCTCATCCACTCCTATTTTTGGTTCTAAGGAACAACTTTTAGCCAAGAAGAAGAAATCGATCCCATCGAATGAAGAAGTTGGAGTATCCAAGCTTACTTCAAGCTTTGAGTCTATGGACATTGATGATGTGCCTAAAGAGACTCAACATGGGGTGGTTTGCTACTTCTGCGGTAGATTTGGGGATTGGGGCCGTCATGCCTGCCCTTCGTGCCGAGAGGATATAAAACTTCTCAGAAAAGAGAGAGTTAATTTTCCTACTTGAGGTACATTCATGATTATACTTCATTTCTATTCCTTTATAAGTTGGGTTGTTTACCCGAGCTATAAGACTCACGTTTGTCACAATTTTGTTTTTGTTACAAAGTGTAGGTCTGTTCGTTGCAAGAAGGAAGAGCTTGAAGAACCGGATCTCTGAAGAAGAAATTTTGTTGATTGTCTTCTACAAGAGAATTGGGAGTGTTGGTCTCGCCATTAAATCCAGATTAATTATTACTTTTGTATGTACGCCCTGCGTGGCAAGACTCGCTTTATTGTATGTTCTTTTGTAGATGATGGATATTTTGTATCTTGTATTTTGTTTAAAAGATTTTTCATTCTGATGGTTTCATTTCATTTTCTATCCATGTCTAAGCTTAAGTGTTATTTTGACAATTTTGGTGCACAAATACACATTTGATGACGATGGATGTTACTTGGAATTGAAATATTTTAAAAAATTATTTTCAGATGTTTTATCAAAAGCTTATCCATATCATTGCATACATAAAGACACGTTATAAGTAAATAAGGCAATCATGAAATAATTGATTCTTAGATCCAAAAGTGGTTTGTATACTTTAAGTATATGGCATAATCAAACTTGACCAAGTAAACAAGATTTACATCACTTAGATCCATGTGGTTAGGATCTTTGTAAAAGTTTAGCTTCGGGCTAAATGAAAGCTGCAAATCTTGATTATTGGACTAGGAAAATTAAGAAATCTTTCACCAGTATTGGTAGGAAGGATTATAACTTGTTGGATTTTGATCACACTTGTGTGGATAATCCGTTCAAGTATGCCATGTATAGTGACACTAGTAAAATTCTCCATCACCATCTTTATGATAGTAGTTGGGAGAATGTTTAACTAGATAAGAGGTTTGTGTCTGAAACTTGGAGGTGTTCAGAAATAACCTTAAGACATTGGGAATCAATAAGGGCATATAGATATCGATTCTTAGATCTAGATAAGATGCTAAGTTTCTATTATCTATATTGATTTAAACATGAAATGAATCATGGGTTTATCCCATACTTCGTTTTCTCTAAGAAACACATTTTGTACATGGTGTTACTTTAAAGAAAAACCGGATATCTTTGTTGATGATCTGGTAAAAGGCAGGCCTTAAACATGTATTCAATATGATTGGTATACATTATTTGATGAACCAAGTCCTCAATCTAAAACACGACATTATGGTCACTTAAGCATCCAATGAGATTTTGACTAGAAAGAGTCTTTTGCTTGTCAATCTCATAACTTAAAATTATTCATTCTACATTTAGTGGGAGATGGATGAATTATAAGTTGATGCTTGTATATTTAAGTAGTTCATCTGAGTTTTGAATAATTGTTTCTTGAACTTATGGGAACCATGTTTGGTAGCTCAAACAGGAGAGGACAATTTACAAAAGCATTCCAGTGGAAGAACGTAAAACTTAAATAAGAGACCTAATGTTGACACTAGCATTTAATCAGCATAGAGATGCTGGAAAAACCTGACAATATCCATTGCTTCTTTAAATCTGATGGAAATCAAGAAGGCTGTTTAGATATGAGGTTGTCATATTTTAGTAACAGCAGCTTGATGGTAAATCATGGTGATGTTACCATTCATCGGAAACATGGTGGGACCCTGTGTTCACTAGTGAATAAAACAAGGGAATGATACACATAGATGTAATTTGGTTGCTGCGTCCAAGTACTTGACTTGGGTTAATCCCAAACCTAAGGTGTAATCCGAGAAGGGTGAAGGGACTAACATATATGCAGTTATGGACAACTTCAAATACCGACTAGAGACAAAGTGTTTCATATTGTTTAAATGTGGAAACATGTTCTAGTGGTAATGTTAAAGATAATTTGGATAAAGTGAAATATTGTTGTCACCTTGCGGAAACAAGATTAGTTCACTTGGATGTAAGAGACCTATATCCTTCATAGGATTAAGTTGAGGAAATGCTTAAGGCACATTCCGAGGGTCCTATACATCCATAGTATCCAGATTAGGTCTGGATTATGTGAAACATTGTTGTCGTTTTGGGGAAACGAGTATGTTCACATGGAAATAAAAGACCAAGATCCTTCGCGGGATTAAATTGAGGAAATAGTTGAAGCATGTTCCGAAGTCTTATATATCCATTATGTCCAAGTTGTGTCCATGACTAAAGTCAGCAAAACTTGCATCTTGTGGCTGTAATCCTTCTTTGCGAGAAAGTCAAAGGAATGAGTTTTCTAGAAAGCATAGATTAAGCCAGATACCCTTGTCAGAGCTAGTGGGAGCTTCATGTGTTCCTAGTAAAATGTACTCAATAAAGATAATGTCCTAATTTAGTGTTGTTTTACAACCTAATGTTGGAATTATTGTTCTATGAGTATAAATAGAGAATATGGAATCAAGTGGAGTTTAGATTCAAGAAATACTGATGTATATTCTTGATGTTCGACGTAAATAGAGTTGTCTTGAGTAAGTTATTACTTCAAGCAAATCTATACTTGTGAAACTGTCGATTTTTAATCGAAGTTTAGAATATTCAAATATGTGGTGTAGATACGACATTGAGGTTCAATGAGTGTCATTGACCCTATTGTGTACTTTGGTAACATTAAGGGTATGTCGACTCTAATAAAAGTGAGTGTCAGTAACTCTATTGTAAACTTCGGTTACATTGAGAGTAAGACAACTCTGATAATCATAAGTGTCATTAATCCTATTGTAGACTTCGGTAACATTGAGGATATGACGACTATGATAACCTTGTGTATGATCTCCTTGATAAACACTTTGCAACTGGTTTAATAAGAGAATACAAAAGAGTACAAAGGGATATCGTGTAGATGATCCCATAATTAAGCCGTTGTCAAATACTAGTGATGAATTTCATACTAGGTAAAATAGCATTGTTAATGCTTATGACTAGGCTCGAATATCGTTTTAGTAAATGTTTGATTTACTTATAAGCTTTGGGAACGGTAAGCAGTACTGCTAACCCATGATTGTATTGATATATAGTGGGGACTATATATACGCATGATGTGGTTACCTTCATTGGTCTTTACTGTGTTCCATCTTAGCATGTTTAACCACTTCCCAGAATGTTTATACATTCTAAATTTCCACAGCCAGTCATTCTTCAAGGGAAGGAAGCTTGAATTAAGGTTGAGGTTAAGTGTTGGTTATGCATTAATCAAGGATTGAATGCATGAAACGCAACAGTGACCTGTGCTTGAAAGAAGCTTGAAGTAACTGGAAGATCCACACCTGAGTTCACTTCATGGATCATGGTCATAGAGTGACTCGGAAGGATAATATCATTACGTCCTTCGACCCGAGATGTATGAATTGCTATAGCATAAAACTTTCTTACTTTAACCATTTCAAAACGTAGTTCGTAACTGGCTACTATAAAGGGAATAGTTAAGTAAGATAAGGTTCACGCTATGGGGTTGTACAGTCAACAGAATTTGTTCCCCTGGTATGAGAGATATCCCTGGGCCCCTCGATGATTGGGCGCTGACACCAAAATAAGCATGGCCATGTGCAAAGGAATATTGATTGAGAATTAGATATGTCCTTAAATTTTGGTCACCACCAATCAAGATCGAGTAACATAATCGTGAACGATTTGGAGATTAACGTATCAATCCATGTCTCGTGTTCACAAGGATATCGCGAACAAAAGGAGTATTGATCATTTATCAAATAGGACCTCTACGTTCTTTTTGTAGGTAATGGTTTTCTGCATAGAAGCGGAACCCATACTGACTTGGGGGCATTGATGCTTTTGCTAGAGGCCGCTCTTTGTCTGTGGTTACATGGGTATGGTGTATTATGTGCAAGTGGGAGTTTGTTAGAAATATGCCCATTAATGCACGTACGCCATATGGACTACTGCTGATGATATATGGGCCTATTGGGTCATACACCGGGGTCTAACCTGACAGCAACTTAAGTTAAGGGACCAAATATAGCAAAAGACAAAAGTTGACATCGCAGGCCGCGTTAGTGCCGCTAACTTTATGGGGTTAGCGCCGCTAAGTTCTAGAGGTTAGCGCCGCTACGGCTGCATGTACTTTGTGTCAAATCGCTGATAGGGTGCTTTAGTGCCGCTAACTATTTTAGGTTAGCACCGCTAACTTGTGGTTAGCGCCGCTAAGCCCTGCCAGTGCCATTTGTCAAATCCACCTCCAAAACTGACCAATGTATGTGGGATCTTCAACTCTCGAGGCTTGGCCGGTAGAGAAGGTTTAATAGACGAATTCTGGATCATTTTGGATAAGGAGAACTCATTTTGTACTTGGGGTTTTCTCTCTTTTGCTCTCTCTCTCTCTCTCTAAAAACACACACATCTTCTTTGGTGCTTCAAGAGGCCAAGAGAAGATCCAAGAGAGAGTCATTTTTCAGAAGATTGTGGTCTCGTTGTTGCTGTTCCAGAGTGCCTTTTGGGGTGAAGAAGCACAAAGGCTCGCTAGCTCGTGTGGTTGGACGTGTACCCGGGGTACTACCCATTAGTTGATCTGCATTTTGTTCTTGGAGCATCACCACCACGAGACTTGAAGGTTTCTGGAGCTAAGGAGAAAGATATAACACCTCTTTCCTTTCCTTGTTGCATTTCTTTACATAGAGTTTGGTCCATTTGTGGGATTTCGGTTTTTATGCTTTATATGCTTGTACATTGGGCTATTTTTGTTGTACCTTGCTTCCGTTGTGTGCCCACGAAATCCCAACACCATTCACACAGAGATTCATTTGTAGAACAAAAAATAATGTCATCCACATAGATTTGTACAAGAATCACCTGTCATTTACTCTTTTTAATAAAGAGTGTCTTATCTATACTACCTCTGGAGAAATCCATTGATAGCAAATAGTTCGACAGGGTATCATACCAAGCTCATGGAGTTTGTTTATGACCATACAAAGCCTTGTCTAACTTATAGACATGATGTGGAAACTTTGAACTAACAAAGCCAGGAGGTTGTTTCACATAGACTTCCTCCTGAAGTTTTCAATTTAGGAAAGCACACTTCATATCCATTTGATAGACTTTGAAGTCTTTATATGCTGCATAAGCTAAGAACAACCTTATAACTTCAATTCTAGCAACAGGGGCAAAGGTCTCATCATAATCGATTTCTTCTTCTTGTTTATACCCTTGTGCTACCAGCCTGGCTTTGTTCCTAACAATCACTCCATACTTGTCCATTTTGTTTCTATAAACCCACTTAGTGCCTATAATTGTATGATCTTTGGGGGCTGGGACAAGACTCCAGACTTTGTTTCTCTCGAACTCATTTAATTACTCTTGCATAGCTTCAATCTAGTCCTCATCCTCTAAGGCTTTTTCAGTCTTCTTTGGTTCCATTTGAGATAGGAAACAAAAGTTAGCAGCATAGTTTGTTGTTGCCTTCGATCTGGTTATGACTCTCTCTTGAACATTACCAATTATTTGATCTTGAGGATGATCTATGAGGAATTTAAATGTGGTAGTAGGAGATTGTGGTTCTGGATCTGAGTGATATTAAGAACTCTAAGGTGAACTTACATCCTCAGTCTCAATTGCAGCATTGTCATCAAACTATTGATCACTAAGATCTTCAGTCTGAGTAACATCAGCTCCAAAAGGATTGAAGAACTCATCATCTTTCTTAGCTTGTGAGTCCTTTGGAGTTTGAGATGCTTTCTTTGATGGACACACATCATCATCACTGTTATCATCAATGACATACATTGGATTTGACATTCTGGTTTCCTCAGGCTTTTCAAGCTCACTCAGACTGACCAAGTCAGCTTGTCTTTTATCAGCTTGATCAAAACTGTCTTCATCAAATGAGACATGAATTGATTCTTCTATAGCCTTTCTCCTGGTGTTATACACTCTGTAAGACTTGGAGATTGAGGAATAACCAACAAAAATTCAAAGATCAGCTTTAGGTTCCAACTTATGGAGCTGATCTCTTTGATTCAGCACATAGCATCTTGAACCAAATACATGGAGGTAACCTATATTGGGCTTTCTTGATTTATACATCTCATATGCTGTGTTTCCATGTCTTTTGACAATAATTGACTTATTCTGGGTATAGCATGCTGTACTTACAGCTTCATCCCAGAAATAGAGTTTCAATCCTGCATCGCATAGCATTGTCTAGCAGACTCAATTAAGGTTATGTTTCTCCTTTCAGCAACTCCATTTTGTTCAGGAGTTCTAACTGAGGAGAAATTTTGTAATATTCCTTTTTGTTCACAAAATTTTTCTAGGGTTGAGTTTCTGAACTCAGTCCCATGATCACTTTTAAGGAATATTACCCAGGTGAATCGTGAGAACTCATCTACTATCACCAGAATGTACTTCTTGCCACTTTAGGCTTGGAGTACTTATGGGTCCAAACAGATCCATATGCAACAAATGTAGTGGGTCTGTTATTGAAAATTTTTGTTTTGATTTGAAGGACCCTTTATGATGTTTCCCTTGTTCACAAGCTGAACACAATTTGTCCTTGACAAATGTGATCTTTGGTAATCCAGAGACTAACTCTTTATTGGATAGCATATTTATATTCTTGAAATTTAAATGTGATAATCTTTTATGCCACAACCAAGTCAGCTTAGGAACAGATTGGGAATACAAGCAGGTTTCAGTATAGGGATCAACAGAATTAAGATCAAGTAGATACACATCTCTTTCTATTTTTGCTATTAATACAGGCTTACCTTTAGCATTATAAATAGTTCCTGCTTTCTTCCTAAAAGTAACAACCCTTGACATATGTAACCTTCTGGAAAGTCACCTTTCCAGCATGCATCTTCCCATAACCTTTAGTTCTTCCATGGGAGTTGTCACCAAATGTTACTTTAAGACCTTCATTTTCCTGGAAATCACTAAGAAGTCCTTTCCACCCAGTCATGTGCCTTGAACATCCACTATCCAAGTACCATTTACTTGAACCCTGCACATGATAAGGAAACTAAACACATTAGTTTTGTTTGGGAACCCACTTCATAGTGGGTTCAGATGATGAGCACTTAGCAGCTTCATCTTGCGGAACTGACTGGTCAGTTTGAGCAGGTGTTGAGTCCTATGTAGGCTGATCAGCTTGTTCCTTTTCAGGCCTTAAGATTTCAATTTCACAGTCCTTGACCTCATGTCCTCTACCTCTGCACTTGTAGCATCTTCTTCTACTAATGGCTACAGGAGATAGATCATTTGATAATCCTTTAGGGAACTTATCCTCAGCTTTAGGATTATTGGTGGCGGATAACTTCTCAACTTTCTTAGCAAGTTGATTCACTTGATCTTCATTGACTTTGGACTTACCTTTGTCCGATCTTGGTTTATTATCCTTTTGATTAGAAGCTTGACCAACAAACTTCATTTCGATGACTTTGGACTTACCATTCTCATGCTTTTTGGACGTACCAGTTTCAACAGTCTTGCACTTACCACTGTTGAGTTCTTTGGACTTACCAAATTCAACAACTTTGGACTTACCATTGTTGTGATGTGACCTCTGACTTACAGTGGTCTTCCTATTCTTGTAACTTCTCTCTGAGTCAGATAGAGAATGTTATCTTTTGAAAGGATTTGGATTTAGCCGTTCTATGACCGAATTTCTTTGAATAGGCTGAGTGTCTAATCTGTCCAGCACAGACTTACTATGCTGTTTAGATGTTAAGTACTCATTTCCATGATCTTTTGTCTTTACAAACATATTGTATTTAAGGTTTTGACCATGTTTCTTCTCTGAGGCTGACTTCTGAGACTCAATCAGTTGTGTATCTTCCTCAGAGTCTGTACTTTCTATCTCATCATCATTAGCTGCATAAGCTGCGGATTGATAGTCACCTCCAAGTACAGCTTGTACTTGTTTAGGAATTTGTTGGTTGATGCACTTTTCAGCAAGCCTTGATGACTTACACCATGATTCAGTGACCTTTTGAAGTTGGTCAGCTTTATCTTTGGCTTCCTGATGTTCTTCACTTAGAAGTTTATTAATGTGTCTTTGACATTCCAGATCACATTGTACCTTCTTACCAACAACAATGAGAGATTGATTTTCCTTAATCTCATCTTTCAGTTTAGCTATCTCAGCTTTGAGGTCTCTTTGAGACTTAAGGCTGGTCTTGAAATCATTTAACAGATAATTGAAAGCAAGACCTTTTTCTTCATCGGCGTAAGAGTTAAAATTACTAACCTTGTACATGGAGGAAGCATCCTAGTCACCAAGTTTGCGGTTTTCCTCAGCTTCCTTCATGTCAGCTTCAAAAGTAGATTCAGACAAACCGTAATCAACTTCATCTATTTTAAAATCTTCATCTTCTTGAGCCATCAGACACTTGTCATCATCATCTGAGGTAGATGATTCTGTATCCCAAGTTTCAGCATAGAGTCCTTTTGCATTGGACCTATCTTCAGGCTTTCCTTTCTTGAGCTGTGTATATTTCTTCTTGTACTTATCAGCTCTGTAAGCATTCTTATCAGCTACTGAAGCTGATTCATCCTTCTTTGATATGCATTCAACAACAATGTGTCCCTTCCTCTGACAATTGAATCAGAAAACTTTCTTGGGTTCAAAAGAACTCTTTCCTTTGCCCCTGTCAGATCTTTCTCTTCCCCTTTGGGCTCTTCTCAAACGTCTAGATAGCATGGCCATTTACTCAGTGATGGTCTGAACATCATCAGCATCACTTGAGTCTGAGTCTGAGTGGTCAGCTTGAGAGTTTGACTTAGTCTCAGATTCAACAACCAAGGCTTTTGAACTTTTCTTCTTTTTCTAGTGCAACTAATGCAACATCAGTCTTATCAAAAGAATCCTTCAGTTGTTGTTGAGAAGTTCTGTTGTGCTCTATGATCTGTTCATGATTGAGCAAGAACCCATAAATAGACTGTAGGTTATACATGTGTAATGTTCCTCCAGCCCTTAGTGTTGTAGTTACTTCATGGAACTTTTCTAGTAACACATCCAAAAAATTTAGCAATAGGTCAGCTTCATTCTTTTTAATGCCTACACCTAGCAAGTCTGTTGGGAAGTTGATCTCATCAGTTGAGATTTGATGAGACAAAGTTAAGTTTGTTAGATATGTTCTAGATATAACTTAAACAGAATTATGAGGCTTGATCAGACTGAACAGTTATAGTGTTTCAGACTGAGTATAAGCTGAATATAAGCTGAGCATATATTCGATCAGCTTATACTATATCTTAGTAAGATTATCACTATGTGTGATAAGCTGTGTATGTCACCTAAGATATATATTGAGCTTTCAGCCAGATGTATTTCAAGCTGAGTGACTCAGCGTACATATTGAGTCAGCTCAACAGAGTTGCTAAATAAGTTCTAGCTAACTCTCAGGACTTCTAAGGATGAGTTTATTAATATACGTGTTAGTTCATGTTGGTTTTCGAGTTTGTCCTCGAAGAACTTAGCTTGATGAGTTTCAAGCTGAGTAACTCAGTCCGAGTAAGAAGTCAGCCTAAAGAAAAATTAAATATGTTTTAAATTTATCTTTTTAACTCTCTATATCTACGGGAAGGATAAGAACACTCTAGAATCAAGATTGAAGATTGAAGATTGAAGACTCAAGATAAGAAGATTCAAGATTCAAGATTCCGAGTTATCTGGTAGTTAGTTAGCAAATTAGGATTAGTCCAGTTTGTTAGGAACCGTCGGAACAAGATTATAAATACTTATCATCCTGATAAGTTTTGAGGTACGACTACAACGACAATTACAACTAAGTGTTGCAGAGCCAAATACCTTACCTCAACCATATGTGTGACTATTCTTGAATCATTGTTTGTCAGTTCAACGTGATCAAGATATTCACAAATTGCCAAGCTATTCGTGTGTTCGAATACTCACATTAGTTGTGAGATTGGTAAGTTTTCAATCTGTGATTAAATCCTGTTTAGAGAGTCGTCCAGTGTCTATAATCATAAGCTGATTATAGATAGCTAAGTTTGAAAGATTGAGAGATTTATATTAAGTGTTTACATATCAAGAGTTGCTTACTTGATAGAGTCTGTAATCATCTTCTTATTAATGAAAAGCGAAGCATTCGACTTTGGTTTGATTTACTATGTGTAACACTTTATTTTGTGTTGTTCAATTTCCGCAAAAAGTGTATTCAACCTCCCTTCTACACATCTGTTTCTTGTTGTTATTCTCATCAAAGGGACCAATAACTGGTATCAGAGCAGGTTGATCAAGTTCATAAGTTGAAAGTTCAAGATTCTGAGAAAGTTCAAGATGTCTACAAGCAACAATTCTTCAAACTTCCCTCAGATGTCTGCCAATGGGTTGTCCCATCTTTGATGGATCTGATTATCCTAAGTAGAAATTCAAAGCCATGTTATTCCTCATGTCCATTGACAATCGTATGTCCGGTGTCATTACCAAAGGACCAATTATCCCCAAGATTTCTGCTGTTGTCAGTGTTACGTCCGCTGATAAAACAGACAAAAGTGAGAAAGAAGTAAGGAAGCATGTTGCATCCTTGACAGATGAAGACTGAAAACTGTTTAATCTGGATGATAAGGCAAAGAGCGTTCTGGCAAATGCCCTGACCAACGAGATCTAGCATACAGTGACTGGGTGTCAAATTGCAAAAGACATATGGGATACATTAAGTATTACATATGAGGGCACTGATCTGGTCAAGAAGCAAAAGAAGAGTCATCTGAACAGATCCTATGAAAACTTCTTTTCGAAGAAGAATGAAACCTTGCCTGATTTGTTCACAAGGTTTCACTGCTTGATAAATGACCTGCTAAGTGTAGGTGTGAAGAAAGATGAGGCTGAACTTGCGCTGAAGTATCAGGTTGTGTTACCAGAAAGGTTCAATGAAGTAACCACATCATTGAGGGCTGGAGGAGCACTACATGTGTACAACCTACTGTCCATCTATGGGTTCTTGCTCAATCATGAACAGATCACAGAGCACAAGAGAACTTCTCAATAACAACTTAAGGAGTCCTTGGATAAAGCAGATATTTCTTTAGTTGCACAGAAGAAGAAGAAAAGTTCCAAGGCATTAGTTGTTGAATCTGAGACTGAGTCAGAATCTCAAGCTGACCACTCAGACTCAGACTCAGGTGATACTGATGATGTTCAGACTATCACTGAGCAAATGGTAATGTTAGCCAGACAATTAAGAAGAGTTCAAAGGGGAAGAGGAAGATCTGACAGGGGCAAAAGGAAGAGTTCTTTTGATCCTAAGAAAGTTGTTTTCTTCAACTGTCAGAAGAAGGGACACATAGCTGCTGAGTGCAGATTAAAGAAGGAAGAATCAACATCAGTTGCTGATAAGAATGCTTACAGAGCTGATAAATACAAGAAGAAATATACTCAGCTCAATAAAGGAAAGCCAGAAGACAATCCCAGTGCAAAAGGATTAGATGTTGAAACCTAGGATACTGAATCATCTACCTCAGATGATGACGTATGTCTAATGGCTCAAGAAGAGGAAGAGTTTGAAATTGATGAAGTTGGTTATCGTTTGTCTGAGTCAACTTTTGAAACTGACATGAAGGAAACTAAGGAACACAGCAAGCTTAGTGATTGGGATCCTGCTTCCATGTACAAGGTTAGTAATTTCCACTCTTACACCGATGAAGAAAAGGGTCTTGTCTTCGATTATTTGTTAAATGATTTCAAGACCATCCTTAAGTTTAAAAAAGATCTCAAAGCTGAGATAGCTAAACTGAAGAATGAGATCAAGGAAAATCAATCTCTCATTGATATTGGTAAGAAACCACAATGTGATCTTGAATGTCAAAGACACATTAATAAACTTCTAAGTGAAGAACTTCAGGAAGCTAAAGTCAAAGCTGACCAACTTCAAAAGTCACTGAGTCTTGGTGTATGTCATCAAAGCTTGCTGAAAAGTGCATAAACCAACAAATTCCTAAACAGGTACAAGCTGTACTTGGAGGTGACTATCAAACTGCAGCTTATGTAGCTGATGATGAGATAGCAATTTATAGACTCTGAGGAGGATAGACAACTGATTGAGACTCAGAAGTTAGCCTCAGAGACGAAACATGGTCAAAACCTTAAATACAATATGTTTGTAAAGGCTAAAGCTCATGGAAATGAGTGCTCAACATCCAAACAGCATGGTAAGTCTGTGCTGGACAGATTAGGCACTCAGCCTATTCAAAGAACTTCAATCATAGAAAGGCTTAATCCAAATCCTTTCAAAAGACAACACTCTCTATCTGGCTCGGAGAGAAGTTACAAGAATAGGAAGACCACTGTAAGTTAGAAGTCAAAACACAACAATGGTAAGTCAAAAGTTGTGGATGTTGGTAAGTCCAAGAAGATCAACAGTGGTAAGTCCAAACCTGTTGAAACTGGTGAGTCCAGTAAGCATGACAAAGGTAAGTCCAAGGTCATGG
Organism: Pulicaria dysenterica; assembly: GCA_947179395.2. Lineage (NCBI taxonomy): Eukaryota > Viridiplantae > Streptophyta > Magnoliopsida > Asterales > Asteraceae > Pulicaria > Pulicaria dysenterica. Next base: position 44,139,744 of record OX359293.1, on the reverse strand, counting down.
AAAAAGAAGTTTGTTGGTCAAGTTTCTAATCAAAAGGATAACAAACAAAGATCTGACAAAGGTAAGTCCAAAGTCAGTGAGCATCAAGTGAATCAACTTGCAAAGAAAGTTGAAAAGTTATCCACTACATATAATCCCAAGACTGAGAGCAAGTTCTCACAAGGATTATTAGACACTCTACCTCCTGTAATCATTGGAAGAAGGAGATGCTACAAGTGCATAAGTAGAGGTCATAAGGCTAAGGACTATGATGTTGAAATATCAAGGCTTGAACAAGAACAGGCTAATCAGTCTACACAGGACTCAGCTCATGTTCAAGCTAAACAGTCAGTTCAACAAGATGGAGATGCTAAGTGCTCCTCATCAGAACCCACCAAGAAGTGGGTTCCCAAACAAAACTAATGTGTTTAGTTTTTATATCATGTGTAGGGTTCAAGTAAATGGTACTTGTATAGTGGATGCTCAAGGCACATGACCGGGTAGAAAGGACTTCTTAGTGATTTCCAGGAAGACGAAGGTCCTAAAGTAACATTTGGAGACAATTCCTATGGAAGAACTAAAGGCTATGGGAAGATGCATGCTGGCAAAGTTACTTTCCAGAAGGTTGCATATGTCAAGGGTCTTAAGCACAATCTGATTAGTATCAGCCAATTGTGATATGAAGACAACATTGTTACCTTTAGGAAGAAAGCAGAAACAATATATAATGCTAAGGGAAAGCCTGTAGTAATAGCTAAAATAGAAAGAGATGTGTATGTACTTGATCTTAATTATGTTGATCCCTATAGTGAAACCTGCTTGTATTCCCAATCTGTTCATAAGCTGAGTTGGTTGTGGCATAAACGTTTATCATATTTAATATTTAAAAACATAAATATGCTATCTAATAAAGAGTTAGTCTCTGGATTACCAAATATCACATTTGTCAAGGACAAATTGTGTTCAGCTTGTGAACAAGGGAAACACCATAAGGGGTCATTTAAATCAAAGAAAAAAAATTTCAATAACAGACCCACTGCATATGTTGCATATGGATCTGTTTGGACCCATAAGTACTCCAAGCCTAAGTGGCAAGAAGTACACACTTGTGATAGTAGATGAGTTCTCACGATTCACCTGGGTAATATTCCTTAAAGCCAAAAGTGAGGTTGCCCTGGAGATAATAAGTTTTATCAAACAGGAAGAGTTGTAGAAAGATAAGTCTGTAAAGCAACTCAGAAGTGATCATGGGACTGAGTTCAGAAACTCTATTCTTGAAAGCTTCTGTGAACAAAAATGAATATTACAAAATTTCCCATCTGTCAGGACTCCCTAACAAAATGGAGTTGCTGAGAGGAGAAATAGAACCCTAATTGAGGCTGCTAGAACAATGATGTGCAAGGCAGGATTGAAACTTTATTTTTGGGATGAAGCTGTCAGTACAGCCTGTTATACCCAAAATAGATCAATCATTGACAAAAGACATGGTAAAACATCATATGAGATGTATAAATCTAGAAAACCCAATATAGGTTATTTCCATGTCTTTGATTCAAAATGTTATGTGCTGAATCAAAGAGATCAGCTCCATAAGTTGGAACCCGAAGCTGATCCTAGAATATTCGTTGGTTATTCCTCAATCTCCAAATCATACAGAGTATATAACACTAGGAGAAAGGCTATAGAATAATCAATTCATGTCTCAATCGATGAAGACAGTCTTGATCAAGCTGAGAAAAGGCAAGCTGACTTGGTTAGTCTGAGTGAGCTTGAAAAGCATGAGGAAACCAATATGTCAAATCCTATGTATGTCATGGGAGATGATAGTAATGATGATGTGTGTCCATCAAAGAAATCATCACAAGCTCCAAGGGACTCTCAAGCTGAGAAAGATGATGAGTTTGTTAATCCTTTTGGAGCTGAAGTCACTCAGACTGAAGATCTCAGTGATCATCAGTTTGTTGACAATGTTGTTATTGAGACTGAGGATGTGTGTTCACCTCAGAGATCTCAACATCACTTAGACCCAGAACCAGATTCTCTAACTACAACATTCAAATTCCTCAAAGATCATCCTCAAGATCAAATCATTGGAAATGTCCCAGAAAGGGTTATGACCAGATCTAAGGCTACAGCTAACTACGCTGCTCACTTTGGTTTCCTATCCCAAATGGAACCAAAGAAGACTGAAGAAGCCTTAGAGGATGAGGATTGGATTGAAGCTATGCATGAGGAATTAAACGAGTTTGAGAGAAATAAGGTCTGGAACCTTGTCCCTGCCCCCAAAGATCATTCAATTATAGGCACTAAGTGGGTCTATAGGAATACAATGGACAAGGATGGAGTGATAGTTAGGAACAAAGCCAGGCTGGTAGCACAAGGGTATAAGCAAGAAGAAGGAATCGATTATGATGAGACTTTTGCCCCTAATGTTAGAATTGAAGCCATAAGGCTGTTCCTAACCTATGCAGCATATAAAGACTTCAAAGTCTATCAAATGGATGTGAAGAGTGCTTTCCTAAATGGAAAACTTCAGGAGGAAGTCTATTGAGACAACCTCCTGGCTTTGTTAGTTTAAAGTTTCCACATCATGTCTATAAGTTATACAAGGCTTTGTATGGTCTTAAACAAGCTCCAAGACCTTGGTATGATACACTGTCCAACTATCTATTATCAATGGATTTCACCAGAGTTAGTATAGATAAGACACTCTTTATTAAAAAGAGTAAAGGACAGGTGATTATTGTACAAATCTATGTGGATGATTTATTTTTGGTTTCACAAATGAATTTCTGTGTGAATGGTTCTCCAAAATAATGTCACAAAAGTACAAGATGTGCATGATGGGTGAGATGACATTTTTCCTGGGTTTACAAATTCAACAAAAGCCTGATGGAATATTCATCAATCAAAGCAAGTATGTTCTTGATTTGATAAAGAAATATGGTTTTGATTCTAGTTCAACCATGAAAACACCCATGTCACCAGCTGTCAAGCTGAGTAAAGACTCAGATGATAAGTCTGTGTATCAGTCTACCTATAGAGGAATGATAGGTTCATTACTCTATTTGACAGGTAGCTGACCTGATATTATGTTTGCTACATGTGTTTGTGCAAGATATTAGGCAGATCCTAAGGAATCACATCTTCAAGCTGTGAAAAGGATCTTTAGGTACCTTAAAGGTACACCAAATCTAGGCCTTTGGTACCCAAAGGACTCTGGATTTTAGTTAGTTGGTTTTTCAGATGCTGACTATGATGGGTGCAGGTTAGATAGAAAATCAACGACTGGAAGATGTCAAATGCTTGGAGGGAAGTTAGTAAGCTGGACTAGTAACAAACAGAACTCAGTGGCTACATCAACTGCTGAAGCTGAATATGTTGCACCAGGAAGCTGTTATGCTCAAATCCTATGGATGCAGCATCAGCTTCAAGACTTTGGTATGAGTTTCAAGAAAACTCCTATCTTCTGTGATAACCAAAGTGCTATAGCCATAACTTACAATCCAGCCTTCCATTCACGAACAAAGCACATCGAAATTAGACATCACTTCATCAGGGACGTCGTGGAAAAAGGTAAAGTTGACATTCAATTTATCTCCACTGATGACCAATTAGCAGATATCTTTACTAAACCCCTTGATGAAAAGAGGTTTATGTATCTTCTAAGTGAATTGGGTATGCTCAACCCCTAGCTAAGTGTCTATAATCTGAGTTTTCAGTTTGACAAAGACTAAGTGTCTTAAGCTGAGTGCACAGTTTATAAATGAGTTTTCATAAACTGAATAACCTGTCAAGCTGAATGATTAGTTCACACGTTTGGTGAGTTCCAAACATTATTTAACTGCTCAGTGTAGTTAAGATATATAGTTTGAGTCAGTCTCAAACAAAATGACTAAGTATCATTGAGTCTGAGCTATATGCTTAACTCAAGCTGTGTGATTGGTTCACACGTTTGGTAAGTTCCAAACATACTTTAACTACTCAGTGTAGTTAAACTATAAGTTTGAGTCTGTCTCAAACAAAAATGACTAAGTATCATTGATTCTGAGTTGTGTGGTCCACTCAAGCTGAGTTTCAATCTCAAGCTGAGTGCTCATTTCAAGCTGAGTGCTCATTTCAAGCTGAGTGCTTGACTTAGGCTGAGTGATTAGTTTACTCAGCTTGGTGTGTCCAAACTATGATTTAATTACTAAGTGTCATTACTTCATATGTCAATGTGTATTTGAGTCAGTCTCAAATCGCATCGTATATCAATTGTGTATTGGTATAATTTAACAGTGTTTATAATCTTATTATGAGTTAATAAAATTATTTTACACTTGTATCCGTTGGAAGATCATGTGTTTCTACCCTCTCACTATTACAGCAAGCCGTAATTTTTCCGGCGTAACGGATAAAAAGGGATTCCAACGGTAACTTTTCTCTCTCCTCAGAATTGTATATATACCGATCATAACGGATTAAAATGGACGGAATCACATTAATTCTTGGTGATCGAATGATTATAGGTGCTCAGTTTAAGAACAATGGAGTGTCGGTGATCAAAATTAACAATCAACGGGCCTGTCTTGCAATTCCTCCAAGGAAACAAGGCAGAGGTTATGAAATATGGGTGGATTACATCCGTAATGTTGGAGTATGCCCACTGTCACACGTACGCCAAATGATCACTACCGATGATGTATGGGCCTATCGGGTCACACGCCGGGGGTTGATCTTGACAACAACCTAAAAGGGAGGGTTGGAAATGAAAAATTAAAGATAGTTGGTAATTAGGAAGGGTTAGCGGCGCTAAACCCTGCTATCGCTAACTTGGCCGCGTTAGCGGCGCTAACCTTAAGTGGTTAGCGGCGCTACGTTTGGGCGGTTAGCGGCGCTAACCCGACTGACAGATTACAACTTTATTCCCTCCACCTCCATTCTCCACCAATGCATGTTGAGCACTATGTCCGGCCTTGGGAGGTTCTAGAGGCTTTTCTGGAGTGTTAAAAAATACATGCAACTCACTCTTTTCTCTCTTGATGGTTTTGGAAAACACACACACATATGAAACCTATAGTGGTAGTTCCTTATGATTGTTGAAGAGAGAGCTTGAAGAGAGAGTGTTATGGAGTTCTTTAGTGTTGTTGTTCCAGAAGGTGTCTCCATATGGTGTAGGACACCCGATGGCTCGCTAGTACGAGTGGATCACGGTTTTCCCGGGGTGGACTTCGATAGAGCAAGGAAGGTGCCATAGCTCGGTTCTTGATCTACATCAACTCCAGAGACATTAGGGGTATAAAATCTCTTCTCTCTTTTCTGTTGTAGTTGCATAACTTGGTTGTAGAGTTAGATTCATTGATGGGGTTCACCATGTGGTCTTGTTTATGTTTGAAAATTCGTTTTTTGACCTTGCATGCTTCCGTTGCTGTGTACCACGAACCCCAACAGTGGTATCAGAGCCAGCTCTACACTGGTTTTGCACTAGATGGCCAAGAAAATCCGAAAAATGTGATTTTTGGTTCTGTCCGGTGTTTAGCGGCGCTAACTTTTCAATGTTAGCGGCGCTAAACCTTAGTTAACGGCGCTAAAGTCGGAGTCAACAGTCCTCTTTGTTAAACTGACTTGTTTTAATGTCGTCTCGCGATAGCGGCGCTAAACTGAGTTAGCGGCGCTAACTCGTTATAGTTAGCGGCGCTAACCCCTTACTGGCAGAATGCATGGTTTTTGCCTTAAATCAATTTTGTTGGATTTTTGGGCTATTTGTACTTGCTGGAATTGTTCCAGATTTAAGCTGTGTTTAGATTAAAGTTGCCTTATGTCTTGGTTGATGTATTTATATGTGGATTAACATTTAGGCATGAAAATGGTTAATTGCATATACTTACATTGTGTACATATGACTATGGAATTTTGAATTGTTTAAAATTCCTAATGCATATGTACATAGGATTATTTGTGCCTTGAGTGATTTGATAATCTTAACCAAGACATATAAGATTTGCATGGTTTTGTGTGGCACACCATGTGTAGTTTGTGTTTTTTGTATGTGGTTGTAGTATGTGTATCCGGTAACATTTTGAGCCTTTGAGACCTATGTGATGTGTTTGGTTGTTTAAATTAATTTGTTCATTCATTTGGTGGTTTGTACCACATAATGGTTTGTAATAATTTAATTTATTCGGTTTGTATATTTTAACGGCTTGCATGCCGATTTCGTATTCTTTGTAATTTGTAGTATTAGCTTAGAATAGAAATTGTGGCTTGCATGCCATTTCCTTTTAAATTTTGTAAATTGTAAAAGGAGAACCGAAGCAACCATCAAGAACCATGGACGGTGTCTTGGCAAGCTTGGATCCGGAGGTCGATTGGAGACGCAATGGATCGAGTGGGAGGAGCACACATCAAGTCATTCGGTCTAGTCCTTAGATGACTTAGTCTTGCCCGTTGGCTCACGGGCAAGGCTCATAGGATTGGCTCGTTACCGGATTTATATTACATGCGTGGTTGTTATTATTTCGTTTTGTTTCTTGCATGGATGTTTAGGATCTTCGCATGCTAGAAAACTTTTCAAAATAATAAAACCAAAGAGTTTTTAACTTGTTTACAACTCCGTGCGCCACATAGACAAGAATTGGTTAAAATCGTTTAAACCAGTAAAACAAAATCCCGTTTTTCAAAATTGTAAATCTCACGCCATCCGTAAGATGACACCACCCGAATCTAGTGAAGCAAGATCGGTTGTCGAGCTCTAGCCGAGCCGGTTTTGTGTAACTGTGTGGAAGGTGCGTGTGGCAACTCGCAAGGGTCGGTTGTCGAGCTCTAGCCGAGCCGGCCATTGGGCTAGAGTACCACCGTGTATCTTGACGGTTGATTTACAATTCCAAGACTTAAAACGCCTTGATAGTTGTCGAGCTCTAGCCGAGCTATCAAAGTGGATTAATGAGGAATGGTGTGAGAGGGATCAAACATGCCAAATGGGTGCTGCGAGTACCTAGGATCCCGCAAGTGTCTAAGAGTTGCGATCACGGATTGCAATTGGTAAATAGTTTACCTGCCTAAAATAGCTTCATGAAGTGATCCGCGGCAAACCCGTCATGGATTGGGGTATTTTGTAGGTTCTTAGCCCTTGTTAAGATAATTTGGTTTTCTTAAATCAAGTGGGTAATTATCATAATGAGGATTTTATCAATACTTACTAAAACTCGTACTCTTCTTTTAGATGACAAATTTTAACGACACTACATCAAAACTATCATTTCGTTTGTTCCTTGAAAAAGAGAGACTCATAGGAGTGAACTTCGTTGACTGGTATCGTGTGTTAAGGATTGTCCTTCAACACGAGTCAAAGTTGCACGTCCTTGAGGGGCCTCTTCCGGAGCCACCTGCTACCAATGCGAACTGGGCCACGAGATACGCATGGGAAAAGCGTGTCAGAGATACACAAGATGTTTCTTGTCTCATGTTGTCGACTATGAGCTGTGAGCTGCGAAAGCAACTCAAGCATATGAGTGCGTACAACATGATTAATAAGCTAAAGGACATGTTCCCGCAGCAAGTTAGACAAGAACTTTTTGAGTATGTCAAGGCTTTGGTCGGTTGTAGGATGCAGGAAGGCGGGGATGTAAGTGTTCATGTCCTTATGATGAAGGCGTACATGGACCAAATGGAGAGACTTGGATTTCCTATAGGGAGGGAACTGATGGTGAACTTGGTTCTCCAATCCCTGCCCACGTCTTATGAGAAGTTCGTCATGGAATATCTCAAAGACAATATGGAATGGTCCTTAAGTGAGCTTCATGGCATGTTAAAGGCTGCTGAGTTGAACATGGCCAAAGGTAAGCAAATCTCGTCCATACCCGCTAAGGCTACTGGGAATCAAAAATATAAGAAGAAGAAACTGACCTCAAATGGAAAGCTTGGTTTGGCTAAGCCTACCATAAACGTGGAAGTTGAGGCAAATGAGATTGTGCCTCAAGATAACGTTCCACTTGGGGTAGTTTGCTACTTTTGTGGGAAATTGGAAATTGGCGCCGTCACGCCTGCCCTAAGTGCCTGAATGAGCTAAGTATCCTAAAGCGGAAGAACGTCAGCTCCTCGACTTCAGGTGTTTATCCGAAGTAGGCCGATGATGCATGGAGAGCTGGAAGAAGTGAAGAGAAGCTTGTGTGCTTATCTCTTGCTAAAAGGATTGGAAGAGTTGATCTTGTCATTCCTACCAGCTAATTTATTACTTCATTAGATAGATGTTTTACGCCCTGCGTGGCAAGAAGCATTGTATCTTCTATGCTATTGATGACGATGAATATTACTTTGAATTAGTTTTATATCAAAGTTTATTCATGTCGTGGCATAAATAATAAGCTTTTGCTTAAGAAGTAATAATATGATCATTGATTAGTTATCCTTACAACATTGGTAATTTAACCATATAAACAAGATTATCGTTACCAAGCACCATGTGGATAGGTACTTGGAATCTTTTAGCTTTGAGCTATTAGTTAATGATTGAATCTTGCTTATAAAGTTAAATACCTATGACTTCCTTCACTAGTTGAAGTGAGAGGAATAAAAGTTTGTTGGACTTCGCTTACACTTTTGTGTAAGGTGCAATCAAACAAAGTCATAAGGATGAACTAAGTATAAATTTGTTACCTTTACCTTTGATGGTAGAAGAAAAGGGTACTAGAAAAGTGTTTGAAACCTGAGAGGTATTCAAAGCTCACCCGTAACAAATTCATAACATGTGAAGAGGGCAAAAGGGAAACTAAAATACTCAAGTCTTATGAGATGTTGAGATATAATAGATTCCTTGTTCATCATAAGAATTATGAGAATGTCTCATAATTTAACTCTCCTAGGATACATGTTCTACATGGATCGCCAAGTGAAGAAAAGGAACATACTACATATGATTCCCTTTGATGGATTAGACTTGAGTAACCTAAAAGATGGGTGTACTTAAGTAGTGGCTGGCAATGTTCTTGTTTTATTACAACAAAGATGGTCAAATTAGCAACCATGGAGGTTAGACTAGAAAGATAGCTTTGCTTATCTACCTCATGGATTAAAGTTATCTTGTCTACATTTAGTGGGAGATGGATGAACTTAAAAAGATGCTAATACATTTAAATATGTTCTTCTGAGTTTTGGATGTTCTTTTCATAACCTTTTGAGAACTGAGGTGAGTTACTCGAAAAGGGAAATGAACAACTGAAGCATTCCTGTGGAAGAACGTGTAATTTAAATTATGACCTGATGTTGACACTAGCATTCAATCAGTAATGATTGGAACTTAACATGGCAATGTTGAAGTACTTGGCATTATGATATTACCTCTTCATAGGTCTGGCAAAAGTCATCATAAGACCGGAAATGTATTACATACATAAGGACGATGACTTGTTGATAATACATTGCGTATGTATCAATTACCGGAATCTGTAGTGGACCTTGGGTCTACTAAGATAAGGAAAGGTAATGAGATAAGCTATAATCCATGCTGGATTTCAAGAATGAGCTTGGATAATCCAACACCTAGATGAGTCCAGTAAGGTGTAAATAGATCTTTTGGATATAAGATCTGCATGGATTAGTTTGTAGATAACTTCAAATACTGACCGGTTGGAATTGGTTTCATGATGATTGACCATGTGGAAGGTATCATATGAAGACATTCTTCCAGTGGATATGTTGAAATTTACACGGACACTTACGCCGTTTCATGGCTGCTCGATGCAAAGACCGTATTCCGTAATAGGAATTCAATGAGGAAGTGTTGGTAACACTGTCCGAAGGTGCTTTACATCTAAAAGTATCCATGTAATATCTACAAAACATGAAAAGGATTGCCTTGAACTTCAACAAACATCTAAGTTTCGTGTTGTGAAAATCAAGCTATTGAGTTTTCAGTGACCAACGATGAAACTTGGATAGATGTCAGAGCTAGTGGGAGGGCTGTTGTTATCCTATGTGATATGTCTTGGACATATGCAATAATGGAGATAATGTCTTGATCATTTTTGGCTTGAGTCAAGAATTATACGTCCATTGAGGATTAACAAAGCAATTTATGAAGTACAAGAAATATTAAGATATGTTCTTGTTAATCATAAGCTATGAGAGTAATTTATTACTCTGGGTGATAGTTTATGTTTTGGGATAATCTCCAATTCGATTGGGTTTTTGATCCTACAAATATTGTGTCGTTAGTAAATGTGATTATTAAAGTATCAATAACTCTATAGAGATCTTTATGAAAACTATGAGAGTATGATGACTTAATCACATAAGATTTGATTTTAAAGTATCGGTGACTCTATAGAGATCCTTGTGAAAACTATGAGAGTGCGATGACTTTAACACATAAGATTTTATTCTTAAAGCATTGGTGACTCTATAGAGATCCTTGTGAAAACTATGAGAGTACAATGGCTTAAGCAAATAAGATTTTGATTTTAGAGCATCAATAACTCTATAGAGATCTTTATGAAAACTATGAGAGTATGATGGCTCATGCACATTAAATTTTAGATCCAAGCGTTGTTTGTCTTATTGGATTCCTTTAAGACAATGCATGTATAACGGCTTGGACAAATGATCATAATCCCATCAACGCACACTTTGGAAGTGGTTGGTTGGAGAAGGGATACGATCATTATCAGAGTACACACGGAGAGCAATGGTGGCGGATCCGTTAACTAAGCTACAGTAGCGGGTTAGTGATTTTTATCAGACTAGGGCCTGCATATACTTGGCTTAAGTTCGTTTTAGTAATATTTTGATATGCTTTTCTTTTGGGGAACGTTAAGCAATATTGTGCTTCTGCTTGTATCGATTATCAAAAGGGTTTGGTAATGCGCGTGTAGCGGGTACTCTCAGTAAGCCTTATTGTGTTCCAACTTTGCATGTTTTACCTCTTCCCTGAATGTTTTAACATTCTAAATGTCCACAGTCGGTCATTCTCCAATAGGGATTGGGGCACGGGGACGCAATTCTTCGCCTATACTTGAAAGTGTTTCAAGTGACTGGATGACCCACATCTGATTTTACTTTGTGGTACTTGTCATGAGTAAATCAGGATGATAATATCAGTTCATCCTCAGACTGGAGATACACGTGGCTGCATCACTTTGGTTTGCTTTGCTCTAGTTGTTTTCAAACGCAGTCCGTAACTGGTTGTTATAAAGGGAGCAGCTGGGCAAAGTATGATCACTGTGGTGGGAAGTGTGAGTCAAAGGAATTTGTTCCTCTGTTTAGAGAGATATCCCTGGGCCCCTCGATGATTGGTCGCTGACACCAAAATGCACGGCCGTGCTCAAGTGTGCAATGATTAATGAATCTGATTGCAACTTGCAAGTTTTGGTCACCACTAATCTCTATCGGGAAACATAATCGTGAACGAACGGAGAATGACTAAGTACCATGTCTCGTGTTCACATGGATATCGCGAACAATAAGGATGATTGATCACTTATCGATAGGACCTTTTCACATGGGTTGCAGATTGGTTTTTTGTGCTGAAGACAAAACCCATACTGACTTGGGGGCAGGATGTCTTACTAGAGGCCGCTCCTTGTCTGTGATGTATTGGGTACGTAGAGTCATGTGCAAGTGGGAGTCTGTTGGAGTATGCCCACTGTCACACGTACGCCAAATGATCACTACCGATGATGTATGGGCCTATCGGGTCACACGTCGGGGGTTGATCTTGACAACAACCTAAAAGGGAGGGTTGGAAATGAATAATTAAAGATAGTTGGTAATCAGGAAGGGTTAGCGGCTCTAAACCCTGCTATCGCTAACTTGGCCGCGTTAGCGGCGCTAACCTTAAGTGGTTAGCGGCGCTACGTTTGGGCGGTTAGCGGCGCTAACCCGACTGACAGATTACAACTTTATTCCCTCCACCTCCATTCTCCACCAATGCATGTTGAGCACTATGTCCGGCCTTGGGAGGTTCTAGAGGCTTTTCTGGAGTGTTAAAAAATACATGCAACTCACTCTTTTCTCTCTTGATGGTTTTGGAAAACACACACACATATGAAACCTATAGTGGTAGTTCTTATGGGTGTTGAAGAGAGAGCTTGAAGAGAGAGTGTTCTGGAGTTCTTTAGTGTTGTTGTTCCAGAAGGTGTCTCCATATGGTGTAGGACACCCGATGGCTCGCTAGTACGAGTGGATCACGGTTTTCCCGGGGTGGACTTCGATAGAGCAAGGAAGGTGCCATAGCTCGGTTCTTGATCTACATCAACTCCAGAGACATTAGGGGTATAAAATATCTTCTCTCTTTTCTGTTGTAGTTGCATAACTTGGTTGTAGAGTTAGATCCATTGATGGGGTTCACCATGTGGTCTTGTTTATGTTTGAAAATTCGTTTTTTGACCTTGCATGCTTCCGTTGCTGTGTACCACGAACCCCAACACGTAAATGCCCCTGTAATTCGCCTTCTTTGGCGCACCACTCCATCTTGTTCCTCAACACCTTTTGGAGTTCTGGTACACTTGTACTTACAACCAGAACAGGGGAGAGATTACAGGGACTGTTCTCAATGGAGATAAAACGGTTGTCCTTTCTGTGCAGCGGCTAAGGGAAGTTCTTCAACTCCCTCAATATGATGTGTTCGAGCCGTCTGTCATGAGGCAAGTTGCTAGGTCTGTCCTACCCAGAATGGGTCACCCGCAGAAAGAGGGAGTTATCAAAAAGGCCACCTTTCCAACCAGTTGGGGTTTTATGGTGTCAACTGTGATTCGTTCGCTAGGAACCAAGGTTGGAGGACTGGACCATGTAAACGAGTTCGAGATGCAGCTGTTGTACAACATGTACTTTGCAAGGAATTTAGACTATGCTCATCTCATCTTCAATGAACTCCGGGTCCAAGTGATGAAGACCACAAGGGATCTTCATGTACCCTTCATAAGGTACCTGTCCTTGGCATTTGAAGCCGAGCTGGGGACAGCACTCTACGTAGCTGATCAGGATGTGTTCCTGTTTCCTACACTCAGCCCTAAGATGTTCAATAATGACATATTCCCCGAGCAAGAGGGTCTAAGTGATCCCATGTGGTTGATAGCTGAGGCGGCTTCTTCAGAAAGTGAAGCAGAGGGATCCAATCAAGGGAGAGCTTCCCAAGCTGATCCAAAAGTTCAAGCTGAGCACTCTGCTCAGGCTGAGCCAACCAACATTGAAGCTACCACTGGTAAGGTCTCTCCACTTTCTTCTTCTTCTCACTATTCTCCATCCACTTTTGGAGACAAGACTGCAGTAAACCCAACTCAGTCTAACCCATCTCCCCCACCTTTTATCCATCTTAAATCCCACTCTGAAACCACCCCTAGTATGCCTACTGCTACTAGGGAGAAAATCCAAACCTATACTAGAAAAACAGCCAAAGGTGGTGCCACTCATATAGGCATTACTAGAGTTGAGATCACACATATCCCTCCTGCAGGAGTTGAACGGGAGACGCCTACTCTTAAGGTGTGAACCTCGAGGCTCATTTCAACCCAATAGCCTAAACCGGGTGTGGTGTCTACTCAGCCCGCACTCTCCAGAGCCATGGGAGAGCCTGTTTCTGTGCCTAAGCAGACACACTTAGGTAACATTGAAGAACTGACAAATCCCCATGGTCAATCACCCCCCTCCAAACCAATAAGCCAATCACCTACCCATATACTTCTCGTCTCTAGCCCTATTACTTCTCTTCACTTCTCACACCCCCTTGCACGACCTGTCAATGTATCATCTCAATACCAAGATGAATCACAGGTTCTAAACTCTGGTGCAAATGAGTTTGAGAGTATACACCAACCCTTAGATGATGCACCCAAGTTCCAACCCTCTCAAGCTGACCTGGATGAGTTAATGAAATTATTTAAAAGTCAGTTTGATACCATGCACCTCAAGAGAAAGAAGACTAAGAAGGATATGCTGATGATTTTAGAATCTCTAGATGAGGAGGTGCTGCGTTTGAAATCTGTTGTCGCTGCTCTTCAAAAGACTTCAACCCCTGTCGATGATGACAAAAAGGGGGAGAATGTTCAAAAGGCTTAAGCTAAGTCGGTTCAAGCTGAAGCCTTACTACTATTTGCAAAAGGAGCAGATCAGATTGAGGGGGAGAAAGAAATAGAGAAAGAACCTAAGCTGACTGAGAAAGCAAATGGCAAAAGACCAGTAGTGGTCAGCTCAGATGAATCAGAAACCCCCCAGCAGAAAAGACGAAAGATGATTCTAAGTGAATCAGCCTCAGATGAAGACTCTGCCGATAAAATGACACTACAAGAAAGATCTTCTCTGCTGGCAGTAAGGAGATTGGAACAAGAAGATGCTGACCAGCTTGGGATTTCTATCAACGAGTTAAGAAGAAGACAATTGGATGCTCAAGCTGTGTTAGTTGAAGAGAAAGAAGCAAGAGAACAGGCCTGGGCTGAGCAAATTAGAAAGCAGAATAAAGAATTAGCTAAACTCAAGCTGCCTATTATGCCCAAGGAGGAAGAGGTAGAGGAACCTCCTGTTCATGATCAACAAAAGGAGGAGAACATAACTCAATGTTATACAAGAACCTACTTATCTTCTCAAATTGATTCACTCAAGTTGAGTTCAGTTCAAGGGATTATCATTATGGAGTTCGTCTTAAAGAATGGTGAATCAATTTCTCTAGAGCTGAATCAACTTCATAAACTGGGATATGAACAGTGGAAGCAAGTCGCTATTTTTATCAAGCAGATGGAAAAGTCCTCTGCTAGGAATCAAGTTAAAGATGAAATCTTAAGGCTACTTGCAAGAGTTGATGCCATGCAAATCATACCCAGGACTGAGATAGCTACCTTACTGACCTCTTTTCATAAAGTTGGAAAGAAGAAGCAAACAAAGCCAGCTGGATTAGCAAATATAGATAAGTACAATCTTAACCTTCCTGAAGGCATGGAATTCAAAGAAAATACATATGTGGAAAAACCTCTGAAAGGGTTCATGTACTTGGACAGAAATGGTGTACAATGCTTCCAGTCTGATGCAAGTATCTATACATGTGGGGTATCTCAAGGTTTTGCTCTGAGACAAATAGTGCAAAAGACTGAACAAACTGCAAGGTTCAGATACCGAATTAACAGAGCAATAAGATCACAAAAGGATCAGCTTCAACACTTGCCTAATTTACAAGAAATCCTTGAAGAAATCAACAAGGAGATCAAGGAGTTTGAAGAGCTGCATCCTGAATAGATTAGTTCTAATGTAAATATTAGATTAGTTCTAATATTTTGTAAGCACTAAGTATGCATGATCTGAGTGATCAAAACTTTTGTATTATGATATGTTCAAGTAATACAAGTATGAGTTTGATATGTTCAACTGTGTTATGATATGTTTATAATTATTAGTCTGATAAGTTCAGCTTGAATGAATAATTGATTAGTTCTTATTCATTATTATGTTTGGTTGGTTTGTTCAACTTAAAGTTGGTATGTTCCACTTATAATTGATAAGTTTAATTAAAATTGATATGTTCAATTAATATTTGATTAGTTCAAATATAAAATCTTAATAAGTTTGAGATTTCGAACATAATTCTGTTAAACAAACTTGAGAACTGTTTGCTGGTTTTGTCATCATCAAATAGGGGGAGTTTGTTGGGAAGTTGATCTCATCAGTTGAGATTTGATGAGACAAAGTTAAGTTTGTTAGATATGTTCTAGATATAACTTAAATAAATATATGAGGCTTGATCAGACTGAAAACATATAGTGTTTCAGACTGAGTATAAGCTGAATATAAGCTGAGCATATGTTCGGCCAGCTTATACTATATCTTAGTAAGATTATCACTATGTGTGATAAGCTGTGTATGTCACCTAAGATATATATTGAGCTTTCAGCCTGAATTGTTTCAAGCTGAGTGACTCAGCGTACATATTGAGTTAACTCAACAGAGTTGCTAAATAAGTTCTAGCTGACTCTTAGGACTTCTAAGGATGAGTTTATTAATATGCGTGTTAGTTCATGTTGGTTTTCGAGTTTGTCCTCGAAGAACTCAGCTTGATGAGTTTCAAGCTGAGTAACTCAGTCCGAGTAGGAAGTCAGCCTAAAGAAAATTTAAATATGTTTTAAATTTATCTTTTTAACTCTCTATATCTACGGGAAGGATAAGAAGACTCCAGAATCAAGATTGAAGATTGAAGACTCAAGATAAGAAGATTCAAAATTCAAGATTCCGAGTTATCCGGTAGTTAGTTAGCAAATTAGGATTAGTCCAGTTTGTTAGGAACCGTAGGAACAGGATTACAAATACTTATCATCCTGATAAGTTTTGAGGTACGACTACAACGACGATTATAACTAAGTGTTGCAGAGCCAAATACCTCACCTCAACCGTATGTGTTACGATTCTTGAATCAATATTTGTCAGTTCAACGTGATCAAGATATTCACAGATTGCTAAGCTATTCGTGTGTTCGAATACTCACATTAGTTGTGAGATTGGTAAGTTTTCAATCTGTGATTAAATCCTGTTTAGAGATTCGTCCAGTATCTATAATCATAAGTTGATTATAGATAGCTAAGTTTGAAAGATTGAGAGATTTATATTAGGTGTTTACATATCAAGAGTTGCATACTTGGTAGAGTCTGTAATCATCTTCTTATTAATGAAAAGCAAAGCATTCGACTGTGGTTTGATTTACTATGTGAAACATTTTATTTTGATTTGTTCAATTTCCGCATAAAGTGTATTCAACCCCCTTCTACACTTTTGTTGCTTGTTGTTATTCACACCAAAGGGACCATCAAGGTCATTAATCAAACAGTGTAACCTGGTAAACACATCAGCCAAGGTTTCATTCTTCTTAGAGAAGAAGTTTTTATAGGATCAGTTCAAATGATTCTTCTTCTGCTGCTTGACCAGATCTATGCCCTCATATGTGATACTCAGAGTATCCCAGATCTCTTTTGCAGATTGACACCCAGTCACAGTGTGTAAGATCTTATTGGTCAGGGCATTAGCCAGAACACTCTTTGCTTTGTCATCCAGAGAATACAGTTTTCAATCTTCATCAGTCCAGGAGGAACAGGCTTCTTTACTTCCTTTTCAGTTTTGTCAGTGGACGTATCACTGATAACAGCAGGAATCTTGGGGATGATTGGTCCTTTAGTGATGACATCGTACATACGATTGTCAATGGACTTGAGGAAAATCATGGCTCTGAATTTCTACATAGGATAGTCAGATCCATCGAATATGGGCAGCCCTTAGCAGACATCTGAGGAAAGTTTGATGAATTGTTGCTTGTCGACATTGTATACTTTCTCAAAATCTTAAACTTTCAACTTATGAAATCGTTCAGCCTGCTCTGATACCAGTTATTGGTCCCTTGGTGAGAGTATCAACAAGCAAGTAATGTGTAGAAGGGGGGTTGAATACACTTTCTACGGAAAATTGAACAAATCAATAAAAAGTGTTAAACACATCAAACCACAAACAATCGAATGCTTTGCTTTCATTAATAAGAAGATGATTACAGAAACAATCAAATAAGCAACACTTGATATGTAAACACCTAATGTAAATCAAATCACTCAATCTCTCAAACTTTGCTATCTATAATCAACTTTTGATTATAGATACAGGATGACTCTCTAAACAGGATTTAATCACAGATTGAATACTTACCAACTTCACAACAGATGTGAAGATTCGAACACACGAACAAATTGGCAATCTGTGAGTTTTCTTGATCACATTGAACTTACAAATAGTGAATTAAGATTCGTAACACATACGATCAATATTGAGGTGAGACTTGAGTTTGGCTCTGTAATTCGTTGAATAGCAGTCGTCGTCGTACCTCTAAACTTATCAGGAGATAAATATTTATAATCCTGTTCCTATGGATCCTAACAAACTAGAACTTATCCTAATCTGCTAACAAACTAACGGATAACCCGGAATCTTGAATCTTGAATCTTCTTATCTTGAGTGTTCAATATTTAAGGAAGATTCTGGAATCTTCTTATCCTTGCCGTAGATATAGAGAGATAAAAGGAATTTAAAACAAATTTAAATTCTCTTAAACTGACTTCTTTAATCGGACTGAGTTACTCAACTTGAAACTCATCAAGCTGAGTTCTTCGAGAACAAACCCGAAAACAAACATATACTAACACGTATAACAATTAACTCATCCTTAGAAGTCATAAGAGTTAGCTAGAACTTATTTAGCAACTCAGTTGAGCTGACTCAGTCTATACGCTGAGTCACTAAGCTTGAAACACATCAAGCTGAATACTCAACCTATATCTTAGGTGACATACACAGCTTATCAAACACATTGATAATCTTACTACGATATAGTCTCATCAAATTTCAACTGATGAGATCATTTGACCAACAAACATACTTAGATATTTTTGTCTGAAAATATCTACAAGGTCTAGGAGTCGTATCAAGTTAGATACGATTGGAAAATGAACCTACCTACCAGAAATAGTACAGGGTTGGTGTTGTCGTGCCCAAACCGTTCACCAACACGTGTGAAATATGGATCCTAGGGCTAATACTTATCTTTTAAGTTTTTTATCGATTTGTATTGGAAAAGTCTTATATGTGTTACTAATTGAACTACATGATTAAATTTGTAGATGGCAAATGGATCCAACTCTAACAACCTCTCACTCCATTCTATCCTTGAGAAGGATAAAGCTCACCGGACCTAACTTTCTCAACTAGGAGCGCAATCTTTGGATCATGCTCAGGCATGAGAGAAAGTGGTATGTCCTCGAGAAGCCGGTGGGAAATTCCCCAGCCAATGGTGCATAAGCATGATGGAAACTTCGGCTTTTGACATGATCCGCCGGTTGAGGGACACGTTTTAAGAGCAGACTCGTACAGAACGGTACGATGTCACGAGGGCTCTTAACACTTGCAAGATGGCTAGGGGTACTTCGGTTAGTACCCATGTCATGAAAATGAAAGGGTACATGGACCACTTGGAAAGGCTAGGACACCCAGTACCGTTGCAGCTAGCAACAGATATGATACTCAACTCGTTGTCTGATGAATATAAGCCTTTCATAGTCAACTACAACATGAATAACATGGAGAAAACCATAGTTGAGCTTCATTCGATGCTCAACACAGCTGAGTCTAATATAGGTATTGAGTCCAAAGATATTCTCATGGTAAATAAGGGTAGTAGTAAAATAAGGAAGGGGTGTAGTGGAAGGGGACAAGGGTAAAACCAAGCCAGGACCATCTGCACCCATCAGCACCCAGGGGCAAGGTAAATGCCAACGGCAAGGGCAAGAGATTCAAACTAAACAAAGCAAAAGCCGAGAATCGGTGCTTTAAGTGCGGTGAGATTGGCCATTACAAGGTCAACTACCGGAAGCGTCACAAAGGTGGCGTTTAGTCTAACACCACAAGAAACTTCGGTGACTAACTTCAGTATTTTCTTTCGACTTATTTTTATAAGTAGTGATTGACATTTGCAATCGTTTATTGCAATAGGTCAATGAAAGCGAAAGGTGCCAAGAATGCAAGGATCCCACGTGAAGAAACAAGGATATTAATAATTCATAGTTTTTAGTTTTAAAATGTTTTTCTATTTCAAAGCTGTAAGGTTTTTTGAAATGGTAGTTTTAAAATATTAATGAATTATTTAGTGACATATCCTTGCACGTGGTTATATCTAGTCCATTTTGACTAGAGGTTAACTAACAAGTCAAAGTTTTTGACTTATTAGTGGTTGATCCTATGTATTAATTATTTTCATTGAATTATATATTAATATTAATTGTTCGACTAAAATTATGGAATTACTTGAATCAACACGGTTGGTGTTGTTGATTAGAAGGTTTATCTAATCGAGTAATTATAAGTATTTATGAAAACAAGTTCAAGGTTTGAACTAGTATTAAACACTTGAAATAATAGTTATTATTTCTGGGAATATGATTAAGGATAAAACATTTATGAGTATGATTATAATAGATATTGTAATCAAGAGAACTTACATGTTTTAAATAAGAATCCATACAAGTGTGTTATACTTGTAGTAATGTAAAGTTTCGAGAAACCAATTTCCATAATAGGAAATAGTGGATATGTGGAAAATCCAAGTCTAAGGTTTCGTCGACTTTAAGATTCTTATTCGAAATCTATGAGCTAGATTTATACTTAAAATCAGTATTTTGATTTTTGTGTCAAGTTTGACCAAGTCAATAAGGTATTTTAAGTAATGCTATGTTTTCATCATAGTCAGTGAGTGCAATTGACCTACGCAAAGGTATTTATCAAGTTTTAAAAAAAATTAAAATATATCATGTATATATATATATATATATATATATATATATATATATATATATGTATATATATATATATATATGTATATATATATAGGAAAAAGTTCATGCGAGAACCAATCTGAGCCGTCCAATTTCCCCTATTTTAATGTCATTTCCCACCCATGAATTCTTCACATGCACCCTGCCAGTAAAAGTAAGTTATAGTTTTAACTTACGGAGAGAATAAATTACCAAGTTAATTAATTAACAAGGATGTATATATTTATTAGTAAATAAATATATATTGTTAATTAATAATATTCAAGATTAATTATTTAAGTTTAAATTATTAATTTTGGATTAGGATTAATAATAAAGAAAAGTAATAAAGAAAATATATATATTATATAATTATATATATAATATAATGTTTTATATTATTATTATTATTATTATTATTATTATTATTATTATTAATAGTTAAACTTGGTGATTAAGTTACCCTATTTTAAGATAAGGAAACATTCAAATGGTTTCCTAATATCATCCTAAATCATGTTCTTATAAATAGGAGATTATATTATGAATTAGGGGTTAATCTTTTCTAAAAGACAAAGTAGACAAATACTCTCCTCTCCTCTCCCTCTTAGCCGTCGGCCGAAGAACACCCAAAAACCGAGATCCTGTTTTGGTCGACACCGAGTCACGGTGACCGTGTAAAGCGTGGTTGCAATATCCTTTCTAGCGGGTACTCGTTTTGCAATATCCTTTCTTGATGATATATGTCGATCAAGTATATATATATATATATATATATATATATATATATATATAGGATCAATAAAGCCCCCCTTTAAACAAGGTCCCCAAAGTCCCAATCTCAGTCATTAGATTAATCAAATCAATGGTCAAGATCTATAATTACATTATTGTAATTAAGTAAATAATCTTAAGATTTAATTCTAGAATGAAGGGTATTATGGTCAAAGCCCCCCTTTTTTTAACTTTTTTTACCTCTTAAATCTTTAAATGACCATAAATATTTTAATTTTTTTAGTTTGAGCAAAAAAATTATACCAATCTTCTCATTTTTTAATCCTTTTTCAAACCAGACCACTCTTCCTATATTTCTGGAAAAAAAATTCGACGAAAATGACGAAAATGATGAAAATGACGAAATTCATCATTTTTGCCACCTGCTGTTGTTGTTACGTGATATATAAGGGGCAGCCGAAAATAATAAATTTTGTCATTTTCATCATTTTCGTGCCCCTTATATATCACGTAACAGCAGGTCCCGAAAATGATAAATTTCGTCATTTTCGGCACTTGCTGTTACATGATAGAGGCACGAAAATGATTAAAATGACGAAATTTATCATTTTTGGCTGCCCCCTTTTATATCACGTAACAGCAGGTGACGAAAATGATAAATTTCGTCATTTTCATCATTTTTGTGCCCCCTATATGTCACGTAACAGCAGGTTACGAAAATTATAAATTTTCATCATTTTCATCATTTTCCGGACCTACTGTTAACGTGATATATAAGGGGGACACGAAAATGATGAAAATGACGAAATTTATTATTTTCGTCACCTGCTGTTACGTGACATACAACGGGCACGAAAATGATGAAAATGACGAAATTTATCATTTTTGGGATCTGTTGTCACGTGATATATAAGGGGCAGCCGAAAATGATAAATTTCGTCATTTTTCATCATTTTCGTGCCCTTTGTATATCACGTAACAGCAGGTGCGAAAATGATAATTTTAGTCATTTTAATCATTTTCATCAAAAAAATGATGAACGGGGTCCGAAAATGATGGAAATTGGTAGGTGTTATGGATACGAAGGTGATGAACGATAATGATGAAACTTGTAGGTGTTACTCTCTTCCAACAGCAGAAAATGATAATTTTCATCATTTTCGTCAAAAAAAATTCTTCAGAAATATAGGAAGAGTGGTCTCGTTTGAAAGAGGATTATAAAATGAGTAGATTGGTATAATTTTTTTGCTCAAATTCAAAAAAATGAAATAGTTATGGTCATTTAAAGATTTAAGGGTAAAAAAAATAAAACAAAATTGAATTTTGAGAATGGCTGGAGAATGGCTTGGCTTTCTATCAAATGGTACAATTCATATTTTGCCCTTTTAGATGAGTGGCTGAGATTAGGCCTTTGAGGTCATTGTTTAAGAGGGGTCTTTGTTGATCCTTACCATATATATATGTGTGTGTGTGTGTGTGTGTGTGTGTGGTTATTGTTTTGATAATGGTTGATGTTTATAATATGAATAATATTGTTTATGATCTTTATTCATATTATTATTTGTTTCAACATACATAATGGAGATTATATATATATATATATATATATATATATATATATATATATATATATATATATATATATATATATATATATATATATATATATATATGCATTTGTGATAAACAAAGATCCTAACCCTTTAGGGTTTTTGGGTTGATAATTATTCAAGTTCCGCTTTATGAATAATTACAGTTTTATTTTTTCATCTTTATGTTGGTTCGAACCAGTTTGAGTTTGAATCAGAATGACACGAGGAGGTGTGTTATATGTGATAAAACCCAACACCTAAGGGGTAAATTAACCATCAAAGATTCGTTAATAAAGGGTTGGTTATAGATAAAAAGAGAAAGTATTTGGGATGGTGAGAAGTTAAGAGAGGACCACAACACGGGTATATGCAAAAGTCTAGGTTTAATTGATGGCTTGTTCCTAATCAAATATAATGACATTGTTCAGCAGTATTTAATGAGAATGATATTATTTGTTTAAATACCTTAGCCTGGATAAAGTTGTGATTTGATTGAGGACAAACAAAGTTCAAGTGTGGGGTATTTTGATATCGCGTTATTTAAATACATATTCTACATGATATCTGGGTATTTTTAGCCTTATATTATTCAAAATATGCCAAAAAGGTACTTATTACCTTTGTTTATCATTTTTAGGTGAAAAAGTCGAGAGTTAGAGTAATTTGAAGCTTAAACGAGAGAAACTGAAGAAAATGAGAAAAACTGTCAGCTCCAACTGTAACACCCCCTAAATTGGCCTACAATTATAAGGTAATTAATTGAATTATTATTGAGGTTTAATTTGATTAAGTGATTGTTATTAATTAATATTGTTAATTAAGTAATATAATTGTGAATTTTTTATTAAAATGTTAATATTAATTAATTAATATGTTTAGTGGGGTGAGGTGGCAGGATTTGGTGGTTTAGTCACCAACTTCACCACCATCATCCTCATTACATGCAATTAAACTTAAGTGAGTGTGTGTGTTATTGTTGCTCTCGGCCGGAGAGGGAAAAAGAAGAACAATAGGAACGAATCTTCATCTTCATTGCTATTTTAAATTGAAATTGGATTCTTCTATATTGACCCAGAAGGTTAGATTACTAATTTAAAGATGTTAATTATTGTTTATATTCGGTTTTATTGAATTAATATGAATTCCGATTGTTTCTTGGTGATTTGATGATCTTAGGTTGAATGCATGTTAGATTTTATGATCAATATATGCTCTATATATGCTTAGAATGATTTATGGAAATTTAGAACATTTGCATGTTTGAAATCAGTATGGAAATTGAGTTAGAAATCGATTTTATGCATGAACACATGAATCAGTCGGAATTGAGGTTTGAATCCATCGGAATTAGGAATTCCGCCTAAAAGTATAATCGGGATACATGGATTCCGATCAGTTTTCTCGGAATTGATATTTGATCGGAATGTGCCATTAATCGGAAATGAACTATGATTTCATCGGAATTGATGTTAATCGGAATTGCCTATTTTCTCGGAATTGGATATAGTCGGAATTGGCCTTTACTCGGAATTCCATTCAATCGGAATTATATTTATTCGGAATTGGTTTTGATCGGAATTAGCCTTTGCTCGGAATTGGACTAAGGTTTGATCGGAATTCATACGTTGGTCAGAATTTGACATTGTTCGGAATTATGATTATGCCCATGCTCGGAATTGAGGGTTTTTATAGTGAATTTGAATGAAGATTGAAATAAGTGACTCCTTGATGATATTGATGATTAAATCGATTATGGCCTTAACATATGGATGAAAGATTATGTAATGTCTAAACTAAGGAGTTAGAAGATTTCACAATATACTTGGGGGTATGGTAATTGTGAAAGGAATGGTGTATTTACTTAAGTATACTTGTTATTTATTTACTTGTAGATTATTGGTACGTGTGATGTGTAAGTAAATGTACATGTTGATTATTTGTACATATGTTGTATTGTGCTTATTGTGGATTGATTAAGCAAATACTGACCGGTGGTTGTATTCTCAGGAGGAGACAAGACTCAGTAGATTAGATTACTGAGTAACATGAGTTGTGAAGACTTTGGTGAGTGGATCTATATCTTCAGATATGCAGGATATGATATCCTGATTGTAACTATGCTCTTGAATAATATGTATACATGTTTGGTGGAAGATCAGCTTTAGCTGGGCGGCTGGGCTTGTGCTTAGGGATTAACAGTATTTGATCTTAAGGGGCATTTGTTGCATTCAAGGGTGCATGTACTGTTGTCCAGGATTAGCAGGGCTATTGGTAAACCTTGGTTTTGGCCGACCTTGGTTGTAGGTGGTTGCAACACCGCCGGTTCTCCTTGGTTGATGAGTTGTGTGTTTGGTCATGTTTGCCTTGTATGTGCTTAGATATTTATTCCCTCACTTAACTTTGTGCTAATTCCCCACTAGTTCTTTTTGCAGGTGCTCCGTAGTGAGTTTCTGAAGATATAGGACTGGGAATATGGACAGACCAAAACTATGATGTCCAAGTTTTTGAATAGAGCTTGTTTGTAAATTAACACCGTAGTGGTATTTTATAATTATAAACCAGTTAAAGTTTGTATTTATCTTTGGGTTTTAAATGTAAATATAAGTAATTAGCTTCCGCACGCGTATTAAATATAATATAAAAGTACGGTGTTACAAATTGGTATCAGAGCCCCGGTTTGAGGATTTGCATTGGTTGTTGTCGTGCAATACTCGAACCAAGGCTCTAGTCAGTCCAGTATTCCCAGGGTGGGTAATTAGTAGTGTAGCTTTGAGGATGGTTAGTGTGTTTGTACTAACAGATTATATCTAACAACTGGTGAGATGTTGTGTATAGAACAGAATATGGCTGATAACGTGAACCAGACAACTACCCCTACGTCCCCCAGAAGAAACAATCAATCCTCAACCGTAGCTACTGAACAGCACAACAGAGCTGGAACTTCATACAATGGTGAATCTGATCAGCAGGATTATGTGTTACAACTGGAGGATACACTGTAGACTCTGAGAGAGAGAATTCAACAGTTAGAACAACAGCAACAACAGACTCAATCTTCCCAACAGACCCAGACAATTCACATGCCCAGAGAGACAGCTATGTTTACCCAGTCTATACCACCTCCTGTTAATAATGCCACACCGTTTAGTACAGTGTCAACACCATTTGGGTCCTTACCGTTTGTTACATTACCACCTGTATCACAACCTCAACAACAGTATCAACCTCAATAGAATTTCTTTATACCGTGGTATCCAACTCAGGGAGGTTTCAGACCTAAGAGTCAGTATAAGGATTTCATGGATTGTCAGCCACCTGAATATTCTGGAAGCTCCAACCCAACTGATACTTTGAATTGGTTAAGAGAAACAGTGAAGGCTTTGGATGCCTGCAATTGTGAGGAATCTGAAAGAGTTAAGTTTGCAACTCGGAGATTGAATGGTCAAGCTTTAAGCTGGTGGGATTATTTAACTGCTCATTTGTCCAGGGAAGTTGTGAATTCTATTACTTGGGATCAATTTCAAACCAAGTTTTGTGAGCAATTTTGTAATACTTATGATTTGGCTAGAGTGAAGCAGGAGTTCATGGATCTAGGACAAGATGATAAAATGTCAGTTGATAAGTTAATCTCAAAGTTCAATGAAAAGTTGAGGTTTGCCAAACAGTGGGTACCGGATGAGCCATCTCAAATTGATCACTTTGTTCAAGCTTTATTGCCTGAGTATCGAGGTAACACCCGTATGCAAACATCGTTAGTCCAAGCATTTACTGTAGCTAGAGCTGCCGAAAGAGATGTAAAAGCAAGGGAAAAGATGAACCGTGAGAAGGGATTAACTCACAGGTCTGGTGGAAGCCATAGTGGTAATCAGAATAAAGGAAAAGTAGAGAATAATCAGAATCACGAGGATCAAAGATTTGAGAGTTCAGAATATGTACAAAGAAATTAATGGTGTATAACTTGCAGATCGCGTCATATTGGTCAGTGCACACCGCAGACTCGTCGGTGTTTGCGTTGTGGTGAATTAGGTCATGAACTTTATGACTGTAGATTTAGAAAAAATGTCTGTTGGAACTGTCATGAAGAAGGATATCGAGCTGGAGTTTGTACTAAGCCGAGGTCAGCAGGGACAGGGCAAGGGGTAGTCGATGTCGGGGGATCGTCTTCTGCAGGTCAAAAGAGAAAGAATCCACCTGTTGGGAAAATGATCTCATTAGTTAAGATTTGATGAGACAAAGTTAAGTTTGTAAGATGTGTTCTACGTATAACTTAAACAGAATTATGAAGCTTAGTCAGACTGAACACTCATAGTGATTCAGACTGAGTATAAGTTGAATATAAGCTGAGCATATGTTCGACTAGTTTATACTACACCTTAGTTAGTTTATTAATATGTTTAATAAGTTGTGTATGTCACATAAGGTATATATCGAGTATTCAGCTTGATGTGTTTCAAGCTGAGTGACTCAGCTCAGAAGCAGATTCAGCTCGACAGAGTTGCTAAATATGTTTTAGTTAACTAGTTAGACTTCTAAGGATGAGTTTATCAATATACGTGTTAGTTCATGCTTGAATTTGGGTTTGTTCTCGAAGAACTCAGCTTGATGAGTTTCTGGCTGAGTAAGTCAGCCTGCCTAAAGAAGTCAGTTTAAAAGAATTTAAATATGTCTTTTAAATTCTGTTTTAACTCTCTATATCTACGGGAAAGATAAGAAGACTTCAGAATCAAGATTGAAGATTGAAGAATCAAGATAAGAAGATTCAAGATTCAAGATTCCGAGTTATCCGATAGTTAGTTAGCAAATTAGGATTAGTCCAGTTTGTTAGGAACCATAGCAACAGGATTATAAATACTTATCTCCTGATAAGTTTAGAGGTACGACTACAATGACGATTACAACTAAGTGTTGCAGAGCCAAATACCTCACCTAAATCGTATGTGTTACGATTCTTGAATCACTGTTTGTAAGTTCAACGTGATCAAGAAACTCACAGATTGCCAAGTGATTCGTGTGTTTGAATTATCACATCTGTTGTGATATTGGTAAGTAATCATAAGTTGATTCAATCTGTGTAAATCTTGTTTAGAGAGTCGTCAGTATCTATAATCATAAGTTGATTATAGATAGCTAAGTTTGAGAGATTGAGAGATTTATATTAGGTGATTATGTATCAAGAGTTGACTACTTGATAGTTAATGTAATCGTCTTCTTATTCAAAGCATTGTAATCATCTTCATAATAATAAAAGCATTCGACTAGTTGTGGTTTGATTGACTGTGTGTAACACATTTATTTGATTTGTTCAATTTCCGCAGAAAGTGTATTCAACCCCCCCTTCTACACACTGTTGCTTGTTGTTATTCTCACCAAGGGACCAACAATTGGTATCAGAGCAGGCTGAACGATTTCATATGTTCAAAGTTCAAGATTCTGAGAAAGTTACAATGTCTACAAGCAACTTAGAAGTGATCATGGGACTGAGTTCAGAAACTCTACCCTTGAAAGCTTCTGTGAACAAAAGGGAATATTACAAAATTTCTCATCTGTCAGAATTCCCCAACAAAATGGAGTTGCTGAATGGAGAAATAGAACCTTATTTGAGGATGCTAGAGCAATGCTATGTGAGGCAGGATTGAAACTCTATTTCTGGGATCATGCTGTTAGTACAGCCTGTTATACTCAGAATAGGTAAATCATTGTCAAAAGACATGGATTGACTTCATATGAGATGTATAAGTCTAGAAAGCCCAATATAGGTTATTTCCATATCTTTGGTTCAAAATGCTATGTGCTGAATCAAAGAGATCGGCTCCATAAGTTGGAACCTAAAGCTGATCTTGGAATATTCGTTGGTTATTCTTCAATCTCCAAGTCTTATAGAATATATAATACAAGGAGAAAAGCCATAGAAGAATCAATTCATGTCTCATTTGATGAAGACAGTTTTGATCAAGCTGATAAAAGTCAAGCTGACTTAGTCAGTCTGAGTGAGCTTGAAAGGCCCAAGGAAACCAACTTATCAAATCCTATGTATGTCATAGGAGATGATAGTGATGATGATGTGTGTTCATCAAAGAAATCATCAAAAACTCCTAAGGATTCTCAAGCTGAGAAAGATGATGAGTTCATCAACCCCTTTGGGGCTGAAGTCGCTCAGACTGAAGATCTTGGTGATCGACAGTTTGTTGACAATGTTGCTGCTGAGACTGAGGAGATAAGTTCACCTCAGGAATCTCAACATCACTCAGATTCTGAACCAGACTCTCCAAATACAACATTCAAATTCCTCAAAGATCATCCTCAAGACCAGATCATTGGAAATGTCCAAGAAAGAGTCATGACCAGATCTAAGGCTACAGCTAACTATGCCGCGTACTTTGGTTTCCTATCTCAAATGGAACCAGAGAAGACTGAAGAAGCCTTAGAGGATGAGGATTGGATTGAAGCTATGCAAGAAGAGTTAAATGAGTTTGAGAGAAATAAGGTCTGGAACCTTGCCCCTGCCCCCAAAGATCATTCAATTATAGGCACTAAGTGGGTCTATAGAAATAAAATGGACAAGGATGGAGTGATAGTTAGGAACAAAGCCAGGCTGGTAGCACAAGGGTATAAGCAAGAGGAAGGAATCGATTATGATGAGACCTTTGCCCCTATTGCTAGAATTGAAGCCATAAGGCTGTTCTTAGCGTATGCAGCATATAAAGACTTCAAAGTCTATCAAATGGATGTGAAGAGTGCCTTCCTTAATGGAAAACTTCAGGAGGAAGTCTATGTGAAACAACCTCCTTGCTTTGTAAGTTCAAAGTTTCCACATCATGTCTATAAGTTGGACAAGGCTTTGTATGGTCTTAAACAAGCTCCAAGAGCTTGGTATGATACTCTGTCCACTTATCTACTATCAATAGATTTCACCAGAGGTAGTATAGATAAAACACTCTTTCTTAAAAAGAGTAAAGGACAGGTGATTCTTGTACAAATCTATGTGGATGATATTATCTTTGGTTCTACCAATGAATCTCTGTATGAGTGGTTCTCCAAGATATGTCACAAAAGTACAAGATAAGTATGATGGGTGAGATGACTTATTTCCTAGGCCTACAAATTCAACAAAAGCCTAATGGAATATTCATCAATCAAAGCAAGTATGTTCTTGATTTGATAAAGAAATATGGTTTTGATTCAAGTTCAACCATGAAAACACCCACGTCACCAGCTGTCAAGCTGAGTAAAGACTCAGATGGTAAATATGTATGTCAGTATACCTATAGAGGAATGATAGGTTCATTAATCTATTTGACAGCTAGTAGACCTGATATCATGTTTGCTACATGTGTTTGTGCAAGATATTAGGCAGATCCTAAAGAATCACATCTTCAAGCTGTGAAAAGGATCTTTCGATACCTTAAAGGTACATCAAATCTAGGTCTTTGGTATCCAAAGGACTCTGGATTTGAGTTAGTTGGTTTTTCAGATGCTGACTATGCTGGGTGCAAGTTACATAGAAAATCAACTACTGGAGGATGTCAATTGCTTGGAGGGAAGCTAGTAAGCTGGACTAGTAAGAAACAGAACTCAGTGGCTACTTCAACTGTTGAAGCTGAATATGTGACAGCAGGAAGCTGTTGTGCTCAAATCCTATGGATGCAGCATCAGCTTCAAGACTTTGGAATGAGTTTCAAGAAAACTCCTATCTTCTGTGATAACCAAAGTGCTATAGCCATCACTTACAATCTAGTCTTCCACTCAAGAACCAAGCACATTGAAATTAGACATCCCTTCATCAGGGATATCGTGGAAAAAGGTATAAAAGAAATTAAATTTATTTCCACGGATGACCAATTAGCAGATATTTTTACTAAACCCCTTGATGAAAAGAGGTTTATGTATCTGCTAAGTAAATTGGGTATGCTCAACCCCTAGCTAAGTGTGTAGAATCTGAGTTTTCTATTTGACAATGACTAAGTGTCTTAAGCTGAGTGCACAGTTTATAAATAAGTTTTCATAAACTGAATAACCTGTCAAGCTGAATAATGAGTTCACATGTTTGGTCGGTTCCAAACATACTTTACCTACTCAGTGTAGTTAAAATGTAAGTTTGAGTAAGTCTCCAACATAAATGACTAAGTGTCATTGAGTCTGAGCTATGTGCTTAACTCAGGCTGTGTGATTGGTTCACACGTTTGGTATGTTCCAAACATACTTTAACTACTTAGTGTATTTAAACTGTAAGTTTGAGTCAGTCTCAAAAAAAATTGACTCGGTGTCATTAAGTCTGAGGTGTGTGCTCTACTCAAGCTGAGTACCAATCTCAAGCTGAGTACTCAACTCAAGCTGAGTGCTTGAATCAAACTGAGTGCTTGACATAAACTGAGTAATGAGTTTACTCAATCTTGGTGTGTCCAAATTATGGTTTAATTACTAAGTGTGATTACTTCATATGTAAGTGCGTATTTGAGTATGTCTCAAATAGAGTATTATACTAATTCGGATTTGGTGTAATACGACAGTGTTAATAATATGTGTAAGTCACTAATATAATTTTACACTTGTATCCGTTGGAGACGATGTGTTTCTAACCTCTAACTGTTACATCAAGCCGTAATTTTTACGGTGTAACGGATAAAAACGGGATTTCTAACAGTAACTTTTCTCTCTCCTCGGAAAGGTATATATACCGATCATATTTGGATTAGAGAAGTTTACGCTTACAATTCTGACTTCTCACCTTCTAAACTACCTTTCGCAAACACCTTCATTGCTTAGTGCATACGTCCGATTCAATACCCTACTTTGCTAAGTGAAATTTTTTTTAAAACCGCTCAGTGCGAATTTCCAATTACTCAGTGTAATTGACCCAACATGGACGGAATCACGTTAGTTCTCAGTGATCAGATGATTCGAGGTGCTCATTTTAAGAATGATGGAGCGTTGTTGATTAAAATCAACAATCAACGGGCCTGCCTTGTAATTCCTCCGAGAAAACAAGGCAGAGGTTATGAAGCCTGTGTAGCTTATATTCGTAAATACCCCCTTGCATTCGCCTTCTGTGGTGCACCCCTTCACATCGTTCCTCAACATCTACTAGAGTTCTGGTACACCTGTACTTACAACCAGAACAGGGGAGAGATAACTAGGACTGTTCTAAATGGCAATAGAACAGTAACCCTTTCAGTGCAGCGGCTAAGGGATGTTCTTTGACTCCCTCATTCTGATGAGTTCAAGCCGGCTGTCACAAGGCAAGTGGCTAGGTCTGTCCTACCTCGATTGGGTCACCCACAGACAGAGGGTGTCATCAAGAAGGCCACTTTTCCAACCAGTTGGGGCTTCATGCTTTCAACATTGATTCGTTCACTGGGGACTAAGGTTGGAGGACTGGACCAGGTAAATGAATTCGAAATGCAGATGTTGTATAATATTTACTTCAACAGAAATCTGGAATATGCTCTGCTTTTCGTCAATGAACTCAAGGTCCAAGTGATGAAGACCACAAGGGATCTTCATGTACCATTTATAAGGTACATGTCCTTGGCAATTGAAGCCGAGCTGGGGACAACACTCTATGAAGCTGATTAGGATGTGTTCCTGTTTCCTACACTCAGCTCCAAGATATTCAACAATGACATCTTCCTAGAGCAAGAGGGTCTGAGTGAGCCCATGCTCCAAATAGCCGAGGCAGCTTCATCTGAAAGTGAAGCAGAGGGATTGAATCAAGGGGGAACTTCCCATGCCGACACCGAGGTTCAAGCTGAGCACTCTGCTCAAGCTGAACCAGCAACCATTGAAGTTGCTTCGGTAAGACCTCTCCACTTTCTCTCTCTTCTCACTTTTCTCCATCTACCTTTGGAGCTAAGACTGTAGTGGACCCAACTCAGTCTAACCCATATCCACCACCTTCATTCCATTTACAATCCCACTCTGAAGCCACCCCTAGTATGTCTACTGCTGCTAGGGAGAATATCCAAACCTACCAAAGAAAAACTGCCATAGGTGGTGCCACTCCTAAAGGCATCACTGGAGCTGAGATCACACTGATCCCTCCACAGGCAGGAGTTGAGGGGGAGACTCCTAATCTTAAGGTGTCAACTTCAAGGCTCATATCAACCCAACAGCCTATACCGGGTGTGGTGTCTACTCAGCTCACACTTACTCGAGCCATGGGAGAGCCTATTGTTGTGCCTGAGCAGACACACTCACGTTACATTGAAATAATGACCAATCCCCAGGGTCAATCACCCCCTTCCAACCCAATTAGCCAACCACCAACCAAACCACTTCACGTTTCTAGCCCACTTACTTCTCTTCACTTCTCACACCCTATTGCACGACCTGTCAATGTTTCATCTTCAAACCAAGGTGATTCACAGGGTCCAAACTCTGGTGCAAATGAGTTTGAAGGTAAACACCAACCTTTGGATGATGCACCCAAAGACTCTCCTCACACTGACACTGCCTCCTTAGGCATCCAGCAGTTGAAAGAATATGTTGCTGCTCAGTTTGGTTTGTTCCATCTCAAGCAGAAGAAGCATAAACGTCAAATCTATAAAAGGCTTGAGAAGCTGACCATGGATGTTAAAGAGATTGCCTCTGCAGTTGCTGCACTCCAACAACAAAAGACTTCAACCCCTATTGATGATGACAAAAAGAGGGAGAAGGTTCAAGCTGATACTGAAGCTGAGCTAGTTCGAGTTGAAGCTGAAGCTTTACTACTATTGGCAATGGGAGCAAATCAAGTTGAGGGGGAGAAAGAAATGGAAATAGAAGTTGGGCTGACTGAAAAGGCTAAAGGAAAGAGACCTGTAGTAGTCATCTCGGATGAATCAGAACCCCTCCTGCAGAAAAGAAGAAGAATGATTCTTAGTGAATCATCAGTCTCAGATGAAAACTCTGCTGACAAAATGACTCTACAAGAAAGTGCTTCACTGATGGCAGCAAGGAGAATGGAAAGAGAGGATGCTAACCAGCTTGGGATCTCGGTTGAAGAGTTAAGAAGAAGACAAATAGATGCTCAAGTTGTGTTAGCTGATGAGAAAGCGCTACGAGAACAAAATTGGGCTGAGCAAATCAGAAAGCAGAATGAGGATTTAGCAAAACTCAGACTGCCTATCGTGCCCAAGGAAGAAGAAGATGAACTTCATATCCAAGATCAAACTGAGGAAGAAGATATAACTCAATGTTATGAAAAACTGTACTTCTCTTCTCAGATTGATTCACTCAAGTTGGATTCAGTTCAAGGGATCATCATCATGGAGTTCGTCTTAAAGAATGGTGAAACACCTTCTCTAGAGCTGAATCAACTTCATAAGCTGGGTTATGAAGAGTGGAAGCAAGTAGCTATTCTTATCAAGCAGATGAAAAAGTCATCTGAAAGGAATCAAGTCAAACATGAAATTCTAAGAATACTTGCTAAAGCTGATGTGATGCAAATCATACCCAGATCAGAGATAGCTACCCTACTGACTTCCTTTCACAAAATAGGAAAGGATAAACTGAAAAAGCCAGCTGTTTTAGCAAAAGCAAACAAGGACAGTCTTGCTCTTTCTGAAGGCATGGAGTTTCAAGAGAATATATATGTTGAAAAGCCTCAGAAAGGGTTCATGTACTTGGACAGAAATGGTGAAAAATGCTTCCAGGCTGATGCATCAATTTATACATGTGGGCTATCTCAAGTATTTTCTCTGAGACAAATTATTGAAAAGACTAAACAATATGCAAGGTTTAGATACTAACTAAACAGAGCAATACGATCACAAAAGGATCAGCTTCAACACATTCCCAATGTGCAAGAAATCCTTGAAGAAATTAACAAGGAGATAAAGGAATTTGAAGAGTTGCATCCTCAATAGATTAGTTCTATTTTAAATATTAGATTAGTTCTAATATTTTTGTAAGCACTATGTGTGCATGATCTAAGTGATCAATCATTTTGTATTATGATCAGTTCAATTAATACAAGTATAAAGTTTGATATGTTCAACTGTGTGGTGATGTGTTCATATTTATAAGTCTGATAAGTTCAGCAAAATGAATAACTGATAAGTTCTTATTCATTAATGTAATTAGTTGGTTTGTTCAACTGAAAGTTGGTGTGTTCCAATTTAAATTGATAAGTTCAATTAAAATTGATATGTTCAATAAATATTTGATCAGTTCAAATAATAAAATCTTAATAAGTTTGAGATTTAAAACATAATTCTGTTAAACAAACTTAATAACTGTTTGATGGTTTTGTCATCATCAAATAGGGGTAGTTTGTGGGGAAAATGATCTCATCAGTTAAGATTTGATGAGACAAAGTTAAGTTTGTAAGATGTGTTCTATGTATAACTTAAACAGAATTATGAAGCTTAGTCAGACTGAACACTCATAGTGATTCAGACTGAGTATAAGCTGAGTATAAGCTGAGCTTATGTTAGACTAGTTTATACTACACCTTAGTTAGTTTCTTAATATGTTTAATAAGCTGTGTATGTCACATAAGGTATATATCGAGTATTCAGCTTGATGTGTTTCAAGCTGAGTGACTCAGCTCAGAAGCAGAGTCAGCTCGACAGAGGTGCTAAATATGTTTTAGTTAACTAGTTAGACTTCTAAGGATGAGTTTATCAATATACGTGTTAGTTCATGTTTGAATTTGGGTTTGTTCTCGAAGAACTCAGCTTGATGAGTTTCAAGCTGAGTAACTCAGCCTGACTAAAAAAGTCAGTTTAAAAGAATTTAAATATGTCTTTTAAATTCTGTTTTAACTCTCTATATCTACGGGAAGGATAAGAAGACTTCAAAATCAAGATTGAAGATTGAAGACTCAAGATAAGAAGATTCAAGATTCAAGATTCCGAGTTATCCGATAGTTAGTTAGCAAATTAGGATTAGTCCAGTTTGTTAGGAACCGTAGCAACAAGATTATAAATACTTATCCCCAGATAAGTTTAGAGGTACGACTACAACGACGATTACAACTAAGTGTTGCAGAGCCAAATACCTCACCTAAAACGTATGTGTTACGATTCTTGAATCACTGTTTGTAAGTTCAACGTGATCAAGAAACTCACAAATTGCCAAGTGATTCGTGTGTTCGAATTATCACATCTGTTGTGATATTGTAAGTAATCATAAGTTGATTCAATCTGTGTAATTCTTGTTTAGAGAGTCGTCAGTATCTATAATCATAAGTTGATTATAGATAGCTAAGTTTGAGAGCTTGAGAGATTTATATTAGGTGATTATGTATCAAGAGTTGCTTACTTGATAGTTAATGTAATCATCTTCTTATTCAAAGCATTGTAATCATCTTCATATTAATAAAAGCATTCGACTAGTTGTTGTTTGATTTACTGTGTGTAACACTTTTATTTGATTTGTTCAATTTCCGCAGAAAGTGTATTCAACCCCCCCCCCCTTCTACACACTGTTGCTTATTGTTATTC
Source organism: Pulicaria dysenterica (assembly GCA_947179395.2). Lineage (NCBI taxonomy): Eukaryota > Viridiplantae > Streptophyta > Magnoliopsida > Asterales > Asteraceae > Pulicaria > Pulicaria dysenterica. Next base: position 44,103,720 of record OX359293.1, on the reverse strand, counting down.
TCACCAAGGGACCAACACCACCTTCTACTGAAGGAAGAGTTTTTAAAATGACAGTCAACGAGGACACCGTGGATGAGAATGTGGCTACAGGTGTGTTTCTGATAAACTCTATGTTTGTTTATTAGTTACATGAGTCTAGTGTAAATATAATTTAAATATCTGTGATATTATGTGATAAGATGAAATGCTTGCAATTGTGATTGTTTATTCCTTAGAAGTAGGAATAGCAAATGATAGACTTGTGCCTTCTATAAGTTAGTGATGAAACCTTCATTATTTGAGCATGATAAGATTCCGAGGACGGAATCTTCTTAAGAGGGAGAGATTTGTAACACCCCCTAAATTGGCCTAGAATTATAAGGTAATTAATTGAATTATTATTGAGGTTTAATTTGATTAAGTGATTGTTATTAATTAATATTGTTAATTAATTAATATAATTGTGAATTTTTTATTGAAATGTTAATATTAATTAATTAATATGTTTAGTGGGGTGAGTGTGTGTATGTTATTGTTGCTCTCGGCCGAATAGGGAGAAAGAAGAACAATAGGAACAAATCTTCATCTTCATTGCTATTTTAAATTGAAATTGGATTCTTCTATATTGACCCAGAAGGTTAGATTACTAATTTAAAGATGTTAATTATTGTTTATATTCGGTTTTATTGAGTTAATATGAATTTCGATTGTTTCTTGGTGATTTGATGATCTTAGGTTGAATGCATGTTAAATTTTATGATCAATATATGCTCTATATATGCTTAGAATGATTTCTGGAAATTTAGAACATTTGCATGTTTGAAATTAGTATGGAAATTGAGTTAGAAATCGATTTTATACATGAACACATGAATCAGTCGGAATTGAGGTTTGAATCCATCGGAATTAGGAATTCCGCCTCAAAGTATAATCGGAATACATGGATTCCGATCAGTTTTCTCGGAATTGATATTTGATCGGAATGTGCCTTTGCTCGGAATGTGCCATTAATCGGAAATGAACTATGATTTCATCGGAATTGATGTTAATCGGAATTGCCTATTTTCTCGGAATTGGATATAGTCGGAATTGGCATTTACTCGGAATTCCATTCAATCGGAATTATATTTATTCGGAATTGGTTTTGATAGGAATTAGCCTTTACTCGGAATTGGACTAAGGTTTGATCGGAATTCATACGTTGGTCAGAATTTGACATTGTTCGGAATTATGATTATGCCCATGCTCGGAATTGAGGGTTTTGATAGTGAATCTGAATGAAGATTGAAATAAGTGACTCCTTGATGATATTGATGATTAAATCGATTATGGCCTTAACATATGGATGAAAGATTATGTAATTTCTAAACTAAGGAGTTAGAAGATTTCACAATATACTTGGGGGTATGGTAATTGTGAAAGGAATGGTGTATTTACTTAAGTATACTTGTTATTTATTTACTTGTAGATTCTTGGTACATGTGATGTGTAAGTAAATGTACATGTTGATTATTTGTACATATGTTGTATTGTGCTTATTGTGGATTGATTAAGCAAATACTAACTGGTGGTTGTATTCTCAGGAGGAGACAAGACTCAGTAGATTAGATTACTGAGTAACCTGAGTTGTGAAGACTTTGGTGAGTGAATCTATATCTTCGGATATGCAGGATATGATATCCTGATTGTAACTATGCTCTTGAATAATATGTATACATGTTTGGTGGGAGATCAGTTTTAGCTGGGCGGCTGGGCCTGTGCTAAGGGATTAACAGTATTTGATCTTGAGGGGCATTTGTTGCACTCAAGGGTGCCTGTACTGTTGTCCAGGATTAGCAGGCACCCTTGAGTGCAACACCGCCGGTTCTCCTTGGTTGATGAGCTGTGTGTTTGGGCATGTTTGCCTTGTATGTGCTTAGATATTTATTCCCTCACTTAGCTTTGTGCTAATTCCCTACTAGTTTGTTTTGTAGGTGCTCCGTAGTGAGTTTCTGAAGATATAGGACTGGGAATATGGACAGACCAAAACTCTGATGTCCAAGTTTTTGAATAGAGCATGTTTGTAAATTAACACCGTAGTGGTATTTTGTAATTATAAACCAGTTAAAGTTTGTATTTATCTTTGGGTTTTAAATGTAAATATAAGTAATTAGCTTCCGCACGCGTATTAAAGTTAATATAAAAGTACGGTGTTACACCGACACACCTCCACTGTTTTGAGGTGATTCAAGCGGCCACGGAAACTAGACTCAGAGGGCTACAATTTAAATTTTATATTCAACCCTTGAAAACGCAGATAGAGGCGCGATTTTGCTTAGAGATCGCGGCGCGATCAGGCCGATAAGTTCCAAGATCGCGGCTCGATGGGTGAGATCGCCGCGCTATTTGCTCAGTTTCAGCATATATTTATATCTCTCAAACCATTCGGTTTGACATCTTTCCATCCGACTTTTTACCATCTTCCACACCAGAAAACACCATTAAAACATTTCGGAGAAGCTTGGAGCATTCGAGCTTGGATTGATGATAAAATGGAAGATCGAGACTTGGAGCATTCGGCTTTTTACGATTTTTCGCATTCTTTGCATCGTGTCCTTGATCTTCTGTTTTTCCTCCCTAGAGAAGATGAACTTTATTTATGGTTGATTTAATTCATGGTTTTTGATACTTAATTCATGCTTAATTCGAGTATTGATTAATCTATGTTCATGCATGTTTTAGGATCTGTTTTTATGATGTTTATAGGCTGAGTTTTTATAATGTTGATGACCATTCTCTTTATTTTACTTGAATCATGAATATCTATGATCATTAGGGTTCATTACTAGTGATTGATCAAATCCTAGGGTTAAACATCTAAAAGATAGAAACTGTAATATGTACTAGTTTATAAACCCGTTTACACACGGGTATTACACAAGTAAACTTGCAAAACGACAACTAAATAGAAAATCATTCAAGTATATTTATTTGTATAAATAATATTAAAATACAAACTAAGAAATAAAATTATATTAACATACAAACCATAAAACAAAAATTTATGAAAGAATAACTTTTGTTATTATTAGTTTTATTTCTTTAGCTGGAAGATTAAATTAGTAATAACTAATTAGGTTTAGCATTACCTTATACATAGTGGTGACCAAATCCTTAACATTAATATATATCATTTCACAATCTTAAGGTTTAGCGAAAAAGAAAAACAAAACACTTCCTTGCTAAATATACCTAAAATTGAAAACAATTCAACCCTCTTCGTAGAAGGCGTGACTTTTGTTATAATATAGAGTTTGCAATATCCTACATAAAAAAGAACTGAATATTAGAAGGTTTTTTTAGAGATTCTGGTAATAAGATAAATGGTCAGCTCGAGTTACTAATTTTTAAAAGCATTTTAAATCTTATCAAAAACAGATATGAAAGCTAATAGTAAACTATAGATATGATAAAGTTATTTAAATCTTATACTACATACATAATTTAAACTCAACTATTTCTAACATCATGAATTGTGTACAAATTAGTATACTCATAAGACCTACATTAATTAACCACAGAACTTTACATGTTGTACAAAGTTACTTTCAAGTATACTTGATAACATAAGTTGGCTTATTTTCTTTCAATAATAGTTATAGACATAAATTAATCTACATATACATATTGATTAGCATGAATATGAGGCAAAGTTGAATTTGTTACTTTAATCATGAATTTTGCAAAAACAAATAATTACACCTCCACTTAAACAAATGTGGTGCGAATTAAGGATTGGATTGTTGAGGACAAAAGCGATACCTGATTCATAAGACCAGTCAGACATATTCAGATGCGAGGATATAAAAAAATTTCTATTTTTCAAATGTCAATAAAGAAAGGGAAACAAACTTCAATTAACCAATGCTTAATTCCGCATATTTCGCTGCCTCTGGCTGTTATATTTTCCATGAAAAACAAGTCAAAATGAAAATTACACAAGGAACTTGACTGAACCATAGAAAAAAGGTGTGTTAGTATACTTGAAAACGACCTAATGATATAATATGCCAACAATGAAGAAATGATTGTCTAAATGCTTTCTTGCTTACTATATCATCCTCCAAGCTCTATCGTAAAAAATATTATTCTAAAGCACATTCAAAATTTCAACTAATATTGGAATACATAACCCAGAATTCTCATAGACATTTCGTCAAAAATTTAACATGCAAAATCTCAACTAATAGTCATTAATTTTTTTAAACACAAGCACTAATCAGAGTACTCTGTTTAAATAGAAGAATAAAACAAACATGACACATGAATCAATGTTCTTATCGATTAGCATTTCAATTTAAAAAAAACTACCAAAATACTTAAAAGAAAACGTCATATATCCTAGAAGAGTACTAAACTTATATACTAAACTACTTTTCGAGTTGTACTTCAATTTGGTAATAAAAAAGATATTCTATACAAATATGACGTCTAAGATTTAACTACAGAGAATACACCTCTTATAGTAACAATTTACTAAAACACAAACACTAAAATTGTATCAACACGATTAGCACTTCAATAAAAAAATCAAACTACCACTACTTAAAACAAAAGGTCATATATCCCTAGTACAGAGTATTAAACTTAAGGACAATGATAACAACAGCCCTTAGGGATGTGGTTAAGAGCAGAAAAGGTAATTTCACTTTCCAAAACTGATAATCATAACTCAAGTTACATAATTAATCTTCCATGTTTGTAAAATATCAACATTAATCATTTTTTAAATAACATTCAAACTTTCTATACATAACATACGGTTACCATTTTTAAAACTTAGAATTTTATTTTTTTACTCTTATCCACAGCCCTAAGGGCTGTGGTTATCATTTTCCTAAACTTAAATACCAAACTACTTATCGAGTTGCACTTAAATTTGGTAATAAAAAATATCTTCTAGACTTCTACACAAATATGATGTCTAAGATTTAATTATACAGAATACACCTTTTATAGATAACAATTTAGCAAATCAAAAACACTAAAACTGTACCAACATGAACAGAAACCATAAAATAGCATAAAATATGGTTTTTTTAGTTGAATCTTACGAAGAAAAAGCAATAAATTAACAATTTAGGTTGACATGAAAAAATAAAACATACCTGATAAGTAGAATCAATCTTCACGAAACGATCTCTTCAAATTGCAAAGAACAAAATCACATAAACCCTAACATAAAAGAAAAAATGTCTATAAGTCGATTTATAAGAACATATGAAACAAAAAGAAAACAAACCTTACTTAATTCATGCTTAATCCGAGTATTGCTAAATCTATGTTCATGCATGTTTTAGGATCTGTTTTTATGATGTTTATAGGCTGAGTTTTTATAAAGTTGATGACCATTCTCTTTATTTAACTTGAATCATGAATATCTATGATAATTAGGGTTCATGACTAGTGATTGATCAAATCCTAGGGTTAAACATCTAAGAGATAGAAACTTTAATATGTATTCTTACATGTAATAGGCCATTATATGTTAGTTCGATGATTTGTTGATCATACAATCATTAAAGGTTAGAGCTTTACTTGATAATCGAATTAATTGGCTAAGTATACTTCTTAATCGCGCTTTTGACCATAAAGGTTATTAATTAGTGTAATTAGACGGTTATAACCGGACCAAAGTTTTAACTATTATAGAAATCAATGCACAAATGTTTGAGTATAATTTAGCTGTTATTACCATGAATTTAATTGCCATGAGAAGAATGTAATCGAATCTAGGGAAGAAAAGTTCGCATTATATTATTTGATTTACAAGTTCCTTGCTTATTCGCTTTCTTGTTTCTTTGGTTGTTTTGGGTGCTTTCTAGAGTTGTTGGTGGTGTTAGTTGGTTGATAGCTCACAAAATTCCCCCTTTACTTGCTTTCTTTATTTTATTGCTTTTTAGTAGTCTAGTTTAGTTTAATATTTAAATTAGTATAATTCTATCAAATCATACTCGTTCCCCTTGAGTTCGACACTCGTACTTATTTTCTATATTATAATACAATTAGGTTCTCTTGCCAATTTGTGTCATAACCGTACGTAAAATAATAACGGATTTTATAAATTTATGATTGGTACGCTTTACGCACATCAGTGGCATCCGGATAAAATACGAAAAGTAATGTACGCGTATTATATTACGTAATATGATATTGGAAGACAAAGTTGACGCGATTTGTTGTTTCGATGAAAACGCTAATTAAGTTGATGAGGAGGGTGAGGTTGAGATTAGCGAACAACAATACAATGCTACCCTTCAAGAAGTCTGAAACCGATAAACGCATCATAATCTTCAGGCGAATTTAATTGAACACATTTCAAGGCTTCCACGAAATAGCGACAACAGTTAGTTATCTTTTTTTATTTAATAGTATGTACTTTTATTATCAAAATTTAATGTTAAAATAGCTTACTTTTATGAATAATAATATTTTATGTTATTTCCTGTAAATTATTTATAAAAACGAAATCGTTTAACTTAAATAATTGTAATAGAAAAATATAAAATATAAATTATAAAAGATGATATGGCTGAGGGGATGGATATGAGAGTTAGAGTAATAGAAGTGTTATGGAGTGAGATATGAGGAAAAATTTATGTGATCCTGATGTGATAAGGAGAAGTATTTGGAAGGATGCCCATAGCCTTAAGCATGGTCTTAATATTATCATCACATGAATCTCTACCCTCTTAATTAGGTAATAGAACTTATTAACTATATCCTTTTACTTTAGTATCTATTCTATGCCAAATATGTATGTACATATCTATGGACATGACGTAATTCTTTTAGAGTAGCAGTAGGGCAGGATTTGTTGAGCAAGAATTAATTTTTACTTTAACTCACATTGGACACAAACCATTAATCAATGTGTTACGTGATATGATGCGAATTTTGTTTTTTAGATAATATTTTATTAATAATGCTAGTAATATGTTTGATTGGCTAACGGGTCCATTATATTTAATAAGAGGTTAATTTGTTTTGCTACATGTATAAAACGAGAAAATTGGTACCCACACGCTGCAGCGAGAAAAGAATATAAAGATAAATAATATAAAAACTAAAGATCAAACATAATCTAGTGTAACTTTTAGTTAAAAAAACTTCACAGTTCCTATTACACCAAATATAAATTGACATCACTAACTTTACAGTAAGAAAAAATTAAAACAAAATATAATATTTTCCATCAAAACCATAAATTTTTAAAAATATCACTATAAATATGAAGTGGATTGTTAAGAGAGAACTATAATAGAACTATTATACTTTTTTCTTAACTAAGCATATAAAAATTAACTTGCAAAGTGAGCCGATTCATCTTATTTATGTTTATAAATAAATTTAAATATAATATAATGTTAATTCAAGAAAGGGTTTACTTTTTCAAAATGTATGAAAGTGTACCCCAATCGTTAATGTGTATATCCACCTTCGAAAAATGTTACTTTGTATATTTTACTTTTAATTTGTGGTTATTGTACATCTTTGGATTATATAAAAAAGCAAAAAAGTGAAAGTTTAGTACGTACAATAGGAAGTTTAATACACACAATAACATATTTTTTGAAAGTTTGAGACACACAATAATATTTTTAAAAAGTGAATACACACATCAATAATTGTGGTATAGTTTATATTAAAAAATTATTTATTAGATTTATATGATGATAAAAATTTATATTATGATATATATTAAATAAAACGTTTATAAATACATATATATTATCATGTGTTAAAAATATAATAAAAAAACAAATATTAATAATATGTGTTGGAAAACAATTAATTGATATCTGCATGGAGAGTCAAACATGTGACCATGTCCTAAAATTAATTGGTTTAGATGCCTATTGCCACTCTGCCGAAAGCACAAATGTTAATAAGGTGCTATGATAAAATATAAAATATGTACTTAGGAAGTTACTGCAGTAAACTTCCTAACAAATGTTATTAACGAGGTATTTTAGCCCACGCTTCGTAGTGGGTTAAAAAAGATTTTTTTTAAATAACTAAACTAATAAAAGAAAGAAATTTAATTATTTATGATTTTTTTATATATCAATTTAGTTGATAAAAAAATAAAAATGTAACACATTTGTAATGTAGTTGGTTTGTGTATATACAAGTATGTTTCTATATTAAAAAAATGTAGAAAAAAATATATCATAAAGGCGTTCTAAATTTATCCTTTTTAGTATTTATATAAACATCTATATTAAAAATAATTTAATTAAATTTACAATACATATTTTATAGTCTAAAGAATTACAAATAATATAGAAAAGTTTTGTAAAAAGAGTTATTTGTAAAACATTTTTTAATCTTGTTATAGAAAAATAAAGAACAAAACAAATATAATGATTCGAGCTAAAGTATAAAAAGTATGACATAATACTAAGCAATATTATTATAAAAACTATACTAAATAAATAATTTAGTTGACAATATATAGTTACGAAGATATGCAACAAAAAGTAATATTTTATATATAGTATTGATAAAACAAATTAAAAAAGCTTCCATTAGAAACACATGCTGTGACAAAAGTTAAAAATTAAACAAATTATACTATGCCAGGATTCGAACCCTGGGCTACAGCGCCAAATCCGAAGACCCTTGCCAACTCTTCCAAACGCGCACGTTGTATCTCTTTCGTACGTTTATTCATATAACTTATTTCCGTTCAGTGTAGAAAACGACAATACAATTTCTCGGAAATTGTATGGTATATATAATATAATATTGGTTTTACATGTGTTATTATTGTTGATAATTGTTAATTTTTTATTTATTATAATTGAGCTACCTTTTGGTTCAGGAAGAAATGTTAAAGTTAAGAAATGACAATTCAGCAAACTCAATAAGCAAAAAGATTATTATGAAAAAAGTACTTGTAAGAAGTTCTGTCCGTTTAGGTGGGTGGGTCATGATCCTGTTGTGGGTAAGACCGCAAGTTTTTTTTGACCGGAAAATGTGGACACTTCCCCGCCTCTCCAGTGTGGGAATTGCTTGGTGGCGGACTTTCAACCGCCCCTCGTTAATTGGCTTTAACCAAGGTTTGCGCACCACACCATCACTCTATGGAGGAAACCCTTAAGGAAAAACCCCCAACCCACTGTATGTAGCAGGATTTGATTCCTAAACCTCTTGCGAGGACGGGGGCCCCTTACCAAATACGCTAAACCCCATTGGCGGGTAAGACCACAAGTACTATGGAGTCCTAGTTACAATCAATTGGCACATTGAGTTCAAGATGTGGAATCAACTGTTGGAACTATGCATAAACTTTTAATCGAGAAAAATATTTTTACCACCAACAGTCCAAGATGATGCATCTAACCACCCTCAGTCCAGAGTGTCTCATTATGACGAGTCTAGTGAGAGTAGTGATGAGTTTCGTGATCTAGATTAAATATTTGAAATCGTCTACGTATTTTTAGCACGCTTATGACTATCGACTCTTTTATTTGTTTACAATTTGTGCTACATGATTGGTATTTGGGATTTTATATTAAAAACTATTATGTTATAATGTATTATTTAAAACGGTTTTTGGCCACACATTTCTAATTATTTGCATATTATTACCTACATATATTGTATTTATTGCCTACACATAAGTGATTTTGCCAACACATCTTACTTACACATAAAAATATATTTACTCACAACTATTGAATAACACGATGACTAACACTTTGTATGGTCATGACACATATCTATTTACACTCACATATATGTGTATGCATATGTTACTATATATAGCTCTACACATAATATACGTGTAGGACATATATTTACGTACAGACTTGATCCTACACATGGTAACACATGTTTTTTGTGTAAGTAAAGATAGTTACTTACGTTTGTATTTTACCAACACATAAAAAGTGTGGGTAACATCTCAATTTCTTGTAATGAATTATACTTTTTATCAACTAAATAGAAAGTGTTAAACAAAATCAATAAGATTTCTATACACTATTTTAATAAACTAAAATTTTTTATGAAAAATATTCAAAAAAAGTTAAGTTTATATAAACAAATAGTGAGCTTATAATATATTAAATAGAAATTAACAACTAAATGAAGTGTTTAATCTATATTAAAGATATTATATTTAATATTCTATTGTATAACTTTTGAATAGCAATATTTATTCAATTTTAATTATTAGAAGTATAGAAAAGTGACTCTTTTAATTCATAACTTTTAATTTTTTTAAAATTAAGTATTCTACTTTTTTTACTATTTATATTATGTAATATATTATTGAAAAAATCAATCTAATAGTTGTCAATTTTTAAATTTTTTTCGTAGTGAATACTTTTTCATATCATATTTTTAACATCTTCCTTAAACTTTTCTATTATATTTAAATTATATATATATATATATATATTGTTGATCCCGAATGGATACTACAACAACAAATGTTTGTAGAAGGGGGTTGAATACAAACTTTAGCAAATAAAAATTTAAGAGACAAGTGGTTTACTTTTATATAATTTTTATTGATATGAATCAAGAATTACATGAACTAGATGCGGAAAATCTAAGTTCAATAAAAGGTGGCAACTAAATTTGTCTAACACATAGACTTTGCTAATCTTAAACAACTTATGTCTAAGATGTTCAACACATGAACTAGTTTGTTACACTGAAAGTAAAATGCTAACTCTTCTAATTCTCAACAGATGAGATTTCAGTGTTCAACTCTATCTATTCGCATACTTAGCATGTTTCCATGCATGAGTATATATAAGCAAATGTGTCCGGGTTGATGAAGAGGAGAAGGAGACAAAGGTACTTGGATTAATAATATTATAATAGATAAAGTTAGTGGGTGAAAGGTAAGTTAACTTTATACACAAAGTGTGCAAAGTGAACATACTTTTCAGTAAGGTGTTTACCCACTATCTATTATTATATTATTAAAGTACTACCTTTATGTCTTGGGAAAGTAAACTTCTTCTTCCATGCTTGTGCTTTAGTCAACACCATGCTTTTTGAAGACTTGACTTAACCAAGTATAGAGTTGCCAGCCATACTTAGTTGTAGAAACATATTTTTGAGATCTTCTCTTCTATAACATCTTTCTCCTTTTCCAGAGGATAAAGATCTATCATTTTTGTTTCTTTGTAGATCCAAAAAGTGTTATGTACTTTTACAACGAGAGATCTAAGGCATAAAGTGAACAACACATGTTCTGCCTTTGACTTAAGAAAACATTACATACAAAAGCTATTATCTGAGTTATAGTATAATTATTCAGCTAACAGACACTGAACTGCAAATATAATTTTGCTCAGCTAAGGATAAATGTGAAAGACTCAGCTGACTAGATTTGCTCAGTTGATCAAATTGCTTAGCTAATAACACAAATCATAATACATCTAATAAACTAGTCAAACTAAACAATCAGCTGATCCCAAGGGCTCAGCTAACCATTTGTAGATGATCAGCTTCTAAAGGAAAGATTGGATAAGTAATAAATATCTTATCTGACAGATGGGAGGCATCAGCTGATCAATGAGATACTGTCAGCTGATCCATGACTGCTCAGCTGATCTTTGAGGAACCCTAAGCTGATGGTTTGCACAATTAGCTGATGCTTTGTAGATGCACAGTTGATGCTTCTTGACTTGTCTTTTCTTCTTTGCTGATCTTCTTGAAGCTGGTCCTTTGGCTGATACTCAGTGTTCAGCTGACACTTTGGCTCGTCAGCTGACATTTCTTACTTAGAAATTCTTTAATTCCAATATGAAAAACAAAACATGTTTTTCATTAATCTAAGTCCAAAACTGAATATGTGGTTTTGTTAACATCAAATCCTATTTTAATTAATAGACAGGTTTGATTAAGGTTTGATATTGCTATCTCCCCAACAATCTCCCCCTATTTGATGATGACAAAACCTTATCTTGTTTAAGAAGAATCGGTTTGACTCGGATTTGTAAAGATAAAACATTTAAGTGCAATTTGGTTACCTAGCTATCTTTTTTTGGTAACTCTTTAAGATATGTTCCCCGATATTCTATTTTTGGGAATCTTTTAATTTATGAAGTACCATAGTTCTGTTTTTGTAGTATCTTTTTATCCTTTTTTTGTTTTTAGGATTTTTTATATTTTCTTTATTTACACTATGTGAGTTATCTACTAAGAGTCATCTATACAAGCATTTTAGCCAAGTAGTCCATGAGCAAAGTTTCAAGCTTGATTACAGAACAAAGTATTTACATCAGAGTTTGTACAATTTAGCTAATACTGAACATTAAGCTAAATTACAGAAGTTGAACTATTCTAAGAAAATGAAATATACAACTATTCTAGTTATGAAGTATCAGTTGTCTTCCTACCAAGGTTCTTCCTTGACTTCAAAAGTTCTGATATGTGGATTTTCAGCTAGAAGTTGATCAGCTCTTGATTTAATCAATTGTTCAAAGTGCTCACTTCCTGTCAAATCTCTTATAGCTATTACAGCATGAAATATCAGTTCTTTTTTAACTTTCCCTATCTCAGATTCTCTCAGAAATCTCCAATTACCAGCTTTGTTCATGAAGAACATTCCTCTTTCAAGTTCAGTTATATACCTGAACATTTCAGGATGAGTATTGGGAGGAAGAGCAGTGTTCAGATTCTCATAAGCAGGGAGATAGGGATGATCAGGATTGAGAATGATTTGTTCAGCATCAACAAAGGCTTTTGAAGTCTTCTTAAAGGCATCCTCAATTGCTTGAACATGAGCCACAAAGTGATCATGAGTGAATAGTCTGTTGTATACTGACATTCTGATCCAGTATTCAAATTTAGCAATGAACCTTTGGACTATCTCACTCTTGGACTTAAGGAGATGGTACAGGATCTCTATTATCTCAAAGAAGGATAGCAGTTTGCAGTGATGTAGATAGGTGTCTTCATAAGTGTTTCTTTCATCTCTTCTCACTACTCTGAGATAAGGACCTTCATCTGTACCTTTGTAAGGAGTAACCCTAGAAATGATGTCTGCACATCTTCTATTCACTAAGTTTTTTTTATTATCCCAGAACTCCTTGGATTGCCATTCAGTTTGCTGAGCAGTGCTTCCAAAGTTGAAGTTGAGCAAAACTTGAATGGCTTCCTTGTGAGTCTTTCCTCTTTTGAGTGCTTTCTTGGTGGAAGGGTCATCTTGCTGAGGTGCAGCTTGTACTTGATGTGTTTGAGAGGACAACATGATTAGTTCTTCTTCTTGTAATTCTCTCAGTTCATCATCAGTAACACCATTGATTGCAGCAAGATCTTCAGGAGTAATGAAATCCTGATGCCTTTCCTTGGTTTTCAATACTTCTTCAATAGATGTACCAAGTGCAGCAGCTAAGTCACTAAGCTCTCTGAGACTCTCATCTTCTTTATGAAGTTCTTCCTCTCTTTTTTCTTTAGCCTCAATCTCCTCAGCAGACATAATTTTCTTTCCTTTTCTCCTTGATGTACTGCTGGGAGTTGGTTGACTTGATTGTACTGGAGAAGAAGCTTGGACTGGTGGAGCTTTTGTAGAGAGGCTCTGCTTTTTCAAGTTGAGCAGAGAGGACAGAGGCACCCTATCTTCATTATTATCATCATCAGAATCTTCTGATGGCACTTTGATTGGTGCACAAGAGTCATCTTGTCTAGGCTTTTTGGCACTCTTTCTTCTGGCCATTTGTTTTAGCCTTCTTTTAGGCCTCTGCTCATCTTGAGCAGGTTGCTCCCCCTCAGATGGATTTTCCCTCTCAGCAGTTGATTGATTTAGAATTTCTGCTTCATTGAGGTCTGATTGATCTGCTGCTACCTTATCAGCTTCTACTGCTTGAATAGGATCTGGTGATGAGCTTGAACTAGTACAATCGGAGTCTGACTTCTCCCTTTTTTTGTCATCAACAAAGGAGAAAGAAAAGTTATCAGAATGCTTGGCAGGCTTAGCAGGTGCAGTAGGTGTGAAAAAGGAATAAGGAGATGGAGAAGGTGTAGAGGTAGAGGGAGGGATAGTTGAAGGTGAAGGAGATGCAGTAGGGATAGGAGGTTGGGTGAAGGATGGAGGTTGTCTCAGCCTTAGGACAACATCAGTGATATTTGTAAATTCTTGAAGAGTTTCACTGTGCTTTTGTTTGGAGTAGTGGCTTAAGTGTGTGACCTCGACATCTATGGTTTTTAGAAGTGAAAGGACTCTAAGAAGAGATTCAGGGATGGTTACAGAAATGTTAGGAGGGGAAGGTCTGAGAGTTTGAAGTTGAGAAAGGAGATTGGAAATGGTTTCGTTTAAGGAAGATATGGTTTAGTTTGAAATGGGAGGTGAAGGGGTAGGAGTTTGGGATAGGAGTTGATCCAATTTATGAAGAATTGATGATAGATCAACTGGGGCAGGGGTGGGTTGGGGTTTGGATTGGGTAGCTTTAAGTGACTCAACCTCTTGGGTTAGAAGAGAGAGTTGAGATTCTGTTTTGGTTTGGAAAGAGGTGAAGGAGGCTTGAAGACTATCCATCTTTTGAGAGATGGAAAGTAAGTTTTGGAGAATTTGGGGTGAGGGTTGAGATGAGGTTGAGGGAATGGATTGGGTTTGGAATGATTGAGCTTGGGTGCCAACATCAGGAATGGGATGGGGTCCCTCACTTAGACTTTGGTATGTAAGCCTAAGATCACTGGGGACAGAAGTTGTACCCTGTGCCAATGGCTGGTTTATGCCACTAGTATTGACAGGTATTGCAGTAGTATGTGTGAGAAGTGAATCAAAAGTAGGTGCAAGTATGTGAGTGTGAGTGAGGGTTGCACTCAGTGTAGGTTCCCTTATTGCAGTAGCAAGCTGTTGGGAGCATACTAAGGGTAAAGGCAGACTCATAATAGGCATAGATACAGTGTGACCTTGGGAGAAGGTCTGTCTTTCAATGGCATCATCCTGTTGGGAGGGTGACCCAGATTGTAGGAGTCCCATATTTATAAATGTGACCTGTTGTGAGGACACATTCACTGGCAGTTGGGTTAAGGCAACATCCATAAGCTCCCCCTTAACATAAGAGGAAACTATAGGAGTTGAGGTCTGAGGTGCAGTGTGCAATCCCTTTGAGATAAGTGCAGTATGAACTATCTTTAATGACCTTGTACCTATATGGGTGACAGAGGGAGTAGAACTAGTGACTGTTGGGAGTACACTAGAGCTTGGATGTTGTGGGGGTGTTACAACTGGAGGAGAGGATGGGTTCTCACTGGTGGGGTTTACCAAGTGAGTGTCCTCAAGGGTAATAGAGATAATACCTGAGATGTGTTGAGTCTTGCTAATCTCAATCAGTTGAATGAGATTGTCAGAAATTGTATCATCCTCAGCATCATCACCATCAGTTGCACCTTCACTTTGTTGATTCTGTGTTGTACTAGAACTGGAACTGACAGGGAATTCAATAATGGGCATCCCAATTTGAGAAGATGAGGTGGAAGTTGGAATATTTTCAGCAGGTACAAAACCACTATCACCACCATGGAAATCATTATCATCTCCATCACTGTCATTACCAACATCCATATCCTTTTGGGCATCTTGATCCTCTATAGGAGCAGGATCATTATGATGGATACCCTCAGATCTATTTGAACCTTCATCAACAGGTTCACCACCACCAACCACTTCTTCCAAAATCACATCCTCTTCTGGATGTGCAACACTCATTTCACCTTGATCTTCAACCACAAGATCTGCTGGTTGATCATTCATAGCTTCATGCTCACCTTCCTCATCATCATCACCATCTGCATCAT
This sequence comes from Pulicaria dysenterica, assembly GCA_947179395.2. Lineage (NCBI taxonomy): Eukaryota > Viridiplantae > Streptophyta > Magnoliopsida > Asterales > Asteraceae > Pulicaria > Pulicaria dysenterica. Next base: position 44,087,931 of record OX359293.1, on the reverse strand, counting down.
CAATTAACTCCTGCATTTCAGGAGTGATGGCAAGACCAGCTTCATCTCGTATCAAATGAAACACCTTTTGACCCATCTGTGGGATTGGCATAGTGTTATGTGTAACATTCAGATGTGTATATGTCTCCCACTGCAATGTTTGTAATGCAACCAAGCTGAGAAATCTGATATAAGGCACATGGGTGCTTGTTGTCTTTTTGACAGTTGCCAAAGTAATCTTATCCACCATCTCAGGAAAGATAATCTGAGCAAAATCTACATTCTTCCCAGTCACCAGAGCATGAAGAACCATAAGCTCAGTCTGATTCAGTAGGTCATGGCTCCCTGACTTATGACCAAAACATCGAATGATGACACCAGCCAAGTATTTCCAGGGGTGACCTAAGACTGACAGCTTGTATCTACCGTGAGAAATAGGTTCATTGTAGCCAATCAGTGGCAGAACGTAGAAGTTTTGAGAATTTTGAAAGCGTGAGAAATGAAAAACCGCTCAAAAAATCATTTATATCTTTTTGGGAAACCGCTTCTGTCACATAAAAATCTTTCTCAAAAAGTAACTGTCACTTCTGCAAAAGGTGATAAACGGAAAAGTTAATAAATACACAGACAACTAATGGATATTTAAAAGAAATTAAATACTATCTAGTAACACATTAAATACAAATGAAAAATTAATAAAATAAGTGTGGGGACACAAGAATTTTAACTCTGAGTATCATCAGCTGACAATTGAAAGTGTCAGCTAATCCTTGTTGAGATAAAATAAGTGTCAGCTAATGAATGCACTTAGTTGAGCGTCTAAGTCTTAGCTGATGGTTGATCAGCTGAGGTATTGCATCAGCTGATGGTAGTCAGCTGACATAATTCTATTAGCTGATGTGCCATTAATAAGACATATAGAAGCTTAGATAAGTACTTCATCTCACACACACAAACATAATTACTTTCTCACACTAAAATAACTACCTAAGAAAGTAATATGTTACAAATTTAACATGCCAAGTTTGGATATTAGGAAGTTGAACCGAGACTCATCCAAAGGTTTTGTAAAAAGATCAGCCAATTGAATAACAGTGCTAATGTAATGCATGGAAACTTTCTTTTTCTACGCATTATCTCTAAGAAAATAATGTCTGATTTCAATATGCTTGGTCTTAGAATGCAAAACAGGATTGTTAGAGATAGAAATGGCACTAGTGTTGTCACACAGGATTGGAGAGTTTTCAAACTGTATGTCATAATCAAGTAGTTGGTTCTGCAGCCATAGCAGTTGAGCACAGCAGCTTCCAGCAGCAATGTATTCTGCCTCAGCTGTAGAAGTTGAAACATAGTTCTGTTTCTTGCTTGACCATCTGACTAACCTTCCACCTAACAATTGACAACCACCATATGTACTCTTTCTTTCCAGTGTGCAACCTGCAAAATCAGAATCAGTGTATCCAACTAACTCAAAATCTGAGTCATTGGGGTACCAAAGACCTAGATTAGGAGTTCCTTTGAGATACCTGAAAATCCTTTTAACAGCAGCTAAGTGAGATTCTTTGGGATCTGCTTGATATCTAGCACAGAGACATGTTGAAAACATAATATCGGGTTTGCTTGCTTTGAGGTATAAAAGTGACCCTATCATACCTCTATAAGCTGTAATGTTTACTGACTTACCATCAGTGTCCTTTTCAAGCTTTAAGGCAGTGTACATGGGTGTTTTCATTGAAGAACAATTTTCAAACTCAAATTTCTTAAGTAAATCATTTACATACTTTGTTTGATGAATGAAAATTCCATCAACCTCTTGTCTAATTTGAAGTCCAAGAAAATAGTTTAGTTCACCCATCATACTAATCTGATAGTTATCAGACATGAGTTTAGAAAACTTTTTACAAAGATCCAAATTTGTAGACCCAAATATTATATCATCTACATATATCTGTACAAGTATTACATCACCCTTGCATTTCCTTATGAATAAAGTGCTATCTATGCTTCCTCTTATAAATCCTTTGGTGGTTAGAAAAGAAGAAAGGGTATCATACCAGGCTCTTGGAGCTTGCTTTAGACCATACAAAGCTTTGTTCAAGAAGTAATCATGGTCTGGCTTGCTTACATCCTCAAAACCTGGAGGTTGTTTGACATACACCTCTTCCTTCAATTATCCATTAAGGAAAGCACTCTTAACATCCATTTGAAACACTTTGAAGTCTTTGAAGGCAGCATAGGCTAGAAACAGTCTTATAGCTTCAAGTCTTGCAACAGGGGCAAAGGTTTCATCATAATCAATACCTTCTTCTTGGCAATACCTCTGTGCAACCAGCCTTGCTTTGTTTCTGATGATCAGCCCGTGTTCATCCATTTTGTTTCTCAACACCCACTTAGTACCAATGATGATTTTGTCCTTTGGTCTTGGCACCAAAATCCATACATTGTTCCTTGTGAATTCTGCCAATTCATCTTGCATGGCATTAATCCAGTAGGAATCATTTAGAGCTTCATCCACCTTCTTTGGTTCAATCATAGAAACAAAACCTGTGTATAAACATAACTTACAAGCTTTTGATCTTGTTAGTACAGGTGCTTCTATGTTACCTATGACCTGATCTGTAGGATGATCCTTGTGGTCCTTATAGGCATTTTGGATTCTGGGAGAGTTTGGATTATTTTGGATTATGGGAGTTGAAATTCTTTGGTTTGGATCAGCTGATGAGACTTCTGGTTGATCAGCTGACAGAATTTCAGGAATGTTATCTGTTGGAACTTCTACTGATGAGGGAATGTTTGATATGGAATTAGAGTCCATTGATGTTGAATCATGATTCTCATCATTCAGTAAAAGTATGGATTGGTTTAAGATAGGATGTGCATTGGTTTGATGTATATTTGGAATAGTTTCATCTAAATCCTCTACATCAACTGATGGGAGTGGATCAGGTGACCCTAGAATGTTGTCTTCAGTATGCAGCAGATCATTAAATTCTTTACCTGTAGATGGATTAGTAGAACAGGAAGCAACAATGTCATTTTCATTAAAACTTACATTGATTGATTCTTCTATGACCTTTGTTCTGAGGTTGTAGATCTTGTAAGCTTTAGAGATCACAGTATATCCAACAAACACACCTTCATCAGCTTTTGGTGCAAACTTCTGCAATTGATCTCTCTGGTTCAGAATGAAACACTGACACCCAAAGATATGCAGAAAGCTGATGTTGGGCTTCCTTCCCTTGAGCACTTCATAAGGAGTCTTGATGTGTCTCTTGATGACTAGGGATCTGTTCTAAGTGATACATGCACAGCTGACAGCTTCAGCCCAAAGATTGAATCCTAACCCACTCTCACACAACATGGTTCTTGCAGCTTCTATCAATGTTCTGTTTCTTCTCTCAGCTACACCATTCTGTTGTGGAGTTCTTGGAGCAGAGAAGTTTTGAGATATGCCTTAATCACCACATAAACCTTCTAGAGTTTGATTTCTAAACTCAGTTCCATGATCACTTCTGAGCATCCTTACTAGATTTCCATTTAGCACTTCCATCTTCTTAATGAAGCTTATTATCTCTTCAGCAGCCTCACTTTTTGCTTTTAGGAAGATGACCCAAGTGTATCTTGAGAATTCATCAACCATCACCAATGCATAATTACTTCCACCAATACTAGCAGTAGCAACAGGACCAAATAGATCCATGTGCAGCATGTAGAAAGGTTCAGTAATGGAGAAGGCTTGCTTAGATGAAAAAGAAGTCTTGTGCTGCTGTCCCTTCTCACAGGCAGAACAAGGTTTAGGCTTAACATAAGTCAGTGAAGGTAGTCCAGACACTAGATCACCCTTGCTCAGCTTGTTTATATTTTTGAAGTTTAAGTGAGAAAGCCTTTTGTGCCATAACCAGTTTGTGTCAGTTACAGATTTTGTATACAAACAGGTTAACTTGGATGGATCACCAGAGGACATATCAAGAGTATGTACATCCTTGGTTCTCTTTGCACAAATTATTGTTTTACCTTCTTGATCTAAAATGGAACCACCTGTCTTTGTAAAGAGGACTTTATGATCACCATCACATAACTGACTTATGTTGATTAGATTATACTTAAGCCCTTTAACATATGATACTTTGGACAAGGTTAAGTTCCCATTATGAAGTTCACCGTAGCCTTTTGTTTGCCCACAATTGTTATCACCAAAGGTCACCCTTGGACCCTTTTCCTTCTTGTAGTTACTTAACAGAGCTTTACAACCTGTCATGGTCCTTGAACATCCACTGTCCAGATACCATGTGTTAAGACCCTGCAAAGATTAGATTGAAAGAAGGTTAGTGACACTTGGGCATCCACTGTTAAGTGTATCCCTGTGGATTGCACCTAGCCATCCACTTCATATTAGGTTATTTATGAATGAGAGGAACAACTGTGTTATCCAAATCAGTCCGCTGTCTTGAGTTACCTTCAAGAGAACAATCACTTGCCTTATGCCCTTTGTTCCCACATTTATAACATTTTTGACTTTTGGAGCTTTTGACATGTTTCAGTGATTGCCCAGAAGATGTCTTAACTGTCTTCTGATGACTATGGGTCATCAACTGACATATTTCACCATTCAGCTGTTGCAGCTGATTCTGTAAACTAATTAGGTCTTTGTTCACAGTCACCTTAAATTGATCCTTAGGAAAAAGGAGTTTTTGATCAACCTTAGATGTGGTAAACTTAGACTTCATGTGAACATTTAGTCCTTTTCTCTTGGTTTCTTTTATTTAAAGAGTTTGAAGTGATACTGGATCAGCTAAACAATTTACAGAGGATTTTTGATCAGCTGACAGGGTATCAGCTGAGCAACTATCATCTGTTCTCTGATCAGCTGATTAAGGATCATCAGCTAATGAAATGCCAGTCAGCTGAGCACTTATATTTAATGTATCAGCTTTCAAGGTTTGACAACATAATGTCTCTTTGGTATCAACAAATGATTCCATTCCTTTACTGACTTCCTTTACAATTAAATTATCAGTACTTTTGCTTTCTGTCAAAACACTAGAACTTGAACCAACTTTTGAAGTGGTTGAGTCTTTCAGCTGAGTACTTTTACTTTTGACAAATCTGTTAGTGATAATACTTTTTCCTTTTACAATCTTTTGAAAAGTAAGAGGTAAAATATCAGCCTTTTCTATGATATTTATGTCCTTGCTAAAATCAACACAATTAGCAGCTTGGAAGTAATTTCCACCAATAATAGCTTAAACTTGATTTGGAATCTGCTCATTGACACACTGAGTGGTCTTAACAGCAGAAACACACCAAGATTTAACTACATTTTGAAGGTCATTAAACTTCGTGGTTGCTTCATTGTTTTCTTTTACCAATATCTGATTAAGTATCTTTTGATTAGCTAAATTATCTTCCAATTTTGTCATTTGTTTCAGTTTCTCATCTTTAAGACTTAACTTCTCTTTTAGTGATTCTATTTCTAATTTTAACTTCTTTTCTCTTTGAATATTTGACTGAAACTCAACACACAGATAATCAAACATAGTGTTCTTTTCATTATCTTCATAGTTAATAAATTTTCCAACCTGATACATAGAAGAAGGATCCCAGTCAGGAGAAGTACAAGCTTTGGCAGCTTTCTTCATGTCCTCATCAAAGGAACTTGTACTCCCTGTGTTGGCCATCAAGCTGAGCTGAGCAGAGAGGACCTCATCTTCATCACTTGAGAGATCTTCCTCAGCCTAATCTTCTTCTTCAGCCACCAACACCCTGTTCTGAGCTTTCTTCTTTTTCTTGTCAAGGACAGCAGCAAGAAGCTTCTTATACTTAGCTTCATAATCAATCTTGCTGTCTGAGCTTGAGGAACCCTTGAAGCATGTGCTTCCTTTGGACTTACATTCACTGGCATAATGACCAGTCTTGCCACAGGAGAAACAACCTTCATAAGCCTTTGATTTAACCTTGGCTTTTTCTCCTTTGAAGGGTTTCTTTTCAAACCTCTTGACACCCTTTCTTTTTAAGAAAGGCTTGAATCTTTTTACTAACATGGCAGCCTGTTCAACAGCAGCTTCAATGTTGTCCATGTTCTCCAAATCTTCATCCCCTTCAGCCACTTGCTCTTCATTAGAAGACTCCTCCTCTTCCTCTTCACTGGACTCATCCACCACTACAGCAAATCTTCTTGATCTGTTATCCTTGGACACAAGAGTTGTAATGGGAGCCTTAGCAACTTCCTTCATCTCTTTGATAGAAATCTTCCTTTGCTTCACTGATTGTTCATGATTCATAAGATTTCCATACAGACCAACCAGTGAAAGACCCTTTATTTTCTCACCATGTTTTTGCACAGTGATAAATTGATCCCAAGATTCTGGGAGAGAGTCCAGAAATTTAGTAACAAGTTCCTTGTTGCTCTTGGGAACATCTGCCCTACGTAGATCATTAATAAGGCAATTGAACCTGGTGTAGGTCTGAGTGAGACTTTCACCTTTATGAGCAAAGAAGAACTCATATTCTCTAACCAAAAGAGTTTTCTTGTTTTCTTGAACTTCCTCTGTACCTTCATAAGCCACAGTGAGAGTGTCTAGCATCTCTTTTGCAGATTTGCAGTTTAGTACGTGATGATAGACATCATTTGGTAGTGCAAAGACTAAGGCTGTTCTTGCTTTAACATCAAGATTAACAAGCCTTTTGTCTTCATCAGACCACTAATTTATAAGCTTTATGATCAGTGTTTCAATAGCAGGAACTTCGTCAGTTGCTTCAGTAACTTGAATTGTTGAGGAAGGAACATAAGGACCTTCAGTAACAGTTTTGAGCATCACATCATCTAGGCTTGACATATAGAGAAGAACTCTACTTTTCCAGAGGGAAAAGTTTTCTCTATCAAACGTTGGACACTTTGTGAGTGAGCCATTGTTGGAAGAACCATTAGAAGCAGCAATGGGAGTGGCTATTTTATAGTGTGGGGTAGAAGCAGTTGAAGAGTAAACAAAACAGATCTTAGATATGAGTTATCTAGCCTGCTCTGATACCAGTTGTTGGTCCCGAATGGATACTACAACAACAAATGTTTGTAGAAGGGGGTTGAATACAAACTTTAGCAAATAAAAATTTAAGAGACACGCGGTTTACTTTTATATAATTCTTATTGATGTGAATCAAGAATTACATGAACTAGATGCGGAAAATCGAAGTTCAATAAATGGTGGCAACTAAATTTGTCTAACACATAGACTTTGTTAATCTTAAACAACTTATTGTTAGATTATGTGCAGAGATAATTAATGGGCATATTGTATCCAATGTTATAAGAGACTAAAGGGTCACACTACTACACACCCAATTCAGAACAGTTGGATTTCACCATAAATATGTGTGGAAATAATTAATCAGATAGATTAATTATTAAAGAGAAGAAGGAAATAATTAATCAGTCAGATTAATTATTAAAGATAGAATTAAATAATTAATCAGTTTGTATTAATTATTAGAAAGAAATAAATAATAAATAGTTATTTATTATTTAAAGGGAATTAAATATTAAGTTTTAATATTTAACGGACCAGTTAATAAATAGTTAATTAATTAACTAATAAAGTCCAGGGGGTCAAAAAGAGAAGAGTTGAAAGTTTAATTAAAACCAGTGGGCTTTTAATTAAACGGGCTTAGGTCCAATCTAATACTTATAAATATAAGTTAAGGCTTAAGGATTAAGATAAGTGATAAGGGATTAACCCTAGCCACCACTCCCTCTCTATCTCTCGATCTCGCCCTCTCTCTCGCACACACTCTCTCTTTCGGCTCTCTCTCTTGCCGTCGAACAAGAAAACACCCGAAGGTGTTTTTGCGATTAAGAGTCGACGCACACACACAAAGGGTTTCGAGGTTTTTGAAGCTCGGGTGATCCAGGAGCGGTCTAGCAGCCAGGTCAATCGGAGGTGCAGTAGTGGTGGACCACTTTAGCAATCCTAAAGGTTTTTGTTCAGGTATAATCTTATAACCTTATTTGTGGATTGTTTGTCAAGAAACTATGTTGATCATGTAAGTTTTAAAGATCCTAACCCTTTTGGGGTTTAGAGGGTTGTGTTCAATCTAGTTCCGCTTTTAGGATTGAACCAGTGGAATCAAACCTAGGTTTGACAACTTTGTGTCATATGGTAGTTTGGTCAGGTTCAAAACCCTTCACTTATGTCTAAGATGTTCAACACATGAACTAGTTTGTTACACTGAAAGTAAAATGCTAACTCTTCTAATTCACAACAGATGAGATTTCAGTGTTCAACTCTATCTATTCGCATACTTAGCATGTTTCCATGCATGAGTATATATAAGAAAAGGTGTACGGGTTGATGAAGAGGAGAAGGAGACAAATGTACTTGGTTTAGTAATATTATAATAGATATAGTTAGTGGGTGAAAGGTAAGTTAACTTTATACCCAAAGTGTGCAAAGTGAACATACTTTAACATACTTTTCAGTAAGGTGTTTACCCACTATCTATTATTATATTATTAAAGTACTACCTTTATGTCTTGGGAAAGTAAGCTTCTCCTTCCATGCTTGTGCTTTAATCAACACCATGCTTTTTGAAGACTTGACTTAACCAAGTATAGAGTTGCCAGCCATACTTAGCTGTAGAAACATATTTTTGAGATCTTCTCTTCTATAGCATCTTTCTCCTTTTCCAGAGGATAAAGATCTATCCTTTTTGTTTCTTTGTAGATCCAAAAAGTGCTATGTACTTTTACAACGAGAGATCTAAGGCATAAAGTGAACAACACATGTTCTGCCTTTGACTTAAGAAAACATTACATACAAAAGCTATTATCTGAGTTATAGTATAATTACTCAGCTAACAGACACTGAACTGCAAATATAATTTTGCTCAGCTAAGGATAAATGTGAAAGACTCACCTGACTAGATTTGCTCAGCTGATCAAATTGCTCAGCTAAAAACATAAATCATAATACAACTAATAAACTAGTCAAACTAAACAATCAGCTGATCCCAAGGCTCAGCTAACCATTTGTAGATGATCAGCTTATAAAGGAAAGATTGGATAAGTAATAAATACCTTATCTGACAGATGGGAGGCATCAGCTGATCAATGAGATACTGTTAGCTGATCCTTGACTGCTCAGCTGATCTTTGAGGAACCCTCAGCTGATGGTTTGCACCATCAGCTGATGCTTTGTAGATGCATAGCTGATGCTTCTTGACTTCTCTTTTCTTCTTAGCTGGTCTTCCTGAAGCTGGTCCTTTGGCTGATACTCAGTGTTCAGCTGACACTTTGGCTCGTCAGCTGACATTTCTTACTTAGAAATTCTTTAAGTCTAATATGAAAAACAACACATGTTTTTCATTAATCTAAGTCCAAAACTGAATATATGGTTTTGTTAACATCAAATCCTATTTTAATATATATATATATATATATATATATATAACTACAACATACATAAATAATTGGCCAACCAAAATGATTGAAATGTATCATCCAAGTATTTATGTTTTTGCCACTTTAACACTTTCAGGTCTATTTTTCATTTGGCAAAGTTTTTTATTATGATTTTTTAAATATTGAGTTGACCCAGTTGATTGTACCCATAACTGGTTCAAAGAAAGGAGTTCGTTTGTTAGGGGGTGTTTGGTTGGTGGTATTTGTGGGATTTCATAGGAATAAGATTTGAAATCCCTCCAAATGATGTGTTTGATTTGCAAAAGTGACATATGATTCAAATTCCCAGGATTCTTTAAAATCTCACATATGAAGGATTGTTTAATCTCTCCACCCCCATCGTATTTTGAAAACCCTCAATTGAGGTATTTGCTCCGGCGACTCTCCGGCTACAATTCCAGCGAACTATCGTCGTCGTCGTTCGCGTTCTCCGTCAACCCCTTCGTCGATCGTCATTTTCCATCAACCCCTTCTTCGATCGTCGTTCTCCGTCAACCCCTTCGTCGTTTCCGTCAACCCCGCCGCCTTCGTCGCCTTCAATAACCTTAGCTGCCGCCTTTGTCGTTTCACCCTTCGACATAAACCCCTTTGGCGTTCAGAAACACGTTCGTGGTTCGCCGCTCGTGGTTTGCCGCTCGTGGTTCGCAGTCAACGTTTGCCGGTTGTGGTTCGCTACTCGTGGTTCACCGGTCGTGGTTCGTCGCTCGTGGTTTGCCGGCGACGTTCCCCTTCCCGCCTACAGAAACCCTAGGTGCAGATGTGGTGGGCAGATGTGATTGTTGCACGTGGTGGAATCCCACATACGAATTTGAACCAAACAAATGATTAGATTGTAAATCCCCCAAGTGCATGTCCTCCCATAAATGCAAATCCCCCCATGACCAATACTTGAACCAAACACCCCTTAGAGTTTGATCTAGTTAAACCGATAACTTGGAATAGTTATCAAACCTGATTTTATTAATTCGGTTTAATAAACTTAAAAGTTCTAAAATTGTTGCGATAATTATTGTTTGAGGTTTGAAATATTTTTATTGTTTGTTTGTATGAAATATCGCTTAAACTATAAACCCGGTAACTAGGATTATAATTTAAATAACTTAACCCTTACAATTTTAAAAAAATTAGTTCAAAACTTGGTTTGATAGCATTTCAGGTCACCAAATTTTAAGACATTAACAAAACCTCCTCTGAAAATTGAATACATGGAAGTGTTAAATTAATAAAAAATGGATACTTAAGGACTACTCACCACTGTCAATCAATTTATGTCACGTAATTTTTTATAGTTTATTATTATAACTTTTTACTTTAAAATTTAAGTTTAAAAGATATGAAAAAGTCATAAAAAATATGATACATAATGTGTTAATATATAGAATACTTTATTCGATAAAAATATAAAAATTAAGAATTAGTAATGGAAACCACTCATCTGAATTAACGTTTCTAGACTTTTTAAATGACTTCCTCTGAATATTTTTTAATATTAACCTTGAACATATAATAGTTTCGAATTAAATTTGTCTTTTTTATAGAGAAATATTTATAGTTTATTCTTCTATTTATTATATATATAAGATAGTATGTAATATTGATAGTATGTAAAATATTATTTTTTATTTTATTTTATTAATTTTAACGCTTATCAGAGAATACAGTAAAAAAAATATCATCTCTTACGCTTCTTTGCGTCGATCATTGGTACTACATGTAGATGCAATTCATAAAAAATTAATGTGTAAGATTCAAACTTAAAACATTAATAATCTTTGAACGGAATTATAATGTATCGATCGATATAAAAATAATAAATATTTACATTATTAAAATAATGTTATATAATTATAAAATTCGAAAGAAATAAGAATTTAAAAATATCAACAAACGATGTTAATATATAGACCAAATATCATAAAAAATATTCTTTTTTTTTTCAACTCATTTCTATTTAATTTAATCCATTTTTCTGGCTTGGCTTGGCGGGATAGCCGAGCCACTTCCCTTCTTTAGGATAATGAAACCATCCGGCCAAAACCAATCCAATAAAGAAATAAATCTACGATGAAAACATGGACACGAGGTTTAGGGCAAACGTGACCATATAAACGTGGTATCATGATACGAAAAGACATGATTTATGTAATTCTTATGCAAGATCATTATTGTTTCTATTAGGTCAATAAGGTCAAGCATTTATTTATTATAATAAGAAAGCATTTAAAATGATTATAAAATGATAAAATTAAGAATTGACTAAATATGATATTTTAATATATTATAAAGGATCAATATGATATTTTAAGGTTAAAACACATATATTAATTTTTTTAATTAATTTGATTCAATGTTGATCAAGAAAAATCAAATTTGAAATTTTAATTTTGACTAAATGAATAGTGAAGATCAAGATATTAAATTTATTTTAATTATTATATGAATGGTTGGGAACAATTAATAAATTTGATAAATGTTAGTTTTTTATCTTTATTGCTAGTTTTAATGTTCGTGTGATTTTGCGGTTGATTTAAAAATGATATTAGTAAAAATTATTATATAATAATAATAAACGAAACAAGAAAATGGTGACATATGGCGACATATGGCGTAAACACTCAGACCAACAATCAAAGCATTTATGTGAGAAGGAGGGTTGATCGACATGATTGCAGAAACATGATCTAATTTTATTTATTATACAAGTCAACAATCATTATTATTTTAATTATAAGCAATAAATCAAGTATTTATTAATGGTTTTTTAAATTAATTCTTATATATTTTAATATTATAAAACTAAAAATTGAGTTAAATAGGATATTTTAACTTGTTATAAACTGTATTATACTTATAAAATTAGAATAAGTAAATACTGTATTTTAATGTTTAATATGATATTTTAAAATATTATTTAATACTTCTTTTATTAATTTCTAATATTATTTTTTAAAACAAAACATATATAAAATTTACCTATAATTTTAATAAATAGTGTTTTTTTTAAGAAACAGTATATTATAGGGCAAACTGCATCATAATACAACGAACTTTTACTAAGCTACTAATGTATACAACGAACTTTAAAATTTAAAAAAAAAACAACAAACTTTAAAAACTCCTCTATTATATACAAGTGACCTGCAACAATAGGTCACCTTCCTCTCTTTAGCCGGTTACCTTCATTTTTATTTTTATTTTTTTATTTTTTAATATTTATTAATTAAAATAAAAACAAACACTGCAGATCTCTTTCAGCCCTTCAAACCTTCAACTCCTCAACTCTTCAAGTTCACACAAGAACTCAAATCTTCAACTCTTCAAGTTCACACATTACATTCAAACAAGAACACAAAAAGAACATATTCAGATCTGCTATCGCCACTTGCACCGTCAAGATCAACCGCCGTTGGTACTGCTTCAAACCCTTATCCGCCGCCATCGCTGCTGCTTCAAACCCTAATCTCCGCTGCCATCGTTGCTGCTTCAAACCCTAATCCGCCGTCGCCGCCCTAGTCCGACCACCACCGCCTAGTCCGCCACCTCCTTAAACGATTTGGTTTAAAAAACAAGCGCCCACCATCAGGCTTAGGGTTTCAAAATCCACCTCCACCTTTGTCATTGCCACCGTCGATTCGGATTTAAAGGGATTTTTGAGATCTTCAACCGGAGTATAAACACGGAAATCTTCAACTAACCTGAATCCGCTGACGACACCGTATTACAAACCAGATTTAGGGTTTTTATGTTCTTCACCACCATCGCCGGAGGTTCAGATTTGTTAACAAATTAGATGTTTCAATCAGATCCACCACCACCATCGCCGTATTACAAACCGGATTTAGGGTTTTAATGTTCTTCATCTTCATCTTAGATTTAGGGTTTTAGTCTACATTTTTGGTTCAGATCTGTTTTTTATATTTTTATTTATAGATGTATGACTTGGATGTTGAGTTCATTTTGGTTTGGATACAAATTAACACAAATAATTTCTTGGTTTACACATGGATAATCTTAGTTTACACATGGATGTATGACTTGGATGTTCTTGGTTTATCCATGGATGTTCTTGAGTTCATATTTTGTTCTTCAATCTTCATCTGGGTTTAGAAAATACATATGAACATAATAATAAAAAAATAGAAAATAGAAAAAAAATTAGAAATTTACCTGCAACCTGCTAACCAAGTTGCAAATTGTATAAAATGGGAGTTAAAAGTGGGTTTGTTGTATTTTTTTTTAAAAATTTAAAGTTCGTTGTATATATTGGTAGTTTAGTAAAAGTTCGTTGTATTATGGTGCAGTTTGCCCTATATTATATAACTAAAAACTAGCAAGATGCTAGTAAGTACAACGATTCAACGATCAAACAACGAAATTTAAACACGAACACCTACAACGCTAAACCTAAAAATATTCAAACACAATCAGACGAGTCCAGTTATCCTAACTAAAACTCGCAAACCAGAAAGGGCATTCACCTAGTGGACTTGAACCTATCCAACCTCGATCTTGACACCAAAAACGAACTCCCCGACCTTACAAACGAACAAAGGCAACACCGTCCAACCACGTGGTGGAAAGCGATATTTTAGAGCAGATTTAGTGGACTACCCGAAACATTTGGACACCATGAACCGACCTCAAAGAACAACTATCCGAACCATAATCTCTCGAACAACGAATCTTTCAGGAGAAGCCTCAAACAAGAACCTTTTGAACATAAACGAACTTGAAAACTCGAACCTTTTGTACGACCTTTTGAAACTGAAGTCTACCAACACGAACCAACCCACGAACACTTCTGAACTTGACACTTGAACACTTCAACTACAAAACCAAAACAAACATCGAACTCAGATCTGCAACTCGAGCAGCAGACAGACAAACAATTCGAAATTGTGAGCTGGACTTCTTTAACTGGAAACTCGAAATTGTGAACTGATCTGTAAACTCGAACTTGTGAACTAACAACACGACCAAAGACAAAAAATCTCGACCTATAAACTCGATCTGTGAACTGAAAACTTGATCTGTAAACTCGAACTTGTGAACTAACAACACTATGGAACCCGATCTGGAAACACAACTTGTGAATTGAAAGATCTTGAACTGGAATGTCCTACCGGAGACTTGTCCAACGACCCGAGCTTGGGAACCATCCGATCTGAAACTCGATCTGAGAACTCGTAACTGAAACTCAAAGACCCGAACTGGACTTGTGAGCCATCCGAACCAAAGACCCAAGCTTGTGACCCGAACTTGTGACTCGTAACTGGAACTCGATCTTGAACTGGAACTCAAAGACCCGAACTTGTGAACCATCCGATCTGAAAACTCGATCTGAGAACTCGTAACGGAAAACTCGACCAAAGTACTGATCTGCAAACTCGATATGAAATCTCGACCAACCGAACTTGTGAACCAGGAAAGGAAATCGAACAAGGGAAGGAATAGCGAACAAGGAAAGGAAAAAACGAAAACGATGAAAGATGAAGAAGGAATAACTTGTGAAGAGGAAGGGGGTTCTCCCGACCGCCGGCAAACGCCGACGGCCGGAGAAGCGTTTGCGGCGGCGGTTTAAGAAATTAGGGTTATGGAGCAGCCGAGCACTTAGGGAGTTATTCTTTTTCTTTTTTAATAAATAGTGTTTGATAAAGGTTACCCTATAACTTAATCCATAATTAAGTTGCACAATTTTGTTGGGTTGTTTCACCTTTATAACGCATTAATATGACGAGACCCCACTCCCATGCAAAATACAAATACAACGCTATTTGCTTTTTCTTCTTCTCTTTTTGCTTTCCTTTATATAATTATTTTTTTTTACTCTATTGATATCACATAATATTTTTAAAGGATTAAGATCGTTTAGTAAAACATGATTTATCATATACTTCTATAATCAAAATTAGAAGTGAGATCTATAAAAGAGCCCATTATTAACTTAATTTAAAGAAAACGTATACTTGAGTAAACATGATTGTTTCTTGTTTAACCTAATATCAGACGTACTCTTAATCCCTTTTTAATATACAAGATTATCTTGTTATACGTCAGGGTATATGTGATGTCTGGAATTGATAGTACGTACGCATATAATAATAGATAGATCAAAATTAAATAACATGTATTAAACTAATGAATACAAAAGATATTAATGAAATAAATGCATGCAAAGAGCTAGTGATTAGAGATGATTACTCGCCGTAATGTAGACCATTGGTATAGCATCACCTGCAGCAAAAGTTGAAGCCTTCGGGTTAATCGGGTTTCCTTCAAAAACCCCTACACCTTCTTACTTCTTAGACCAGATTGGTTTGGTCATTTCGAGTTCGCTTGACCAAGTCATCAAATGAAATTATAGGTACTTTGAAATGGAAAAGGATTGAGGAAGATCTGGCCATACTTGTCTCATGTTATATAATCAACATTTAACTCGAGGATATTATCCCAACATTTACTCGACTTCTTGAGGCTGATCTTCTAAAAACAAACCAGGTTTCTTATTGTTATTATAATCAAGATTAAACTCATGGATATTATTCCAACAGATACTCAAAACACATGTATAAGTCAAGTTGCGCATAAGTCTGGATGAATTGTTTAGGGGCGATACAATAGTTTATAACTATATATTTGTCGAGTTCCTTATTTTTGATGTAATATTTTTTTGTTTTGATATAATATAATTGTGTAAGATACATAATTTTTCTTGTTTGTATTGGGCTTCTTGTGTAATTCAATTTGTGTAATGTAATTGTTATTTTGTTTGTCGGTTGAATATTGTTGGCCAACGATAGCACGAAACAACGAAAAAAACAAAAAAATATTTTTTTAAAACATAAACAATCAGACCCGGTTATTTAACTAAAAACATGGCTTAAAAGTGAATATTTAGACATGAGAAAGAAACATTCAGACCCTGTTTTTTATATATAAACCGGGCTTAAAAGTGACTTTCAGACCCGGTTTTTTAACCGGGCTTGAATCACAAACTTTCAGGCTCCCCCCTATTCAGGCCCCCCATCAAAACCGGGTCTGAATACCTTAAAAAACCGGACCTAAAAGTCTTTTTTGTAGTAGTGTATCTTCATTTATCTCTCTAATTTTCTCCTCTCTTTCACTATCTTATATATTTATTTAAATAAAATAAAAATGGGATTAAATTGGGTTAGGCTATACGTATGAGTTGGAAAATAAAAAAGAAGTAGATGACGTGATACCGAGTTGATATTTGGGTTCCCTGAATCGTATATGCAAGACCTAACAATCGAAACCACTCATGAAAGGGGCTCCTTATAACCTGTCCTTTGCATAGAATTACCAATGGTCTAAGAAATATGAGTTATATTTTGTATACAAGTTTTTATCACTCTTTCATTCTTATTCACATTTAAAAAAATACTATCATTAAAACAACCAATAATTTAATGGGCATGACAAAGAAAAAGTTGTGTATAAAACATTTTCTAAGAAATATACTTTCACTTGAAATAGCATACCTAAATATTTGGTCCAGTGGGACCCAAACATGCCTAGCATATCCACCCATAAATACCCCATTTGAACTCATCCACTCTCCCCTTTCTCCCTCCGGTCCACTCAAAGAGTCAAAGTATTCCCACATATTACACATCACAATGTTACATGAACTAGACCCGGTTCAGTACCATCTTATTGAAGCCGAACTTAGTGAAATTCTTTCTATAAAACCAGAACTTCAATCCAACTCCACATGGGCTTCAGGTTCAATCTATTCCAAAGAAGAACGAAAGCGTAAACGAAAGATCTCGAATCGAGAATCAGCCAGGAGGTCCAGACAACGAAGAAAACGACATTTACAGGAACTAAATGACCAGCTTAACCGACTCAGAATCGAAAACAAGGAACTAAATAACCGGTTCAATTTACTTGCAAAACACTGCCAGTATGTTATCACTGAAAACCATCAACTCCAGTCCGAGTACATTCATCTCCAGTCAATGTTGTCCGGTCTACGCCAACTTTTAGTCAACAGTAATCCATTTTAGTCGATCAAGATCTGTATCAATTAGAACCACCCCCCCCCCCCCCCCCCCCCCCCCCCTAACCCATAGAATAGCAAATATAGTATCGCCATGCGTCCATGCAAAACGATTATATACATACAATCATACATATGTATGTAAGTATATATATGAAATATACATGTATCATGTATGTAGGTGTTTCAAGAATCTGTGAGGTGTAATTATTACTTACATATTTATTACTGTTCACATAAAAATATTGCTCGTCTTTCTTACAACGAATTTATGTATTTTCATGTCGTTATAAAGCGAAAAAAGAAATAAAAAGAAGTTCCATTGAGAACCATTTTTTAGTTCAAGAACCGCGATAACAATCTGAGCCGTTCAATTCCCCCTCTTTCAATGTCATTGTCCACCTATTAATTCCTTATATACACCCTGCCACACTTGATTCCCACGCTTTCCATCCATGAATTCCACTTATCAAATCAACTGCTAAGATTGGTTCTCGTACTAAAATCGGTTCTCAATGGAACGCTCCCCTATATATATATATATATATGTATATATATATATATAGGAGAGTTCAAACGAGAACTGTTTTTCGTACGAAAACCGATTTTACTGCGAGGACCGCGAGGACGACAATCTTAACTAAGCGATATACATCTTCCATCTTAGATGTGGGTGGAGGCTCTGAAAAGTGGGCCACGTAGTCTTCTTTTATATATTTTCTAGATGTAGTACAAAACATATAATTATCATGGTCACCTTTAGTAATCGAATCTTTTCCGTGCTTTAACCACAAATAGCAAATCTAACACATGTCCTGTTCTTTTTTCCTCACCAAATGTAGTCACTAGTCAATTTGTATACCATTGCTACGAGGATAAAAAGTAGATTATAACATTTTTAGAGACACAAATGGCATTCTCCCTGTGATAAGAACATGACTCGTTACGTGCTTCCGTTTGTCAACTGTCTTTTTCTTTAATTTGTGGATATGTTAGATGCCCTTTAGTCCTTTCGTAATATTATATGATGGTCCGGTCTGTTGCTGTTTTCTTTTTCCGACAAAGTAAGGGATGTTTAGTTTCGTACGTAACATAGTCTAATATAAAATGATGATCGCCATAGAGTTGGAGGTTGCTTTAACTCAGACTTAGCTTCTTTTGTAGAACATGTCACATGACCTAACTGGAAACTTTTATGAGAAGGCTTTTCAATGTATTGATATGTGTTTGACTTTAACTTTCCTTGTAAAGACTTGTTGATGCATTGTATCTACCATAGATGCGTGAGTTAATAACAAAAATTAATTAAGGGCCTTGGATAAAGTTTAGAAATTATAACTGAAGCATCTTTTCACTGTGGAAGCTCACCCTTTGGTAATCTTCTAACTGTTAATGCCTCCATTTCAATAAAAAATGTGTTTTTCTTTATGATATTTATATACGTCAAAATTTTAATTACTTTAGTATTCATGATTGTCCTAAAATAAACATGGATTGTTTCATCATGATAGGGGAAGATTCATTCGAGAAACGTAGTTAGTGCGAGAACCAATCACAATCGTTCCTTGAATATGTGAAGTTCATGGATGGGAGAACGTGGAGGGATAGAGTGTGGCAGGGTGCATGTGAGGAATTAATAGGTGGACAATGACATTGAAAAGGGGAAATTGAACGGCTCATATTGGTACTCGCGATTCTCGCACTAAGAATGGTTCTCACATAAACTTTTTTCCATCATGATTATATGTCATTCACATAAAAACCATTTGATCACTATAGTTTTTTTAAGGCAAAATACAATACATGCATTAAAATCCATTACCAATTATTGGCTGAAGTATAATGAAATACTACATCAAATTGGATCAATATAGACCCTCCCCTTAAACGTAGTCTCCAAAGACCGTTTATAGGCCCTTGGATTGATTATGGAGGACTGAGATTAAAAAAAAAACATATGCATATTTATGGTAATTCACGTGCTGCCTAATAAAATTAGGGGTAGTTTTGGAATCAAAAGATATACACTCTATCTTTGTGAAACCCCATACATTCCTTTCCATCAACATTATCAAAACTTCATATTTCAATAATTCTTCTCTCTACTATTCTCCGTTAGATTATCTACCGCATTATTTTCCGACCGATGATGACCTGCGTGTTGTAACAACCCGATTTTGTAAAATAAATAATATTTAGACAAGAAATGAATGGTATTTTAGAAAGTTATTTACGTCAAAAATCACCATGATGCGCGGATCGAACTCACCGAGAATTTTTTTGGAGAAATCGGGATTAAAAGATGTAAAAATTTTTGAAGAAATTTTCGCCGAGAAATTTTTGGAGAAATCGGGATTAATTAAAATATGTAAAAAGTTGTAAGGACAAAAAAAATGAAAATTATGAAAAGTTGAAATCGAGACGCGACGCGTTTTGGCGGCTGGTGTTTCCGAAAGGTGGTGTGTGTCAGGTGGGTTAGGTGGCGTGTATCAGGCGAGCAGGTGACAGACCACGTGAAAATGGCGGTCGCGACGCGACGTGACACGTTGATTTTTTGGCCTATATATAGAGTGTTAGATTGTGTGCAAAGATAGATAACATGTGACATCGTGTTCAATACTATCAGACACTAAAGGATCAAACTGCTACACACCCAATTAGAACCAATTGGATTTTGCCAGGTTATATGTGAGAAATAATTAATTTGTTAATTAATTATTGAGATGGAAAATAATAATAGTTATTTATTATTTTAAGGGAGAAATTAATATTTAGTTTAAATATTAATCGGACCAATTAATTAATAGTTATTAATTAATTAGAAATGTCAAATGGTATTTTCTGCAATTAGCTAATAGTTTAATTAAAGCTGGGCTTTAATTAAACGGGCTTTGAGCCTTAAAAGGTTTGTTATATAAATAACCTTTTAAACCTAAAGGAATAATAAGTTACAATTGCAAGCCAAGAAAAATACCCTCTCCCCTCCCTCTCTCCTCACTTGCGTCGAACTCAACAACAACCCCAAAGGGGTTTCGGTTTTTGATCATCGACACACACACACACACACACACACACACACACACACACACACACGCAGGCTTCGCGTGTTGAAGTTTGGTGAAATCCTCAGGCGGTCTAGCAGCCAGTTCGAGGTGGTGCAGTAGCGGTGTTCTACCTTTAGCTATCTGGATTAAAGTTTTCAAAAACTACTGCTGAAAGGTATAACTTTTATCCCCTACTAGCTTTTAGTTTCTATACGAGTTAGATGAGATCACTGGAGGGGGTTTTGTTTTATTCCACGTTGCATGTTTATCTGATATGTTTTTATACCCTACAAAACCCTGCAGTGGTATCAAAGCCACTTCTAACCTCGTAGGGAACTAGTTAGGTTTCTTTTTATTTTGATGAAATAGCTTCCTTTTATTCAGAAAAAGCCTTTTTGATTATCCAGGATAATAGGAATCAAGATTTGATTGTTATTGGATTAATTAATTGGTTTTGGATAAAAGATTGTTAGATTTAATTTTTAAAATTAAATATGTTTTTTTTATTGTTGTCATTTGCAAAAACTGAAACCACCACCCTCATCGGCGGCGGCCTCAGGCGGTGGCCGTGGTCGGTTTGGGATGCCATAGCCGAGCCCTAGACCTTGTGGATTGTTTTTTATTTTTTCCCTGCACTTGTGGTTGTGATTATTGTATATTTTTTTTTATGGTGCGGGGAGTCCTGCGTGCCACTTACAACCCCTATTCTATTTTGAAAAAGTATTAGATTGGCGGGCCTGCGTGCCTTTGAAAATTTTGTAATTTTTACTTTCTAGCTTTTAGAATAAAATAGTGTAAAATAGAATTATTTTGAAGACAATGCAAAGGAGCAAGGAGCAGGGAGCAGGATTGGATGCTGGAGCCAGTGGGAGCTTCAGAGTGCCATGCCATGTGTGTTGTGATTTTTCCATTTAGGTTTTGACCATCTGGTTTTTTGTGTGGCTCACGAAACCGACATTAGTAAGGGCAAGGCTAAGAGATAGTTGTTTATGGTTGTTTTATTTCTTTACGTATTATATATGCGTGGTTGTGATTCTCACGATGAAATAAAACAAGGGTTTTAATAATAGTTAATTATTAAACAGTCGTTTAAAAAAAATACTGGCAAAAAGGTTTTTCTCGTCAAAAACTTTTGAAATCCTTTTTAGAAAAATCTTAGATTAGTGTGCTACCCACCTAATGGTACACCTTTCCTGTTAAACTGTACTCGGGTGTCGGAAGTGACCAAACCATGGGCATTCGGGTTCAAACCATTGTGGGGGAGGGTGTGAAAGAGTCTGCGATAATCGGGAGTTCCGGCTAGAGTTCACACTGTC
Organism: Pulicaria dysenterica; assembly: GCA_947179395.2. Classification (NCBI taxonomy): domain Eukaryota; kingdom Viridiplantae; phylum Streptophyta; class Magnoliopsida; order Asterales; family Asteraceae; genus Pulicaria; species Pulicaria dysenterica. Next base: position 44,066,115 of record OX359293.1, on the reverse strand, counting down.
TTAGGTGGTGCGATCTATTTTGGTGATAATCGGGAGTCCCGGCCCAAAATGCACTAGAGGGACTAAACATGCACGGTTCTAGTAACCGATGTCCCGCATGTTAGATTATGTGCGGAGATAGATAATATGTATCATCGTATCCAATACTATGTGACACTAAAGGATCACACCACTGCACACCCAAATAGAACCTTTTGGATTTTACCTTTTTGTGTATCACAATAATTAATAGTTTAATTAATTATTAAGAAAGAGAGAAATAATAAAAGTTATTTATTATTTAAAAGGAGAAGTTAATATTTAGTTTAAATATTAACGAGACCAATTAATTAGAAAGGTCGAGGGTATTTTCTGTAATTGATTAATAGTTTAATTAAAGCCCAGCTTTAATTAAACGGGCTTGGGGCCTAATAAGGGTTTATTATATAAACCTTATTTACCTCTCATTAATCATATAAGTTAATTACAAGAAACAAAAGAAAACCCTAAGGCTCTCTCCCTCTCTTCTCTCTTCGGCGGCGGCGCTAAAGCCGAGGACCAACCACCGAGCGACGGTGGTCGGCGGTGACGGTACACACACACGCGGGTCACGGTTATTTGATCCGAGGTTCAATCCTTAGGCGGTCTAGTAGCCAGTTCGAGACGGTGCAGTAGCGGTGGATAACCTGCAGCTGTCTAGAGGCTTAAAGAAAAAGTTTTTGGTTTACATCAAGGTATAACTTTCTAACCCTCTTCCTCTTTTAGTTTCTATACAAGTTAGATGAGATAACTGGAGGGGGTTTTATTCCGCTGTGCATGTTTTTATACCCTACAAAACCCTTCAGTGGTATCAGAGCCACTTCTAACCTTGTAGGAGACTAGGTAGGTTTCTTTTTATTCTGATGAAATATGATTATGTTTTTATCCAGAAAAAGGCTTTTTGATCATCCAAGTAAATAGAATTCAAGTTTATGTTTTCTATTGGATTAGATTAATTAGTTTTGGATAAATAGATTGTTAGATATAAATATTAATTAAATATATTTTTTTATTGGTATTATTTGCGATAATCGAGAACATCACCATGATCGGCGGCGGTCTCAGTCTGGGACGGCAGTCGCCGGCTGCCAGTATTCGGCAGTTCACAGTTGGTGTTGGTGGTGGTGACCGGCGGTGTTAGCTGCAATCCTCGCAGCAAACACAAACTATCCACATGCCTAGGGAGTCAGCTGTGTTTACCCAATCTATACCACCTCCTGTTTACTCAGCTGGACCATTCAACACCGTGTCAACACCATTTGGAACCTTACCGTTTGTGTCGATGCCACCTGTGTCTCAACCATACCAACCCCAACAACAGTATCAACCCCAACAGAACTTCTTTATTCCATGGTACCCCACTCAAGGAGGATTTAAACCCAAGAGTCAGTTTAAGGACTTCATGGATTGCCAGCCACTCGAGTATTATGGAAGTTCTAACCCTACAGATACTCTGAACTGGTTGAGAGAAACGATTAAAGCATTGGATACCTGTAACTGTGAAGAGTCTGACAGAGTAAAATTTGCAACAAAGAGACTTAAGGGTCAAGCTGCGACATGGTGGGATTCCCTAACTGCTTATCTATCCAGGAAAGTGGTGAACTCTGTAACATTTGAACAGTTCTGCAATACTTACGATTTGTCTAAAGTAAAGCGGGAATTTTTAGTTCTGGCTCAAGATGACAGGATATCAGTGGATGAGTTAATTTCAAAGTTTAATGAGAAATTAAGGTTTGCCAAACAGTGGGTTCCTGATGAGCCTTCTCAAATCGATCATTTTGTTCAAGCTTTGCTACCTGAGTATCGGGGTAACACCCGAATGGAAACTTCGTTGGTACAAGCTTTTACTCTTGCTAGAGCTGCAGAGGGTGATGTCAGAGCTAGATAGAAAATGAATCGTGAGAAAGGGTCCTCTCACAGATCTGGAGGGAATCAGAGTGGGAGCAAAGGTAAATGGTAGGGAAATCAGAACCGAGGGGATCAGAAATCAAAAGGTTCGGGGTCTCATCAGAACAAGCCGTGGTGTAAACCTTGCAACTCTAGGCACACTGGTCCTTGTACTGCTCAGACAAAACGATGTTTGCGTTGTGGTGGATTTGGCCACGAACCATCATCTTGTCAGTTTAAAACAAATGTTTGCTGGAACTGCCATGAAGAGGGTCATAGAGCTGGGGCTTGCACAAAACCGAGGCCGAAGGGGACGGGGCAGGGGGTAGCCTATGTCGTGGGATCGTCTGCAGGTCAAAAGCGGAATGCTGCACCTTCTGCTGAAGGGAGAGCTTTTAAGATGACTGTCACTGAGGCTGTAGAAAACAATGATGTTATCACGGGTATGTTTATAGTAAACTCTATACCTGCTCGTGTATTATTTGATTCTGGTGCAAATAGATTTTTCATGTCAGTAGCTTTATGTGACAAACTGCAACTGCCTGCTACTGTGATTGCTTCTCCTTTAGAAGTAGAGGTAGCAAATGGTAAATTAGTGCCTGTAACTTCTTCTGTGACTGGAGTAACCATAGACATTGATGGAACTAGCTTATCTGTAGACTGCTTGCTTATGCCTATATCAGGGTTTGATTTTGTATTAGGCATGGATTGGTTAAGTCACCATAGAGCTAGTATCCAGTGCCATAAGAAACTGGTCACTATTTCTTTGGCTGACGGGTCGCATGTCGTGGCTCATGGGGATAGATCTTCTTCTTCCTTTCCTATTATCTCGTATATGAAGGCTAGAAAATCTTTAGCTAAAGGGTGTGCGTATTTCCTGGCCTATGCAATTGATGCAAGGAAAGAGAAGAAAGCAGTTACCGATGTTCGGGTTGTGTCAAAATATCCGAAAGTATTTCCAGATGATTTACCGGGATTGCCACCCGTGCGGGATGTTGAATACAAGATAGATTTGTTGCATGGTACATCACCGATTGCGAAAGCTCCGTATCGGTTAGCTCCATCTGAGATACGAGAGATTATGACACAGATTCAAGAACTGCTAGATAAGGGATTTATCCGTCCAAGTTCTTCGCCGTGGGGCGCACCGGTTTTGTTCGTAAAGAAGAAGGATGAGACTCTTCGTATGTGTATTGACTACAGAGATCTAAACAAAAGAACCATGAAGAATAAATATCCATTGCCCAGAATTGATGATTTGTTTGATCAATTACAAATGGCTTCTTACTTCTCAAAGATAAATCTAAGATCGGGTTATCATCAAGTCAGAGTAGCAGAAGAAGATATACCCAAGACTGCTTTTCGTACTAGGTATGGTCACTACGAATTTCTAGTAATGCCGTTTGGTTTGACAAATGCTCCTGCAGTGTTTATGGATCTAATGAATCGTGTCTGTTGACCCTTCCTAGACAAATTTGTCATTGTGTTTATCGATGATATTTTGGTGTATTCAAAGACAGAAGGTTAGCATGACCAACATTTGAGACAAGTTTTGGAGATTCTTAAACAACACAAGTTATATGCCAAGCTTTCAAAGTGTGAATTTTGGTTACGTGAAGTTCAATTTTTGGGACATGTGATTTGTCAAGAAGGTATCAAAGTGGATCCATCCAAGATCGAAGCCGTGATGAATTGGAATGCTCCGAAAACACCCACAAAGATAAAGAGTTTTCTTGGATTGGCAGGTTATTACCGCAGGTTTATCAAAGATTTCTCTAAGCTGGTTGGTCAGTTAACTAAGTTGACTCGAAAAGATGTTCCGTTCCAGTGGGGTTCAGCTCAGGAAGATGCTTTTCAGATTTTGAAACAGTTGTTGTGTCAAGCTCCCGTTCTTTCGTTGCCTGAGGGTTCAGAGGATTTTGTTGTGTATTGCGATGCTTCTCACACCGGTTTGGAATGTGTTTTGATGCAGAGAGGTAAAGTAATTGCGTATGCTTCTAGACAGTTGAAACCGAATGAACGAAACTATCCGACTCATGATTTAGAGTTAGCCGCTGTGGTGTTTGCATTGAAATTGTGGAGACACTATTTGTATGGAACGAAATGTACAATCTGCACTGATCACAAGTCTTCAGTATGTGTTTACTCAGAAAGAACTGAATATGAGACAACGCCGCTGGTTAGAATTGATCAAAGATTATGATTGTGACATACAGTACCATCCGGGAAAAGCGAATGTAGTTGCTGATGCATTAAGTCGAAAGGGATCGTCAAAAGCTGTGAAATTTATGCGATTAGAAATAAAGTCTGATTTAGTGGACCAACTTGTGGCTGCACAACTTGAAGCTTTGAAGGATGAGAATCTGAAAGATGAACTGATGATCAAGCGACATTATGAGTTAACTACTGATTCGCGTGGTTTGAGGGTTTATCATACACGTGTTTGGGAGCCTAAGTTTGGTAACTTGAGGGAATTAATATTGAATGAAGCTCACAAGTCAAAATTGTCAGTACATCCGGGTAGCACTAAGATGTACCATGATTTAAAGACTCGATATTGGTGGCCGACTATGAAAACATATATAGCTAAGTTTGTTGAGATGTGTCACATATGTGCTCAAGTTAAAGCAGAACATCAGAAACCTTACCGGTCGTTGAAACAGTTGGAAATACCTGAGTGAAAATGGGATCATATTACAATGGATTTTATAACCAAACTTCCAAGAACTCAGAAAGGTCATGATATGATTTGGGTTATTGTAGACAGATTAACCAAGAGTGCTCATTTCCTTGCTACAGCTGAAACTGCTTCTTTGAGTAAATTGGCGCAATTGTATATTGATGAAATAGTATCAAGACATGGTGTTCCGTTATCTATTGTTTCAGACCGAGATTCGAGGTTTGTATCTAACTTCTGGAACAGATTACAACAGGAATTGGGGTCCATGGTAAACTTGAGTACAACTTATCATCCACAAACAGATGGTCAGTCAGAGAAAACCATCCAGACTTTAGAAGATATGCTTCGGGTGTGTGTATTGGAATTTGGGGGTTCATGGGATTCACATCTGCCATTAGTAGAGTTCGCTTACAACAATTCCTATCACAGCAGTATCGGTATGCCTCCATATGAGATGTTATATGGTCGTTCTTGTAGAACTCCAACTTGTTGGTTAGAAGCTGGGGAAAAGCAATTTGCAGGGCCTGATATTGTACAGATGACAGCTGATAAGGTCGCAATTGCTCGAGAAAAATTAAAAGTTGCAAGGGATAGACAGAAAAATGTATGCTGATCCACGTCGTCGACCGGTATCGTTTGTTGAAGGAGAAATGGTTTACTTGAAAGTATCTCCATGGAAAGGTGGTTGATCGTTTTGGTAAACGCGGGAAATTGGCTCCTCGGTACATTGGTCCTTTCAGAATCAGGCCGGTAGTTAATGACCAGACTGTTGCTTTGGATCTACCGGATGAATTAGCAGGAATTCACGATACTTTTAATGTTTGTCATCTAAGCAAGTGTAATGTAGAGGATCAAGCTCAGATTCTACCTATACAGGATCTTCGTGTGGATACTAATAAGAGGCTCATAGAGGTACCAGTTGAACTGTTGGATCGGAAGGTCACAAAGTTGAGAAAGAAACAGATTCCGATGGTTCTGGTCAAGTGGAAGCACAGTTTGGGTTCAGACCTAACTTGGGAGACTGAAGTAGACATGCGTAGTCGTTATCCTACCTTGTTCGAGAGCGATGAGATTCCGAGGACGAAATCTTCTTAAGGGGGTAGATTTGTAACACCCTCTTACCCAGCCTAGATTAATTAAGGTAATTAATTAAGTTAAGTTTTGGATATAATTTAAACTATGTGAATTATTTGTTGTTATGATAAATAATTGTGATATTAAATAATTGTTATTATTTGATTAATTAGTTTAACCTAAATAATTGATTGATTATGTGTTGGTGGAATTGTGAGGTGGCCGAAATTAGGGTATTAGTCACCAAAACCACCTACACATCTTTTATTACATGCATTTGAAACATTTTAGCAAAGGTGTTGTGTGTGTAATTAAGCTCTCGGCCGAGAATCAAAAGGAGGAAAGAATTCAACATTTGATCCTCAATCTTGCATGCAATTAGGTCTCTGAATTCATAACATCATTGAGGTTAGAATACTGGATTCAAGTTTATTGATTGTTAATTGTAATTGAATTTGAATATTTATATGAATTCCGATTGTTCTTGGTAAATTGTTGGACTTATAATGTATGCATGTTAGATTTTATGAACAATATATCTTGTTTATATGTTTAGGATGATTCCTGGAAACATAGAACATTTACATGCTTAAAATCAGTGAGAATTTGTATTAGAAACTGAAATTGAGGAAGAACACTTGAATGAGTCGGAATTGGGGTTTGAATCAGTCGGAATTGGTGAATTCTGACAGAATTGATCGGAATTGGATGAAATCCGACTAAACACTTATAGATTTTCCCCAACTATTTTATCGGAATTGATTTAGATCGGAATCCGACAAATTATAATTTGGAATGCCTTAACATGTTTCTCGGAATTGTCTATCTCTCGGATTTGGACATTCTCTCGGTATTTGACTAAATGTCCTAACACTTATTATCGGAATCCTACTTATATCGGAATTCAGTTTTATCGGATTGTACCTTCACTCAGATTGTGACTTTTATCGGTTTGTGCATTCTATCGGAATGAGCCTTTGCTCGGATTTTTGCCTTTGCTCGGAATTTGATTCTTTCGGGATTGATTCTATCGGAATTGGGTATTATCGGAATTTGGCCCTTTACTCGGAATTCAATTCAATCGGATTTGAACATAGTCGGATTGATGATTTAAATGTAAACATGAATTGTATATCTGTTTGGGGTTTATGTATGATGAATATATATGTATAATTGTATATACACGAGAACATGAATAAATATGATATATCTTATTGGATCAGTATTATGAATTGAATACTGACTTGGGTTACTTCAATTTCAGGAACTGAGAAGACTCAGTGAATTTAGTCATCTGAGTGTGCCAAGGTTTTGAAGACTTTGGTGAGTGGATCTATATCTTTTGATATACAGGATATGGTATCCTATTTGGAATGCTCTTGTTTGGATTGTATATACATGTTATTTGGAGATCAGTTTTAGTCTGGGCCTGTGCTTGGGGAATTACCGTATCAGATCTTGATGTGCATTTGTTGTACACAAGAAGGCTGGTATTGTAATCCATGTTAGCAGGGCTACCGGTAAACCTTGGTTTTGGCCGACCTTGGTTGTAGGTGGTTGCAACACCGCCGGTTCTCCTAGGATTCATGAGCTATTTGGGTTTAGGCATGTTTTCCTTGTTTATGATTAGATATTGGTTCCCTCACTTAGCTTTGTGCTAATTCCCCACTAGATTGTTTTGCAGATTCTCTTTGGTGAGCTTGGTGCTTTTGGGCTGGGAATATGGACGGACCAATACTCTGATGCTAGAAATTTTGATAGAGCCTGTTTTTGTATTAACACTGTAAAAGTCTTTGTTCATCAATAAGTTAAATCTTTTGTATCTATTATGTAATTAAGATAATACTATGTAATTAGCTTCCGCGTGCAGTAAATTATATGTTTAAAAAGTACAGTGTTACACGAAAGGTGCATACCTTTAAAGCAAGACTAGTGGCAAAAGGTTTCCCGCAAACTCATGGTGTTGACTATGATGAAACTTTTTCCCCAGTGGCAATGCTTAAGACTCTTAGGATTCTTATGGCCATATCAGCATATTTTGACTATGAAATATGGCAGATGGATGTCAAAACCGCCTTCCTTAATGGGAAGTTGACTGAGGAAGTATATATGATACAGCCGGATGGTTTTGCGGATCCAAAGAACCCTAATAAAGTATGCAAGTTGCTTAAATCCATTTATGGACTAAAGCAAGCATCTAGGAGCAGGAACTTACAATTTGATGAGCGTATCAAAGAGTTTGGTTTTACCAAAAGTGAGTTCGAGTCATGTGTTTACACTAAATTCAGTGGGAGCATGGTAACCTTCCTAGTCTTGTATGTGGACAACATACTGCTAATAGGAAACAACATACCAGTGTTACAAGGAGTAAAATCCTGGTTAGGTAAATGTTTTCAGATGAAGGACTTGGGAGAAGCTGCTTATATACTGGGTATAAAGATCTATAGGAATAGATCTAAGCGGCTTATCGGATTTAGTCAAAGTACATATATTGACAAAGTTGTGGAAATAATCAAGATGGACGAATCCAAGAAAGGATATATTCCTATGCAATCTGGCGCGATTTTGAGCAAGGCTCAGTGTCCCGTGACTAGTCAAGATCAGGACAAGATGAAGTTGATACCATATGCCTCGGCCGTTGGATCAATTATGTATGCCATGCTATGTACTAGGCCCGATGTTGCCTATTCTATTAGTGTCACGAGTAGATATCAGCAAAATCCTGCTGAAGCTCATTGGGTAGCCGTCAAGAATATTCTCAAATACCTGAGAAGGACGAAAGACATATTCCTGGTATATGGAGGTTCGATGGATGATCTCAGTGTAATTGGTTACACTGATGCCAGTTTCCAGACCGACAAGGATGACTTTAGGTCGCAATCAGGATTTGTCTTTACCCTAACTGGAGGAGCCACATCTTGGAAGAGTCAGAAGCAAGATACAATAGCAGATTCTAATACTGAAGCAGAGTATATTGCGGCAAGTGATGCGGCAAAGAAAGCTGTCTGGCTGAAGAATTTTATCTCGGATATTAGTATTGTTGCCAGTATCTCTAGACCGATCGATATATTCTGTGACAACTCAGGGGCTGTGGCGTAAGCTAAAGAGCCTAGAGATCATCAGCGGATGAGGCACGTACTCAGGAAATATCACCTCATCCGAGAGATCATTAGAAGAGATGATATTAGGTTGCAAAAGATACCGACGGACGACAACGTTGCTGACACGTTGACGAAACCGCTAGCTAGGGCTAAGCATGAGAGGCATGCAAGTTCTATAGGAATGCAGTAGTTAGAACATAGCAGCTAGTTCATGTTTTTGATTATTACTATAGATGTAACTTGAGACTCTTATATTATTTATTTACATTTCATGGGATTAAAAGAGGAGGTATTTACGTAATTGTTTCTGGTTGTCTATTTTTAGCATGTTTAACCTATCCATGACAAGTCAAGTGATGAATTGTCTAAATGCCCGTAGCTACTTAATGTAGTAGGAGATACATTAGGGAGGTAACGCTATTATGGATATTTGATAATTTATTTAGGGTTGAATAAAAGCACAAGGTTATGACCAAATATTCATAGATATCCATTAGGGGATAGATATTGGGAGTGATCCGCATCGAGTTTACTTCATGGAGCGTTATCATAAGTAAACTTGATAGGTTGTCCTTAGACCTGAGATATTTGGTTTGGGGCATGGTAACTTCTGTACTTTCGCATGTTCTAACGTCACGCCGTAACAGGGTGATCATAAGGGGCATGTCTAGGTGCAGCGGAAGCCATGTGCTCAAATTGCAAATAGTCAAGATGGGATTTGCACCTCTTTTTTAGGAGAGATATTTCTGGGCCCCTCGACGATTAAAAGTACTAAAAATGCGTGGCCGCGCTCGGTTGGAATGACAGGTTGTTCATTCGGTAAACCGTAACTGCAGAGTGTCGAGATCAGAGTCGAGAAAATATGAGTATTTCAGAATAGATCCCTGCTCCATGTCTGATACTCACATTACGGGACATCGCGATGCAAAAGGAAAAGCCGGTTTAATCCAAGTTTTGGATTAAATATCTAGATATAAGAGATCTCATAGTCTGGTTAACCTAAGTGTCTGGCTGGGGACCTCCTTAGGTCAACGATATACAAGGAGTGTTACTTATCTTGCACAAGTGGGAGTCTGTTAGATTGTGTGCAAAGATAGATAACATGTGATATCGTGTCCAATGCTATGAGACACTAAAGGATCACACTGCTACACACCCAATTAGAACCAATTGGATTTTGCCAGGTTATATGTGAGAAATAATTAATTAGTTAATTAATTATTGAGATGGAAAATAATAATAGTTATTTATTATTTTAAGGGTGAAATTAATATTTAGTTTAAATATTAATCGGACAAATTAATTAATAGTTATTAATTAGAAAGGTCAAAGGGTATTTTCTGCAATTAGCTAATAGTTTAATTAAAGCTGGGCTTTAATTAAACGGACTTTGGGCCTTAAAAGGTCTGGTATATAAATAACCTTTTAAACCTAAAGGAATCAAAAGTTACAATTGCAAGCCAAGAAAAATACCCTCTCCCCTCCCTCTCTCCTCACTTGCGTCGAACTCAACAACAAACCCAAAGGGGTTTCTGTTTTTGATCATCGACACACACACACACATACACACACGCAGGCTTCGCTTTTTGAAGTTTGATGAAATCCTCAACGGTCTAGCAGCCACTTCGAGGTGGTGCAGTAGCGGTTTTCTACCTTTAGCTATCTGGATTAAAGTTTTCAAAAACTATTGCTGAAAGTTATAACTTTTATCCCCTACTAGCTTTTAGTTTCTGTACGAGTTAGATGAGATCACTGGAGGAGGTTTTGTTTTATTCCGCTGTGCATGTTTTTCTGATATGTTTTTATACCCTACAAAACCCTTCATAGAGTTGATGTCATTTGGTTTTCACTAGTTCTCTCACCCTTATACTGAAACTCTGCCCAATTTTTAGATCATTTCTAACTGTAACGAGCGTGTGGAAGTGCCGGGTGTCAATAGGTACATATATTCAAGGCTCGGGAAGTTTGGTAACTCGATTTCAAGCTAGTTTTGGACTTGTGCTTCATTTAAGGAGATCGTGAAGAGTACTTTGGAGCGTGTAAGATCTGATTACAACAATCCGGGTGTGGAGCTTGTTAGATCTGTATTCCGAGTTGATTTCTTGCCTGGTTTGAGGTGAGTTCAGTTCTTTTACAAAACCGAGCACAAAGACAAAATCGATTTTTGAAAGTATAAACGATTTTTTAAGATAATATATCTACATCTGAATGATGAGTTTGTGTTGGTCCCTTGGTGAGAGTATTAACAAGCAAGTAATGTGTTGAAGGGGGGTTTAATACAGTTTCTGCGAAAAATTGAACAAACCAATAAAAAGTGTTAACACACATCAAACCACAAACAATCGAATGCTTTGCTTTTCATTAATAAGAAGATGATTACAGAAACAATCAAGTAAGCAACACTTGATATGTAAACACCTAATGTAAATCAAATCTCTCAATCTCTCAAACTTTGCTATCTGTAATCAACTTATGATTATAGATACAGGACGACTCTCTAAACAGGATTTAATCACAGATTGAATACTTACCAACTTCATGTGAAGATTCGAACACACGAACAAATTGGCAATCTGTGAGTTTCTTGATCACGTTGAACTGACAAATAGTGAATCAAGACTCGTAACACATACAATCAATGTTGAGGTGAGACTTGAGTTTTGGCTCTGTAACTCGTTGAATAGTAGTCGTACCTCTAAACTTATCAGGATGATAAGTATTTATAATCTTGTTCTTACGGATCCTAACAATCTAGAACTAATCCTAATCTGCTAACAAACTAACGGATAACCCGGAATCTTGAATCTTGAATCTTCTTATCTTGAGTCTTCAATCTTCAATCTTGATTATGGAATCTTCTTATTTTTGCCATAGATATAGAGAGATAAAAGTGAATTTAAAACATATTTAAATTCTCTTAAACTGACTTCTTTTAGTCAGACTGAGTTATCTTGAAACTCATCAAGCTGAGTTCTTCGAGAACAAACACGAAAACAAACATGTACTAACACGTATAATGATTAACTTATCCTTAGAAGTCTTGAGAGTTAGCTAGAACTTATTTAGCAACTCTGTTGAGCTGACTCAGTATATACGCTGAGTCACTCAGCTCGAAACACATCAAGCTGAATACGCAACCTATATCTTAGGTGACACACAGAGCTTATCAAACACATTAATAATCTTACTAAGATATAGTCTAAGCTGATAGAACATATGCTCAGCTTATATTCAGCTTGTGCTCAGTATGAAATACTATAAGTGATCAGTCTGATCAAGCCTCATAATTCTGTTTAAGTTATATTTAGAACACATCTTACAAACTTAACTTTGTCTCATAAAATTTCAACTGATGAGATCATATTCCCAACAAACTCCCCCTATTTGATGATGACAAAACTATCAAACAGTTCTTAAGTTTGTTTAACAGAATTATGTTTTACATCTTAAACTTATTAAGATTTTATATTTGAACTAATCAAAGATTAATTGAATTATCAATTATACGTTGAACAAACCAACCAATCATGTTAATGAATAAGAACTAATCAATTTTTCATTCAACCTGAACTAATCAGACTAATAATTATGAACATGTCATAACACAGTTGAACATATCCAACTAATACTTGTATTTATTGAACATATCAGAATACAAAAGTTTTGATCACTTAGATCATGCACACTAAGTGTTTACAAAAATTAGAACTAATCTAATATAAATTTATCTTATGAACTTAGGATGTAGAAGTTCCCAGTTAATAATTTCTTTGTTGATTTCGTCCTGCAACTTCTCAGCAACATTCCCTCTGAGTTCTTTCTGTTGTACTCTGATGATTTTGTTCAGCTTGTATCTCACAAAGTGATTTGAGCTATCACCACCACAGCAACTTCGAATGTGTAAAGCCTCCCTAGCTTTTAGATAGCATATCTCATTCAGCTTGATAAAGCTAGGTTTGCCTGTCTGATCCTTGAACATAAACCCCTGAACAGGTGCATTAATACTTTGATTCTCTTTGAACTCCATACCTTCAGGTACTTCAAATAGTTTCTCCCATTGCAGACCAGGAACTGGAACATATCTCAGCTCCTCAGCTCTATTGATCAGTTTAGAAACTTCAGCGAAGATCTCTTGCTTGATTTGACTTCTTTTAATCTTCTTGAGCATCATTATAATTCTTTTCCATTCTATGTAGCCCATCCTGTGAACAAATCTCAGGTCCATTCCCATTGAAGATTTATCATCAAATTCTAAGTTGAGAATGATGGCTCCATTTATTCTGCTCAAAGTCATGGCTCTGATCTCTCCGCTTGAGCTTCTTCTGAAATAGCACTCTTAAATTTATGCGTCTGTATATGGAATAGGATCAGGTCTTGGACCAGTGTAGTCAGCTTTAGCCTGAGCCAAAACTTTTATTTCTTTTTCCTTTTCTTGGTCCTTTGCCTCATTCTCTTTCCTTTTCTCAGCTCATCAAGTGAAATGTCTAACTCAGTGGCTTCCTCTTGTTCGAGCATTTCAATCATAAGCCTTGTGACTTTTTCTTCCTCAGTCTCAGAAACACTGTCAGCTTCAGATTCAGATTCTATCACTTTTTGCTTCTTAGCTTTAGGTTCCTCTTTTTCTAGCTCCAGCTCCTCCTCAAACTGAGCTTGCCTCTCTGCTCCTTTTGCTAGTGCCAGTAGAGCTTCAGCTTGACCTAACTCAGCTGGATCCTTCTCCCCCTTTTTGTCATCATCAACAGGGTTCGAAGTTTATTTTTGTTGAAGGGCTGCAACTGTAGAGGCAATCTCTTTAACATCGTTAGTCAGCTTCTCAAGCCTCTGAGAGATTTGACGATTGTGCTTCTTCTGCTTGAGATGAAACAAACCAAACTGAGCTGCTACGTATTGTTTCAACTGTTCAATGCCTGAGGAGGCAGATGCTTCTGGAGGAGACTGACTCCTGTCCTTAGAATCGGAATGTTTATCCTGTGAATTGGAAGATCAAGAACAGTAAGTGGTAAGTGTTTGGGTACATCATCCAAGGGTTGGTGTATACCCTCAAACTCATGTGCACCAGAGTTTGGACCTTGTGATTCACCTTGGTATGTAGATGAAACATTGATAGGTCGTGCATGGGGGTGTGAGAAGTGAATAGAAGTAATTAGGCTCAAAACGTGAAGTGTATGGGTAGGTGGTTCGCTTAGTGGGTTGGAGGGGAGTGATTGACCCTGGGGATTGGTCATTTTTTCAATGTAACCTGAGTGTGTCTGCTCAGGCACAGTAGTGGGCTCTCCTATGGCTCTGGAGAGTGTGGGCTAAGTAGACACCACACCCGGTTTAGGCTGTTGGGTTGAAAAGAGCCTCGAGGTTGACACCTGAAGAGTAGGCGTCTCCCCCTCAACTCCTGCCGGTGGAGGAGTCAGTGTGACTTCAGCTCCAGTGATACCTTTAGGAGGGGTACTGGCAGCAGTGGGCACACCAAGGTTGGCTATAGATTGGAGTTGAAAAGAAGGTGGAGGTGATGGATTAGACTGGGTTGGGTCTACTACAGTCTTATATCCAAAGGAGAAGTGAGAAGAAGTTGAGATAGGAGGAGTTATACCTTGTCTTGGTCTTGCATGAATGCAGACTCTGAAGATGACTTAGAACCAGAGGGAAAAAAAGACTCAGCTTGAGCTGTCTTTTCAGGTCGATGATCTGATTCAGCTCCAGATGCTCCCCCTTGATCCGACTCCTCAACTTCACTTGCAGATGAAGCTCTCTCAGTTATCCATCGCATTGGGTCACTCAGACCTTCCTGCTCTGGAAAGATGTCATTGTTAAACATCTTTGAGCTAAGTGCTGTAGCAGGGAACACATCCTGTCCAGCTTCATAATGCTGTTCTCCCAACTCAGCTTCCACCACGAAGGATAAGTACCTTATGAATGGTACATGGAGATCCCTTGGTGTCTTTACAACTTGGGCCTTGAGCTTGTTGAAGATGAGCAATGCATAATCTAGATTTCTGGCATGATACACATTGTAGAGCAGCTGCATCTCGAACTCGTTGACTTGATCCAAGCCTCCAGTCTTGGTGCCAAGTGAACGTATCACAATGGACACCATGAAGCCCCATCCAGTTGGAAAAGTGGCTTTCTTTATTACACCCTTAGTTTGTGGGTGACCCATTTTGGGTAGGACTGACCTTGCTACTTGTCTGGATACAACATCATCAAACACATCATTTGCAGGGAGTTGAAGAACATCCCTCAGCCGCTGCACAGTAATGACAACTGTTCTATCCCCATTTAGAACAGTGCCAGTGATCTCTCCCCTGTTCTGGTCGTAAGTACAAGTGTACCAGAACTCCAGCAAATGTTGTGAAACGATGTGGAGCGGTGCTCCTGAGAAAGTGAATGCCAAGGGGCATTTCAGAATGTAGTCCACCCAGACTTCGTATCCCCTGCCTCGTTTCCTCTCTGGAATTGTGAGACAGGCACGTTGATTGTTGATTCGAATCAACGGCGCACCATTGTTCTTCATCTGAGCACCCCTAACCATTCTATCACTGAGAATAAGAATGGTGTTATCCATGTTAATGACGTAAATTCACACTGAGTTAATTTTGAATACGCACTGAGCGATGTAAAATTGGCACTTAGCGATTTAGGGTTTCGAATATGAACGGTTGATTGCACTAAGCAGGAGAGGTGTTTGAGAAAGGTATTCGAGTGTATGAGAAGTGTAGACTTGAGAGTTGTAAGCGTAAACCTCGGAATATCAGTTATGATCTATATATATAGCTTTCCAAGGAGAGAGAAAATTTACCGTTGGAATTCCCTTTTTATCCGTTATGCATAACAAATTTACGGCGCAAGGTGACAGTAATCGAGATGAAACTTATCATCTCCCAACGGTTAAATATGTAAAATAATATTATTGACATACAACAATATTATTTACACTGTTGTATTACACCAATACATAATAGGTATAAAATGTGATTTGAGACCGACACAAATACATAACGACTTATGAATTAATAACACATAGTAATTAAATCATAGTTTGGACACACCAAACTGAGTAAACTAATCACTCAACTTTAGTCAAGCACTCAGCTTAAGTTGATCACTCAGCTTGAGATTGATACTCAGCTTGAGATTGATACTCAGCTTGAGTGGAGCACACTGCTCAGAATTAATGACACATAGTCAATTAAGTTTGAGACCGACTCAAACTTATATTTTAACTGCACTGAGTAGTTAAAGCATGTTTGGAACTTACCAAACGTGTGAACCAATCACACAGCTTGAGTTAAGCACATAGCTCCGACTCAATGTCACTTAGTCATTTCTGTTTAAGACTAACTCAAACTTGTGTATTCATCATTCAGCTTGACATTATATTCAGTTTATGAAAACTTATTTATAAACTGTGCACTCAGCTTAAGACACTTAGTCTTTGTAAAACTGAAACTCACATTCTAGACACTTAGCTAGGGGTTGAGCATACCCAATTCACTTAGCAGATACATAAACCTCTTTTCATCAAGTGGTTTTGTAAAGATATATGCCAATTGGTCATCAGTGGAGATAAATTTGATGTCAACCCTACCTTTTTCCACGATGTCCCTGATGAAGTGATGTCTAATTTCGAGGTGCTTTGTTCTTGATTAGAAGACTGGATTGTAAGTGATGGCTATTGCACTTTGGTTATCACAGAATATAGGTGTTTTCTTGAAATTCATTCCAAAGTCTTGAAGCTGATGTTGCATCCACAGGATTTGTGCACAACAACTTCCTGCTTCAACATACTCAGCTTCAGCAGTTTAAGTAGCCACTGAGTTCTGTTTCTTACTAGTCCAGCTTACTATCTTCCCTCCAAGCATTTGACAACCTCCTGTTGTTGATTTTCTATCTAACTTGCACCCAGCATAGTCAGCATCTAAAAAACCAACTAACTCAAATCCAGAGTCCTTTGGATACCAAAGACCTATATTTGGTGTACCTTTAAGGTACCTAAATATCATTTTCACAGCTTGAAGATGTGATTCGGTAGGATCCGCCTGATATCTTGCACACACACATGTAGCAAACATGATATCAGGTCTACTAGCTTTCAAATAAAGTAGTGAACCAATCATTCCTCTATAGGTAGACTGACATACAGACTTACCATCTGAGTCTTTACTCAGCTTGACAGCTGGTGACATGGGTGTTTTCATGGTTGAACTAGAATCAAAAGTATATTTCTTTATCAAATCAAGAACATACTTGCTTTGATTAATGAATATTCCATCAGGCTTTTGTTGAATTTGTAAGCCTAGGAAATATGTCATCTCACCCATCATACTCAGCTTGTACCTTTTTAACATAATTTTGGAGAACCATTCACATAGAGATTCATTTGTAGAACCAAAAATAATGTCATCCACATAGATTTGTACAAGAATCACCTGTCCTTTACTCTTTTTGATAAAAAGTCTCTTATCTATACTACCTCTGGTGAAATCCATTGATAGCAGATAGTTGGACAGGGTATCATACCAAGCTCGTGGAGCTTGTTTAAGACCATACAAAGCCTTGTCTAACTTATAGAGATGATGTGTAAACTTTGAACTAACAAATCCAGGAGGTTGTTTCCATAGAATTCCTCCTGAAGTTTTCCATTTAGGAAAGCACTCTTCACATCCATCTGATAGACTTTGAAGTCTTTATATGCTGCATAAGCTAAGAACAGCCTTATGGCTTCAGTTCTAGCAACAGGGGCAAAGGTCTCATCATAGTCGATTCCTTCTTCTTGGTTAGACCCTTGTGCTACCAGCCTGGCTTTGTTCCTAACAATCACTTCATCCTTGTCCATTTTATTTCTATAGACCCACTTAGTGCCTATAATTGTATGATTTTTGGGAGCTGGGACAAGACTCCAAACCTTGTTTCTCTCAAACTCATTTAATTCCTCTGTCATAGCTTCAATCCAATTCTCATCCTCTAAGGCTTCTTCAGTCTTTTTTGGTTCCATTTGAGATAGGAAACCAAAGTAAGCAGCATAGTTTGCTGTTGCCTTTGATCTTGTCATTACTCTTTCTTGAACATTTCCAATTATTTGATCTTGAGGATGGTCTTTGAGAAATTTAAATGTTGTAGTGGGAGATTGTGGTTCTGGATCTGAGTGATATTGAGGACTCTGAGGTGAACTTACATCCTCAGTCTCAATTGTAGTATTGTTATCAAACTGTTGATCACTAAGATCTTCAGTCTGAGTAACTTCAGCTCCAAAGGGATTGACGAACTCATCATCTTTCTCAGCTTATGAGTCCTTCGGAGTTTGTGATGATTTCTTGGATGGACTGTAACGCCACCCCTAACGAGCTTAAAATTAGAGTTAATTTAAACTTTTTAAACAGCGATTATCAAAAGTGTTGCAGCAGAATTAAACACCATTTACAAAAACAACCAGTTTGACTCGGCTAATTAATTACAACAAAAAGGTTAGCCAAGTTCAAAGCTACAAGCGTTACCAACTAGTTACCGACCATCGGATCCAAAAACAACAACGTGTTCCCCAAAAGGTATATACAACAAAAGCTACCATCGGTACCCGCCTCACCAGGCCTCTAGCATCAACCTGCGAAAAAGGTAAATCCTGCACCGTTAGCTACAACTAGCTAGTGAGCACCAATTACACATAAGCAACAATAAGCAGGCTATCATGTATCAGAACAGCACACAAGGCTATCCTATCATATTGTGACGTGACAAACGTGTCAGCAGTAGTCGTATGTTGCAGGGGAGCTAACCCTGCTCAACAACCCAAAAGCATTCCACATAGTACGCCAATTATCTATCATGTTGGTTCCCATCTATCAAGGAACCTTACTCCTTAGAGGAACGGCGGCCTGCAGGACCATTACCCAAGCGTATACTACTTGAGTACCGTTAGCGCCCGGGTACTAACTCCCGTCTACCCGATAACCCAGCCAAGTATTGACACCCGTCTACCTGACTGACCTCCGTGTTCTCCAATTCAGTGTCCGGACAAAACTTCATAAACAACTAGTTGATCCAATAAGGATCCAGTTCATGCGCGCATATAATCACAACAATATCTTTCATATCAACAATAATAATACTAAGCATGCTTGTACAACTTTATCATAACATACCTCCATTTCCACGTATCAATACACCAATCATGTGTCAACATGTACTACAGATAACTTACCTACTGAGACTCATGGGAAACCGGTACTCACCTCGAAACTACAAGAGGCAGATATGCAATCGGGAATCCCAAGAGCACACAGAATCGTCTGAGTCACCTACCACCAATAAACATAGATAAACACCCCTTAGTATACACTACAACAGACTGCACTAACAACAGTCTCAACAAAAGGTCAACATGGCTTCTGACAGCCTCCTACGCCCGCAGGAACATGTCCCTACGCCCGCAGGACAACCTTCCAACAGATACTACGGCCGCAGTACATATGCACTACGCCCGTAGGAGTTCATGCCAAAGAACCATGACCTACGGCCGTAGTAACCATATCCTACGCCCGTAGTAGGCATCCTTTGGGTAACTACGGCCGTAGGTTATGTACCCACGCCCGTAGTCTTGTTTCCATCACCCGTAGGTGGTAATCCTCATAAATACAATCCTACGGCCGTAGCAACCATTTCCTACGACCGCAGTAACATAAACAACACCCTACGGCCGTAGTAACATCATACTACGCCCGTAGGAACCATATTTACAGCGTGTTCTTGCTCTGTTCGTAAACAGACGCTGTTTTACGAGTTTTTTTTACTCAAAATCCAACTTGAATCCATATTCAAGTGTTTATACAACATTTCTAACATATATACTAACTTACTAACATGATTTGGTCACAAAAACAACATTAAAACCCACTTGAATCCATCCAAATGGGTCTCCCTCTTCACTAAACTCAAGAACAAGGTTTATGAACAAGAACTTACAAGATGATGATATAAAACAGATTCTAGACTTGGATTCAACTGAAATCAGCAACAATAAGATCTTCCCTCTTGATTTCTCTTTCAATTTCTTCAAGTGTGTGTGTGTAGGTCTTCACGTACGTACGCATGTATGTGTTTGTAGTGTGTGTATGTGTGTTTTAAGCTTATCCAGTAAAGAAGAAAGAGTCTATAGGCCGACTTAAGTGCCTAATACCCCCTCTCGGGTATTTCGTTCTCCTATTCAACTTAAAACACAACTTAGGTTTATCCGTTTCAACTAACGGAGATATTTTTGGAACCATTATCCAAAACCGTTCAACTATTTGTCAACATGGTCAACTTATGACACTTTTCATAATACTACATTTTTATCCACATTTAACACCAGTTAACACCATTTAACACCAATTAGCACCAATTCGCACCAATTCATGTTTAAAACACCAATTCACATTTAAGACACCATTTAGCAACATTTATACTACAGTTAGCAACAAAACACCAATTAAAGTCAACGTACAACTGTTAAAGCTACATGTACTACAGTTTACAACTAGGCCCCATTTTGGGGTGTTACAAATCTACCCCCCTTAAGAAGATTCCGTCCTCGGAATCTGATCGTCTACAAACAAGTGAGGGTATCTAGCTTTCATGTCATCTTCCGTTTCCCAAGTCATATTCGAACCCAGGTTATGCTTCCATTTGACTAACACCAGTTTAATCAACTTTCGACGCAACTTTTTGGTTTTAGAATCAAGTATCTCTACAGGCTCTTCAACTAGGCGCTTTGAAGCGTCAACCTTCAATTCTTGTAGAGGCAGAATCTGGTTCTCCTCCACCTTACACTTACGCAGATAACACACGTTGAACGTGTTGTGAATTCCAGATAACTCTGGAGGCAACTCTAGCGTAACTGTCTGATCGTTAACCACGCGAATGATCCGAAATGGACCAATGTAACGTGGACTCAACTTACCTTTTCTACCAAAACGAATTACGCCTTTCCAAGGAGAAACTTTCAAGAACACCCGATCGCCCTCCTGGAATACAACTGGTCTGCGCTTAGGATCAGCATATACTTTCTGTCTGTCACGGGCCGCTTTGAGCTTTTCCCGCGCAACCTTCACTTTATCTGCCGTAATCTGAACAATCTCAGGTCCAGCAAACTGCTTTTCACCGGGTTCTAACCAACATGTGGGAGTACGACAACGCCTCCCATACAACATTTCATAAGGTGGCATCCCAATACTGGAGTGGTACGAGTTATTATAAGCGAACTCGACCAACGGCAAGTGAGAATCCCACGCACCACCAAATTCGAGAATACATGCGCGAAGCATGTCCTCCAACGTCTGAATCGTTCTCTCTGACTGGCCATCTGTCTGCGGATGATACGCTGTGCTCAAATGAACACGTGTACCAAGTTCATGTTGCAAGCTCTGCCAAAAGTGTGAAGTAAATCTCGCATCACGATCCGACACAATCGAACATGGCAAACCATGTCGTGACACCACTTCATCTACATACAGCTTTGCTAACTTTTCTAGCGGAGTAGACTCTTTGATAGCAAGAAAATGAGCGCTCTTGGTCAATCTATCGACAATGACCCAAATAGCATCATGACCCCTAAGGGTCTTCGGCAATTTCGTCACAAAATCCATTGTAATGTGATCCCACTTCCACTCAGGGATCTCTAGTTGCTGCAAACTGCCATAAGGCTTCTGACGTTCTACTTTAACTTGCGCGCAGATCTGACATTTTTCCACAAAAGAAGCAATATCTCGCTTCAAAGTAGGCCACCAGTACAATGCCTTTAAGTCATGATACATCTTTGTGCTGCCCGGATGAACCGACAGCCTAGATTTATGAGCTTCCTGCAGTATCAGCTCACGATTATCACCATGAAGAGGTACCCACACGCGAGACTGAAACGTCTTTAGTCCGCGAGTATCATCAACAAGTTGATCTTTCAGCTTTTTCATCGTTTCTGCTTTTAGGTTTTCATCTTGCAACGCTACTTGCTGCGCTTCCTTCAATCGAGCAATTATATCGGGAACCACAGTAAGTTTCATGAATTTAGCATCTGTGGTAGAGCTCTTGCGACTCAATGCATCCGCCACCACATTGGCCTTACCAGGATGGTAGCGAATCTCACAATCGTAGTCTTTGATCAACTCGAGCCATCTGCGTTGTCTCATGTTGAGCTCTTTCTGCGTGAATACATATTGCAGGCTCTTGTGATCCGTACAGACCACACACTTTGTACCATAGAGATAGTGCCTCCACAATTTCAACGCGAACACCACCGCTGCCAACTCAAGATCATGAGTCGGATAGTTGCCTTCATGAGGTTTCAATTGCCTTGAGGCATAGGCAATCACTTTATCTCGCTGCATCAACACACACCCCAATCCAGAATACGAGGCATCACAGTAAACAATGAAGTCTTCAGATCCCTCTGGCAAGGAAAGTATTGGAGCCTCGCACAATAGCCGTTTCAAATATTGAAACGCCTGTTCTTGAGCTTCCGCCCAAACGAATGCAACATCTTTGCGAGTTAATTTAGTCAGAGGACCCGCAAGCTTAGAAAAGTCGCGGATAAACCGCCGATAGTAACCAGCTAGGCCAAGAAAACTTCTAACTTCAGAAGGAGTTCAGGGAACTCCCCAATTCATAACCGCTTCGACTTTTGCCGGATCAACTTTCACGCCATCGCTGCAGATCACGTGACCGAGAAAATGAACTTCTCGTAGCCAGAACTCACACTTTGAGAATTTAGCGTAAAGCTTCTCCCGTTTAAGAGTTTCAAGAACCTCTCGCAAATGCAACTCGTGTTCAGCTTCAGTCTTTGAGTAGATGAGAATATCATCTATAAACACAATCACCGATTTATCAAGAAATGGACGACAAACCCGATTCATCAGGTCCATGAAAACAGCAGGAGCATTGGTTAAACCGAAAGGCATCACCAAAAACTCGTAATGACCATAACGAGTACGGAAAGCTGTCTTTGGGACGTCTTCGTTAGTAACTAACACTTGGTGGTATCCGGACCGCAGATCAATCTTTGAGAAGCACGTCGCTCCCTGCAATTGATCAAACAAATCATCTATCCGCGGCAGAGGATATTTGTTCTTTACCGTTCGCTTATTCAGCTCCCGATAATCAATGCACATTCTCATAGTCCCGTCTTTCTTTTTCACAAATAGCACCGGAGCACCCCAAGGAGAAGAACTCGGGCGAATAAAGCCTTTGTCAAGCAACTCCTGAATCTGTGTCATCATCTCGCGAACCTCGGAAGGAGCAAGACGATATGGAGCTTTAGCCACAGGGGTAGCCCCCGGAACAAGATCAATTCTATACTCAACATCTCTGACTGGCGGTAACCCAGGCAACTCATCAGGAAATACCTCTAGATAATCGGTCACCACCGGAATATCACGAACAACACGTTTCTACAGTTTAGCATCAATCACATGTGCTAAATAGCAATCGCAGCCTTTCGAAACCGACTTTCTTGCTTTCAACAGAGAAATGATAGGAATATCTAACTTTCGTCTCTCTCCACGAGCCACAGCATATGACCCGTCAGGTAAAGGAACTTTAATCAACTTCTTGGAACAGAAAATCTCAGCGTTCAACTTACTAAGCCAATCCATCCCAATCACAACATCGAATCCCGCAATCGGCATTAAAAGAAAAGAAACAGGAAAACTACTCCCGTCGATATCAATAACCGCTTGAGGGACACTATCTACAATAGGAACTACTTTACCACTAGCAGTCTCTACTCTTACAGGCTCAGACAACACAGATACATGCATTTGCAGTTTATCACAGAAAGAGACAGACACAAATGAATATGTAGCTCCAGAATCAAACAGTACACATGCTGGGGTAGAGTTAATAAGAAAAGTACCCGTAATCACATCCCCAGCACCCTTGGCCTCTTCCTTTGTCATCTGAAACGCCCGCCCTTTAGCACGGGGAGCGTTGTCTTTCTTCTGCCCTGAGGCAGATCCTCCAGTTCCAGCGTCTGACTTTGACCGACAATCTGTAATCCGGTGCCCTGGCTTGTGGCACTTGTAACAGACGTTCTCCTTAAACTCGTACTCATTCACCGAGTGCCCTTTCTGACCACACCTAAAACAACGAGTAGTGGCCTTCGAACAATCACCAGCATGGTAGGTGCGACACAGAGAGCACCACGAACCCTCAAACTTAGCCTTCTTGAAAGAATCAGGCTTTCCCCCAGTCGACGACTGCCCTTTGGAAGTAACAGATTTTGAGAACTGCTGAAACTTCCTTTTCTGACCCTCAACAACATGATCCCCCTTTCCCTGGCGTCTATCCCCATCAATCTGTCGGGCTATCTCAAACGCCCGATCCAAAGTAGCCGCAGCTCTAACATGAGCGCGATAATCAAGTGGCAACATGTTCACAAACTTGCGCATCTTGGCTTTCTCGTCAGTCACCAAATGCGGTATAAATCTAACCTTATCCGTAAAAGCATGAATAAGGTCCTCAACAGGCTTGTCCCCCTTACGGAGACTACTGAACTCGTTCTCCAGTCGTTCCAGATCATAATCTGTACAATACTTTGCTTTCAATTTTTCAGAAAACTGCTCCCAAGTCAGAGCATCAATCACCTCCGGCCTCAACGTATCTTTAACTGTATCCCACCAATCCAAAGCTGGCCCTTTCAACCTCTGAACAACATATCTGACGCGAAGCTCACGTTCACATTCACAAGCTTCGAACACCTGATCTGTCTCACGTAACCAACGAATAGTCTCAGAGGGATTATCACTACCCTCATAAACCTTCGGCCCGCAAGACAAGAACTTCTTATAAGAGCACTTCTTTGGCTTCTTCACTGCCAAAGCATTTTGCAACAACTCCCTCGTCAATCGGAGCTCTTCCTCTAACAGTCTAACATATGTCGCCTGCTCTTGATCATGTCTTGGCGGTTCCACATTATGCTGAGAAGCCTCGTCCTCAGCTTCCCGTCGTTCACTTGAGGCCTCGTCCTCCATTCGTTTGAGAGCCTCTTCTGTCGTAGCTCTACGTTCAGCCATTTCTACTCAACTAAATATTTACACGTAAACCACAGTTAGTACACCATTTATTCACCACGTACAAATACTACAGTTAATCTATCACATAGGACAGCCACATAACACTCAACTCAACTCCAATTACCCCGATAAGAACACTTAACGATGGTCGGGCCCGAGCTTGAGATTGAATACTTCTACGAGTACTCAATTCCTCAAACTTAGGCTCTGATACCTACTTGTAACGCCACCCCTAACGAGCTTAAAATTAGAGTTAATTTAAACTTTTTAAACATCGATTATCAAAAGTGTTGCAGCGGAATTAAACACCATTTACAAAAACAACCAGTTTGACTCGGCTAATTAATTACAACAAAAAGGTTAGCCAAGTTCAAAGCTACAAGCGTTACCAACTAGTTACCGACCATCGGATCCAAAAACAACAACGTGTTCCCCAAAAGGTATATACAACAAAAGCTACCATCGGTACCCGCCTCACCAGGCCTCTAGCATCAACCTGCGAAAAAGGTAAATCCTGCACCGTTAGCTACAACTAGCTAGTGAGCACCAATTACACATAAGCAACAATAAGCAGGCTATCATGTATCAGAACAGCACACAAGGCTATCCTATCATATTGTGACGTGACAAACGTGTCAGCAGTAGTCGTATGTTGTAGGGGAGCTAACCCCGCTCAACAACCCAAAAGCATTCCACATAGTACGCCAATTATCTATCATGTTGGTTCCCATCTATCAAGGAACCTTACTCCTTAGAGGAACGGCGGCCTGCAGGACCATTACCCAAGCGTATACTACTTGAGTACCGTTAGCGCCCGGGTACTAACTCCCGTCTACCCGAGAACCCAGCCAAGTATTGACACCCGTCTACCTGACTGACCTCCGTGTTCTCCAATTCAGTGTCCGGACAAAACTTCATAAACAACTAGTTGATCCAATAAGGATCCAGTTCATGCGCGCATATAATCACAACAATATCTTTCATATCAACAATAATAATACTAAGCATGCTTGTACAACTTTATCATAACATACCTCCATTTCCACGTATCAATACACCAATCATGTGTCAACATGTACTACAGATAACTTACCTACTGAGACTCATGGGAAACCGGTACTCACCTCGAAACTACAAGAGGCAGATATGCAATCGGGAATCCCAAGAGCACACAGAATCGTCTGAGTCACCTACCACCAATAAACATAGATAAACACCCCTTAGTATACACTACAACAGACTGCACTAACAACAGTCTCAACAAAAGGTCAACATGGCTTCTGACAGCCTCCTACGCCCGCAGGAACATGTCCCTACGCCCGCAGGACAACCTTCCAACAGATACTACGGCCGCAGTACATATGCACTACGCCCGTAGGAGTTCATGCCAAAGAACCATGACCTACGGCCGTAGTAACCATATCCTACGCCCGTAGTAGGCATCCTTTGGGTAACTACGGCCGTAGGTTATGTACCCACGCCCGTAGTCTTGTTTCCATCACCCGTAGGTGGTAATCCTCATAAATACAATCCTACGGCCGTAGCAACCATTTCCTACGACCGCAGTAACATAAACAACACCCTACGGCCGTAGTAACATCATACTACGCCCGTAGGAACCATATTTACAGCGTGTTCTTGCTCTGTTCGTAAACAGACGCTGTTTTACGAGTTTTTTTACTCAAAATCCAACTTGAATCCATATTCAAGTGTTTATACAACATTTCTAACATATATACTAACTTACTAACATGATTTGGTCACAAAAACAACATTAAAACCCACTTGAATCCATCCAAATGGGTCTCCCTCTTCACTAAACTCAAGAACAAGGTTTATGAACAAGAACTTACAAGATGATGATATAAAACAGATTCTAGACTTGGATTCAACTGAAATCAGCAACAATAAGATCTTCCCTCTTGATTTCTCTTTCAATTTCTTCAAGTGTGTGTGTGTAGGTCTTCACGTACGTACGCATGTATGTGTTTGTAGTGTGTGTATGTGTGTTTTAAGCTTATCCAGTAAAGAAGAAAGAGTCTATAGGCCGACTTAAGTGCCTAATACCCCCTCTCGGGTATTTCGTTCTCCTATTCAACTTAAAACACAACTTAGGTTTATCCGTTTCAACTAACGGAGATATTTTTGGAACCATTATCCAAAACCGTTCAACTATTTGTCAACATGGTCAACTTATGACACTTTTCATAATACTACATTTTTATCCACATTTAACACCAGTTAACACCATTTAACACCAATTAGCACCAATTCGCACCAATTCATGTTTAAAACACCAATTCACATTTAAGACACCATTTAGCAACATTTATACTACAGTTAGCAACAAAACACCAATTAAAGTCAACGTACAACTGTTAAAGCTACATGTACTACAGTTTACAACTAGGCCCCATTTTGGGGTGTTACAAATCTACCCCCCTTAAGAAGATTCCGTCCTCGGAATCTGATCGTCTACAAACAAGTGAGGGTATCTAGCTTTCATGTCATCTTCCGTTTCCCAAGTCATATTCGAACCCAGGTTATGCTTCCATTTGACTAACACCAGTTTAATCAACTTTCGACGCAACTTTTTGGTTTTAGAATCAAGTATCTCTACAGGCTCTTCAACTAGGCGCTTTGAAGCGTCAACCTTCAATTCTTGTAGAGGCAGAATCTGGTTCTCCTCCACCTTACACTTACGCAGATAACACACGTTGAACGTGTTGTGAATTCCAGATAACTCTGGAGGCAACTCTAGCGTAACTGTCTGATCGTTAACCACGCGAATGATCCAAAATGGACCAATGTAACGTGGACTCAACTTACCTTTTCTACCAAAACGAATTACGCCTTTCCAAGGAGAAACTTTCAAGAACACCCGATCGCCCTCCTGGAATACAACTGGTCTGCGCTTAGGATCAGCATATACTTTCTGTCTGTCACGGGCCGCTTTGAGCTTTTCCCGCGCAACCTTCACTTTATCTGCCGTAATCTGAACAATCTCAGGTCCAGCAAACTGCTTTTCACCGGGTTCTAACCAACATGTGGGAGTACGACAACGCCTCCCATACAACATTTCATAAGGTGGCATCCCAATACTGGAGTGGTACGAGTTATTATAAGCGAACTCGACCAACGGCAAGTGAGAATCCCACGCACCACCAAATTCGAGAATACATGCGCGAAGCATGTCCTCCAACGTCTGAATCGTTCTCTCTGACTGGCCATCTGTCTGCGGATGATACGCTGTGCTCAAATGAACACGTGTACCAAGTTCATGTTGCAAGCTCTGCCAAAAGTGTGAAGTAAATCTCGCATCACGATCCGACACAATCGAACATGGCAAACCATGTCGTGACACCACTTCATCTACATACAGCTTTGCTAACTTTTCTAGCGGAGTAGACTCTTTGATAGCTAGAAAATGAGCGCTCTTGGTCAATCTATCGACAATGACCCAAATAGCATCATGACCCCTAAGGGTCTTCGGCAATTTCGTCACAAAATCCATTGTAATGTGATCCCACTTCCACTCAGGGATCTCTAGTTGCTGCAAACTGCCATAAGGCTTCTGATGTTCTGCTTTAACTTGCGCGCAGATCTGACATTTTTCCACAAAAGAAGCAATATCTCGCTTCAAAGTAGGCCACCAGTACAATGCCTTTAAGTCATGATACATCTTTGTGCTGCCCGGATGAACCGACAGCCTAGATTTATGAGCTTCCTGCAGTATCAGCTCACGATTATCACCATGAAGAGGTACCCACACGCGAGACTGAAACGTCTTTAGTCCGCGAGTATCATCAACAAGTTGATCTTTCAGCTTTTTCATCGTTTCTGCTTTTAGGTTTTCATCTTGCAACGCTACTTGCTGCGCTTCCTTCAATCGAGCAATTATATCGGGAACCACAGTAAGTTTCATGAATTTAGCATCTGTGGTAGAGCTCTTGCGACTCAATGCATCCGCCACCACATTGGCCTTACCAGGATGGTAGCGAATCTCACAATCGTAGTCTTTGATCAACTCGAGCCATCTGCGTTGTCTCATGTTGAGCTCTTTCTGCGTGAATACATATTGCAGGCTCTTGTGATCCGTACAGACCACACACTTTGTACCATAGAGATAGTGCCTCCACAATTTCAACGCGAACACCATCGCTGCCAACTCAAGATCATGAGTCGGATAGTTGCCTTCATGAGGTTTCAATTGCCTTGAGGCATAGGCAATCACTTTATCTCGCTGCATCAACACACACCCCAATCCAGAATACGAGGCATCACAGTAAACAATGAAGTCTTCAGATCCCTCTGGCAAGGAAAGTATTGGAGCCTCGCACAATAGCCGTTTCAAATATTGAAACGCCTGTTCTTGAGCTTCCGCCCAAACGAATGCAACATCTTTGCGAGTTAATTTAGTCAGAGGACCCGCAAGCTTAGAAAAGTCGCGGATAAACCGCCGATAGTAACCAGCTAGGCCAAGAAAACTTCTAACTTCAGAAGGAGTTCAGGGAACTCCCCAATTCATAACCGCTTCGACTTTTGCCGGATCAACTTTCACGCCATCGCTGCAGATCACGTGACCGAGAAAATGAACTTCTCGTAGCCAGAACTCACACTTTGAGAATTTAGCGTAAAGCTTCTCCCGCTTAAGAGTTTCAAGAACCTCTCGCAAATGCAACTCGTGTTCAGCTTCAGTCTTTGAGTAGATGAGAATATCATCTATAAACACAATCACCGATTTATCAAGAAATGGACGACAAACCCGATTCATCAGGTCCATGAAAACAGCAGGAGCATTGGTTAAACCGAAAGGCATCACCAAAAACTCGTAATGACCATAACGAGTACGGAAAGCCGTCTTTGGGACGTCTTCGTTAGCAACTAA
The DNA here is from genome assembly GCA_947179395.2 of Pulicaria dysenterica. Lineage (NCBI taxonomy): Eukaryota > Viridiplantae > Streptophyta > Magnoliopsida > Asterales > Asteraceae > Pulicaria > Pulicaria dysenterica. The sequence goes on along the minus strand of OX359293.1, from coordinate 44,036,439 downwards.
CACTTGGTGGTATCCGGACCGCAGATCAATCTTTGAGAAGCACGTCGCTCCCTGCAATTGATCAAACAAATCATCTATCCGCGGCAGAGGATATTTGTTCTTTACCGTTCGCTTATTCAGCTCCCGATAATCAATGCACATTCTCATAGTCCCGTCTTTCTTTTTCACAAATAGCACCGGAGCACCCCAAGGAGAAGAACTCGGGCGAATAAAGCCTTTGTCAAGCAACTCCTGAATCTGTGTCATCATCTCGCGAACCTCGGAAGGAGCAAGACGATATGGAGCTTTAGCCACAGGGGTAGCCCCCGGAACAAGATCAATTCTATACTCAACATCTCTGACTGGCGGTAACCCAGGCAACTCATCAGGAAATACCTCTAGATAATCGGTCACCACCGGAATATCACGAACAACACGTTTCTCCAGTTTAGCATCAATCACATGTGCTAAATAGCAATCGCAGCCTTTCGAAACCGACTTTCTTGCTTTCAACAGAGAAATGATAGGAATATCTAACTTTCGTCTCTCTCCACGAGCCACAGCATATGACCCGTCAGGTAAAGGAACTTTAATCAACTTCTTGGAACAGAAAATCTCAGCGTTCAACTTACTAAGCCAATCCATCCCAATCACAACATCGAATCCCGCAATCGGCATTAAAAGAAAAGAAACAGGAAAACTACTCCCGTCGATATCAATAACCGCTTGAGGGACACTATCTACAACAGGAACTACTTTACCACTAGCAGTCTCTACTCTTACAGGCTCAGACAACACAGATACATGCATTTGCAGTTTATCACAGAAAGAGACAGACACAAATGAATATGTAGCTCCAGAATCAAACAGTACACATGCTGGGGTAGAGTTAATAAGAAAAGTACCCGTAATCACATCCCCAGCACCCTTGGCCTCTTCCTTTGTCATCTGAAACGCCCGCCCTTTAGCACGGGGAGCGTTGTCTTTCTTCTGCCCTGAGGCAGATCCTCCAGTTCCAGCGTCTGACTTTGACCGACAATCTGTAATCCGGTGCCCTGGCTTGTGGCACTTGTAACAGACGTTCTCCTTAAACTCGCACTCATTCACCGAGTGCCCTTTCTGACCACACCTAAAACAACGAGTAGTGGCCTTCGAACAATCACCAGCATGGTAGGTGCGACACAGAGAGCACCACGAACCCTCAAACTTAGCCTTCTTGAAAGAATCAGGCTTTCCCCCAGTCGACGACTGCCCTTTGGAAGTAACAGATTTTGAGAACTGCTGAAACTTCCTTTTCTGACCCTCAACAACATGATCCCCCTTTCCCTGGCGTCTATCCCCATCAATCTGTCGGGCTATCTCAAACGCCCGATCCAAAGTAGCCGCAGCTCTAACATGAGCGCGATAATCAAGTGGCAACATGTTCACAAACTTGCGCATCTTGGCTTTCTCGTCAGTCACCAAATGCGGTATAAATCTAACCTTATCCGTAAAAGCATGAATAAGGTCCTCAACAGGCTTGTCCCCCTTACGGAGACTACTGAACTCGTTCTCCAGTCGTTCCAGATCATAATCTGTACAATACTTTGCTTTCAATTTTTCAGAAAACTGCTCCCAAGTCAGAGCATCAATCACCTCCGGCCTCAACGTATCTTTAACTGTATCCCACCAATCCAAAGCTGGCCCTTTCAACCTCTGAACAACATATCTGACGCGAAGCTCACGTTCACATTCACAAGCTTCGAACACCTGATCTGTCTCACGTAACCAACGAATAGTCTCAGAGGGATTATCACTACCCTCATAAACCTTCGGCCCGCAAGACAAGAACTTCTTATAAGAGCACTTCTTTGGCTTCTTCACTGCCAAAGCATTTTGCAACAACTCCCTCGTCAATCGGAGCTCTTCCTCTAACAGTCTAACATATGTCGCCTGCTCTTGATCATGTCTTGGCGGTTCCACATTATGCTGAGAAGCCTCGTCCTCAGCTTCCCGTCGTTCACTTGAGGCCTCGTCCTCCATTCGTTTGAGAGCCTCTTCTGTCGTAGCTCTACGTTCAGCCATTTCTACTCAACTAAATATTTACACGTAAACCACAGTTAGTACACCATTTATTCACCACGTACAAATACTACAGTTAATCTATCACATAGGACAGCCACATAACACTCAACTCAACTCCAATTACCCCGATAAGAACACTTAACGATGGTCGGGCCCGAGCTTGAGATTGAATACTTCTACGAGTACTCAATTCCTCAAACTTAGGCTCTGATACCTACTTGTAACGCCACCCCTAACGAGCTTAAAATTAGAGTTAATTTAAACTTTTTAAACATCGATTATCAAAAGTGTTGCAGCGGAATTAAACACCATTTACAAAAACAACCAGTTTGACTCGGCTAATTAATTACAACAAAAAGGTTAGCCAAGTTCAAAGCTACAAGCGTTACCAACTAGTTACCGACCATCGGATCCAAAAACAACAACGTGTTCCCCAAAAGGTATATACAACAAAAGCTACCATCGGTACCCGCCTCACCAGGCCTCTAGCATCAACCTGCGAAAAAGGTAAATCCTGCACCGTTAGCTACAACTAGCTAGTGAGCACCAATTACACATAAGCAACAATAAGCAGGCTATCATGTATCAGAACAGCACACAAGGCTATCCTATCATATTGTGACGTGACAAACGTGTCAGCAGTAGTCGTATGTTGTAGGGGAGCTAACCCCGCTCAACAACCCAAAAGCATTCCACATAGTACGCCAATTATCTATCATGTTGGTTCCCATCTATCAAGGAACCTTACTCCTTAGAGGAACGGCGGCCTGCAGGACCATTACCCAAGCGTATACTACTTGAGTACCGTTAGCGCCCGGGTACTAACTCCCGTCTACCCGAGAACCCAGCCAAGTATTGACACCCGTCTACCTGACTGACCTCCGTGTTCTCCAATTCAGTGTCCGGACAAAACTTCATAAACAACTAGTTGATCCAATAAGGATCCAGTTCATGCGCGCATATAATCACAACAATATCTTTCATATCAACAATAATAATACTAAGCATGCTTGTACAACTTTATCATAACATACCTCCATTTCCACGTATCAATACACCAATCATGTGTCAACATGTACTACAGATAACTTACCTACTGAGACTCATGGGAAACCGGTACTCACCTCGAAACTACAAGAGGCAGATATGCAATCGGGAATCCCAAGAGCACACAGAATCGTCTGAGTCACCTACCACCAATAAACATAGATAAACACCCCTTAGTATACACTACAACAGACTGCACTAACAACAGTCTCAACAAAAGGTCAACATGGCTTCTGACAGCCTCCTACGCCCGCAGGAACATGTCCCTACGCCCGCAGGACAACCTTCCAACAGATACTACGGCCGCAGTACATATGCACTACGCCCGTAGGAGTTCATGCCAAAGAACCATGACCTACGGCCGTAGTAACCATATCCTACGCCCGTAGTAGGCATCCTTTGGGTAACTACGGCCGTAGGTTATGTACCCACGCCCGTAGTCTTGTTTCCATCACCCGTAGGTGGTAATCCTCATAAATACAATCCTACGGCCGTAGCAACCATTTCCTACGACCGCAGTAACATAAACAACACCCTACGGCCGTAGTAACATCATACTACGCCCGTAGGAACCATATTTACAGCGTGTTCTTGCTCTGTTCGTAAACAGACGCTGTTTTACGAGTTTTTTTACTCAAAATCCAACTTGAATCCATATTCAAGTGTTTATACAACATTTCTAACATATATACTAACTTACTAACATGATTTGGTCACAAAAACAACATTAAAACCCACTTGAATCCATCCAAATGGGTCTCCCTCTTCACTAAACTCAAGAACAAGGTTTATGAACAAGAACTTACAAGATGATGATATAAAACAGATTCTAGACTTGGATTCAACTGAAATCAGCAACAATAAGATCTTCCCTCTTGATTTCTCTTTCAATTTCTTCAAGTGTGTGTGTGTAGGTCTTCACGTACGTACGCATGTATGTGTTTGTAGTGTGTGTATGTGTGTTTTAAGCTTATCCAGTAAAGAAGAAAGAGTCTATAGGCCGACTTAAGTGCCTAATACCCCCTCTCGGGTATTTCGTTCTCCTATTCAACTTAAAACACAACTTAGGTTTATCCGTTTCAACTAACGGAGATATTTTTGGAACCATTATCCAAAACCGTTCAACTATTTGTCAACATGGTCAACTTATGACACTTTTCATAATACTACATTTTTATCCACATTTAACACCAGTTAACACCATTTAACACCAATTAGCACCAATTCGCACCAATTCATGTTTAAAACACCAATTCACATTTAAGACACCATTTAGCAACATTTATACTACAGTTAGCAACAAAACACCAATTAAAGTCAACGTACAACTGTTAAAGCTACATGTACTACAGTTTACAACTAGGCCCCATTTTGGGGTGTTACATGGACACACATCATCATCATCACTTTCATCATCCATGGCATATATTGGATTGGACATTCTGGTTTTCTCAGGCGTTTCAAGCTCACTCAGACTGACCAAGTCAGCTTGTCTTTTATCAGTTTGATCAAAACTTTCTTCATCAAATGAGACATGAATTGATTCTTCTATAGCCTTTCTCCTGGTGTTATACACTGTATAAGACTTGGAGATTGAGGAATAACCAAACAAAATTCCAAGATCAGCTTTAGGTTCCAACTTATTGAGCTGATCTCTTTGATTCAGCACATAGCATTTTGAACCAAAGACATGGAAGTAACCTATATTGGGCTTTCTAGATTTATGCATCTCATATGCTATTTTGCCATGACTTTTGAAAAAGATTGATCTATTCTGAGTATAGCATGCTGTACTAACAGCTTCATCCCAGAAATAGAGTTTCAATCCTGCTTCACATAGCATTGTTCTAGCAGCCTCAATTAAAGTTCTATTTCTCCTTTCAGCAACTCCATTTTGTTGAGGAGTTCTGACTGAGGAGAAATTTTGTAATATTTCTTTCTGTTCGCAAAAGTCTTCTACGGTTGAATTTCTGAACTCAGTCCCATGATCACTTCTGAGTTGCTTTACAGACTTACCTTTTTGCAACTCTTCCTGTTTGATAAAACTTATTATATCCAGGGCAACATCACTTTTGGCTTTAAGGAATATTACCCAGGTGAATCGTGAGAACTCATCTACTATCACCAGAGTGTACTTCTTGCCACTTAGGGTTGGAGTACTTATGGGTCCAAACAGATCCATATGCAACATATGTAGTGGGTCTGTTATTGAAAATTTTTTCTTTGATTTGAAGGACCCTTTATGGTGTTTCCCTTGTTCACAAGCTGAACATAATTTGTCCTTGAAAAATGTGATCTTTGGTAATCCAGAGACTAACTCTTTATTGGATAGCATATTTATATTCTTGAAATTTAAATATGATAATATTTTATGCCACAACCAACTCAGCTTAGGAACAGATTGGGAATACAAGCAGGTTTCAGTATAGGGATCAGCAGAATTAAGATCAAGTAGATACATATCTCTTTCTATTTTTGTTATTAATACATGCTTACCCTTAGCATTATATATAGTTCCTGCTTTCTTCCTAAAAGTAACAATATTGTCTTCATCACACAATTGACTGATACTTATAAGATTGTGTTTAAGACCCTTAACATATGCAACCTTCTGGAAAGTCACCTTGCCAGCATGCATCTTCCCATAGCCTTTAGTTCTTCCATGGGAATTTTCACCAAATGTTACTTTAGGACCTTCATCTTGCTGGAAATCACTAAGAAGTCCTTTCCACCCAGTCATGTTCCTTGAACATCCACTATCCAAGTACCATTTACTTGAACCCTGCACATGATAAGAAAACTAAACACATTAGTTTTGTTTGGGAACCCACTTCTTGGTAGGTTCGGATGATGAGCACTTAGCATCTTCATCTTGTGGAACTAACTGTTCAGCTTGAGCAGGAGCTGAGTCCTGTGTTGGCTGATCAGCCTGTTCCTGTTCAGGCCTTGAGATTTCAATTTCACAGTCCTTGGCCTCATGTCCTCTACTTATGCACTTGTAGCATCTCCTTCTTCCAATGATTACAGGAGGTAGAGTGTTTAATAATCCTTGTGAGAATTTTCTCTCAGTATTAGGATTATATGTAGTGGATAACTTTTCAACTTTCTTTGCAAGTTGATTCACTTGATGTTCACTGACTTTGGACTTACCTTTGTCAGATCTTGGTTTGTTATCCTTTTGATTAGAAGCTTGAACAACAAACTTCTTTTCGATGACTTTTGACTTACCTTTGTCATGTTTTCTGGACTTACCAGTTTCAACAGATTTGGACTTACCACTGTTGATCTCCTTGGACTTACCAATTTAGACAACTTTGGACATACCATTGTTGTGGTGTGACCTCTGACTTACAGTGGTCTTCCTATTCTTGTAAGTTCTCTCTGAGCCAGATAGAGAATGTTTTATTTTGAAAGGATTTGGATTAAGCCTTTCTATGACCGAAGTTCTTTGAATATGCTGAGTGCCTAATCTGTCTAGCACAGACTTACTATGCTGTTTAGATGTTGAGCACTCATTTCCATGATCTTTTGCCTTTACAAACATATTGTATTTAAGGTTTTGACCATGTTTCTTCTTTGAGGCTTACTTCTGAGACTCAATCAGTTGTCTATCTACCTCAGAGTCTGTACTTGCTATCTCATCATCATCAGCTGCATAAGCTATGGATTGATAGTCACCTCTAAGTACAGCTTGTACCTGTTTAGGAATTTGTTGATTGATGCACTTTTCAACAAGCCTTGATGACTTACACCAAGATTCAGTGACCTTCTGAAGTTGGTCAGCTTTATCTTTGGCAATCTGAAGTTCTTCACTTAGAAGTTTATTGATGTGTGTTTGTTGGTCCCAAATGGATACTACAACAACAAATGTTTGTAAAAGGGGGGTTGAATACAAACTTTAGTAAATTAAAATTTAAGAGACACACGGTTTACTTTTATATAATTCTTATTGATGTTAATCAAGAATTACATGAATTAAATGCAGAAAATCTAAGTTCAATAAAAGGTGGCAACTAGATTTGTCTAACACATAGACAATGCTAATCTTAAACAACTAATGTCTATGATGTTCAACACATGAACAAGTTTGTTACACTGAAAGTAAAATGTTAACTCTTCTAATTCTCAACTTATGAGATTTCAGTGCTTTTCAACGCATACTTAGTATGTTTCCATGCATGAGTATATATAAGCAAAGTGTGTCCGGGTTGATGAAGAGAGAAAGAGACAAAGGTACTTGGTTTAATAATATTATAATAGATAAAGTTAGTGGGTGAAAAGTAAGTTAACTTTATACACAAAGTGTGTAAAGTGAACATACTTTTCAGTAATGAGTGTACCCACTATCTATTATTATATTATTAAAGTATTACCTTTATATCTTGGAAAAGTAAACTTCTCCTATCATGCTTGTGCTTTAATCAACACCATGCTTTCTGAAGATTTGACTTTACCAAGTATGGAGTTGCCAGCCATACTTAACATCATATCTTCAAGATCTTCTTTTCAAGAGTATATTTCTCCTTTTCCAGGGGATAAAGATCTATCCTTTTTGTTTCTTTGTAGATACAAAAAGTGCTAAGTACTTTTACAAAGAAAGATCTAAGGCATAATAAGAACAACACATGTTCTGCCTTTGACTAAAGAAAATATTACATAGAAGAGCTATTAACTGAGATGTAGAATAAAGACTCAGCTAACAGACACTGAAATGCAAATGTAAATTTGCTCAGCTAAGGATAAAAGTGAAAGACTCAGCTGACTAGATTTGCTCAGCTGATCGAAATGCTCAGCTAAGAATACAAATCAGGATATAGCTAACCAACTGATCAAACTAAACTGTCAGCTGATCTCAAGGGCTCAGCTAATCGTTTGAGTATAGTCACCTTATGAAGGAAAGATTGGATTAACAGTTAATACCTTATCTGTCAGATGAGAGGTATCAGCTGATCAAGGTGATTGTGTCAGTTGATCCTTGATAGCTCAGCTGATCTTGAAATTTTTCCTCAGCTGATGATTTTGGACCATCAGCTGATACATTGTAGATGCTCAGCTGATGCTTTTTGACTTGTCTTTTCTTTTCAGCTGATCTTTCTGAAGCTGGTCCTTTGGCTGATACTCAGTGTTCAGCTGACATTAAGATTCGTCAGCTGACATTTCTTACTTAGAAATTCTTTAAGTCTAAGAAGAAAAACAACACATGTTTTTCATCAATCTAAGTCCAAAACTGAATATATGGTTTTGTTAACATCAAATCCTATTTTACTTAATAGATAGGTTTGATTTAGGTTTGATATTTCTATCTCCCCAACAATCTCCCCTTATTTGATGATGACAAAGCTTTATCCTTTTAAGAAGAATCAGTTTGACTCGGATTTGTAAAGATAAAACTTTTAAGTGCATTTTTGGTTACCTAGCTATCTGTTTTTAGTAACTCTTTAAAATATGTTCTCTGATATTCTGTTTTTGGGAATCTTTTTATTTATGAAGTACCAAGTTCTGTTTTTGTGGTATCTGTTATATCCTTTTTCTGTTTTTAGGATTTTTGAGTTTTCTATATTTACACTATGTGAGCTATCTACTAAGAGTTATCTATACTAGCATTTTAGCTAAGTAGTCCATGATCAAAGTGTCAAGCTTGATTACAGAACAAAGTATTTACAAAGAGTTTGTTCAGAGTAATCTAACTATGAGTTAAACTAAGTACAGAAGTTGAACTATTCTAGGATTTGAAGAAACAATACAACTAGTCTAGTTATGAAGAGTGGTCTTTATTCCCACCAAGGTTCTTCTTTAACATCCAGAAGTCTGTTAAGTGGATTTGCAGCCAACAACTCTTCAGCTCTTGCTTGAATCAGATTTTCAAAATGTTCACTTCCTGTCTGTCCCCTTGTTAAATGTGCAGCTTGAAAGATTAATTCTCCAGGGGCTCTTCCTAAGTCAGTTTCTCTTAGGAATCTCCAAACACCAGCTCTGTTCTTGAAGAAAATCCCTCTTTCAGGTTCAGTTATGTACTTAAACATTTCTGGCTCAATGTTGGAGGGCAGAGCAGTGTTGAGATTTCATATGCAGACAGGTAAGGATGATCAGGATTAAGTATAATCCGTTCAGCAGGTACAAAAGCTTTGGAGGATTTCTTGAAGGCGTCCTAAATCACATCAATATGTTCCTCAAATTGATCATGAGTGCATATCCTGTAGTATACAACCATTCTGATCCAGTATTCGAATTTGTTTATGAACCTTGTGGCAATTTCACTTTTGGATTTGAGGAGGTGGTACAGAGTCTCAATCATCTCAGTGAAGGAGAACAGTTTGAAGTGATGAATATAGGCATTCTCATGTGTTTGTCTTTCATCTCTTCTTACTAATCTGAGATATGGCCCTTTATCTGTTCCCTTATATGGAGTGACTCTGGAAATGAGATTTGAATCCTTTCTTTCTATCAAGTTCTTCTTGTTTTCCAAGACCTCTTTGATCTCCCTTTCAGATTGCTGAGTTGTAACTCCAAAGTTGAACTCATGCAATGCTTGAATGGCTTCTCTTTGAGTTCGTCCTCTTTTAGGAACTTTCTTGACAGAAGGATCATCTTGCCGTGGTGCAACTTGTGTTGGATGTGAGTGAGCAGATAGCATGATGATTTCTTCTTCTTGTAATTCTCTCAATTCATCATCAGTGACACCAATGATTGCAGCAAGATCTTCAGGAGTAGTGAAATCCTGGTGTCTCTCCTTAGTTTTCAGAACATCTTCAATGGTTGTACCAAGAGCAGCAGCCAGTTCACTTAACTCTCTGAGATTCTCATCCTCTTGATTTAACTCTTCCTCTCTTCTTTCTTCTTCTTCAATCTCCTCACCAGACATTATTTTCTTTCCTTTTCTCCTTGATGTGCTGCTGGGAGTTGGTTGACTTGATTGTACTGGAGAGGAAGTTTGGACTGTTGGAGCTTGAGTTGAGAGGCTCTGCTTTTTCTAGTTGAGCAGAGAGGACAGAGGCATCTTCTCTTCATCATCATCATCATCAGAATCTTCTGTGGCACATTGATTGGTGCACAAGATTCATCTTGTCTTGGATTTTTAGCACTCTTCCTTCTAGCCATTTGATTGAATCTTCTTGTTGGGCTCTACTCATCTTGAGCAGGTTGCTCCCCCTCAGATTGATTCTCCCCCTGAACATCTGATTTTCTTTGAGTTTCTGTTTCATTGGGGGCAGATGCATCCTCTGCTTGTATAGCCTGAACCTCAGCTGTATATGCATCAACAGCTGCTCTGATTGTATCTGGTGAAGGTTCTCTTCTAACTGACTTCTCCTCCTTTTTGTCATCAACAAAAGTAAAAGGAGAGTTTTCAGAGGGCTTGGCAACAGATGGAGGGATAAAAGAGTAAGGAGATGGAGAAGGAGTGGAGGTAGAGGGAGGGATAAGTGAAGTTATAGGAGAGGGAGTGGGGATAGGAGGTTGGGTGAAGAATGGAGGTCTCCTCAGGCTTAGGATAGCATTAGTGATAATGGTGAATTCTTTGAGGGTTTCACTGTGCTTTTGGATGGAGTAGTTGTTTAGGTGTTGGAGGTCAGTGGTTATGGTTTGGAGAAGAGAAGGGACTCTAAGAAGAGAGTCAGGTATGGTTATTGAAATGTTAGGAGGGGAAGGCCTAAAGGTATGGAGTTGGGTTAGAAGGTTAGAAATGGTTTGGTTGAGGGTGGTAATGGATTGGTTTGAGATCATAGGTGAAGGAATAGGAGTAGGATTAGAAGTTTGGGTAAGAAGTTGATCTAATTTGGTGAGAATTGGGGAAAGATCAACAGGGGCAGGGGTGGGTTGGGGTTGGGATTGTGTAGCCTTTAGTGACTCAATCTCTTGGGTTAACTGAGAGAGTTGAGTTTCTGTTTTAGTTTGGAAGGAGGTGAAGGAGGCTTGAAGACTATCCATCTTTTGAGAGATGGACAGTAGGCTTTGAATTATTTGGGGTGAAGGTTCAGAGAAGGTAGAGGGAATAGGTTGGATAGGAATTGATTGAGATAAGGTACCAATATCAGGAATGGATTGGGGTCCCTCATTTAGACCTTGGTATATAGGCCTAAGATCACTGGGAACAGATTGTGTGCCCTGTGCTAATGGTTGGTTTATACCACTAGTATTGATAGGCAGTGCAGTAGCATGTGTAAGTATTGAATCAAAAGTTGGTGCAAGTATGTGAGTGTGAGTGAGGGTTGCACTCAATGGGGTATCCCTTATTACAGTAGCAAGTTGTTGTGAACTTACTAAGGGAAAGGCTTGACTCATAGGGGCTAAAGACACAGTGTGACCTTGGGAGGAGGTCTGTCTTTCAATGGTATCACCCTGTTGGGAGGGTGACCCAGATTGCAGCAATCCCATATTTACGAATGTGACCTTTTGTGAGGGCACATCCACTGGTAGTTGGGTGAAAGCAACATCCATAAGCTCCCCCTCAACATAAGAGGTAGCTATAGGAGTTAAGGTCAGAGGTGTGGATAACACTACCTCAGAGACTTGTGGAAAGTGCACAAGCTCTTGTGACCTTAATTCAGTATGGGTGTAGGAGGGAGTAGAACTAGCAACTGTTGGGAGTTGTCTAGAGCTTGGCAGTTGTGGGGGTGTTACAACTGGAGGAGAGGATGGGTTCTCATTGGTGGGGTCAACCAAATGAGTGTCCACAGGGAGTGATAAAGGTATACCTGAGATTCGTTTTGCTTTGCTGATCTATATGAGCTCCACCAGCTTATCAGAGATCTCTTCAGCATCAGGAACCTCTTCATCCTCACTACTTGGTGCTCTATGAACATAGTCACTCGATCCTTGTTGTTGATCAGGATTGGGATAAGCAATTGTTCCACCAAGAGTCCTACTTCGAGAATCATCATCAGATTCTTCTACACTGTGTTGAGTGTGTGGTGTGGTAGAACTGGAACTGACAGGGAATTCAGTGATTGGCATCCCTTTAGGAGAAGATGAGCTGGTTGTAGCTTGAATATTTTCAGTGTGACCATAGCAAGCATCACCTCTTTCATCACCACTATCTGCTTCTTGTACATCCTCAGCATCAGGACTAATAGGCTCATCCTATGCTGGTTCATCAAACACATCTGCTCTAAACATTGTTTCATGATCAGCAGTGTCCATCAACTCTTCATCCATCCTTTCTTCTTCAATCATGGCTTCATCTTGAGCATGAGATACTGACTCTTCAGAATGCTCAGTGACTATATCAGGAGACTCAGAATCATCAGCCATGTGTTCTTTCAAGTTTTCAGCAAAAACCTCTTCTTCAACCTCAGCTTCATCACTAGCAAATCAATTAATTCTTGCATCTGGGCAGTAATAGCTGGACCTTGCTCTTCCCTTATTAAATTAAAAATCTTTTGACCCATTTGAGGCATGGGCATTGCATCAAGCACAGCAGCTATCCCAGTATACTGTTCCCATTTCATTTGATGAAGGATAAGTAAGCTCAAGTACCTTATGTAGGGAACAATAGTCCTTGTGGACTTCTTTGAAGTAGCAAGAGTAATTTTGTCCACTATATCCGAGAATATGACTTGGGCAAAGTCAATATTCCTCCCTGTGACTAAGGCATGAAGTACTATCAGCTCTGTTTGGTTCATTTGATCGAAGCTTCCAGTTTTGGGACCAAAACAGCGAGTGATGACACTTTCCAGATACTTCCACGGGTGTCCCAACACAGACAACTTGTACTGACCATGGGCAATAGGAGCATTGTAACAAATGAGAGGTAGTACCTCCAAAACTTGATCCGTTTGAGCAAATGGTTGATAAGGAGCCAAGTTTGGCAGAGAGATGGCCTGTCGCAGAGTGTCGACAGTGAAATTTATGTTGATGTGGCCATTCAGACAGGTGCAGGTGATGAGGTTTTGATTGGGATGGTACCTAGCAGTGTACCACATCTCACCAACAATGTGAGGGAAAATGAAGTAAGGATGAGAAGAGAGACAAGGGAACAGGGGATGTGCAGTAATAAACCCAACCATGGGTTCGTATCCCTGATTTGCCTTGTTTGAGGGAATTTCAGTGGTTATTCGAAAGTTATTGGGACGAATGATGAGTTCAGAGTTGGGTGAAACGTTCTCACCAGCAATGGCATGAGGAGTGAAAGCAGAGTTGAAAGTTACCATGATTACAGAGTGAAACAGTTTGAGCAATAAAGGTTTAGGGTTTGAAAATTTGAGAGAGAAAGAGTGTTTGGGAATTTTGAAAGCGTAAGAAATGAAGAACCGCCCAAAAACACCTTTATATCTTCCTTGGAAACCTAAACTGTCAAACAAATATTTTCCAAAAAGTAACTGTCACTTCTGCAAAAAGGTGATAAACGGAATAGATAGTAAATACATAGAAAACTAACGGACAATTTAAAAGAAATTAAATACCTAGTTAACTTATTAAATACAAATAAGAAAATAATAAAATAAGTGTGGGGACACATAATTTTTGACTTTTGAAAATCATCAGCTAACAAAAGAAAGTGTCTGTTGATCCATGTTGAGATAAAATAAGTGTCAGCTAATGAGTGCACTTAGCTGAGCTTATAAGTCTTAGCTGATGGTTTATCAGCTGAGGTATAGTGTCAGCTGATGATCGTCAGCTGACATAATTCCATTAGCTTATTTACCATAAGTAAAACATATAGAAGCTTAGATAAGTACTTCATTTTACACACAAATAAAATTATTTTCTCACACAAAACTAACTATCTAAGAACAGAATATATTACAAGTTTAACATGCCAAGTTTGGATATTAGGAAGTTGAACCGAGACTCATCCAAAGGTTTTGTAAAAATGTCAGCTAATTGAACATCAGTGTTTATATAGTGCATTGAAACTTTCTTTTTCTGCACATTATCTCTAAGAAAATGATGTCTGATTTCAATATGCTTAGTTTTTGAATGCAAAACATGATTGTTAGAGATAGATATTGCACTTGTGTTGTCACACAGAATTGGGGAGTTTTCAAACTGTATGTCATAATCCAGTAGTTGATTTTGCAGCCATAGCAATTGAGCACAGCAGCTTCCAGCAGCAATGTATTCTGCTTTAGCTGTAGAAGTTGAAACAGAGTTCTGTTTCTTGCTTGACCAGCTGACTAATCTTCCACCTAGTAACTGACAACCCCCAGATGTACTCTTTCTGTCTAGTGTAAAACCTGCAAAGTCAGAATCAGTGTATCCAACTAACTCAAAATCAGAGTCTTTGGGGTACCAAAGACCGAGATTAGGAGTTCCTTTGAGATACCTGAAAATCCTTTTAACTGCAGCTAAGTGAGATTCTTTGGGATCTGCTTGATATCTAGCACAAAGACATGTTGAAAACATAATATATGGTCTACTTGCAGTGAGGTATAAAAGATATCCAATCATACCTCTATAAGCTGTAATGTTCACTGATTTACCATCAGTGTCCTTTCCAAGCTTTAAGGCAGTGGACATGGGTGTTTTCATTGAAGAACAATTTTCAAACTCAAATTTCTTAAGTAAGTCATTTACATACTTTGTTTGATGAATGAAAATTCCATCAATCTCTTGTCTTATTTGAAGTCCAAGAAAATAGTTTAGTTTACCCATCATGCTCATCTGATAATTATCAGACATGAGTTTTGAAAACTTTTTACAAAGATCCAAATTTGTAGACCCAAAATTATATCATCTACATATATTTGTACAAGAATCACATCACCCTTGAATTTCCTTATAAACAAAGTGTTATCTATGCTTCCTCTTATAAAACCTTTTTTAGTTAGAAAAGAAGAGAGGGTGTCATACCAGGCTCTTGGTGCTTGCTTTAGACCATACAAAGCTTTATTCAAGAAGTATACATGATCTGGCTTGCTTGCATCCTCAAAACCTGGAGGTTGTTTGACATACACCTCTTCCTTCAATTCTCCATTAAGGAAAGCACTCTTAACATCCATTTGAAAAACTTTGAAATATTTGAAGGCAGCATAGGCTAGAAACAGTCTTATTGCCTCAAGTCTTGCAACAGGAGCAAATGTTTCATCATAATCAATACCTTCTTCTTGACAATACCCCTATGCAACTAACCTTGCTTTGTTTCTAATGATCAGCCCTTTGTCATCCATTTTGTTTCTAAACACCCACTTAGTACCAATGATGGATTTATCCTTTGGTCTTGGCACCAAAGTCCATACATTGTTTCTTGTGAATTCTGCCAATTCTTCTTACATTGCAATAATCCAGTGAGGATCATTTAGAGCTTCATCCACCTTCTTTGGTTCAATCATAGAAACAAAACCTGTATACAAACAGAAATTACAAGCTTTTGATCTTGTTAGTACGGGTGCTTCTATGTTACCTATGACCTGATCTTTAGGATGATCCTTGTGGTCCTTATAGGCATTTTGGATTCTGGGAGAGTTTGAAACAGTTTGGATTAAAGGAGTTGAAATTCTTTGATTTGGGTCAACTGATGAAACTTCTGGTTGGTCAGCTGACAGAATTTCAGGAATGTCAGCTGATGAAACTTCTACTGATGAAGGAATGTTTGATATGGAATTAGAGTTCATTGATGTTGAATCATGATTCTCATCATTCAGTAACAGTGTGGATTGGTTTAGGATTGGGTGTGCATTGGTTTGATGTAAGTTTGGAACAGTTTCATCTAAGTCATCTATGTCAGCTGACGAGAGTGAATCAGCTGATGGGAGTGGCTCAGCTGATACTGGAGTGTTATCATCAGTATGCAGCAAATCATTAAATTCCTCACCTGTAGATGGATTAGTAGAACAGGAAGCAACAAAGTCATTTTCATTAAGACTTACATTGATTGATTCTTCTATGACCTTTGTTCTGATATTGTAAATTCTGTAAGCTTTGGAGATCACAGAATATCCAACAAAAACACCTTCATCTGCCTTGGGTTCAAACTTTTGCAGTTGATCTCTCTGGTTCAGTATGAAGCACTGACACCCAAAGATGTGAAAGAAACCGACGTTTGGCTTCCTTCCCTTAAGAACTTCATAGGAAGTTTTGTTGTGCCTCTTGATCACAAGAGATCTGTTCTGTGTAAAACATGCACAGCTGACAGCTTCAGCCCAGAAGTTAAATCCTAACCCATTCTCACACAACATGGTTCTTGCAGCTTCAATTAATGTTCTGTTTCTTCTTTCAGCTACACCATTCTGTTGTGGAGTCCTTGGAGCAGAGAAGTTTTGAGATATGCCTTTTTCATCACATAAACCTTCTAGAGTTTGATTTTTAAACTCAGTTCCATGATCACTTCTAAGCATCCTTACCAGATTTCCATTTAGCACTTCCATCTTCTTTATGAAGCTTATTATTTCTTCAGCAGCCTCACTCTTTGCTTTTAGGAAGATGACCCAAGTGTATCTTGAGAATTCATCAACCATAACCAATGCATACTTACTTCTACCAATGCTAGCAGTAGCAACAGGACCAAATAGATCCATGTGCAACATGTAGAAAGGTTCAGTAATGGAGAAGGCTTGCTTAGATGGAAAAGATGTCTTGTGCCGCTTTCCCTTCTCACAGGCAGAACAAGGTTTAGGCTTAATATACTTCAGTGAAGGTAGTCCTGACACTAGTTCACCCTTGCTCAGCTTGTTTATATTTTTGATGTTTAAGTGGGAAAGCCTTTTGTGCCATAACCAGTTTGTGTCAGTTACAGATTTTGTATACAAACAGGTTAACTCTGATGGATCACCAGAGGACATATCAAGAGTATATACATCCTTGGTTCTTTTTGCACAAATTATTGTTTTACCTTCTTGATCTAAAATGGAACCACCTATCTTTGTAAAGAGGACTTTATGATCACCATCACATAGCTGACTTATGCTGATGAAATTGTACTTAAGTCCTTTAACATAAGATACCTTGGACAAGGTTAGGTTCCTATTATAAAGTTCTCCGTAGCCTTTTGCTTGCCCACAATTGTTATCACCAAAGGTCACTCTTGGACCTTTTTCCTTCTTGTAGTTACTAAGAAAAGCTTTACAACCTGTCATGGTCCTTGAGCATTCATTGTCAAGATACCATGTGTTCTGCCCCTGCATAGGTGTGATTGAAAGAAGGTTAGTGACACTTGGGCATCCACATTTAAGTGGATCCCTATGGATTGCACCTAGCCATCCACATTATATTAGGTTCTTTATGAATGAGAGAAACAACTGTGTTATCATTATCAGTCCGCTGTCTTGAGTTACCTTCAAGAGAACAATTACTTGCCTTATATTCTTTGCTTCCACATTTATAACATTTTTAATTTTAGAGCCTTTAACATGTTTTGGTAATTGCCTAAGAGATGTCTTAACTGTTTTCTGATGACTATGGGTCATCAGCTGACAGATTTCACGATTCAGTTGTTGCAACTGATTATGTAAACTGATAAGGTCTTTGTTTACAGTTACCTTAGGTTGACCCTTAGTTAAAATGAATTTATGATCAAATTTAGGTATGGCAGACTGAGACTTTTTGTAAACAAAAGGTCTTTTACTCTTAGCTTCTCCTATTAAAAGAGTTTGAAATGATGTTTGATCAGCTAAACAAACAGAAGAGGATCCATGATCAGCTGACAGGATATCAGCTGAGCAGTTATCATCTACTTTTTGATCAGCTGATGTAATATCATTAGCTAAAGAATTTTCAGTCAGCTGAGTTCCTAAATTTAATGTATCCGCTTTCAAGGTTTGACAATAGAATGTCTCTTTGGTCTCAACAAATGATTCCATTCCTTTACTTACTTCATTTACAATTAAATTTTCAGTACTTTTGCTATCTGTCAAAATAATAGAACTTGAATCAACTTTTGAAGTGGTTGAGTCTTTCAGCTGAGTACTTGTACTTTTAACGAATCTGTTAGTGATAATACTTTTTCCTTTTACAAACTTTTGAAAAGTAAGAGGTAAAATATCAGTTTTTTTTAAGATATTTATGTTCTTGCTAAAATCAACATAGTTAGCAGCTTGGGAATAATTTCCACCAATAATAGCTTGAACTTATTTTGGAATCTGCTCATTGACACACTGAGTGGTCTTCTCAGCAGATACATACCAAGATCTAACTACTTTTTGAAGGTCATTAAACTTTATTGTTGCTTCATTTGTTTCTTTTACCAAGATCTGATTAAATATCTTTTGATTAGCTAAATCATCTTCCAGTTTTGTCATTTGTTTCAGTTTCTCATCTTTAAGACTTAATCTCTCTTTTAGTGATTCTATTTCTAATTTTAGCTTCTTTTCTCTTTGAATATTTGACTGAAACTCAACACATAGATAATCAAACATAGTATTCTTTTCATTATCTTCATAGTTAATAAATTTTCCAACCTGATACATAGAAGAGGGATCCCAGTCAGGAGAAGTACAAGCTTTAGCAGCTTTCTTCATGTCCTCATCAAAGGAACTTGTACTTGCTGTGCTAGCCATTAAACTGAACTGAGCTGTGAGGACCTCATCTTCGTCACTTGAGAGATCTTCCTCAGCCCAATCTTCTTCTTCAGCTACCAGCACCCTGTTATGAGCTTTCTTCTTCTTCTTGTCAAGGACAGCAACAAGAAGCTTCTTATATTTAGCTTCATAATCAATCTTGCTGTCTGAGCTTGAGGAACCCTTGAAGCCTGTGCTTCCTCTGGACTTACATTCACTGGCATAGTGACCAGTCTTGCCACAGGAAAAGCAACCTTCAGAAGCCTTGTTTTAAACTTGGCTTTTTCTCCCATGAAAGGTTTCTTCTCAAACCTCTTGACACCCTTTCTTTTTAAGAAAGGTTTGAACCTTTTAACCAACATGGCAGCCTACTCAACAGCAGCTTCAGTGCTGTCCATGTTCTCCATATCTTCATCCCCATCAGCCACCTACTCTTCATCAGAAGTTTCCTCTTCTTCTTCCTCATCACTTGATTCATCCACCATTGCTGCAAAACTCCTAGATCTTGTATCCTTATATACAAGGGCAGTAGTTGGAGCTTTTGCAGCCTCCTTCATATCCTTGGTAGAGAGTTTCCTTTGTTACACTGATTGTTCATGATTCATAAGGTTTTCATATAAACCAACCAGTATAAGACCCTTGATTTTCTCACCATGTTTAAGCACAGTGATGAAATGATCCCAAGATTCTGGGAGAGAGTCTAGAAACTTGTTTACAAGCTCCTTATTGCTCTTGGGAACATCTGCCCTTCTTAAGTCATTAATAAGGTAGTTGAATTTGGTGTAGGTCTGAGTTAGACTTTCACCTTTATGAGCAAAGAAGAACTCATATTCTCTTACCAGAAGGAGTTTCTTGTTTTCCTGCACTTCTTCAGTACCTTCATATGCAACGGTCAAAGTGTCTAGCATCTCTTTTGCATATTTGCAGTTAAGAACTTGATGAAAGACATCATTTGGTAGTGCAAAGACTAAGGTTGTTCTTGCTTTAACATCAAGATTAACAAGCCTTTTGTCTTCATCAGACCATTGATTTATAAGCTTTATAATTAGTCTTTCAACAGCAGGAACTTCATCAGTGGCTTCAGTTACTTGGATAGTTGAGGAAGGAACATAAGGACCTTCAGTTTCAGTTTTAAGCATCACATCATCTAGGCTTGACATATAGGGAAGAACTCTACTCTTCCAGAGAAAAAAGTTTTCTCCATCGAAAGTTGGACATCTAGTGAGTGAGCCATTATTTGAAGAACCATTTGAAGCAGCAACAGGAGTGGCCATTTAGTAGTGTGGGGTAGAAGCAGTTGAAGAGTAAGCAAAACGGATCTTAGATATGAGTTATCTAGCCTGCTCTGATACCAGTTGTTGGTCCCGAATGGATACTACAACAACAAATGTTTGTAGAAGGGGGGTTGAATACCAACTTTAGTAAATTAAAATTTAAGAGATACACGGTTTACTTTTATATAATTCTTATTGATGTTAATCAAGAATTACATGAACTAGATACGGAAAATCTAAGTTCAATAAAAGGTGGCAACTAGATTTGTCTAACACATAGACAATGCTAATCTTAAACAACTAATGTCTAAGATGTTCAACACATGAACAAGTTTGTTATACTGAAAGTAAAATGCTAACTCTTCTAATTCTCAACTTATGAGATTTCAGTGCTTTTCAACGCATACTTAGCATGTTTCCATGCATGAGTATATATAAGCAAAGTGTGTCCGGGTTGATGAAGAGAGAAGGAGACAAAGGTACTTGGTTTAATAATATTATAATACATAAAGTTAGTGAGTGAAAAGTAAGTTAACTTTATACACAAAGTGTGTAAAGTGAACATACTTTTCAGTAATGAGTGTACCCACTATCTATTATTATATTATTAAAGTATTACCTTAATATCTTGGAAAAGTAAACTTCTCCTATCATGCTAGTGCTTTAATCAACACCATGCTTTTTGAAGATTTGACTTTACCAAGTATGGAGTTGCCAGCCATACTTAACATCATATCTTCGAGATCTTCTTTTCAAGAGTATCTTTCTTCTTTTCCAGGGGATAAAGATCTATCCTTTTTGTTTCTTTGCAGATACAAAAAGTGCTAAGTACTTTTACAAAGAAAGATCTAAGGCATAATAAGAACAACACATGTTCTGCCTTTGACTAAAGAAAATATTACATAGAAGAGCTATTAACTGAGATGTAGAATAAAGACTCAGCTAACAGACACTGAACTGCAAATGTAAATTTGCTCAGCTAAGGATAAAAGTGAAAGACTCAGCTGCTAGATTTGCTCAGCTGATCGAAATGCTCAGCTAAGAATACAAATCAGGATATAGCTAACCAGCTGATCAAACTAAACTGTCAGCTGATCTCAAGGGCTCAGCTAATCGTTTGAGTATAATCAGCTTATGAAGGAAAGATTGGTTAAACAGTTAATACCTTATCTATCAGATGAGAGGCATCAGCTGATCAAGGTGATTGTGCCAGCTAATCCTTGATAGCTCAGCTGATCTTGAATTTTTCCTCAGCTGATGATTTTGGACCATCAGCTGATACATTGTAGATCCTCAGCTGATGCTTTTTGACTTGTCTTTTCTTTTCAGCTGATCTTTCTGAAGCTGGTCCTTTGGCTGATACTCAGTGTTCAGCTGACATTAAGATTCGTCAGCTGACATTTCTTACTTAGAAATTCTTTAAGTCTAAGATGAAAAACAACACATGTTTTACATCAATCTAAGTCCAAAACTTAATATATGGTTTTGTTAACATCAAATCCTATTTTACTTAATAGATAGGTTTGATTTAGGTTTAATATTGATATCTCCTCAATAGTGTTTGACATTCAAGATCACTTTGTGCCTTCTTACCAACATTAATGAGAGATTGATTCTCCTTAATCTCATCTTTCAGTTTAGTTATCTCAGCTTTGAGGTCTTTTTGAGACTTAAGGCTGGTCTTGAAATCATTTAACAGATAATCGAAAGCAAGACCTTTTTCTTCATCGGTGTAATAGTTGAAATTACTAACCTTGTACATGGAAGCAGGATCCCAATCACTGAGTTTGCTGTTTTCCTCAGCTTCCTTCATGTGAGCTTCAAAAATTGATTCAGACAGACCGTAATCATCTTAGTCTATTTCAAAATCTTCATCTTCTTGAGCCATCAGACAATTGTCATCATCATCTCAGGTAGATGATTCTGTATCCCATGTTTCAGCATATAGTCCTTTTGCACAGGACTTGTCTTCAGGCTTTCCTTTCTTGAGCTGAGTATATTTCTTCTTGTACTTATCAGCCCTGTAAGCATTCTTATCAGCTACTGAAGCTGATTCTTGCTTCTTTGATCTGCACTCAGCAGGAATGTGTCCCTTCCTCTGACAATTGAAGCACAAAACTTTCTTGGGATCAAAAGAACTATTTCCTTTGCCCTTGTCAGATCTTCCTCTTCCCCTTTGAGTTCTTTTCAAACGTCTGGCTAGCATGGCCATCTGCTCAGCGATAGTCTGAACATCATCAGTATCACCTGAGTCTGAGTCTGAGTGGTCAACTTGAGAGTCTGAATTAGTCTCAGATTCAACAACCAAGGCTTTTGAACCTTTCTTCTTTTTCTGTGCAACTAATACAACATTAGCTTTATCCAAAGAATCCTTCAGTTGTTGTGGAGAAGTTCTCTTGTGCTCTGTGATCTGTTCATGATTGAGCAAGAACCCATAAATGGACTGTAGGTTATACATGTGTAATGTTCCTCCAGCCCTTAGTGCTGTAGTTACTTCATTGAACTTTTCTGGTAACACATCCAGAAATTTCAGCACTAGGTCAGCTTCATTCTTCTTAATGCCTACACCTAGCAGGTCTTTAATCAAGCAGTGAAACCTGGTAAACACGTCAGCCAAGGTTTCATTCTTCTTAGAGAGAAGTTTTCATAGGATTCGTTCAGATGATTCTTCTTCTACTGCTTGACCAGATCTGTGCCCTCATATGTGGTACTCAGAGTATCCCAGATCTCTTTTGCAGATTGACACCCAGTCAGAGTGTGCAAGATCTCATTGGTCAGGGCATTTGCTAGAACACTCTTTACCTTGTCATCCAGATTATACAGTTTCTAGTCTTCATCTGTCCAGGATGTAACAGCCTTCTTTACTTCCTTTTCGGTTATGTTAGTTTTGTCAATGGACGTATCACTGACAACAACAGAAATCTTGGGGATGATAGGTCCTTTAGTGATGAGATCGTACATACGATTGTCAATGGACTTGAGGAAGAGCATGGCTCTGAATTTCCACATAGGATAGTCAGATCCATCGAATATGGGTCAGCCCTTAGCAGACATCTGAGGAAAGTTTGATGAATTGTTGCTTGTAGACATTGTATACTTTCTCAGAATCTTAAACTTTCAACTTATGAAATCGTTTTAGCCTGCTCTGATACCAGTTGTTGGTCCCTTGGTGAGAGTATCAACAAGCAAGTAATGTGTAGAAGGGGGGTTGAATACACTTTCTGCGGAAAATTGAAAAAATCAATAAAAAGTGTTAACACACATCAAACCACAAACAATCGAATGCTTTGCTTTTCATTAATAAGAAGATGATTACAGAAACAATCAAGTAAGCAACACTTGATATGTAAACACCTAATGTAAATCAATTCTCTCAATCTCTCAAAATTTGTTATCTATAATCAACTTATGTTTATAGATACAGGACGACTCTCTAAACAGGATTTAATCACAGATTGAATACTTACCAACTTCACAACAAATGTGAAGATTCGAACACACGAACAAATTGGCAATCTGTGAGTTTCTTGATCACGTTGAACTGACAAACAGTGAATCAAGACTCGTAACACATACGATCAATGTTGAGGTGAGACTTGAGTTTGGCTCTGTAACTCATTGAATAGTAGTCGTACCTCTAAACTTATCAGTATGATAAGTATTTAAAATTTTGTTCCTACGGATCCTAACAAACTAGAACTAATCCTAATCTGCTAACAAACTAACGGATAAACCGGAATCTTGAATCTTGAATCTTCTTATCTTGAGTCTTCAATCTTCAATCTTGATTCTGGAATCTTCTTATCCTTGCCATAGATATAGAGAGATAAAAGTGAATTTAAAACATATTTAAATTCTCTTAAACTGACTTCTTTTAGTCGGACTGAGTTACTCAGCTTGAAACTCATCAAGCTGAGTTCTTCGAGAACAAACCCGAAAACAAACATGTACTAACACGTATAATGATTAACTTATCCTTAGAAGTCATAAGAGTTAGGTAGAACTTATTTAGCAACTCTGTTGAGCTGACTCAGTATATACGCTGTGTCACTCAGCTCGAAACACATCAAGCTGAATACTCAACCTATATCTTAGGTGACACACACAACTTATCAAGCACATTAATAATCTTACTAAGATATAGTCTAAGCTGATAGAACATATGCTCAGCTTATATTCAGCTTGTGCTCATTCTGAAACACTATAATGCTCAGTCTTATCAAGCCTCATAATTATGTTTAAGTTATATTTAGAACACATCTTACAAACTTAAATTTGTCTCATCAAATTTCAACTGATGAGATCATATTCCCAACAGTTTGATTATATGTTTGTTATGTGATACGAATCAAATTGGCAAATGAAATACTAACGGCAAAACAATTAATAAAAAGTATCTGAATGAATGCAAATTAGGGTAGCCGGCCCTTACTAAAGCCAATGCAAATCCCTAGGCTATTATTTAGGAAACCAAACATAATTAGGAAACCAAATATAATTAATTAAATAGATAAATAACACTTGATAACTTCAACCCCTAGAGAATTATTCTTTTGCTGCCCAGGTCTTTTTACGCCTTTGATACCCGAACCCAGGGGGTTGTATCATTACCCCGTCTGTGAAGAACCACCTTGTCCTCAAAGTGAAATTCCGGAAAATGCTCTTTTAAACAATCAGCCACCACCCAAGTTGCCTTTGAGACCGTCAATCCCTTCCAACGATCCAACACTTTTAGACCTTAATCCGTGGTCCTCGTACCTAAAACTTCCTCCGGTTGACAAACCACAGTCATAACATCTGCCAAGCCCATCGGCAAGTCCAGTTCTGCAACATGACTCCCAATAGCCACCTTGAGTTGCAACACATGAAAGACAGGATGTATGGTTGCCCCTGGTGATAAATGTAATCGATAAGCAACCTGTCCCACTCGCTCTAACACCTCAAATGGGCCATAAAATTGTGGTGATAGCATGGTATTCTCCCGTCTTGCCAGAGTACTCTGCCTATAGGGCCTTAGCTTCAGAAAAACCCGATCACCCACTTCAAAGTGAACAATAGCTTTCATCAGCTATTGTGTTTGTAGCAAGTATGCCCTCAAATCCCCGAGCACCTCATCCTGCTTAAGTAAGTATTGGTCCACATCAAAAGTAGTAGCCTTGCCACGATCATAATTAAGAAGTCCCGACGGATCCCGACCATATAACACCTTGAAGGGAGTCATACCAATGGATGAGTGGTAAGATGTATTATACAAATACTCAGCCCAAGGTAGCCACCGAGCCCACAACTTCGGTCGAGTAGATATGAAACACCTCAAATACGTCTCAAGACTACTATTCACCACCTCCGTTTGGCGTGGTATGCAGTGCTTCGTTTCAAAGACATTCCCTGCAACTTAAAAAATTCTTTCCAGAAATGGATAATAAACACCTGATCACAATTAGAAATTATAGATCTAGGAATACCATGCAGACGCACGATCTCTCGAATAAAAACGGACACCACCGACGCTGCTGTATAAGGGTGCTTCAAGGGAATGAAATGTGCAGATTTACTCAGACGATCCACTACCACTAGAATCATGGAACATTCCATCGACTTCGGTAACCCGTCAATGAAGTCCATGGTGACATCCTCCTAAATCTGTTCCGGTAGATCTAATGGTTTGAAAAGTCTAACAGGGGCAATATTGGAATATTTGTTACGTTGGCACACATTGCACTCTAAAACCATTTTAGCGATGTCACGATGCATTCCTATCCAGAATATTTGTTACGTTGGCTAACATGTGGTACGTCTTTTGTGTTCCTTCGTGACAATCGATAACCCCCCGTGGATTTCAACAAACAAACGATAAATCCACCTGGACGTGCATGGTAAAACCAACTGGCCACGGTATAATAGGTTTCCTGCGTGTAGTTCATAACCCTCTAAGCCATCTGTTCCCTCCTCCATCTTGACTGCAGCCCCGAAATCTCAGGGTCATTACGCAAATCATTGAGAAGGCTACCATCATCACTTAGTCGGTTAGTCGTGATGGCATTTAGCTCCTCATTCGACACCCTCCGAGAGAGAGCATCTAGCACCCCATTTTCTTTGCCGGGTCGGTAAATAAATTGAAAATCGTACCCTGCCAGTTTAGAGATCCATCGCTGGTGCTCACCGGAAACCACCCTCTGCTCTAACAAATATTTTAGGCTTTTTTGATCTATTAGTACTCTAAATTGCCTTCTCAATAAGTAAAGTCGCCATTTCTGCACAACCATATCAATAACCATTAGCTCCCATTCATACACCAACTTGAGTTGCGCCCTCTGCCCCAGAACCTGACTGAAAAACGCCACGGGTCTACCCCCCTGCATAAGAACAGCCCCCACCCTTTGGCCGGAGGCATCAGTCTCAACTGTATATGGTTTTGAAAAATCCGGCCACCCCAAAACCGACACTTTAGTCATAACCTCCTGTAACTGTTTGAATGCTTTCATTGCTTCTTCGGACCACTGGAAATTGTCTTTTTCCATCTGCTCCGTAAATGGCTTAGCGATTTTCCCATATGTCAGCCCGAAAGGCATGACGAGTAACTCGTAATACCCATCATGAGTATGAAAGGCGGTTTTTGGGATTTCCTCTTCTCGCATCCTGATCTGATGGTACCCCTACTTCAAATCAAGTTTGCTATACACAACCGCTCCATGAAATTCATCCAACAATTCGTCTATTACCGGAATTGAAAATTCGTCGAGCACCGTCGATTTATTCAAAGCACGGTAATCGACACAGAACCTCCAGCTACCATCTTTCTTTTTGACCAGCAATATGGGGCTAGAGAAGGGGCCCGTGCTTGGTCGAATGATTATGGCCTCATTATAACTAGGGGTATCGATAGGGGTGAACGTTTACAGGTTCAGCACCTCATTTTAGAGTGATCGCATGCTCATGGTACCTTAGGCGTAGCAGACCTGCAGGTAACACAAACACATCTGCACAGCCAGTTAGTAATTCATCCAAAGCTAGATGCACCTGCGACGCTGGTGGCTCCGATCCGACCAGGCTTGCCAAAGGAACCAGGTAACCCTCGCACATATCCGGTAATGCCCGAGCTATCGCTTGTAGCGACGCCTCTGCTCTACGCAACCCTGGTTCTCCCCGCAATGTTATTCGTTCCGTCCCGTGTTGAAATGTCATCGTCAGTTCTCTTCAATTAACCCGAGTGTCTCTAAGTTCACTCAACCACTTTACGCCCAATTTCACATCTGTGCTGCCCAGTTCTAGCTGGTAAAAGTCCTCGATCACTCGGATCCCGGGTAACACAACCTCCACCTCGTGACAAATACCAAAACTTTTTTCTGTTTTTCTGTTTCCCATGGTCACTCCATTTTCATGCCTTCCAGTCACTTGTAGTTTTAGTGGATCGATTAACTTTAGAGAGATGAAGTTATGATTAGCCCCACTATCAATCAGTACCACAACCTCAGCGTCCCCTATTTTTCCCGGTAGTATCATAGTGTGCGGGGATGTAATTCCTACCACCAAATGAACATAAACCTAGACAGCATCCAGGTGAGCATGTGCCTCTGGCTGCCCTGTTTCTTCCTCCTCCTCTAAGTCTCTATTACCTTCTGGTAAGATCATTACATGTAAAGATTTCTCGGGGCAACGATGCCCCGGTGCAAACCGTCTATCGCATCAAAAGCAAAGCCCTTTTACTTATTTCTTCGCTAATTCCGCCTCCATCATGCGTTTGAATGGTTTATTAACAGTCCTATCCACCACAGGTCGTGATCCCCCCGTCCTAATAACAACTGGTGTTCGAGTTCCCGATCCCCTAGTGGCGCGATTCGCCATATTCCTTGTCGTTCCCGTTCGGTTTTCATATATCATAATGGCTAGTTTCATTGCCTAAGTCAGCCCTGCCGGCTATAATACCCGCACTGAAGTACGCAGATCAGCCTTTAACCCTTTAATGAACGTACTCTCCAAAACCTTTACTGATAGACCTACCAACTGCGCTGCCAGAGATTTAAACAAATTCACATAATCCTGAGTGCTACTTTCTTGTTTAACAGAAAGGAACTGCTCGTGTAAATCACCCTCCTGGGATGGTTGAAAACGTTCTAACAAACGGGTTTTCAGATCCTCCCAATGACGGGGTTCCCGCCCGTCACTCCATCTGTAACAGGATAAAGCTTGCCCTTCCGTACAAAATGAAGTTGCCCGTAACTTCTCCCCGGCAGTGACAAAGCCCTGGATATCAAAAAACCTTTCCATTTTATATACCCATCTATAGGCATCCTCCCCGTAAAATAACGGCATCTTGAGTTTCCTGAGACGATGGTCAGCCCTTGGGACCCAAACCCTTTCATTAGTGGGGCCGGAGCCATCCCCAACGTTGTTTCCCTAGGGTGGCAGCCTCATTCCACCCATCAAAACATTCTCCGATGCAGAATAAAAAGTACCGTGACTATGAAACGGTGGAATCTTACCTCTGTTGGCACTCGTTTTAGGTTGAGATGATAGAAGGGAAAACCCTAAGTCGTCGTACATCACTGCTGCCGAGAAAACAGGTGGTTTAGAACGCACACTGGTGGGGCGTGGGCTGCCTTAGATTGCTCCAACGAGGGTGAAAGTAGGGCCTAGTGATGGGGGTACCGGTTGTACTTTTACCTTAACGAATTATGTCGGAGTAACTACAACGGGTGGATCACGGGGGTTTGTGTACAAGCGGGAATCGCGCCCTGCCTTACATGAGATTTGCCGGACATGCTTATTGAACTATTGCCAGTCCGCGGACGGAACTTGGAACTCTAGTGGTTTCCGGGCATGCATGAGGTATATATGGTAGCGATGATAGAGGTGTATTATGATACCCCATTAAGATGGATGTATTAATGATGTTAGAGATGATTAGAGATGCAGGAGATGGTAATAATATAAAAAGGATGAATATGATGGTTTATGAAACATTTACCGATGCTAGCGATGATACTTGACCATGCGGGAATTTACGATGCATCCAGGTGGGTCAACTTGCGGGTTGGGATTCACACTTGTTTCTTTGAAATGTGTCTTCTGCTTGTGCAGGTAGCTTAGGTGTGAGGCCTTGTGAGCTGGGGAACTAATGGGTAGTTTATTTTGTTTATGATAATTAAAAAAACTGACTTGTAGTCGTTTGATGAACTTGGTTTTTGAACAATGATGTATTTGCGATGTAACGATGGTTTTTATTTTGTGTGGTTTGAACGGTTTATCTGTTTCAAATAATTATGATGTTTAAAAGTCTTCCGTTGCGATGAATTCTGATTGAGTGGAAAAAGTTTTTGTAAATCTCAATTTTTTAGAAAACCACGGCTGTTACACGTGTTTCTCGTATGTTTTTGAAGAGTAGTTGCATGCTCCTCCCACCAACTGCTGCCGACATCTTTTGCTTTCTCCGGCCACCATACCCGTAAAAATAGTTCGATTTTTTCTGTTGAAGATTTCCTCGTTCAGATATATTACGTAGTAAGGTTAGTCCCAATTTGTGGATTGTAAAGTTTTGCTTCTTTAATGGTAAAAGCAGGGGACTTTATTTCTTTTTTTTACAATGGAATTCTGGGATTGTAGTTTCTTCTTATGTTGATACAATAGTCAAGTTTGATTGAAATTCCCAAGTTGTTGCATTTTAGTGTTTATTCTGAAAAATTAAAACTTCTTTTTCGAATATGAAGTTTCTGCATTTTTGCATTTTCATAAGATTGGTTATCACCTTTTGTTTCTACTTTTGTTCTACTTTTGTTACATCTGTTTTTATCATTTTCAAGTACCTCTAGTTGTTTGCATTTTGGTATAATCTTCTTTTTCTAATATGAAGTTTCTACATTTTGTATTTTCATAATCCTTGTTGGTCCCTTGGTGAGATAAACAACAAGCAAGTATTGTGTAGAAGGGGGGTTGAATACACAAATCAACTTGAATGAAACTGAATGCTTTTATTAATAGGAAGATGATTACTATAACTATCAAGTATGAAACACTTGATGTAAAAACATTGAATACAATTCAACTCTCTCAATTTCTCAAACTAATTGATCAAAATTGTTGTCTATAATCAACTAATTATTATAAACACAACCTAATTCTCTAAACAGGATTTATCACATATTGAATACTTACCAACTTCACAACGAACGTGAAGATCGAACACACAAACTCTTGTTGGCAATCTATGAATACTTGTTCACGTTGATCAACAAACAATCAATGTATCAAGATACGTAACGCATACGTGTTTGAGGTGTTACCTCTAAACTGATTAAGAGGTTAGTATTTATAACCCTATTCTACGTATCCTAACAAACTAGAACTTATCATAATCTGTTAATTTAAACTAACGGATAAACTTGACATTTTGAATCTTGAATCTTGAATCTTCAATCTTGAGTCTTCAATCTTCAATCTTGATTCTGGAATCTTCTTATCCGCACCGTAGATAGGGAATAACAGGATTTAAAATATTCAGCTTGAAACTCATCAAGCTGAGTTCATCGAGAACTAACTCGATATCAAACATGTACTAACATGTATAATGACTAACTCATCCTTAGAAGTCATAAAAGTTAGCTAGAATTGACGTAGCAACTCTGTTGAGCTGACTCAGCCTAAAGGCAGAGTCACTCAACTTGAAACACATCAAGCTGAATATTTAACCTATACCTTAGGTAACACACAACTTATCAAACATATAGATAAACTGACTAAGATATAGTCTAAGCTTATCAACTATAATGCTCAGCTTATACTCAGTATGAAACACTATAAGTGCTGAGTCTGACCAAGCTTCATAATTCTGTTTATGTTGTATTTAGAACATATCTTACAAACTTAACTTTGTCTCATCAAATCTTAATTAATAAGATCATTTGACCAACAAACTCCCCCATTTGATGATGACAAAACCATCAAACAGTTTTTAAGTTTGTTTAACAG
Source organism: Pulicaria dysenterica (assembly GCA_947179395.2). NCBI lineage: Eukaryota > Viridiplantae > Streptophyta > Magnoliopsida > Asterales > Asteraceae > Pulicaria > Pulicaria dysenterica. Next base: position 44,005,679 of record OX359293.1, on the reverse strand, counting down.
AATTATGTTTCAAATCCTAAACTTATTAAGATTTTTCTTTTGAACTAATCAAGTTTTAATTGAACTAATCAATTATAAGTTGAACATACCAACCAATCATATTAATGAACATGAACTCATCATATTTTTCATTTAAGCGGAACATATCAAACCAACAAATATGAACATATCATAAACATTTGAACATATCAAAATAATACTTGTATTCATTAAATTTGAACATACCAGAATACAAAAATATGATCACTTAGATCAGCTTTAGCACACTTAGTGCTTTACAAAATATTAGAACTAATCTAATAATTAAAATAGAACCAATCTATTACAAAATTTTAATATTAGAACTAATCTAATATTTATCTCTTGAACTCTGGATGTAGAAATTCCCAAAGTATAATTTCTTTGTTAATTTCTTCTAACATCCTTTCAGCTTCTGCATCCCCTCTGAGTTCATTCTGTTGGATTCGAATGATTTTATTCAGCTTGTACCTCACAAGGTGATTCGTGCTCTTATCACCACAACAACTTCTTATTCTTATGGCATTCTTAGCTTTCAGATAACAAATCTCAGAAAGCTTGATGAAACTAGGATTGCCTTCCTGATCCTTAAACATAAATCCCTGAATTGGTGTATCTGTAACTTGGTTCTCTTCAAATATCACACCTTCAGCTACATTAAACAAGCTTTCCCATTGCAGACCAGGAACTGGAACATATCTCAGCTTCTCAACTCTAGAAATCAGCTTAGAGACTTCAGTTTTAATCTATTCTTTGATTTGACTCTTTTTAAACTTCTTAAGCATTAGTATGATCCTTTTCCATTCAATGTAGCCCAACCTATAAACATATCTTAGGTCCATTCCCACTGTTGACTTATCACCAAATAGGAAAGTGAGAATGATGGCTCAATTGGATCTGCTCAGAGTCATACTCTTGATTTCTTTGATGTAGCATCTTCTAAAATAGCATTCCTGGATATCTGCATCAGTGTATGGGATTGGATCAGGCCTTGGACCAAAGTAATCAGCTTCAGCTTGAGCTAAAGCTTTTCTTTCAATTTCTTTTTCTTTGTCCCTTTCCTCTTTCTCTCTTCTCTTTCTAAGCTCATCAAGAGATATGCCAAGTTCATCAGCTTCTTCCTTTTCAAGTTTTTCAATCATAAGTCTTGTGGCTTTTTCTTCTTCAATCTCAGAATCACTGTTAGCTTCTTCTTCAGATTTATCTACAATTTTTCTTTTCTTTGCTGCAGGTTCTGTTGAATCTTTTTCTTTCTCAACCATAATTTCTAACTCCCCCTCAATCTGAGTTGGCTCCTCTGCTAGAACTAACTCAGCCTCAACTTCTTGAACCTTCTACCTCTTTTTGTCATCATCAATAGGGGATAAAGTTTGCAGTTGTTGTAGAGCAGCAAATTAAGATGTAATTTCTCTAACATCATTGGTCAGCTTTTCTATACTTTGAGAAATCTTCCTTTTGTTTTTCTTTCTCTTGAGGTAAAACATAGCAAATTGAGCTTCAGTAAATGATTTTAATTCCTGAATACTCGATGAGGGAGTTTCAATCTCTGCTATTTCTTCCAACACATGTGGAGACTTACTCCTTCCCTTGAACTCAAAATCTTGTTCTTCTGAAGTAAAAGAATTAATAACTTCAGTTGGAGTAGCAGGAGATATACATGTTGAGTGTTTGGGTACATCCTTCAGGAGTTGGTATCTACCCACAAATTCATCTATACCAGAGGATGGACCCTGTAACTCACCTTGACTTCTAGGTGAGTCATTGACAGGTCATGTAGGAGAGTGTCAGAATTGAATGGAATGGTTTTGGCTCAAAGTGTGATGAGAAAGGTTTGGTGGTTGGTTAATTTAATGAGTCGGGGGGGGGGGGGTAGTTGACCCTGGGGAGTGGTCAAATCTTCAATGTAACCTGAGTGTTTCTGCTCAGGCACAACAACGGGCTTGGCTGTTGGGTTAGATTGAGCCTCGAGGTTGGCACCGTAAGATTAGGTGTCTCCCCCTCAACTCCTGCCTGTGGAGGTATCAATGTGATATCAGCTCCAGTAGTGTCTTTAGGTGTGACACCACTTTTGGCAGTTTTCCTACTATAGGTTCGGGAAATTTCCTTGGCAGCAGTGGGCACACCAAGGTTGGCTTCAGATTGGTGTTGTAGATGGATAGAAGGTGGAGGAGATTGGTTAGACTGTGTTGGGCTATTCACAGTCTTATCTCCAAATGAGGATGGAGAATAATAATAAGAAGATGAGAGTGGTGGAGTCATACCTTTGTTGGGTCTTCCAACCAATAGAAACTCTGAAGATGGTAGAGGGATGGATAGAGATGTAGTAGACTCATCCTCAGCTTCAATACTTTCAAGCTCAGCTTAAGCAGAGTGCTCAGCTTGAAATTCTTGATCAGCTTGAGCTGCTCCCCCTTGGTCAGACTCCTCATCTTCACTCTCTAAAGATATTCCTTCAGCAATCCAACGCATGGGCTCACTAAGTCACTCTTGCTCTGGAAAGATATCATTTTTGAACATCTTGGAGCTGAGTGCTGGTGTGAGGAACACATCCTGACTAGTCTCATATAATGGAACTCCAAACTCAGCTTCCATCACCAAGGACAAGTATCGAATGAATGGCACATGTAGGTCCCTTAGTGTTTTCGTCACTTGGACCTTGAGCTCATTAAAGATTAGCAAGGAAAATTTGATGATCCTTGCATGATACATGTTGTATAACAACTGCATCATGAACTCACTGTAGATACTAGGAAACCCCATCCGGTTGGAAAGGTAGCTTTCTTGATGACACCCTCTGTTTGTGGGTGACCCATTCTTGGTAGAACTGATCTTGCTACCTATCTTGTCACGGGAGGCTCGAACAAATCGTTATTTGGAAGATGTAAAACTTCCCTTAGCCTATTGACTGTGATTATCACTGTTCTCTCTCCGTTTAGAATAGTTCCTCTAATTTCTCCTCTAGTCTGGTCACAAACACATGTATATCAGAACTCAAGTAGGTGTTGAGGAACAACATGGAGTGGTGCTCCTGTCAAAGCAATTGATAATGAGCACTTGCGAATGTAGTTTACCCACTCTTCATATCCCCTGCCCTGTTTTTGCACAGGAATGGCATGGCAGGCTTGTTGATTATTAACTTTAATAAATGGCACTCCATTGTTCTTGAATGTAGCACCCCGCACCATTATGTCACTTAGGTTTAGAATGATCACGTCCATTGTATAAATGTTTAGACTTGAAATTGATTCACACTTAGTAAAATCGTATGTCGTACAAAGCAAATAGGATTTCAAGTTGAGGACTATTTGATTGCACTTAGCAATTGAGGTGTATGGAGAAGGTATATAGAGTATTGCAGAAGTAGAAAGATGAGAGAAAATAGGCGTAAACTTTTGAATGTCAGTTATAATCGATATATATACCTTATTGATGAGAGAGAAAAGTTACCGTTGTAAGACTCTTTTTATCTGTTACTCTAGCTAACTAATAGATAGAGATGACCGAAATAAAGATGAAACTTATCATATCCAACGGGTAATTTGGTAAAATAATACTCTTGACATACAAAAATAATATTTACACTTTTGTATTACACCAATACATAATCAGTATAAAAATATAATTTGAGACTGACTCAAACATAATTCTGCATGAATTAATAACACAAAGTAATTAAAACATGGTTTGGACATACCAAGCTGAGGAAACTTATCACTCAGCGTGAGTCAAGCACTCAGCTTGATTGTATCACTCAGCTTGAGATTAACACACAGTTTGAGTTGAGCACACATCTCAGATTCAATGACACTTAGTCATTTTTATTTGAGACTAACTCAGCTTGACTAAGTAAACAGTTCATGGTAACATATCTATAAATTGTACTCTCAGCGGAAGACACATAGTCTTTATCAAGCTGAAACTCAGTTGTAGAAACTTATCTAAGGGTTGAGCATACCCAATTTACTTAGCAGATAAGAAAACCTTTTATCATCAAGTGGTTTTGTAAATATATCTGCTAGTTGATCATCTGTGGAGATAAAATTTATTTCAACTTTACCTTTTTCCACAATGTATCTTATTAAGTGATGTCTAATTTCTATATGCTTTGTTCTTGAGTGGAAGACTGGATTATATGTTATGGCTATCGCACTTTGGTTATCACATAAGATAGGAGTTTTCTTGAAATTCATACCAAAGTCTTGAAGCTGATGTTGCATCCACAGAATTTGAGCACAACAGCTTCCTGCAGCAACATACTCAGCTTCAGCAGTTGAAGTAGCCACCGAATTCTGCTTCTTACTTGTCCAGCTTACTAACTTCCCTCCAATCATTTGACATCCTCCTGTTGTAGATTTTCTGTCTAATTTGCATCCAGCATAATCAACATCAGAAAATCCAACCAATTCAAATCTAGAATCCTTTGGATACCAAAGACCTAGATTTGGTGTACCTTTTAGGTACCTAAAGATCCTTTTCATAGCTTGAAGATGTGATTCATTAGGATCTGCCTGATATCTTGCACAAATACATGTAGCACTAGAACTAATCTAATTTATACAATAGAACTAATCTATTATCTTATGAACTCAGGATATAGAAGTTCCTAGTTGAAGATTTCTTTGGTAATTTCGTATAGCAACTTCTCAGCTTTTACATTCCCTTTGAGTTCCTTCTGTTGGACTTTGATGATCTTGTTCAGCTTGTACTTAACAAATTGGTTTAAACTATCACCACCACAACAACTTCGAATATGTAAGGCATCCTTAGTTTTTAAATAGCAAATTTCATTCAGCTTGATAAAACTAGGTTTGCCTGCCCGATCCTTAAACAAAAACCCTGAACAGGTGCATCAATACTTTGATTTTCTTTAAATTCTACACCTTCAGGAACTTCAAATAATTTCTCCCACTGCAGACCAGGAACTGGAACATATCTCAGCTCCTCAGCTCTATTAATCAGCTTAGAAACTTCAGCAAAGATCTCTTGCTTGATTTGGCTTCTTTTGAACTTCTTGAGCATCATCATTATTCTCTTCCATTCTATGTAGCCCATTCTGTGAACAAATCTCAGGTCCACCCCCATTGTAGACTTATCATCAAATTCAAAGTTAAGAATGATGGCTCCATCAATTCTGCTCAAGGTTATGCCTTTAATCTCTTCACTGACGCTCCTTCTGAAATAACAACTCTTGGACCAGTATAATATGCTTTAGCTTGAGCCAAAGCTTTTCTCTCTTTTTCTTTTTCTTGGTCCCTTACTTCTTTTTCTTTTCTCTTCTTCAACTCAGCTACAGAGATCCCAAGCTCATTTGCCTCTTCTTGCTCGAGCATCTCTATTAATTCTCTTGTAGCTTTTTCTTTTTCTGTCTCTTCCTCAGTCTCAGAAACCCTGTCAGCTTCAGATTCAGATTATGTCACCTTTTGCTTCTTGGCTGCAGGTTCCTCTTGTTCTAGTTCCAACTCCCCCTCAAGCTGAGTTTTCCTCTCTGCTCCTTTCGATAGTGCTAGTAAAGCTTTAGCTTGAACCAACTCAGCATCAGCTTCATCTTGAACCTTCTCCCCCTTTTTGTCATCATCAATATGGGTTGAAGTCTGCTGTTATTGGAGTAAAGCAACTGCAGAGGCAATATCTTGAACATCTTTTGTTAGATTCTCAAGTCTCTAATAGATTTGGCGTTTGTGCTTCTTCTACTTGAGATGGAACAAACCAAATTGAGCAGTAACATATTGCTTCAGCTGTTTAATGCCTGAGGAGGCAGATGCTTCTGGATGAGACTGACTTCTGTTTTTAGACTCATAATGTATATCCTGTGAATTGTAATAGTCAAAAATATTAAGTGGTGAGTGTTTGGGTGCATCGTCCAAGAGTTGGTGTTTACCCTCAAATTCATTTGAACCAGAGTTTGGACCCTGTGAGTCATCTTGGTATGGAGATGACACATTGACAGGTCATGCATGGGGGTGTCAGAAGTGAAGAGAAGTAAGTGGGCTAGAAACGTGAAGTGTATGGGTAGGTGGTTGGCTTATTGGTTTGGAGGGGGGTGATTGACCCTAGGGATTGGTCATTTCTTCAATGTTGCCTAAGTGTGTCTACTTAGGCACAGTAACAGGCTCTACCATGGCACTGGAGAGTGTAGGCTGAGTAGACACCACACCCGGTTTAGGCTTTAGGGTTGAAATGACCCTCGAGGTTGACACCTTAAGAGTAGGCATCTCCCCCTCAACTCCTGCCTGGGGAGGGATCAGTGTGATCTCAGCTCCAGTGATGCCTATAGGAGTGGAACCACCTTAGGCAGTTTATTTCTAGTGTAGGTTTGGATATTCTCCGTAGAAGCAGTGGGCATACTAGGGGTGGCTACAGATTGGAGTGGAATGGAAGGTGGAGGAGATGGGTTAGACTGGGTTGGGTTTACCACAGCCTTGTCTCCAAATGTAGATGGAGAATAATGAGAAAAAAGAGAAAGTGGAGAGGTGTTACCAGAGGTAGCTTGTGTAGTGGCTGGTTCAGCCTGAGCAGAGTGCTCAGCTCGAACCTCTATATCAGCTTGAGCAGCTCCCCCTTGATTTGATCCCTCTGCTTCACTTTCTGATGAAGCTGCCTCAGCTATCAAACGCATGGGGTCACTCAGACCCTCTTGCTCTGGGAAGATGTCATTATTGAACATCTTAGAGCTGAGTGTTGGCATCAAGAAAACATCCTGATCAGCTTCATACAGTGCTGTCCCCAGCTCGGCTTCAAATGCCAAGGACAGGTACCTTATAAATGGTACATGAAGATTCCCTGTGGTCTTCATCACTTGGACCTTGAGTTCGTTGAAGATGGCTGTGCATAATCCAAGTTCCTTGCAAAATACAAGTTGTATAGCAGCTGCATCTCAAACTCATTCACCTGGTCCAATCCTCCAACCTTGGTACCTAGTGAACGAATCACTTTAGATACCATAAAACCCCAACTGGTTGTAAAGGTGACCTTTTTAATAACACCCTCTGTTTGTGGGTGACCCATTCTGGGTATGATAGACCTAGCCACCTGCCTCGTCACAGCAGGCTCGAACTCATCATGAACAAGGAGTTGAAGAACTTCCCTTAGCCGCTTCACCGAAAGGACAATTGTTCTATCCCCATTTAGAACAGTTCTTGTAATCTCTCCCCTGAATAGGTCGTAAGTACAAGTGTACCAGAACTCTAAAAGATGTTGATGAACAATGTGGAGTGGTGCTCCATAAAAGGCGAATGCCAGGGGGCATTTACGAATGTAATCTACCCATATCTCATATCCTCTACTTTGTTTCCTTGGAGGAATTGCAAGACAGGCCCGTTGATTGTTGATTTTGATCAACGGCGCTCCATTGTTCTTAAACTGAGCACCTCGTACCATTCGATCACTAAGAACTAATGTTATTCCATCCATTGATAAATCAACATAGGTCAAGCACTCAGCTTGAGATGAGCACTCAGCTTGAGATTGAAACTCAGCTTGAGTAGAGCACACAGCTCAGAATCAATGACACTTAGTCATTCTCGTTTGAGACTGACTCAAACTTACATTTTAACTACACTGAGTTGTTAAAGTATGTTTGGAACTTACCAAATGTGTGAACCAATCACACAACTTGAGTTCAGCACATAGCTCAGACTCAATGACACTTAGTCATTTTTGTTTAAGACTAACTCAAACATGTGAACTCATTACTCAGCTTGACATGTTTGTCAGTTTATGAAAACTTATTTATAAACTTTGCACTCAGCTTAAGACACTTAGTCTTTGTCAGACTGAAACTCAAATTCTAGACACACAGCTATGGGTTGAGCATACCCAATTTACTTAGAAGATAAATAAACCTCTTTTCATCAAGTGGTTTAGTAAAGATATCTGTTAATTGGTCATTAGTAGAGATAAATTTAATGTCAACTTTACCTTTTTCCACGATGTCCCTAATGAATTGATGTTGAATTTTAATGTGCTTGGTTCTTGAGTGGAAGACTGGATTGTAAGTGATGGCTATAGCACTTTGGTTATCACAGAAGATAGGAGTTTACTTGAAACTCATACCAAAGTCTTGAAACTGATGTTGCATCCATAGGATTTGAGCACAACAGCTTCCTGCTGCAACATATTCAGCTTCAGCAGTTGAAGTAGCCACTGAGTTGTGTTTCTTACTAGTCCAGCTTACTAACTTCCCTCCAAGCATTTGACATCCTCCAGTTGTTGATTTTTCTATCTAACTTGCACCCAGCATAGTCAGCATCTGAAAAACCAACTAACTCAAATCCAGAGTCCTTAGGATACCAAAGACCTAGATTTGGAGTACCTTTAACGTACCTAAAGATCCTTTTCACAACTTGAAGATTCGATTCTTTAGGATCTGACTGATATCTTGCACAGACACATGTATCAAACATGATATCAGGTCTACTAGTTGTCAAATAGAGTAATGAACCTATCATTCCTCTATAGGTAGACTGGCAGACAGGCTTACCATCTGAGTCCTTACTCAGCTTGACAGCTGGTGACATGGGTGTTTTCATGGTTGAACTTGAATCAAAACCATATTTCTTTATCAAATCAAGAACATACTTGCTTTGATTGATGAATATTCCATCAGGCTTTTGTTAAATTTGTAAGCCTAGGAAGTATGTCATCTCACCCATCATGCTCATCTTGTACTTTTGTGACATTATTTTGGAGAACCATACACACAGAGATTCATTAGTAGAACCAAAAATGATGTCATCCACGTAGATTTGTACAAGAATCACCTGTCCTTTACTCTTTTCAATAAAGAGTGTCTTATCTATACTGCCTCTGATGAAATCCGTTGATAGCAGATAGTTGGACAGTGTATCATTCCAAGCTCGTGGAGCTTGTTTAAGACCATACAAAGCCTTGTCTAACTTATAGACATGATGTGGAAACTTTGAACTGACAAAGCCAGGAGGTTTTTTCACTTTGAACATCCATTTGACAGACTTTGAAGTCTTTATATGCTGCATAAGCTAATAATAGCCTTATAGCTTCAATTCTAGCAACAGGGGCAAAGGTCTCATCATAATCGATTCCTTCTTTTTGCTTATACCCTTGTGCTACCAGCCTGGCTTTGTTCCTAACTATCACTCCATCCTTGTCCATTTTGTTTCTATAGACCTACTTAGTGCCTATAATTGTGTGATCTTTGGGGGCAGGGACAAGGCTCCAGACCTTATTCTCTCAAACTCATTTAATTCCTCTTACATAGCTTCAATCCAATCCTCATCCTCTAAGGCTTCTTCAGTCTTCTTTAGTTCCATTTGAGATAGGAAACCAAAGTAAGTAGCATAGTTAGTTGTAGCCTTTGATCTGGTCATACCCCTTTTCATGGACATTTCCAATGATTTGATCTTGAGGATGATCTTTGAGGAATTTAAATGTTGTAGTTGGAGAATCTGGTTCTGGATCTGAGTGATATTAAGAACTCTGAGGTGAACAAACTTACTCAGTCTCAATATCAGCATTGTCATCAAACTGATGATCACTAAGATTTTCAGTCTGAGTGACTTTAGCTCCAAAGGGATTGATGATCTCATCATCCTTCTCAACTTGAGAGTCCGTTGGAGCTTGTGATGATTTCTTTGATGAACACATATCATCATCACTATCATCTCCCATGACATACATAGGATTTGACATATTGGTTTCCTCAGGCTTTTCAAGCTCACTCAGACTAACCAAGTCAGCTTGTCTTTTGTCAGCTTGATCAAAACTGTCTTCATCAAATGAGACATGAATTGATTCTTCTATAGCCTTTCTCCTGGGGTTATACACTCTGTAAGATTTGGAGATTGAGGAATAACTAACAAATATTCCAGGATAAGCTTTAGGTTCCAACTCATGGAGTTGATCTGTTTGATTCAGCACATAGCATTTTGAACCAAAGACATGGAAATAACCTATATTGGGCTTTCTAGATTTATACATTTCATATGCAGTCTTGCCATGTCTTTTGACAATGATTGACCTATTTTGGGTATAACAGGCTATACTAACAGCTTCATCCCAGAAATAAAGTTTCAATCCTGCCTCACATAGCATTTTTCTACCAGCCTCAATTAAGGTTCTATTTCTCCTTTTAGCCACCCCATTTTGTTGAGGAGTTCTGACTTAGGAGAAATTTTGTAATATTCCGTTTTGTTCACAAAAGCCTTCTAGCGTAGAGTTCCTGAACTCAGTCCCATGATCACTTCTGAGTTACTTTACAGACTTACCTTTCTGCAACTCTTCCTATTTGATAAAACTTATTATCTCCAGGGCAGCTTCACTTTTGGCTTTAAGGAATATTACCCAAGTGAATCGTGAGAACTCATCTACTATCACCAGTGTGTACTTCTTGCCACTTAGGCTAGGAGTACTTATGGGTCCAAACAGATCCATATGCAACATATGCAGTGGGTCTGTTATTGAAAAATTTTGCTTTGATTTAAAGGACCCTTTATGATGTTTCCCTTGTTCACAAGCTGAACACAATTTGTCCTTGACAAATGTGATATTTGGTAATCCAGAGACTAACTCTTTATTGGATAGCATATTTATATTTTTGAAATTTAAATGTGATAATCTTTTATGCCATAACCAACTCAGCTTAGGAACAGATTGGGAATACAAGCAGATTTCAGTATAGGGATCAGCAGAATTAAGATCAAGTAGATACACATCTCTTTCTCTTTTAGCTATTAGTACAGGCTTTCCCTTAGCATTATATATAGTTCCTGATTTCTTCCTAAAAGTAACAATGTTGTCTTCATCACACAATTGACTAATACTAATCAGATTGTTCTTAAGACCCTTGACATATGCAACTTTCTGGAAAGTAACTTTTCCAGCATGCATCTTCCCATAGCCTTTAGTTCTTCCATGGGAGTTGTCACCAAATGTTACTTTAGGACCTTCATCTTCCTGGAAATCACTAAGAAGTCCTTTCCACCCAGTCATGTGCCTTGAACATCCACTATCCAAGTACCATTTACTTGAACCCTGCACATGATATAAAAACTAAACACATTAGTTTTGTTTGGGAACCCACTTCTTTGTGGGTTCAGATGATGAGCACTTAGCATCTTCATCTTGTTGAACTGACTGTTCAGCTTGAGCAGGAGCTGAGTCCTGTGTAGGCTGATCAGCCTGTTCTTGTTCAGGCCTTGACATTTCAACATCACAGTCCTTAGCCTCATGACCTCTACTTCTGCACTTGTAGCATCTCCTTCTTCCAATGATTACAGGAGGTAGAGTGTCTAATAATCCTTGTGAGAACTTGCTCTCAGTCTTAGGATTATATGTAGTGGATAACTTTTCAACTTTCTTTGCAAGTTGATTCACTTGATGCTCACTGACTTTGGACTTACCTTTGTCAGATCTTTGTTTGTTATCCTTTTGATTAGAAGCTTGACCAACAAACTTCTTTTCCATGACTTTGGACTTACCTTTGTCATGCTTTCTGGACACACCAGTTTCAACAAGTTTGGACTTACCACTGTTGATTTCCTTGGACTTACCAAGATCCACAACTTTGGACTTACCTTTGTTGTGATTTGACCTTTGACTTATAGTGGTCTTCCTATTCTTGTAACTTCTCTCTGAGCCAGATAGAGAATGTTGTCTTTTGAAAGGATTTGGATAAAGCGTTTGTATGACTGAAGTTCATTGAATAGGCTGAGTGCCTAATCTGTCCGGCACAGACTTACCATGCTGTTTGGATGTTGAGCACTCATTACCATGATCTTTGGTCTTTACAAACATATTGTATTTAAGGTTTTGACCATGTTTCTTCTTTGAGGCTGACTTCTGAGACTCAAATAGTTGTCTATCCTCCTCAGAGTCTATACTTGCTCTCTCATCCTCATCAGCTGCATAGGCTACGGATTGATAGTGACCTCCAAGTACAGCTTGTACCTGTTTAGGAATTTGTTGGTTGATGCACTTTTCAGCAAGCCTTGATGACTTAAACCAAGATTCAGTGACCTTTTAAAGTTGGTCAGCTTTATCTTTGGCTTCCTGAAGTTCTTCACTTAGAAGTTTATTAATGTGTCTTTGACATTCAAGATCACACTGTGCTTTCTTACCAACATCAATGAGAGATTGATTTTCCTTAATCTCATTCTTCAGTTTTGCTATCTCAGCTTTGAGGTCATTTTGAGACTTAAGGCCGGTCTTGAAATCATTTAACAAATAATTGAAGGCAAGACCCTTTTCTTCATCGGTGTAAGAGTTGAAATTACTAACCTTGTACATGGAAGCAGGATCCCAATCACTAAGCTTGCTGTTTTCCTTAGCTTCCTTCATGTCAGCTTCAAAAGTTGACTCGGACAAACCATAATCAACTTCATCAATTTCAAACTCTTCATCTTCTTGAGCCATTAGACAAATATCATCATCATATAAGGTAGATGATTATGTATCCCAGGTTTCAGTGTAAAGTCCTTTGTCTTCTGGCTTTGCTTTCTTGAGCTGAGTATATTGCTTTTTATACTTATTAGCCCTGTAAGCATTCTTATCAGCAACTGATGCGGATTCTTCCTTCTTTAAACTGCACTCAGCAGCGCTATGTCCCTTCTTCTAACAGTTGAAGCACACAACCTTCTTGGGATCAAAGGAACTCTTCCCTTTGCCCCTGTCAGATCATCCTCTTCCCCGTTGTGCTCTTCTCAAACGTCTGGCTAACATGGCCATCTGCTCAATGATAGTCTGAACATCATAAGTATCACCTGAGTCTGAGTCTGAGTGGTCAGCTTGAGACTCTGACTTAGTCTCAGATTCAACAACCAAGGCCTTGGAACCTTTCTTCTTTTTCTGTGCAACTAATGCAATATCTGCTTTATCCAAAGAATCCTTAAGTTGTTGTTGAGAAGTTCTCTTGTGCTCTGTGATCTGTTCATGATTGAGCAAGAACCCGTAGTGTTGGTGCATATTTGTAAATCCCTAGTTCTTATCAATGAAATATATACATGCTTACTTGAAATGTTAATTCAAATGTGTTTTGATTAATGGTTTGCATGGTTATATGTTCTAAGTGGTTATTTATGTTTATCTTAAGCTTACAAGTACTTAATCATGTGTTGATGTGTGTTTGGAAGTTTAAGTATGTGTGAAGGTCATCACGTGCGTGATGAGTCCACTACGTGCGTAGTGGATCTCACTACGTGCGTGGTGAAGTAGTCGGTTAAAGTTAAATTAATTATCATTAAAACAACCGGTACGTGTGTACTGGATTCACTTCGTGCGTGGTGAGTCTCATCACGTGCGTAGTGAAAGTTATTTAAGGTAAACGCGTATTCCACACTATAAATACGTATGAACTGCGAATTAGTTAAGGATCGACGAATCAACGGGAATGATCGGGGAATGACCTGTAATCGACCATAAGCCTTAGTGAGCATTCGAAATCACAAGTTTAACCTCGGTAAACGCAAACTTAGTGTTAATCTCGAATCCAAGGGCAGTCTTAAGCATTCTGTGTGAGTTCTTAGGAGTCTGTTCGTGTTTCTACTTTGTGTGTTTCTTAGTGTTACTGTGTGCCGGACACCTAAGTAGATCTTAGAATCCTTAGGAGGTTTGGGAAATAGATATTCCGCGCTATTTCTCATCCTAGATCAGTCCTAGCATTAGGGTGTTTTCGTTTAGAACCCCCATGGTCCTACAAAGTGGTATCAGAGCCTTGTGCTTTGATTAATCACTTTTCCTTAGGTTTCGTGATCTAGGTGTCGTTTTGGTCATTTAGGTGCTTTTGTTTTGTCAATTTCTAAGTGTTTCTTCGTGCGTATAATCATAAACAGGTCGTTTTTGGGTCAAAAAGTTCGAGTTTTTGCGTTAAAAAGTCTGATTTGTTGAAGTTTATCCGTGCGAAGTACCCCTTACTACGTGCGTATTAGCTTTCAGGTCGTGCGTAGTGTGACTTTGTGTCCTAAAAGTTTTCCTAATCGTTTGAAGTTTACTCGTGCGTAGTGCTTTTCATTACGTGCGTATTGATCTTCAGTACGTGCGTAGTGGATTGTTGGTCCTCTAGAATCTTCGGTAGTCTGTGTGCCTGTCCGTGCGCTGTGGATCATCAACACGTGCGTAGTGTTCCTCACTTCGCACGTATTGAATCTGTGTGTTAAATATTTTCTTAAAAATCATTTTACGTGTTTCGTACGTAGTCAATCCAATTCGTGCGTACTAGGTCCACATTCCGTACGTACCTGAGTCTGTGTGACCATTTGTCAGTTCGTACGTAGTATACTTCACTACGTGCGTAATTTCTTGAGTTCGTGCGAACGATATCCACCTCGTGCGTAGTGTTTGCCTACTTCGTGCGTATTTCAGTCTGTGTGAGTTTCTGTTTAGTACAATGTCTGACATGAGTGCTATGGCTGCCAAACAAACTATAACTGCTTTAAGTAACTTGATAATGGATAACGAACAAGGTGGAATTAATAAAGTACCTAGACTGTTAACCATGGAAGACTACCCATTCTGGAAACCACGTTTTGAGATATTTATCGATGGGGTTGATCCACGGTTGCACAGGGCCATTTCTGCCGATTATGTCGTTCCTAAAGGTGAAGGGAATATCAAAGTTCCCTATGATCAGATGAGTGACGATCAGAGGAAGGCTTATGATGCTGAGAAGAAAGCCTACTCTTATTTGATCCAAGCCATTCCCAATGAGATCTTCCACCAGTTCCGACGGTATAGAACGTCGCGTTCCTTATGGAATGCACTTCAAAAGAGGAACGAGGGGAATGCATCTCTGAAAGAGCTCAAGGCATCCCAGTTGAGAAAGGAGTTTGACCATTTCACTTCATACGTGAATGAAAAGCTTCCAGACCTGATCAACAGATACAACCATCTTCTTAGTGAAATGGATAGTTTGGGGGTGCAGATTTCCGAAAGACAACAAGTGGAGACTCTGTCCAAGGCACTACCCAAAAGCTGGAGGCCGTTCATCATGATTCTGAAGAATGGTGAAGGTTTTGAGGGCATGGATTTGAATGACTTCATTACTAAGCTAAAAGAGCATGAACAGGAGGAGCAAAATCTGGACAGATTGAGCAGCTATGTGCAAAATCCCTCACTATACTGTACTGGACCCATTGCTTCTCCAGTCACTTCATCAAATGCTCCACTGCAGACATCTAACGTTAGTTCTTCAAGCAAGTCTGCTTCTGAAACTCCAAGTGGACCACCATATTCTGCTCCTTCAAGCAAAACGTCTATGCCAGCACTAAATACAGAACATTTTAAGCATGGCAGCACTGAAGAAGTAAAGGAGCATATGGGGATGCTTAGTGCATTGGTCACCTCATATGATGATCTGCTAAAGGGTAAAATTGGAAATGCCTACCTGACTCAGGAAGACTATGACCAGATAGACAACGATGAGATGGAAAGACAGGACATTCTATGGTCCTATGCTAATCTGGTAAGGAGAGCAAAGGCATTAGTCAAAAGAACGGGGATGCAGATTACAGTAACGAAAGATACAAAGCTGGGTTTCGACAAGTCAGCTGTAACCTGCTACAACTGTGGAGAAAAGGGTCATTTTGCAAGAGAATGTGAAAAGCCAAAGAACTCAGGACCCAAGTACCCCTTCCGAACATCTCCTGGAAAATCTTCAACTACCACTAATCCAAAGAAGGCTGAAACATCCCATGAGGGATCATCCAAAGCAATGGTGGTTGTTCAGAAAGATGAGGGGATAGACTGGTCAGTGCATTTTCAAGATACCGATGCTTTCAAAGTTACTGAGACCAACCTGGCCAGTGTTCAAGACCTGAATGATGATTCATAGTCTGAGGTAGACAGTGTCCATGACGTTTGTGA
This sequence comes from Pulicaria dysenterica, assembly GCA_947179395.2. NCBI lineage: Eukaryota > Viridiplantae > Streptophyta > Magnoliopsida > Asterales > Asteraceae > Pulicaria > Pulicaria dysenterica. The sequence goes on along the minus strand of OX359293.1, from coordinate 43,989,830 downwards.
TAACGAGTCTGTACTGCCCACTGATGAGCATAATGTCAAATCATCTTCAGTGCCAGCTGCCGAACCAACGCCAGTGACTGTTCAAACTGAATCAGAAAATCCTAAGACGTGCATGACTGGACAAGCTGACTCAAAGGGTGCTCGCCGGTATAACCCGTGGATTGTTGATAGTGGAGCATCCAGGCACATGACAGGCGATCTGAGCCTTCTTTAAAATGTCAGAAAAATAAAAGGAGGGTATGTCAGCTTCGCGGGAGATAAGGGAGGTCACATCACAGCTCAAGGTTTCTTGTCTAATGGGAGAGTGAGCTTTGACAAAGTCAACTATGTCGAGCAGCTAGCAAACAACTTGCTGTCAGTCTCTCAAATCTGTGATAAAGAATTCAAAGTGATGTTTGACGACAAACAATGCTATGTGCTAAAGAAAGAATTTCAGATTCCTGAAGATATGGTTTTAATGTCAACTCCAAGACATAATGATCTTTATGTTCGGGACATGTCAAATGCTTCGGTGAAAGAGGTGGAGCATCAATGCTTTCTTACAAAGGCAACTGAAAAAGAATCCATCTTATGGCACAAGAGGATGTGTCACTTGAGCTTGAGAAAGATGAATCACTTAGTTCTCCATGAGCTAGTAACGGGGGTCAACCTGAAGAGTTTCCATCTACCAGACAAATGTGTTTCATGTAAAATGGGGAAGCAGACGAATAAACCCCACAAGCTGAAAAAGTACCACTCCATTTCAATCCCGCTTGAGCTACTTCACATGGATTTATTTGGTCCTGTGCAGTACAAGAGCATTCATGGCGATAGGTATTGTCTGGTAGTCACTGATGATTACTCAAGATTTTCCTGTGCGGTACAAGAGCACTCAAGATTTTCTTCTTAAAAGAGAAGTCTGAAACATTTGAGACGTTAGAAATCATGATCAACAAGTTAGAGACTATCTATAAGCTGAAGATCAGGAAACTGAGATCAGATAATGGAACAGAGTTCAAGAATCAGAAGATGGAGAAGTTATGTAATGAGAAGGGTATCCAACATCAGTTCAGTGCCGCATACACTCCTCAAATGAATGGAGTAGCTGAGAGGAAGAATCGGACCTTAATAGAGGCAGCACGCACCATGCTTGCTGATTCTGCTTTGCCCGTAAGGTTTTGGAACGAAGCTTTCGCTAATGCTTGCTACACACTTAACCGGGTCTTAGTGGTCAAACGATTTGGTAAGACATGTTATGAACTGTTGAATAATCGGAAACCGAACATCAGCCATCTTGAACCTTTTGGCGCTCCCTGCACAATGTTAAACCGTGAAGCCGAAGGTAAATTCAGTTCCAAGGTTGAAAAGGGTTATTTCTTGGGGTACAGTATTCCGAATAAACGGGTTTACAACTTAACGTCCAACTGTGTGGAAGAATGGTTTGAAATGGATGTACAACGGCATACTTCGCCTCCAACAAAAACTGGTGTTGCCTGGTTATTTGACTATGATAACCTGTTTGACTCATTCAATCTGCCACCAGTAGCACTAGAAGAAGATATTGCAATTCAGATGTTGTATGATCTACATAAATCTTCTGACAGTGCCACACCAAACCTGTCCTCTAGTTCTCCCATACCCACACTAAGTGATGTTGAATCTGACTCTGAAGATGAGCCACATACTCCACCAGCAAGGGTTCACAGGGTGAAAGTTCATCCAATGACCACACGTTAACATTTGAAGAGACACCCGTGGTTACCAATCTGGAAACTAATGTAGAGGCTCAGTTGCAGAGATCAAGTAGAGTTGATAGAAACCATCCTCCTGAGCAAATTATTGGCGATCCGAATTCTCATGTTCAAACCAGGAGGCAAGTGGCAACGCTATCAGGTTCTCAATCTTCAGAATCCCCGGGATTGAAACAGATGACAGACTTTTCCGATCTAGGTGCCAATTTGGTTCAGTCTGTGGACTTTACACAATGTCTGTGTTCGGGTTTTCTATCACAGATTGAACCAAAAGATCATATTGAGGCACTCAAAGATGATTCTTGGATTAATGCAATGCAAGAAGAGCTGCTGCAATTTCAAAAGTTGAACGTATGGCGCTTAGTGAATAAACCAAAAGGTGCTAAGTCCTTTGGCTGCAGATGGGTTCTGAAGTGCAAACGGGATGATCAGGGGGTGATTGTCAGGAACAAGGCAAGGCTAGTAGTTTAGGGTTTCAGACAAATTCCTGACATAGACTACACTGATGTGTTTGCTCCAGTTGCTCGGCTGGAAGCTATCCGGTTATTTCTCGCCTTTGCCTCGCACAAACACTTTAAAGTCTATCAAATGGATGTTAAAAGTGCGTTCCTGTACGGAGAAATTCAGGAGACGGTGTATGTCAACCAACCTCCAGGGTTTGTAGATCCTATTCATCCTGACAAAGTATACTTGCTGAATAAGGCGTTGTATGGTCTTCTTCAAGCACCGCGAGCATGGTATGAGACACTCTCTCAATATCTGACTGATAATGGGTACCGGAGAGGAACCATCGACAACACATTATTTATCAAGGGTGATGATAAAGATTTGATCTTGGTGCAAGTATATGTGGATGATATCATTTTTGGTTCTCCCAATCCGATTCTGTGTGAAGACTTTGCAAAGATTATGAAGGAGAAATTCGAAATGAGCTCAATGGGAGAGATGAAGTTCTTCCTTGGACTTCAAGTGGAGCAGACCGAGACAGGGATTTTTCTACATCAGTCGAAGTATGTAGCTGACATCCTAGCCCGTTTTGAAATGTCTACTGAGAAGACTGCTTCAACACCTCTTCCCATTAATCACGGCATGTCTCTAGATACTGAGGGGGAGTTGGTGAATGAGTCTCTCTACCGAGCGATGATTAGATCTTTGATGTATCTCACTGCATCCAGACCAGATATCATGTTTGCAACATGTCTGATGGCAAGATACCAATCCAAGCCCAATGTCAAGCATCTGATGATTGTCAAGCGGATCTTTCGCTATCTGAAGGATGCTCCTAATCTTGGACTGTGGTATCCATATGATGATAGCTTTGAGTTAACAGCTTACAGTGATTCAGATTATGGTGGATGCAAGAAGGATCACAAATCTACCTCTGGGGGTTGACAATTTCTCGGATCACGTCTTGTCACATGGCAGTGTAAGAAGCAGACTGCAGTTGCGCTCTCTACGTGTGAAGCTGAATACATTTCGGCGGCGAGCTGCTGTTCTCAGGTCATCAGGATTCAACAACAATTACGGGATTACGGTTTGCAATTCTATACTACTCCAATTTTTGTTGATAATACTGCTGCCATTGCTATCACTAAAAATCCTGTCCAACATTATAAAACCAAGCACATTGGTATCAAATATCATTTTATACGGGACTGCTGGGAAAAGAAATTAATTGATGTCGTGTCTATCCAAACTGAATTTCAAAAAGCAGACCTGTATACAAAGGCATTTGATAAACCCCGATTTTTGTTCTTAGTGAATGAAAACGGGATGAAAACCAAGTGTGAGGTTGTCTCCGATGATGCGACTTAGTGTCCTTATTCGTATTTGTGACTGTGTGTCTATTTTCTGTGTGGTTATATCTCGTTTGTCTTTGTGTTTATTTTCTGTGTGTTTTTCCGTTTCTATTTTCTAGGTATTTATTTCTTTAGTATTTTAGGGGGAGATAGGTGCAACATAGAAAATACAAAAAAATCAGAAAACATAGAAAATACAAAAAAATCAGAAAACATAGAAAATACAAAAAAATCAGAAAACATAGAAAATAAAAAAAAATCAGAAAACATAGAAAAAAAATATGAGAAGTTGATCCAACCTAAATGGAGAATGATGGCACACTGGCTGTGTATACAAAGTATGTCTAGTAAAATTAGGACTGAAGGCATGTACATATTCTTGAGAAAACTGTCTGAAAATTTGAGTCAAATCAGATAAGAAACAGATGGCGTGTAAGGCATATGATGAGAGTCTAGGCTGATAAGTGGTTATGCATGTGGAAATCCATCAAAGATTCAAACTATCGAGACATTCCAAGTCTACAAGTCAATAACAGTTGAGACTAACTTAGTCTGGTGCACACACCTGTTACCATACCAAATGTGCTTAGATGACAATGAGCAAAATGTAAAAAGAGGGTGAAAAATTGACCCCAATCTGAGATGTCAAAAGAAATAGAAACATAGATCTATTAGTGTTGAATTGTCAAAGAGCATAAAATGCAGTGACAAAAGCTCAACAGATAGATCTATTAGTTTTGAATTGTCAAAGAGCATAAAATGCAGTGACAAAAGCTCAACAGAAATTATCAGAAGAGGTGAAAAATTGACCTCCGTGTCAAAGAGCATAAAATGCGTTGACAAAATCACAAAGCACATAAGCATGGTGGTTGGGTACTCAAGTTGTGCATCCTACTGAGTAAGTCAAAACACTGTGAGATTTTAAAAGAGATAGTCTTAACCATGTACTCAGTTCTAGATAATCAGAAAATGTTGAAATCAAATCTGTCATTATCTGAGGAAAGTTAGATTGACAGACAGAAATTGAGAGAGTATGTTTGTGTCTAAGGTTCTGAAATGAATGATAATTAAGTATAGATGTGCTGGTACTGATTCCATATTGGAACCTTCTCACAAAAGGATTTAATTTCAGTAATTTATTTTTTGCAAATCTTTATTGTTTTCATTTCTGTCTCTTAGTTTTTAAGATTTAATTTGTTAACAGTCTGCATTTTCTTTTTCTTTATAATCAGAAAAATACAAAAAGATTTTTGGTGTGTTATTATTAATTTTTTTTTGTGTGTTTAGTTTTTATATAGTTTCTTGTGTTTTCGTGTGCTTAAAAGTTTATGACTTGCATTGAAGTTACTAACCGCTGTGTGCTGAGTACAGGATCATCAAATATTCTAACTTTATGTCAGAAATTCAATTCGCACGAAGTAAGAACACCTCGCACGAACTGTGTGATAAATAATGCGTTGTGTATGCATACTCGGCGGTCAAGGATCAAGAGGCGAAGTGAATCCCATTTCGCACGATGTGAAGCTCATCACGTGCGAAATGAATAGTCACTTCGGTTGTACACTTCAGATTTTAAACAATGGAACCTACTCAAATTGGAAGTTCTTCGGCCCAAAATGTGATTGAAACTGCATCTGGCAGTCAGAAAAAGGCGGATCTGAAAGCGGGTGACATGCACAACATCCGGGCCTTTCTGACAAAGAACAAATTAACAAGGGACTGTGATGAGATAATTGACTACTTGATGAGGTCAAGGATTTATACAGCAATCTCAACAGCCTGCACTGCCTACTCCTCACATCAACAAGAATTCTGGAGAACAGCCGTTTATGATGAATCTCTGGGTGGGATTCGAGGGGTGGTGCAAGAAAAACCCGTGCTTGTATCTGAAGGGGTATTGAATGAGCTACTTGAGCTAGGAGATGATATCGCAGATCCAACATCTCTGAACATCTGCCGTGTTAAGGGTTGTCTGCTAAGATGTAGATACACTGGGGAGATTCGAAATGAATCTGTGTTCAAAACCATGTTCTGCCCTTCATATCATTATTTGATGCATGTGATCTCACACTGTTTGGGGCCACGGAGAACTGGCCATGATCAGCTAAATCAAACGTTCTCTCACTTGTTTGTGGCGCTTGTGCTCAATGTTAAATTCAACATCTCAAGGGTTATTTTCAACTGCCTAAAGGAAAACTTGTCGAAAAAGGAGGGGCAGTTCTTGATGTATCTAAGATTTATCCAGATTGTGATTGATACACAAGTTCAGGGGTTGGTAAAAGAAGATAGTGATCGAATCAAGTTAAAACATATGAATGATCAAACGGTGAGACAGATGAGCAGATACATAGGCACTTCAGTTCCTCCTAAGAGACGTTTAATCTGCCATTTGGGAAACAAAGATTACCAGGCTCCGGAACGAAAACACTTATGGAGAAATGAGGGTTCAACCTCTCAAGTGGAAAATATTGAGATCATTTCGGATGATGAGGACGAGGAGGTTGATATCCAGAGCCAAGAAGCCCGTGATCCAACAGGGGGGGAGGCAATCCCGGGAAGCTTGGACGATATGAATGTTGATGACTTTTTCGAGGAGGATGAGGATGAGTTGACTAGAAAAAGGAAGGAAAAGGCTGCAGTAGATGAGCCTGAGAAAAAGAAGAAGAAAGTTTACAAGTTCAAGCCGCTGGTTGCTTCTGCAGAGATTATTGTCAAACCCTCCACAGCAACAGTCGCTCCAGTTACAGCCACTGCTCAATGTGCTGCAGGATCTTCTCAAACAGGCTCTCAGCTACCATCTATGGCTATCGAAGAAAATCTGAGCAAGCTCCAAGGTTACATGCTAGACATGATAAAAGATGAGAAAGAAAGGAAGCTGGAGCTAGCGGAAGTGAAACAGAAAATGATTGAGAAAGATGCTCAAATTGAAAATTTATTGAAAAGAGACGTGGAGAAAGATGCACAGATCGAGGATCTGCTGAAAAGAGATGTGGAGAAGGATATGCAGATCGAAAGTTTGGTGAAGAGGGATGAAGAGCGAGAACTGAAAATAATTGAGCTTGAGAAAAAGAATGAGACCATGGAACAGATCTTAATTGAATATACTCAAGAATTCAAAAGGTTGAAGGCTCAGGTTGAAAAGCAAGACGAGGAGGTGTTAAGGTTGAAGGAGGCTGCTGAGTCTGAACAAGCAGGAACATACTCAAGAGACGAACAAGGTTGATGTCAGTCTGTGTGACTTTGTAGTTATTGTTTTATGATGTAATTGAATGAAACAATCATGTATATTTAATCGTTTCTTGTGAAATGAAATGTTTGATTTTAACTTACACATGTTTATGGTTTCTTATTGCTGTGTGAAGATCTAATGATTGTTCAGCCATTGAAAGCTGAGATTCCTCAATCATCACGGCTGCTAAGTGTTCAAGGGTAGATTGTATCTCAAGAGGAGTATGAAGCTGAGGAAGGAGAAATTCTTCCATTTTTATCTAGAGAACAAATTGCTGAACTCTTACAGATTTCCATAGAGGACGTGATTCTAGAAGAGGTGGATCAAAGCTTTGTGCCACCACCTCAAGCTGAACAGGAACCGGTGTTTGATACCGATGAAATAGAAATTGAGGATGAAACGGATCAACACTATCCAGGCCAACAAACCGATGATAACCTGCCAGATCTTGCAGATCTCTTCAAAAATGCTAATGCTGAGGAAATCAACAGACGAGCTGAAGTTAGAGAACAAACAACTGTTGATTGTGACTTAGACAAATATCTGGGTGATAGGAAGTCTAAACAAGAGGAAAGAGAGGCAAGAAGAAAGAAATTTCAACGTTATCTTGAATGTCAGGCAGGAAAAGAGAAGAGGTCGAAAAGCTCACCAGAATATACAAAGTTTTATCAAACTCTTGGTAAATAGACTGATGGTGAAATAGTTGGTTGGTGCTATGTGCCTGAATTTAAAGTTTATGCAATTAAGAGGGAAAGGGGAGTTGAGTACTTCCAGAGAGCAAATGATATCCAAACTTTACCATTTTATGATATCCGACAACTTGCTCGTCTGCCCCTTTTAGACTGTGACAATCACAGCATGGCAAAATGGTTTGAGACACTGGTGAAGCGTGAGGCTCGCTTTGGATGGAAAAACTTAAAGCCTTATGTGCCAGGTGTCAAGAGCCATCCAACCAAGATATATCCACTGACAGGAAGGAAATTCAAAGTGCTTAATTGCAAAGCTCCTCGTTGTATGAAGAAGTTACCGTTGAGAACCATGCCTACTGGGTGGAGTGCAAGGTTTAAATGGTGGTACTTTAATGAGAAAACAACTGAGGCAGTGATCGTATTGGATGATGATCTGTCAGGTGGAGAAACGGTAAAAATATTTGATCCTATGTGGATTAAAAATTTTGGGAAAGACGACATTACTGTTTTGTACTACAATCCAATCCTCTACAAAAATCAGTATATGGAGTTGGCATTGCAGTTTCAAAAGGTCGTTCGAATTTGCTTTGCATTCGACATCTACGCTGGATCTGAAGAAGTCAAGTCTACAACTTTGTGTTAGCTAGATTGTCGTTTTGTTTGCTTTGTGCATTTTACTTTGTGTATTTTTGCTTAGTGCAATTTTTGTTGATAGAACTAGGTCTTAGGGGGAGTTTGTTGGTGCATATTTGTAAATCCCTAGTTCTTATCAATGAAATATATACATGCTTACTTGAAATGTTAATTCAAATGTGTTTTGATTAATGGTTTGCATGGTTATATGTTCTAAGTGGTTATTTATGTTTATCTTAAGCTTACAAGTACTTAATCATGTGTTGATGTGTGTTTGGAAGTTTAAGTATGTGTGAAGGTCATCACGTGCGTGATGAGTCCACTACGTGCGTAGTGGATCTCACTACGTGCGTGGTGAAGTAGTCGGTTAAAGTTAAATTAATTATCATTAAAACAACCGGTACGTGCGTACTTGATTCACTTCGTGCGTAGTGAAAGTTATTTAAGGTAAACGCGTATTCCACACTATAAATACGTATGAACTGCGAATTAGTTAAGGATCGACGAATCAACGGGAATGATCGGGGAATGACCTGTAATCGACCATAAGCCTTAGTGAGCATTCGAAATCGCAAGTTTAACCTCGGTAAACGCAAACTTAGTGTTAATCTCGAATCCAAGGGCAGTCTTAAGCATTCTGTGTGAGTTCTTAGGAGTCTGTTCGTGTTTCTACTCTGTGTGTTTCTTAGTGTTACTGTGTGCCGGACACCTAAGCAGATCTTAGAATCCTTAGGAGGTTTGGGAAATAGATATTCCGCGCTATTTCTCATCCTAGATCAGTCCTAGCATTAGGGTGTTTTCGTTTAGAACCCCCACGGTCCTACACGTAGATAGACTGTAGGTTATACGTATGAAGTGTTCCTCCAACCCTCAGTGTTGTGGTTACTTCATTGAACCTTTCTGGTAACACATGCAGAAATTTCAGCACAAGTTCAGCTTCATCTTTCTTAACACCCACACTTAGTAGGTTATTTATCAAGCAGTGAAACCTTGTGAACAAATCAGGCAAGGTTATATTCTTCTTCGAAAAGAAGTTTTCATAAGATCTATTCAGATGACTCTTCTTTTGCTGCTTGACCAGATCAGTGCCCTCGTATGTAATACTTAATGTATCCCAGATCTCTTTTGCAGTTTCACACCCAGTCACTGTATGCAAGATCTCGTTGGTCAGGGCATTTGCTAGAACACTCTTTGCCTTGTCATCCAGATTGAAGAGTTTCCAGTCTTCATCTGTCCAGGATGCAACAGGCTTCCTTACTTCTTTTTCACTTCTTTCTGTTTTGTCTGCGGACGTATCACTGACAATAGCAGGAATTTTGGGGATGATTGGTCCTTTAGTGATGACATCGGACATACGATTGTCAATGGACTTGAGGAAAAACATGGCTCTGAATTTCCACATAGGATAATCAGATCCATCAAAGATGGGACAGCCGTTGGTAGACATCTGAGGAAAGTTTGATGAATTGTTGCTTGTAGACATTGCGAACTTTCTCAGAATCTTGAACTTTCAACGTATGAAATTGTTCAGCCTGCTCTGATACTAGTTGTTGGTCCCTTGGTGAGAATAACAGCAAGCAACAGATGTGTATAAGGGGAGTTGAATACACTTTCTGCAGAAATTGAACAAATCAAAATAAAGTGTTAGACATAGTAAATCAAACCACAGTCGAATTCTTTGCTTTTCATTAATAAGAAGATGATTACAGACTCTATCAAGTAAGAAACACTTGATATGTAATAACCTAATGTAAATCTCTCAATCTTTCAAACTTTGCTATCTATAATCAACTTATGATTATAGATACCTGATATTGTCAATTTTATACATAAAATATATATCTGATTATTGAAAATATCTAGTTTTTAATAAGAAAATATAGCCGAAATGTTGAAAAATAGTTCTAATATTTTAATCAAGGCTATTTCAAAGGTACAATGCGGAAAAAGGGATAACGCGTGTCAAACCGAGAAAAGAACGCACAAAAGACTAAAGAAAACTACTCACCTAACCCCCGCGCCGCGGGCCTTATCCTATGCCGCGCCGCGGGACTACAAGACAAAAGATTCCTTTCTGAGCCGCGAGCTGTCAGAATGCAGAAGTCAATACGGCGCAGGAATCTTGTCAGGCCTATACCGCGCCGCGGGTCAACACCTAGGCCACGACGCGGGAACCGTCGACCTCTCCCTATAAATAGAAGCCATTCGTGTTCAGTTGAAGAGAGAGCCAGAAATAAAGAGCAGAACTTATGCTCCGTCCCACTCTCGTTCCAGTCGATTTAGTCCAATATATTTCACTTTCCATATGTTAGATTAGCGTAGTTTACGTTAGATTGTTCGTTATTTGCCGTTTCAAGTTTGTTGCTGTATTTCCAGAAGTTAGTTGTTGTATTTCCATTTCCAGAAGCTGTAGAGCGCATTAATTTCAGTAATCTTCAATTAGGTATCTTCTTTCCTTTAAATATGTGTTCGCTATTTTACCATTTCCGTATTTCCGTTAACATGATTAGCTAGATTCGTTCCGCCTAGTCACGATGAATCCAGATTAATATAAATATGTAGTTGTTATACGCAGGTTATTCTGGAATGATTTTAACTAAGATATGAAAATGATATTTCTTAAATAATGTAACGTTATATTTGGTTATTTTGTATAATACTATCATTTCATGCAGGTATTCGGTATTGCAAGTGTTGAAAAACCATTTGGTTAGCATATCTGTATCTTTATACATATATATTTAAACAGACTCATATTTATATGCATATGCTCATGGACCCACTTGAGGTGTAAGATACGTATAAGTCTGGTATGTGTATGTAGGGACATATGCTCATGGACCCACTTGAGGTGCCTGAAATGATATATTATCTTAATACCCAAATATATATCTTCTTACCGGATGTCGAAAGATGATGGTAATTATCATGTTTATTATTTCATTAAGAGATAAATACTGACATTTTAAGTAAAACGGGATAACACCCGGGAAGCGAGGTTTTATCTAACCGGTGTCTTAATAATACAAGGATTAAGTCAGAATTATCACTTATTTGTACTAAAAAGATAAATCATGTTTTTAAGACAATCTTAGTTAAATCGGACTTTTATAACCGGATTAGTTAACACTACTAATTAATATTAATTTGGAGGATTCATGACTAGGTATTTATTTTAATCTGTATTCCTGTTAGTTTTGCCTTAGTTTAATCTGTTTATGCCCTGTAGTTTAGTTCCACTTTTCCCCATGATTATTATTAGCTAGACAATAGGTTTGGATTTAAGTAGCCTCACTTATCTCTTACCAGTGTTCGATAAATCATCGGTCTTACCAGTAGCCTATATTACATATGTGGGTGCTCTGCCCGTGTGCGTTATTTTAGACTAGTAGTAATTCCAAATTAAAACCTTTCCGTGACATCATCTCGCGTTACCAAAAAGACGCGTTTCGCGCGCGCACCAAGGTTTTTGGACCGCTGCCGGGGAAGTTTAAAAGATAATGTTGTAAAATAATCCAAACTATTGATTTAGCACTAGTTAATTAAAATACTCAACAAAAATGCTTGACTGAGTGGTGTCTAGAATAACAGCATTGGTTGGGTTGCTGGATTTCCGAAAGGTTATATACCGAAAGGTGCCGAAAGGATCCTGCCCTCCAATCGACCTGCCTGGCCACTCTTTTAAGTAGCAAAACTTCATAATATCTTAAAAGTGACTCGTTCTTCATCCTCTGAAATTGTTAATCCTTTTTCTGAACCTGAACGAGAATTTCGTCGTCGTCTGCGAAACTCACGTAAAAGAACCGAAATGGCTGAAAATCCACCTCCGCCTCCTATTAGAACAATCGGTGAATATGCACGACCCGATGTCAACACTATTCATCAAAGTGTTATCAGACCCACAGTTGCTGCCAATAACTTTGAGATTAATGTCATTCAAATGTTGCAATACTCAGTCCAATTCTATGGACTTCCGAATGAGAATCCTAACGATCATATCTCAAGTGTCTTAGAAATCTGTGATACTTTCAAAATAAATGGTGTTTCCAATGATGCCATCCGATTGCGTCTTTTTCCTTTTTCGTTGAGAGATAAGTCAAAACTTTGGCTTAATTCCCTTCCAGCCGGTTCCATCACTACAAGGAATGATTTGGCCGAAAAATTTGTACTTAAATATTTTCCACCGTTAAATACGACCAAATTACGAAATGATATTTCTTCATTTTGTCAGCAAGAAGGTGAATCTCTTTATGATACTTGGGAAAGATACAAATATCTTTTAAGAAGATGCCCACATCATGGACTACCCCCGTGGTTAGAAGTTCACACTTTTTATAACGGGTTGTCCAATGAAGCTTGTCAAATGATTGATGTTGTTGCGGGAGGAGCTCTCACAAGTAAAACTCCTGAAATGGCTTATGAACTCATTGAAGAAATGGCAATGAATAATTATCAATGGCAATCTCCAAGAGTTTTACAACCAAAAAGTCAGGATGTTATTGAAATTGATTCTGTTAAGCGGTTATCCAATCAAGTCGAGGCTGTTAGAACTGTATTATTGTAATAGAATATGAGTTATAACAATAGTTGAGGGTGCTTATTGTAAATATACCTAATAGGTATATAAGCCTTGTGCTACACAAGGAAATGTAAGGATTGCCACACTTACATGAAATAAACTATGTGTGTTTTGAAGGTGAAACGAGATTCTCTCTCTATCTCTTCATAGTTATCTTAGCAATCCTTCATTCTACCGCTTGTTTATTACTAACACTTCTCACGAAGATCGTCCGTAAACTCGGATGATGCGGTGAGAACGAGAATCGACATAACATCAGATTCGTCAGCCAGATACTGATAGTAAGTGTCATACTCACTATCCTGGGCATCTACCCCTGGTCGTTCTGGAGGCAATGTCTCAATGATGTGAATCTTTCCCTGTGCATCCAAAACATTTTTTCAGATGCATCTTCCAAACAGCAAAGTTTGGACCCGAAAGCTTCCACTAGCTAGTGATGAGACTTAGAGACTCTCTTGGTGAATAAAACGGAATAACAGATAAATAAGACATCTACAGAAAAAGAAAAGATAAAACCGATTCAGCATTGATTACATCTTCTAATAATTATTACCTTTTAAACAATAAATTATTAGACTAGGATCTATATTTTACATTTCCCGATGCAAGGTTTGGGCACTTCCCACCGGGACAATGCTATTTCTGGTAGGTAAAAACTATACCAATCGTATCCTAACTGGACACGACTCCTAGATCCGCGGGACATCGGTTACAAGAACCGTGCATGTTTAGTCCCTCTAGTGCATTTTGGGCCGGGACTCCCGATTATCACCTAAATATATCGCATGGCTTTCTGAAGCTCCCACTGGCTCCTGCATCCAATCCTGCTTCCTGCTCCTTGGTTCTAGAATCAGCTTCAAAAATATTCTAATAATACTATTCTATTCTATAATCTAAAACTAGAAATAATAAAAAATTACAAGATGATCAAAGGCACGCAGGGCCACTAATTCTAGTACTTTTACAAAATAGAATAGGGGTTGTAAGTGGCACGCAGGCCTCCCCACACCATAGAAAAAATAAAACCAATCACAACCACAAGTGCAGAAAAGTAAACAATCCACAAGGTCTAAAAGAGGGCTCGGCTATGACATCCCAAACATGTATTTAAACTAATACATACAAAACTGGTTCTAATTATCATATCCCGACGAATTAACTTGACTTTTAACAAACTGTTAAAAATCATTTGGTTTAAAATAATAAAGATTATTTAATTATTGTTTACGCGTATAGAGTAACTAAAATAATTAATTATAACCAATACTTGATTAAAATTAACATTTTATATATATAAGTTTTTATAAAAATAAAACTCATATAATATTTTTAGTTTTAATCCTGTTAGGTGTTACCCTAAACCCAAAAAACTAAAATACACTTTTGGACCTCAAAACTGGGCCAAAACGTGAGACCGTGGGCCGACCACAAACTGGGCCGAAACCACATGGGCCGCAGGCAGCAGGCCTCGGCTGGGCCGCCCCTACGCCGCCGGTTCCCTGGGCCATCGATCACCACTTGCCACTGACCAGTCTGGTGGCAGCGAACGGAACAGCCGACGCAGACCTAGCCAGCCGAAACTGACCGCCGACGCCGCTATCCCTTGTTGGCCTCTGTCGTACGCCGCCGCCAGTCACGGTGATGAAACCGCCGCCGGCTACCAACATTACGCAAAACAATAAAATAATAATAATAATATTTAAAATTTAAACCTTAAACCTTATCCTTTTATCATAACTAATTTATGTTATCCATTTAAAAATCTAAACTTGATTTTTAAAATACTTGGATAAACAAAAAGAAAAAGTTAAAACTTGATAAAAGAAAAAACTATTCATCATGATAAAAAGAATCCTACCTAGTTCCCTATGAGGTTAGAAGTGGCTCTGATACCACTGAAGGGTTTTGTGGGGTATAAAAACATATTATCATACATGCACAGCGGAAATCAAAACCCCCTCCAGTGATTTCATCTAACTCATACAGGAACTAAAAGAGAAGAGGATTAGAAAGTTATACCTTTAGGGATTAAAACTTTTCTTTGGCCTCTAGACAGCTGCAGGCTATCCACCGCTACTGCACCGCCTCGAACTGGCTGCTAGACCGCCTAAGGATTAAACCTCGGATCAAACCGTGACCCGTGTGTATGTGTGAACCTTTGCCGCCATCGACGACCACCTGCGGCAGCCTTGCGCCGCCGTCGACAGCCACCTGCGGCCTTGCGCCTCCGCCGATCTCGAAGAGAGAGAGAGAGGTCGGCCGAGAGAGGGTAGAGAGAGAGAGTGTTAGGGTTTTTCTTTTAGGCTTGTAATTGAATAATGTGATTAATGAGCTTAATAAGGTTTATATATAATAAACCCTTATTAGGCCTAAGCCCGTTTAATTAAAGCCCAGCTTTAATTAAACTATTAACCAATTACACAAAATACCCCTTGACCTTTCTAGTTAGTTAATAACTATTAATTAACTGGTCCCGTTAATATTTAAATTAAATATTAACATCTCTCTTTTAAATAATAATTAACTATTATTATTTTTCTCTTTCTCGGTAATTAATTAAACTAATTAATTATTTCTTTTTCACACAAAAAAGGTTATAATCCAAAAGGTTCTAATTTGGGTGTGCAACGGTGTGATCCTTTAGTGTCACATAGCATTGGACACGATGATACTTGTTATCTATCGTTGCACATAATCTAACAGTGGGGAGGCCTGCGTGCCACTTACAACCCCTATTCTATTTTGTAAAAGTACTAGAATTAGCGGGCCTGCGTGCCTTTGATCAATCTTGTAATTTTTATATTTCTAGTTTTTTTTAGACTTTAGAATAGAATAGATTATTAGAATAAATATGGAGCTGATACAAGAACCAAGAACCAAGGAGCAGAGAGAAGGATTGGATGCTGGAGCCAGTGGGAGCTTCAGAACGCCATGCCATGTGTGTTGTGTATTTCCACTTAGGTTTTGACCGTCGGGTTTTTCGTGTGGCTCACGAAACCGACATTAGTTAAGGGCAAGGCTAAGGCATAGTTGTTTGTGGTTGTTTTATTTCTTTACATATTATATATATTGGTGGTTGTAATTAACACGATGAAATAAAACAAGGGTTTTAATAATAGTTAATTATTGAAACAGATGTTTTTTTAAAAGAAAACTGGCATTAAAGTTTTTCACGTTAAAAACTTGGAAATCCTTTTTAGAAAAATCTTAGATCAGTGTGCTACCCACCTAATGGTACACCCTTGCTGTTAAACGGTACTCGGGTGTCGGAAGTGCCCAAACCTTGGGCATCCGGGTTCAAACCATTGCGGGAAGGGGCATGAAAGGTGGTTCTGCGATAATCGGGAGTCCCGGCCAGAATTCATGCTGTCTTAGGTGGTGCGATCTATTTTGGTGATAATCGGGAGTCCCGGCCCAAAATGCACTAGAGGGACTAAACATGCACGGTTCCTGTAACCGATGTCCCGCAGATCTAGGAGTCGTATCCAGTTAGGAAACGATTGGTATAGTTTTTACCTACCAGAAATAGCATTGTCCCGGTGGGAAGTGCCCAAACCTTGCATCGGGAAATGTGAAATATGGATCCTAGTCTAATAATTTTTGTTAAAAGGTAATAATTATTAGAAGATATAATCAATACTGAATCGGTTATATCTTTTTCTTTTTTTGTAGATGTCTATTATATCTGTTATTCCGTTTTATTCACCAAGAGAGTCTTTAAGTCTCATCACTAGCAAGTGGAAGCTTTCGGGTCCAAACTTTGCTGTTTGGAAGATGCATCTGAAAAATGTTTTGGATGCACAGGGAAAGCTTCACATTATTGAGACATTGCCTCTAGAACGAACAGGAGTAGATGCCCAGGATAGTGAGTATGACACTTACTATCAGTATCTGGATGCGAGTCTGACGTCATGTCGATTCTCATTCTCACAGCATCATCCGAGTTTACGGATGATCTCCGTGAGAAGTCTTCTTATGAGGTTGTTCAAGGATTGGAGCAGAAGTTCAAGTTTAGTGAATGGATATGTCGTATGCTACTGATGAGGGAAATCCTTTCAGCCAAGATGAAAGAAAGTTAGCCTATTAGCGATCATCTCATTAACATGAGAAGGCTCTTGGATTGCTATGAGAGCTTGGGGTCAAAATCAAAACCACATGAGCTAGTTATGCTCTTGTTCGGTTCCTTGTCGGACTATTACCAGAAAAGAGTATTGTATGTCCTCGGTGATTTTGAAATGACTGTCGCAGGGTTGCACGAAATCCTCATGTGCATTAGCGACAAGTTGAACCCGGAGCAGCTAGAGTCACCAGTTGTGGACCCTATGCAGGAGGATGACTGGCTGGAAGAACTTGGAGAAATTTGTTGCCCAGACTGTGGTAGCAAGGATTAATGCGAGCACTCACTCGACATAGATCAGCTGGACATTGGTTCGCCCAATGATACAGATATCTTTATGATAGATTGTCTTGTTACTTCTTATGAATCATGGGTATTGGATACCGGATGTGGTCATCACATATGCAATCATTTGCAGGGATTCAAGAGAAGTAAGAAGCTGAGACAAGGAGATATGGACCTGCGGGTAGGCGAAGGCTCCATGGTTGGTGCTGAAGTTGTAGGGACATATTGTCTTAGTTTGCCCTCGGGCATGGTCTTAGAACTAGAACCTTGTTATTATGTTGTAAGCAAATTCCACCAAAGGCAGATGTGAATCCCATGAACCCCCCAAACTCCAATACACAAGCCCTGAGCATATCTTCTAAAGTCTGAATAGTTCTCTCTGACTGACCATCTGTTTGCGGGTGATATGCCGTACTCAAATTTACCCTGGATCCCAATTCCTGTTGCAATCTGTTCCAGAAGCTAGATACAAACCTCGAGTATCGATCTGAAACAATAGATAGCGGAACTCCATGTCTTGAGACTATCTCATCAATATACAATTGAGCCAATTTACTTAAAGAAGCAGTTTCAGCAGTAGCAAGGAAGTGAGCACTCTTGGTTAATCTGTCAACTTTAACCCAAATCATATCATGGCCGCGTTGAGTTCGTGGAAGTTTAGTTACAAAATCCATCGTTATGTGATCCCATTTCCACTCAGGTATTTCTAACTGTTTCAATGACCCGTACGGTTTCTGATGTTCAGCTTTCACTTGAGCACAGATATGACACATCCCAACAAACTTAGCTATATCTGTTTTCATTGTAGGCCACCAATATCGAGTTTTTAAATTATGGTACATTTTCGTGCTACCCGGATGTATTGACAGTCTAGATTTATGAGCTTCATTCAATATTAACTCCCTTAAGTTACCAAACTTCGGTACCCATACACGTGTACGATAAACCCTCAAACCACGTGAATCAATAGTTAACTCATGTTGTCGTTTAACCATCAGTTCATCCTTCAGATTTTCATCTTTCAAAGCTTCAAACTGAACAGCCAAAAGTTGATCCACTAAATCAGACTTAATCTCTAATCACATGAACTTTACAGTATCTGAAGATCCTTTTCTGCTGAGTGCATCTGCAACCACATTGGCTTTACCTGGGTGATATCAAATATCACAATCATAATCCTTAATTAGTTCCAACCAACGGCGTTGTCTCATGTTCAGATTCTTCTGTGTAAACACATACTGAAGGCTTTTATGATCAGTACATATAATACACTTGGTTCCATACAGATAGTGCCTCCACAGTTTTAATGCAAATACTACTGCCGCTAATTCTAAATCATGGGTTGGGTAGTTTCGTTCATTCAGTTTCAATTGTCTAGAAGCATACGCGATCACTTTACTCCTTTGCATCAGAACACATCCCAAACCCGCGTGAGAAGCATCGCAGTACATAACAAAATCCTCTGAACCCTCAGGCAACGAAAGAATAGGAGCTTGGCATAATAACTGTTTCAACGTTTGGAAAGCATCTTCCTGGGTTGAACCCCAAAGAAACGGAACATCCTTTCGAGTCAATTTAGTCAACGGACCAGCCAGCTTAGAAAAGTCTTTGATAAATCTTCGGTAATAACCTGCCATACCAAGGAAACTTTTTATCTCAGTTGGTGTTTTAGGAGCACTCCAGTTCATTACAGCTTCAATCTTAGACGGATCCACTTTGAAACCTTCTGGGCAAATCACATGACCCAGAAACTGAACTTCACGTAACCAAAACTCGCACTTCGAAAATTTGGCATATAGCTTGTGTTGTTTCAGAATCTTCAATACTTGTCTCAAATGCTGATCATGCTCATCCTCAGTCTTTGAGTATACTAAAATATCGTCTATAAACTCAATGACAAACTTGTCTAGAAAAGGTCGACAGACACGATTCATCAGATCCATAAATACTGCAGGAGCATTCGTCAAACCAAACGGCATCACCAGAAATTCATAGTGACCGTATCGAATACGAAAAGCAGTCTTTGGAATATCCTCCTCTGCTACCCTGACTTGATGATAACCCGATCTCATATCTATCTTTGAGAAGTACGAAGCCCCTTGTAACTGATCAAACAAATCGTCGATTCTTGGCAACGGATACTTATTCTTGATAGTTCGTTTATTCAACTCTCTGTAATCAATACACATGCGAAGAGTTCCATCCTTCTTCTTTATAAAATAAAACAGGTGCACCCCAAGGCGAAGAACTCGGACGGATAAACCCCTTATCAAGTAACTCCTGAATTTGTGTCATCATTTCTCTAATTTCAGATGGAGCCAAATGATACGGAGCTTTAGCTATCGGTGAAGTACCAGGAATCAGATCTATCTTGTATTCAACATCGCGAACAGGAGGCAATCCCGGTAAATCATCTGGGAACACTTTCGGATAATTAGATACAACCCGAACATTGGTAACTGCTTTCTTCTCTTTCTTCACATCAATCGCGTAGGCCAGGAAAGACGCACACCCTTTAGCTAGAGATTTTCTAGCTTTCATAAACGAGATGATTGGAAAAGAAGAATAAGTTCTATCCCCACGAGCCACGACATGCGACCCATCAGCCAAAGGAATACTAATCAATTTCTTGTGGCACTGAATACTAGCTCTATGGTGACTTAACCAATCCATGCCTTATACTAAATCAAACCCTGGAATAGGCATCAGTAAACAATCTACAAGCAGTCTAGTACCATCAATATCTATAGACACCCCAGTCACAGAAGAAGTTACAGGCACTAACTTACCATCAGCTACTTCTACTTCTAAAGGAGAAGCAATAACAGTAACAGGTAGTTTCAGTTTGTCACATAAAGCTATTGACATGAAAGATCTATTGGCACCCGAATCAAATAACACACGAGCAGGCACAGAGTTCACAATAAACATACCCGTGATAACATCATTGTTATATGTAGCTTCTGTAACCGTCATCTTAAAAGCTCTACCTTCCGCAGAAGGTGCGTCTTTCCGTTTCTGACCTGCAGACGATCCCCCGACAATTGCTACCTCATGCCCCGTCCCCTTCGGCCTCTGATTCGTGCAAGCCCCAGCTCTATGACCTTCCTCGTGGCAGTTCCAGCAGACATTGGCTTTAAACCTACAAACAGATGGTTCATGACCAAATCTGCCACATCGTAAGCACCGTTTGGTCTGAGTTGTGCAAGGACCGGTGTGACTAGAGTTGCATGGTTTACACCACGGCTTTTTCTGGAAAGACCCCAAACCCTTTGATTTCTGATCCCCTCGGTTCTGATTACTCTGCCACTTCCCTTTATTCCCTCCTTGATTTCCACCATATTTGTGAGATAACCCTTTCTCACGATTCATCCTCTCCCGGGATTTTACATCACCTTCTGCAGCTCTAGAGAGAGTAAAAGCTTTTACCAAAGAAATTTCCATTCGGGTGTTACCCCGATACTCAGGTAACAAAGCTTGAACAAAATGATCGATTTGAGAAGGCTCATCAGGAACCCACTGTTTGGCAAACCTTAACTTCTCATTGAACTTTGCAATCAGTTCGTCCACAGACATCCGATCATTCTGAGTCAAATCCATGAATTCTCGTTTCACCTTGGACAGATCATAAGTATTGCAGAACTGTTCACAAAACTTAGCTTGAAATTGATCCCAAGTTATAGAATTCATCACTTCCCTAAACAGATGAGCAGTTAAAGAATCCCACCATGTTGCCGCTTGGCCCTTCAATCGCTTTGTAGCAAACTTAACTTGATCCGATTCTTCATAGTTATAGGTATCTAATGCTTTGGCAGTCTCCCTCAACCAGTTCAAGGTATCGGTAGGATTAGAACTTCCAATGTACTCAGGTGGTTGGCAATCCAAGAAATCCTTGTACTGACATCTAGGTTTAAAACCTCCTTGGGTTGGATACCAAGGAATGAAGAAGTTCGGTTGAGACTGATACTGTTGTTGGGTTTGGTATGGTTGAGACATAGATGGCATCGACACAAACGGTAAGGTTCCAAATGGTGTTGACACGGTATTAAACGGTGCAGCTGAGTAAATTGGCGGTGGTATTGACTGGATGAACACAGCTGACTCCCTGGGCATGTGGATAGTCTGGGTTTGCTGCGAAGACTAAGTTTGTTGTTGTTGTTGTTCTAGTTCCTGAACCCGATCTCTCAGAGTTTGCAGAGTATCTTCCAACTGTAGCACATAATCTTGTTGATCAGATTCATCGTTGTGGGAAGTACCGGCTCTGTGGTGCTGCTCATTGACTGCCATGGAGGACTGATTGTTTCTTCTGGGGGACGCAGGGGTAGTTGTCTGGTTCACGTTATCAGCCATTTTCTATGCTATACACAGCATCTCACCAATTGTTAGATATAATCCGTTAGTTTAAACACACTAACTACCCTCAAAGCTACACTACTAATTACCCACCCTGGAAATACTGGACTGACCAGAGCCTAGGTTCGAGTATTGCACAAATCATTCATACATATCCTCAAACCAGGGCTCTGATACCAACTTGTAACACTGTACTTTTTAAACATATAATTTACTACACGCGGAAGCTAATTACATAAAATTATCTTATTTATATAACATATACAAAAGATTTAACTTGTTTAATGTACAAAGTCTTTTACAGTGTTAATAACAAAAGAGGCTCTTTCAAAATCTTGATATCAGAGTACGGTCTGTCCATATTTCCAGCCAAAAGCATCAAAACTTACCACTGAGTATCTGCAAAACAATCTAGTGGGGAATTAGCACAAAGCTAAGTGAGGGAACCAATATCTAATCATAAACAAAGAAAACATGCATAAATCCAAATAGATCATGAATCCCAGGAGAACCGGTGGTGTTGCAAGCACCTACAACCAAGGTCGGCCAAAACCAAGGTTTACCGATAGCCTTGCTAACATGGACAAAAGTATCAGACCTCTTGAATACCACAACGGTACTTCAAGATCAGATACTGTAAATCCCCCAAGCAATAGGCCCAGCATCAAACTTATCTCCAAATTAACATGTATATACAATCCAAACAAGAGCATTCCAAATAGGATATCATATTCTCTATATAAAAATATATAGATCCACTCACCAAAGTCTTCAAAGTTTTGGAGCACACTCGAGTGACTAATTCACTGAGTCTTCTCAATTCCTGAGACTGAAGTAACTCAAATCAGTATTCAATTCATAATACTGATCCAAAATAGATATCATATCTAACCATGTAATTCATGTATGTGTACATACACACATATATATATATATATATATATATATATATATATATATATATATATATATATCATACATGAATTCAAAAGATATACAAGTCAAGTTTATCTTCAATTCACCAAATTCCGAGTAAATCTCAAATCTGGTTAAATTGAATCCCGAGTAAAGGCCAAATACCAATAATCCTCAATTCCGATAAAACTAAATGTAAATCCGATAGTACCAATTCCAATAGAATCAAATCCCGAGCAAAGGCACAATCCGAGCATAGGCACAATTCGATAATATGTACAATCCGATAAAAGTTACAATGCGAGAAAAGTTAAAATCCGATATAATCCTTCGATTCCGAGTAAAGGTATAATCCGAGAAAAGGTACAATCCCCGAGAATAGGAATACCGATAAAAGTGTTAGGGCATAGTTTAAACAGCGAGAAATATCCAATACCGAGAAAATGTCCAATCCTGATAATATCATATCCGAGAAATATGTTAAGGCATTTCAATGCTATTTTAGTCGGATTCCGATATAATCCCAATCCGATAAAAGAGTTTGGGAAATTTCATAAGTGTTATGTCGGATTTCATCTAATACCTAGATATTATGTCGGATTCTCCCTAAATCCCGATAATATCAATCGGATTTCACCAATCCCGACTGATTCATAACCCAATCTGACTGATTAAAGTGTTCTTCCCCAATTTTAGTTTCTAACTTAAATTTCTCACTGATTTCATGTATACAAGTTATATAAACTTCAAGGAATCATCAAATCCATATAAGCAACAAGTATAAGTCATAAAATCTAGCATGCATACATCCTACTACATCAATTTATCAAGATTCAATCCGTATTCATACAATTTTAACAAAAACCGAATACAAACATTAATTAACCAATTCAATTCAGTTATCTAACCTCGATGTTATGCTATTCCAATAATCAGATTGAGCATGCAAGAGTAAAGGATCAAATTGATTGAATCTTTTCTTCTTTCTTTTGATTTCGGCCGAGAGTACACAAACACACACTACACTATGCTAATTTGCATGAAATGGAAATCAAAGGGAGTTGAAGTGGTGACTAAGCCATCATTCACGGCTAGCACATAACCCACTAACCACATTTTCTAATTTAATAAATTTCAATTATAATTAATTAATTAACCAAATAACCACAAAATCAATTAATTCACATAATAAATTAAATCCCAAACTAATTTGATTAATTACCTTAATTAATCTAGGCCGAGTATGAGGGTGTTACATACATGGTGTGCCACACAAAACCATGTCAAAAATATGTTTTGATCAAGATTATCAAAATCACTCAAGACACTAAAGACAATCCTAGTACATATGCATTAGTGATTCTAAGACCAAGTTTACAATCACATATTCATATATACTCCTATAAGTATATATTTTCATGCACGTCATCCCAAGCCATAAAAAGCATATAAATGTAGGAACAAAAATATAGTCGGATTTCAATCAGATCCGAGACTGATTCAAAATTGGTCAAAACTGGATTTTTGCAAACACAAAATTTTTGTTTTAAAATTTCCCAGAAAATGGTCAAGGATAGCACGGGCACGGGGTGCCTTATGAAGGGTATGGACGTGCCCACTAGTCTGCCATAGAGACAGTTTCATACTTTGCAAAACTAGATTCTACCTGGTACGGTCCGTACCTCCAAGGCATGGTTGTACCCCGGCCAACGTCACGCCCGTGCCTCGGGAGGTCGGTCATACCTAGTTGCCAGAAATACAAAATCAAATTTAAAACATATTCTATGAGTACGGCCCGTGACCCCACATGCACAGCCGTACCCGGCCGCTGGCACGGCGCGTGCCTTAAGAGGTATGGATGTGAGATCATAAACGGTTTGAAAATGGTTTGCTCAAATTATACACACATATGTACACCCATAAATTGGTACCAAAAACTGAATGTAATACAAACAGGCATTACGAGTTTCCAAAATACATTTATAAAAATTAGGTCAAACAGGAGCTTCGTCGTTGTTTTCACTACCTGCAAAACATCCCACATAGTATCTGATAAGCTATGAGACTTAGTGAGTTTACGACACTGTCAATCATATAAACACATGTTTATAATCACATATACATAACACACATGTAACAGGAACATGCCATCCTCTAGTTCTAGACCTAGGGCAGCATCTGAGCTACATTACTATACTAAATTTGATCCACTACTGCACAAAGTAGTATGCTATAAACACATATGAATGTTACATGGTTGTCTTCTAATACAATAATACACATGTAGCACATATGAACAATAGTCAAGAAGACTCACCTTATAAGCTGTTAATTGGCACAACACTGTATATCACTTGATAAGTCATCCAAACATGATCCTACACATATAACATAACAACACGTAATCAAAAGCACGTCCTGATTTGAAAATAGCCCTACACGGGCCGTATACCTTGCACCCTATACGACCACATATGGCCACATGACCTATGTTGACCAATTATGCTACACGGGTCACGCACCACCTTACACGGGCCATGTACCTCATATGTTACACGACCATGTATGCCACACCTAAACAATGACCGTCATAATACCTACAAAGGCTGTGTACTTCTACACGGGCCATGTAGATTACCGGACTTGTAGGCTCTACTTCTTGCATGAGTTGTTTTTGCCATTTTCACCCAATTTTAACACTTCAAATCGATTTTTATCTTAGTAGGGGTGTTTTCCTACATCCCAACCAGCTTGTAACATCAAAATACACAACAGGAACATGAGTTATATCATCTAAACAAATGTTCAACCCTTTGAATCATTGAAACCCACATAAACAACCTAACAAAAAAACACACCTTGCTAATCTAGGGGTTGTAGTGATGATCAAAATATGCTAAACTTGATACTTTTCTTGTTCAAAATCGCAAAAGCAAAAGAGCACAACAACTCACGTATGTATGCAAGTATAAGTATGTGTCTGATGTTTGTGTTGAAGGTTCCATGAAGAAAACCAAGGAGGTTTGCTCATCTATCCACATCTATACCATATACACATAAATGGCCCATAAACTTAGTAAGTTCCATTTTGACAATTTTAACCCCTCAAACTTTATAAACACATCTATCACATATGAGCACTTAATGCACATATAATTACATACAGTGTATCTAATACACATATATAATTATGATTACTCGAATCTGGGTGTTACATTTGTACCTAGTATTTTCTAAAACCGAGTATGAATATTTTAATTATTTATTACGTTGTGTATAACTAATTATTTAATGATGATATATGATGAACTTTAATCATGTTTATGATGTAGTTAATGTAGACAGACTCCTAAGATATAAAGATGATGCCTAGTACGAATAATGTGTCCTCATGAGCAGAGTGATGGTTAGTTGTTGGGTTTTCTAGATGATCTTGGAAATACTTGGTGTACTAGGCATGTTTGACAAACCATGATAAGGTCAACATGCATAATACCATGATGTTGGAATTAGGGCCTAGTGATTGGGGCATGGATGAACGACTGTTTTTTGAAGTAGCTATTCCAAATGGATCATGGGGGTTTGAGTACAAGTAGGGGTGGTGCCCCGCCTGGTACCTGACTTGTCGAGCATAGGTACCGAACCTATGCCAGTGCGGACGGACTAGGGACTTAGATGTTTTCGGGCCCCCGTGTAGTACCGGTGTGGACGGACCTAGGAACCTTGACAGTTGCCATACACGCATATAGTTTTGGGGTAGCAATGATAAACGAGATATGATGTTAGACCCCAATTAATGATGGTAATATAGCTAATGATGCTAAAAGATGCTAATGATGTTTAATGATGAACTTATTGACGTGAAAAGATGTTAATTATGTTTTATAAAGCATACCATGTCATGATGTGTTATAAAATGATTGTAGATGATACGTGACCATGTTGGGTATATGATGTTATGCGCATAGGTCAGGTTATGGTTTGGGATCTATTACTGAATCTAAACATGTTCTATGAATTTTTTTAAAGTGTGATTTTGTTTACCTATTGTGGACTTACGTGATGTAAGGTGACACTTATTTCTTAAAATGTGTCTTGTACTCGTGCGGGTAGTTGGAGTATTTAAATTGTTAACAGTTTCGAACTAATCTATCACTA
Organism: Pulicaria dysenterica; assembly: GCA_947179395.2. NCBI lineage: Eukaryota > Viridiplantae > Streptophyta > Magnoliopsida > Asterales > Asteraceae > Pulicaria > Pulicaria dysenterica. Next base: position 43,963,343 of record OX359293.1, on the reverse strand, counting down.
AATCTAAACCTATTTTATTGTTTTTTTAATTTGATTTGTTTACCTATTGCAAACTTATGAGGCGTAAGCCACACTTATTTCTGGAAATTGTCTTGTACTCGTGTGGGTAGTTGAAGTATTTATAATTTTAACAATTTCCAAGTTGTGACTGATTTTAATTTATAAACAAACGTTAGATTTAATGTTGAAATGAAAGCATGATAGCGTAGTGGTTTTATTTAATGATTTACCTATTAGCATTTAATGACGTTCAATAATTTCGTTGCAATATTTTAAAAAAGTTTGTAAATTCTCAAAACCACTACGTTACACATGGGTTGCGTCTGAATTTAATGTTTTGTTTAAGGATGTGTTTAATCCCTCTTATATGTATTGTAAAATATATTTTTTATTGCTTTCGTGTGTTGTTTTTTATTAAGTATTTAGTTGCACTAAATTCTGTTTTAAATAATGAGAATTTCAATTAAATTTGGGTTTAGAAATAGGTGTGTTACAATAAAATGTTTAAGTATTGATTGTACGAAGTATGGGTCAAGCTAAGGACTCCTCAATTGCCAAGTGAGCATGTAGTCCATTCGCTAAGTAACTCCTTGTACTAGATCGCAAAGTGAGTAATGATCACCAGGTGAGCTAAGTCACTTGTGACTCCTCAAATCGCTATCGTTCGAATCGTCAAGTGGGCGTAAGGGTTGGATCGCCCACCACATGGGTCAAACAAACCGTCATACGATGTGGATCCCCGAATACATTAGAGTGCCAAAATCACCATGTGTGCATTTGGCACTTGTATCAAGTTAGGGGTGGCTGTTGCTTGGCCACCCTGAGTGTGATATGGATCGCCAAGCATGACTAAATTTAGTAATTTTGGAAAAATTCCATTGTTATAAGTGTGAATAGGGTATGCAACCCTATATAATGTCTAATGATGTGGAAACCTTAATTGCAGACTATTGGCATTGCGGTGCAACAACATTCCGAATGAATTGTATGAGATCATGGATATATGTGATTAATCTACATGCACCTACTATGGTATGTAAGTTGTGTGATCGCTGAACTTTATTCTTTGGTTGTTGATTTATCTCTTTTCTGGAAACGACCGTGGAAAGACTCCAATGTGAAGACATCCCATTTCATATGTTTTCTACATTAAGCCCATTTGATAATTATGTTTTTGTATGTTACATTAAAAAAGAATATTTGGATTTCATATAATTATGCATTTTATCGTGGATTTGTATTGGAGAAATGAAGTGTAGCTCTTGGTAGGGATCCTCGTCAAAGTTTTGATGGAATGATTTAAAAGTTAAAATTACCGTGACTTAATTGTAAAATATTATTGAGGAATTTAACCTTGTAAAAAGGTTAATGTGTGTTGGGTTACCATTCAACAACGTTGTATGTAGCCCAATACATATTAACATTTTTTATAAGTCTGATATACTAAAAACAATTGGAGAATGCTAATACAAACAATAACTTTTTGGGTACACTTACTACAAGGAAATAGTTGATTAGCGACGGCCAAATCCGTCTCTAATCCGTAGAAAATCCCATATTAGCCATGGATTTGCGATAAAAAGATTTCGTCGCTAATATGACCGTCGCTAATTTTAGAGACGTAATTTAGCGACGGATTTTAGTTTTGCAACGCATATTACTGTCGCTAAAGTTGTTGCAAATTAGCAACGGCTTTGCAAGGGATTCATTAGCAACGGATTTGCTACGGATTATTAGCAACGAATTTGCTACGGATTATTAGCAACGGATTTGCTACGTACTATTTACAACGAATTTTCTACGGATTATTAGCAACGTATTTGCTACGGATTATTAGCTACGAATTTGCTACGGATTATTAGCAACGGATTTGCTACGGATTATGCGACAATTATTGAAAATTTTATAATATATATTGCATTAATCGGATCAAATGACAGTACTATATATGATATCACTAGCAAATTTTAAATAATAAAATCATTATTTATTTAAACAATATAAATAAAAAACTATAAAATGTAAAAAATTATAATCTGCACAATTCAATTAAAAGTTCACTCCATTCCAAATTGTTTCAAATGTTTGAATACTAACTTCTAATTAGTATTAAATAAGTTCAAATATCAAAGACAAGTACAAGACTAACATATGTTTGGATTAAAACTCCAAACGTCATTGTGCTCATGCACCTCTTTCAGAATCTTCATCCGAGCTAAACGATCCTCATGTTAATTTATATTTTTGTAGCAATGATCCTAATAGTTACCTGTTAAATAAATGTCTGTCAATATAAAAACAAATGTTATTAGTATATAGATACATAATATACTAAGAAAAAGGGGTAATTCATACAAGTACATCTATATTTACATTGTTGAGAACCACATACGAGTTTATATTAAAAATATGGCCAAGGAAGATATTCAACAGAATATTAAAGACTCTTAGTTAATTAAATGTTTGTGAATCCATTGAAACAACTATTCATTACATTATAAATTTAAATAGTTACAACACTGCTTAACATGCTTTAGACCTAATAACTTATCCAAACCATTATATGACAAATATTTTTATCCAACTACGACTATCTGTTACCATATGCGTTTTTAAACAACTATTCATTACCTTCGGTTAGCGCATTACCATTTCAATTATAAATAATCAGATTATAACTTTCCTTGTCAACAGTTCATCTTTAGGAAACAGTTCATCTTCAAGTTTGTTATCTTCAGTTAGGAAAGCAACAATAAAAAATTGATCATTTTTTTGATTCTTAAGCTTCAGGAAAAAATTGATCAATTAACACATACCTGTAGGAAACCAACAGCTAGGGTGTGACTTGAGAGGATCAATAGGGAGTTTTTGTTTTCTATTATCCCACGATTAAAGGAAAAGGCAGGTTAGGAGGGAAACATGGGAGGGAAAATGAAAAAGTTTAGGGTTAGGAGGGAGATATGGGAGGGAAAATGAAAAAGCTAAAGGTGGGGAAGGAGATATGAGAAAGAAAAATTAAAAGGTTATCTTTAACTTTTTTTTCTTTATTTTGTGTTTATAAACATAACTAATGACACATCTAAAAACAGTAAAAAAAACATTCAAAATGGTCATAGACTTGGTGGTATAGTGTAAAAATGTTGTGATAACATTTAGGGTTAAGTGTACCGAAAAGTAACATAGGTTTTCTATTTTAATATTGTATAATGAATTATACTTTTATGATATTATTACACCGAAGTCATATTTTATTACGATTAATACAACAAAGTCTCCGAATTGTAATATTGTGTGTAATGAGACCTACAATTGTAGGTTAGCAGATCAAATCAAGATATGCAATTGTAGATTAGCACACCGCCATCGATGCCAACCACCGAGCCGAACCACCATCGTACAACACCACAGCCACGGCCAATTATTGTGTCTAAGTTGGATGCTACTTAGTTGTATAACAAAATTCGATCGTGGGTACAAGTCGGACGCTACTTAGTCGTATAACAAAAGTCAGATCAAAGCCCAACTACGCCCAAGTCGGACGCCATGCATACGACCAAAGTCAGACCAAACTAAATCTCCGAAGTCGGATGTGCGTAAGTCACGCTATCCACCAAGTCGGACCACTGTTTCATCTTGGTCGGACAACTGTATGAACACACAATCTAGACCCACTTCTTTGAAACTCATCCAAACATAAACGAATTAAGAAATTACAACTCCTACAGATCCCTAACATTAACAGTGTATAACAAATTCCTTACCAATTAATCCGGTTAACATTAACATTTAGAGGGTTAAATCCTCTTCTTGGTTATCAAATGGGTTCTTACACAAAAACAAAGAACAACGTTTTGCAAAATTGATTAATAACTTAAGATGTTGCTAACTTGATGTTCTAAAAACATTCTTGTTCATCTCTTGTTCACTAATCATCACAAAACACTACTCGGTTGATTTTAAAAACCAAAACAGAACTTATAGTGGTGTGTATGTGGTTCTCGGCTCACTAAGTCAAGAACATGGAAAGAATCTTCAACAGAAGCTCACAAAAAACCCTCTTTTCCATGTTAAATTTCTACTAGGGTTAAACTATAGAAGTTTAGAGTCTAGGGTTAAACTACAGAAGCTTAGGGTCTCATACCTTACGATTTCCTTGAGAGCTTTAGCTCCAAACCTCAACTCTTGATCTCTCTTCTTCAACCTTCTTCACATAGCCAAGCAAGAACACATATACACACAATACACTAGTACAAAAATGACATTTAGTCACACCAAAAAAGTGTGACTGTATGCCTACGGTCACACTTTTTTTTTCATTAAAAGTGTGACCGAAGGTCGTGCCATTTTAGGCATGTTTTGGTCACACGAAAATTTAGTGACCATATCATATAAAAAAATGTGACCGTAGCTTAAAAGTGTGACTATAGGGTATGGACTTTTCATTTTGAAATCAAACAATTCATTCGAAAGTGTGACTAAAAACCTTTTCTCGACACACAATTTTTTTATTTGAGTGACTATTGTTCAGCCTACGGTCACACAAGTCTATTATAAGTGTTGTTATTGTTTAGCTTTTAGTCACACATAAATACTTAAAAAGTAGCTAAAACCGTTTTATGGTCACACAATGTTTTCAAAAGTGTGACTATCTATAGCCTACACCCACACAAATGTTGTAACATCCCGTCATACCACGACACAAGCAATTCCCATGGGTCACCCATCCCTGGATTGCTCCAACCCAAGCACGCTTAACTTCGGAGTTCTCATAAGATGTGCCATGCTTGTGGTCCTTACACGCGTTGTGTCATTTAAAGCCAAAGTTTACTTATAAGTCAATCAAAAGTGTGACTGGATTGTTTTGGAAAAATTGTGACTAAATGTCATTTTTGTACTAGTGTGTGACCGTATATATATCTATGGTCTCTTATAAAACTCTTCACAAATTTTATTCACATATCAGTGGCATATCATGATATTTGGTCATACTTTTTACGAGTGTGGCTAGTAATGGTCACATTTTTATGTTTAAGTGTGACTAAAGGTATTTACTTACTATGCAATTGTCACGTTTTTATGTTTAAGTGTGACGAAAAGTATTTACTTACTATGCAATGGTTACACAAACAAAATATAAAGTGACTAAAAGTATTACAAAATTTTAAAAATGACCTATAGTCACACTTTAAATCAAAAGTGTGACTTTGGTTTATTTTGGAAAAAGTGTGACTAAATGTCATTTTTGTACTAGTGTGTGACCGTATATATATCTATGGTCTCTTATAAAATCTATCAGAAATTTTATTCACATATAAGTGGCATATCATGATATTTGGTCACACATTTTACGAGTGTGGCTAGTAACGGTCATGTTTTTGTTGGTGCATAATTGTAAATCCCTAGTTCTTATCAATCCAATGCATACATGTTTACTTGAAATGTTAATTCAAATGTGTTTTGATTAATGGTTTGCATGTTTATACATTCTGAGTGGTTACTTATGTTTGTCTTAAGCTTACAAGTACTTAGTCATGTGTTGATTTGTGTTTGGAAGTTTAAGTATGAGTGAATATCATCACGTGCGTGATGAATCTCACTACGTGCGTAGTGTAACTCACTACGTGCGTGGTGAGATGGTCGGTTAAAGTTAAATTAATTATTATTAAAACAACCGGTACGTGCGTACTGGACTCGCTACGTGCGCAGTGAGTTGCATCACGTGCGTAGTGAATTTAATTACACTATAAATACACATTAACCGCGTATTAGCGTGGGAGATCGCGGGTAATCGAGAAATCGCGGGAAATCGTGGTAATCGTCCGTAATCGAACTTAAGCCTTAGTGAGCCTTCGAAATCATACGTTTAACCTCGGTAATCGCAAACTTAGTGTTAATCTCGGATCCAAGGGCAGTGGTAAGCTTTCTGTGTGAGTTCTTAGAGTTTGTTCGTGTTTCTACTCTGTCTGTTTCTTAGTGTTACTGTGTGCCGGACACCTAAGCAGATCTTAGAATCCTTAGGAGGTTTGGGAAATAGATATTCCGCACTATTTCTCATCCTAGATCAGTCCTAGCATTAGGGTGTTTTAGTTTAGAACCCCAACGGTCCTACAAAGTGGTATCAGAGCCTTGTGCTTTGATTGATCACTTTTCCTTAGGTTTCGTGGTCTAGGTGTCTTTTTGGTCATTTAGGTGTTTGCGTTTTGCCGATTTCTAAGTGTTTCTTCGTGCGTATAATCGTAAACAGGTCGTTTTTGGGTCAAAAAGTTCGAGTTTTTGCGTTAAAAAAATCTGATTTGTTGAAGTTTATCCGTGCGAAGTACCCCTTACTACGTGCGTATTAGCTTTCAGGTCGTGCGTAGTGTGACTTTGTGTCCTAAAAATTTTCCTAATCGTTTGAAGTTTACTCATGCGGAGTGCCTTTCAATACGTGCGTATTGATCTTCAGTGCGTGCGTAGTGCATTGTTAGTCCTCTAGAATCTTCGGTAGTCTGTGTGCCTGTCCGTGCGTCGTGGGTCATCAACACGTGCGTAGTGTTTCTCACTTCGTACGTATTGAGTCTGTGTGTTAAATCTTTTTCTTAAAAATCATTTTACGTGTTTCGTACGTAGTCAATCCAATTCGTGCGTACTAGGTCCACATTCCGTACGTATTGAGTCTGTGTGACCATTGTTCAGTTCGTACGTAGTATACTTAACTACGTGCGTAGTGTCTTGAGTTCGTGCGAACGATATACACCACGTGCGTAGTGTTTGCCTACTTCGTGCGTATTTCAGTCAGTGTGAGTTTCTGTTTAGTACAATGTCTGACATGAGTGCTATGGCTGCCAAACAAACTATAACTGCTTTAAGTAACTTGATAATGGATAACGAACAAGGTGGAATTAATAAAGTACCTAGACTGTTAACCATGGAAGACTACCCATTCTGGAAACCACGTTTTGAGATATTTATCGATGGGGTTGATCCACGGTTGCACAGGGCCATTTCTGCCGATTATGCCGTTCCTAAAGGTGAAGGGAATATCGAAGTTCCCTATGATCAGATGAGTGACGATCAAAGGAAGGCTTATGATGCTGAGAAGAAAGCCTACTCTTATTTGATCCAAGCCATTCCCAATGAGATCTTCCACCAGTTCCGACGGTATAGAACGTCGCGTTCCTTGTGGAATGCACTTCAAAAGAGGAACAAGGGGAATGCATCTCTGAAAGAGCTCAAGGCATCCCAGTTGAGAAAGGAGTTTGACCACTTCACTTCATACGTGAATGAAAAGCTTCCAGACCTGATCAACAGATACAACCATCTTCTTAGTGAAATGGATAGTTTGGGGGTGCAGATTTCCGAAAGACAACAAGTTGAGACTCTGTCCAAGGCACTACCCAAAAGCTGGAGGCCGTTCATCATGATTTTGAAGAATGGTGAAGGTTTTGAGGGCATGGATTTGAATGACTTCATTACTAAGCTAAAAGAGCACGAACAGGAGGATCAAAATCTGGACAGATTGAGCAGCTATGTGCAGAATCCCTCGTTATACTGTACTGGACCCATTGCTTCTCCAGTAACTTCATCAAATGCTCCACTGCAGACAGATTTTACATCTAACGTTAGTTCTTCAATCAAGTCTGCTTCTGAAACTCCAAGTGGACCACCATATTCTGCTCCTTCAAGCAAAACGTCTATGCCTGCTTTAAACACTGAGCATTTTAAGCATGGCAGCACTGAAGAAGTAAAGGAGCATATGGGAATGCTTAGTGCGTTGGTCACCTCATATGATGATCTGCTAAAGGGTAAAATCGGAAATGCCTACCTGACTCAGGAAGACTATGACCAGATAGACAACGATGAGATGGAAAGACAGGACATTCTATGGTCCTATGCTAATCTGGTAAGGAGAGCAAAGGCATTAGTCAAAAGAAAGGGGATGCAGATTACAGCAACAAAAGATACAAAGCTGGGTTTCGACAAGTCAGCTGTAACCTGCTACAACTGTGGAGAAAAAGGTCATTTTGCAAGAGAATGTGAAAAGCCAAAGAACTCAGGACCCAAGTACCCCTTTAGAACATCTCCTGAAAGTTCAACCAAGGCAATGGCGGTTGTTCAAAAGGATGAAGGGATTGACTGGTCTGTGCATTTCAAAAATACTGATGCTTTCGAGGTTGCTGAGACCAACCTGGCCAGTGTTCAAAACCTGAATGATGACTCACAGTCTGAAGCAGATAGTGTCCACGATGTCTATGATAACGAGTCCGCACCATCTACTGATGATCACAACGTTACTTCAGCCTCTGTGCCAGCTGCCGAACCAACGCCAGTGTCTGTTCAAACTGAATCAGAAAATCCTAAGGCGTGCATGACTGGACAAGCTGACTCAAAGGTAAGTAACATTTCTGGTCTTCCCTGTGTGTCGTGCAATGACTATGTACAGAATATAGTATCCTTGAAATCTCAAGTTACTGAGCTTACCTCTAAACTGCATGAAACCTCTATCATCAAAGGTAGAGAAAAGACCTTAAAAGATAAAATTGAGAGCCAAAATAAACAGATAAGAGAATTAGAGGTAGCTTTGTTAAATAAACAGGATGATATTGTCTTTTGCATCAATCAAATTGATACTCTAAAACGGGATCTTGCTAGTTCTAAAGTCGATTATGAAACTTTAAACCAGAAACTTAAAAGTTATTCAACTTCATCTTACTTGTTTGAGCACATAATCGACCGGAGACCTCAAGGTTCCGATTTAGAAAAAGACAAAAAGACATACACTAAATGTCCACCACCAGTATTGAACCAACTGGTACAAACAGATGTCTTTACTGAAGCTGACCAACTTCCTTCCAAGGTTGATGCACCCTCTGCTTCAACCTCAAAACCTGATTTAAAAATGAAGGGGGTAGTTAGTGAGCCTCAGATGAAAGAGGTCAAACAAGAAGAAAAGCCTGAATCTGGTATGAGAAAACTTCTAGGCAATTCTTCTGGACAAGGCACGTTAATGAAAAATGTGCAAGCAGCACTCCGAACCATAGAAAAGGAGGGTGCAAAGTCTCCTGCAACCCGTCCTTATGAGGAAGTTAAAATGTTACCAAAACAATGTGGTTTAGGAGTAGAGTCAAAATGTCAAGTTGAGCAAAAAATGTCACATAATCCTGCAAAACATCAGTCAAACAGGATTTGTTATGTGTGCAGGAGACCTGGTCACCTCAGTTATGAGTGTGATCAGCAACAACAGAGCTGCAAGGGGAAAGTTGATCCATCTGAAACTTTTCAGAAAAATAAAACGTTTAATCAAATAAATCAAAAATCAACTGACCCCCATCAGCTCAAAAGGACAAATGGGGAAACATCTAGTAAACCCAAAAATCCCGAGGTCAGTCTGAAGGGGAGGGAACCACTTCATAAAGCGATTAACACTTCAAGTGTTTATCATAAGACTCCTCCCCGTCCAGATTTGAAATGGACCACTAAGTCAGAACCCAAAATGTTCAATAGTCCAGATACCAATGTAGACTCCAAAGCTACTGGTTTGTGGATTAATGTGCAAGTTGTTGGAGAAAATGGGAAACCCATGACCATTCGGGCTTGGGTTCCCAATGCTAACTAACCCTTTACTTGTTTGTGCAGGGTTCTCGCCGGTATAACACGTGGATTGTTGATAGTGGAGCATCCAGGCACATGACAGGCGATCTGGGCCTTCTTTCAAACGTCAGAAAAATAAAAGGAGGGTATGTCAGTTTCGCTGGTGATAAGGGAGGTCACATCACAGCTCAAGGTTTCTTGTCAAATGGGAGAGTGAGCTTTGACAAAGTCAATTATGTCGAGCAGCTAGCAAACAACTTGTTGTCAGTCTCTCAGATATGTGATAAAGAGTTTAAGGTGATGTTTGATGACAAGCAATGCTATGTGCTGAAGAAAGAATTTCAGATTCCCGAAGATATGGTTTTAATGTCAACTCCGAGACATAATGATCTTTATGTCCTGGACATGTCAAATGCTTCGGTGAAAGAGGTGGAGCATCAATGCTTTCTTACAAAGGCAACTGAAAAAGACTCCATCTTATGGCACAAGAGGATGTGTCACTTGAGCTTGAGAAAGATGAATCACTTAGTTCTCCATGAGCTAGTAACGGGGGTCAACCTGAAGAGTTTCCATCTACCAGACAAATGCATTTCATGTAAAATAGGGAAGCAGACGAAGAAACCCCACAAGTTGAAAAAGTACCATTCCATTTCAATCCCGCTTGAACTACTTCACTTGGATTTATTTGGTCCTGTGCGGTACAAGAGCATTCATGGAGATAGGTACTGTCTGGTAGTCACTGATGATTATTCAAGATTTTCCTGGGTTTTCTTCTTAAAAGAGAAGTCTGAAACGTTTGAGACGTTAGAAATCATGATCAACAAGTTAGAGACTATCTATAAGCTGAAGATCAGGAAACTCAGATCAGATAATGGAACAGAGTTCAAGAATCAGAAGCTGGAGAAGCTGTGTAATGAGAAGGGTATCCAACATCAGTTCAGTGCTGCATACACTCCTCAAATGAATAGAGTTGCTGAGAGGAAGAATCGGACCTTAATAGAGGCAGCACGCACCATGCTTGCTGATTCTGCTTTGCCCGTAAGGTTTTGGAACGAAGCTGTCGCAAATGCTTGTTACACACTTAACCGGGTCTTAGTGGTCAAACGATTGGGAAAGACATGTTATGAACTCTTGAATAATCGGAAACCGAATATCAGCCATCTTGAACCATTTGGTGCTCCGTGCACAATGTTAAAACGTGAAGCCGAAGGTAAATTCAGTTCAAAGGTTGAAAAGGGTTATTTCTTGGGGTACAGTATTCCGAATAAGCGGGTTTACAACTTAACGTCCAACTGTGTGGAAGAATGATTTGAAGTGGATGTACAACGGCATACTTCGCCTCCAACAAAAACTGGTGATGCCTGGTTATTTGACTATGATAACCAGTTTGACTCATTCAATCTGCCACCAGTAGCACTAGAAGAAGATATTGCAATTCAGATGTTGTATGATCTACATAACTCTTCTGACAGTGCCACACCAAACCTGTCCTCTAGTTCTCCCATACCCACACTAAGTGATGCTGAATCTGACTCTGAAGATGAGCCACATACTCCACCAGACAAGGGTTCACAGGGTGAAAGTTCATCCAATGACCACACGTTAACATTTGAAGAGACACCCGTGGTTACCAAACTGGAAACTAATGTAGAGGCTCAGTTGCAGAGATCAAGTAGAGTTGATAGAAACCATCCTCCTGAACAAATTATTGGCGATCCGAATTCTCATGTTCAAACCAGGAGGCAAGTGGCAACGCTATCAGGTTCTCAATCTTCAGAATCCCCGGGATTGAAACAGATGACAGACTTTTCCGATCTAGGTGCCAATTTGGTTCAGTCTGTATATTTTACACAATGTCTATATTCGGGTTTTCTCTCACAAATTGAACCAAAAGATCATATTGAGGCACTCAAAGATGATTCTTGGATTAATGCAATGCAAGAAGAGCTGCTGCAATTTCAAAAGCTGAACGTATGGCGCTTAGTGAATAAACCAAAAGGTGCTAAATCTTTTGGCTGCAGATGGGTTCTGAAGTGCAAACGGGATGATCAGGGGGTGATTGTCAGGAACAAGGCAAGGCTAGTAGTTCAGGGGTTCAGACAAATTCCTGACATAGACTACACTGATGTGTTTGCTCCAGTTGCTCGGCTGGAAGCTATCCGGTTATTTCTCGCATTTGCCTCGCACAAACACTTTAAAGTGTATCAAATGGATGTTAAAAGTGTGTTCCTGTACGGAGAAATTCAGGAGACGGTGTATGTCAACCAACCTCCGGGGTTTGTAGATCCTATTCATCCTGACAAAGTATACCTGCTGAATAAGGCGTTGTATGGGCTTCATCAAGCACCGCGAGCATGGTATGAGACCCTCTCTCAATATCTGACTGATAATGGGTACCGGAGAGGAACCATCGACAAAACATTATTTATCAAGGGTGATGATAAAGACTTGATCTTGGTGCAAGTATATGTGGATGATATCATTTTCGGTTCTCCCAATCCGATTCTGTGTGAAGACTTTGCAAGGATTATGAAGGAAAAATTCGAAATGAGCTCAATGGGAGAGATGAAGTTCTTCCTTGGACTTCAAGTGGAGCAGACCGAGACAGGGATTTTTCTACATCAGTCGAAGTATGTTGCTGACATCCTAGCCCGTTTTGAAATGTCTACTGAGAAGACTGCTGCAACACCTTTTCCCATTAACCAAGGCATGTCTCCAGATACTGAGGGGGAGTTGGTGAATGAGTCTCTCTATCGAGCGATGATTGGATATTTGATGTATCTCACTGCATCCAGACCAGACATCATGTTTGCAACATGTCTGATGGCAAGATACCAATCCAAGCCCAATGTCAAGCATCTGATGATTGTCAAGCGGATCTTTCGCTATGTGAAGGATGCTCCTAATCTTGGACTGTGGTATCCATATAATGATAGCTTTGAGTTGACATCTTACAGTGATTCAGACTATGGTGGATGCAAGAAGGATCACAAATCTACCTCTGGGGGTTGCCAATTTCTCGGATCACGTCTTGTCACATGGCAGTGTAAGAAGCAGACTGCAGTTGTGCTTTCTACGTGTGAAGCTGAATACATTTCGGCGGCGAGCTGCTGTTCTCAGGTCATCTGGATTCAACAACAACTGCGGGATTACGGTTTGCAATTCTCTACTACTCCCATTTTTGTTGATAATACTGCTGCCATTGCTATCACTAAAAATCCTGTCCAACATTATAAAACCAAGCACATTGGTATCAAATACCATTTTATACGGGACTGCTGGGAAAAGAAATTAATTGATGTCGTGTCTATCCAAACTGAATTTCAAAAAGCAGACCTGTATACAAAGGCATTTGATAAACCCCGTTTTTTTATTCTTAGTGAATGAAAACGGGATGAAAACCAAGTGTGAGGTTATCCCTTATGATGCGACTTAGTGTCCTTGTTCGTGTGACTGTGTGTCTATTTTCTGTGTGATTATATCTCGTTTGTTTTTGTGTTTATTTTCTGTGTGTTTTTCCGTTTCTATTCTTTCTAGGTATTTATTTCTTTAGTATTTTAGGGGGAGTTTGTTGGTGCATAATTGTAAATCCCTAGTTCTTATCAATCCAATACATACATGTTTACTTGAAATGTTAATTCAAATGTGTTTTGATTAATGGTTTGCATGTTTATACATTCTAAGTGGTTACTTATGTTTGTCTTAAGCTTACAAGTACTTAGTCATGTGTTGATTTGTGTTTGGAAGTTTAAGTATGAGTGAAGGTCATCACGTGCGTGATGAGTCCACTACATGCGTAGTGGAATTCACTACGTGCGTGGTGAGATGGTCGGTTAAAGTTAAATTAATTATTATTAAAACAACCAGTACGTGCGTACTGGACGCGCTACGTGCGAAGTGAGATACATTACGTGCGCAGTGAAATTAATTACACTATAAATACTGATTAACTTCATATTAGCGCATAGAAATCGAGAAATCGCGGGAAATCGTGGTAATCGTCCGTAATCGACCTTAAGCCTTAGTGAGCCTTCGAAATCATACGTTTAACCTCGGTAATCGCGAACTTAGTGTTAATCTCGGATCCAAGGGCAGTCGTAAGCATTCTGTGTGAGTTCTTAGAGTTTGTTCTTGTTTCTACTCTGTGTGTTTCTTAGTGTTACTGTGTGCCGGACACCTAAGCAGATCTTAGAATCCTTAGGAGGTTTGGGAAATAGATATTCCGCACTATTTCTCATCCTAGATCAGTCCTAGCATTAGGGTGTTTAGTTTAGAACCCCCACGGTCCTACAAAGTGGTATCAGAAAACATAGATAAACCCCGTTTTTTTATTCTTAGTGAATGAAAACGGGATGAAAACCAAGTGTGAGGTTGTCCCTGATGATGCGACTTAGTGTCCTTGTTCGTGTGACTGTGTGTCTATTTTCTGTGTGGTTATATCTCGTTTGTTTTTGTGTTTATTTTCTGTGTGTTTTTCCGTTTCTATTCTTTCTAGGTATTTATTTCTTTAGTATTTTAGGGGGAGATAGGTGCAACATAGAAAATACAAAAAAATCAGAAAACATAGAAAATACAAAAAAAATCAGAAAACATAGAAAATACAAAAAATCAGAAAACATAGAAAATACAAAAAAATCAGAAAACATAGAAAATACAAAAAAATCAGAAACATAGAAAATACAAAAAAAAATCAGAAAAACATAGAAAATACAAAAAAAAAATTAGAAAAATAAAAATGAGAAGTTGATCCAACTCAAATGGAAAATGATGGTACACTGACTTTCAATACAAAGTATGTCTAGTAAAATTAGGACTGAAGGCATGTACATATTCTTGAGAAAACTGTCTGAAAATTTGAGTCAAATCAGATAAGAAACAGATGGCGTGTAAGGCATATGATGAGAGTCTAGGCTGATAAGTGGTTATGCATGTGGAAATCCATCAAAGATTCAAACTATCGAGACATTCCAAGTCTACAAGTCAATAACAGTTGAGACTAACTTAGTCTGGTGCACACACCTGTTACCATGCCAAATGTGCTTAGATGACAATGAGCAAAATGTAAAAAGAGGGTGAAAATTTGACCCCAATCTGAGATGTCAAAAGAAATAAATACATAGATCTATTAGTGTTGAATTGTCAAAGAGCATAAAATGCAGTGACAAAAGCTCAACAGAAAGATCTATTAGTGTTGAATTGTCAAAGAGCATAAAATGCAGTGACAAAAGCTCAACAGAAATTGTCAGAAGAGGTGAAAAATTGACCTCCATGTCAAAGAGCATAAAATGCGTTGACAAAATCACAAAGCACATAAGCATGGTGGTTGGGTACTCAAGTTGTGCATCCTACTGAGTGAGTCAAAATACTGTGAGATTTTAAAAGAGATAGTCTTAACCATGTACTCAGCTCTAGATAATCAGAAAATGTTGAAATCAAATTTGTCATTATCTGAGGAAAGTTAGATTGACAGACAAAAATTGAGAGAGTATGTTTGTGTCTAAGGTTCTGAAATGAATGATAACTAAGTATAGATGTGCTGGTACTGATTCCATCTTGGAACCTTCTCACAAAAAGATTTAATTTCAGTAATTTACTTTTTGCAATTTTTTAGTGTTTACATTTCTGTCTCTTAGTTTTTAGGTTTTAATCTGTTAACTGTCTGCATTTTCATTTTCTTTATAATCAGAAAAATACAAAAAGATTTTTGGTGTGTTTAGTTTTTATATAGTTTCTTGTGTTTTGGTGTGCTTAAAAGTTTATGACTTGCATTGAAGTTACTAACCGTTGTGTGCTGAGTACA
Source organism: Pulicaria dysenterica (assembly GCA_947179395.2). NCBI lineage: Eukaryota > Viridiplantae > Streptophyta > Magnoliopsida > Asterales > Asteraceae > Pulicaria > Pulicaria dysenterica. The sequence continues at coordinate 43,947,973 of OX359293.1, read as the reverse complement.
GGATCATCAAGAAATATTCTAAGTTTATGTGAGAAATTCAATTCACACGAAGTAAGAACACCTCGCACGAACTGTGTGATAAATCGTGCGTTGTGTATGCATACTCCGCGGTCAAGGGTCAAGATGCGAAGTGAATTCCATTTCGCACGATGTGAAGGTCATCACGTGCGAAATGAAAAGTCACTTCGGATGTACACTTCAGGTAGCAACATGCGAAGTGAAAGCACTTCGCACGCAGTGTAGGGGAGTATATAAGTCAATTTTGTGCGTATTAGTCATTACGCGGTCATAGTTTCTACACTACATCTTCACTTCTCTCTCGATCTTGATTCTCATTTCTGTGTTGAAAGAGTTTTTCGTTCCATCCGTGTTTTTCGACCTTGTGTTGTGATCACTTTGGTATGTTTTTCGCCTCAATCCAACGGTTGGATCTCGAGTTATACTCGATTTTATGCTTGGAGGTCTAAAAACTTTTAAAACCGGATTAAAGTGACCTTAATGTGTTAATTTGTTAGATTTAAGTGAAAAGTAGCCTTCGTGGACTTAGTTAGATGATACTTAATCACTTAATAGACTCAAAAACATCGTTAATCAAGGGTTTTAAGTTAAAAGTTTAGGCGAACTGTTCTTGAAGTTTGAGTTTTGGTCGTGCGAAGTGAAGTTCATTTCGCACGAAATGATGTCATCTCGCACGAACTCAGTGATGTAGACGATGAACATGATGAGGTTCGGCCGCACGAAGTGAAGTCCACTTCGTGCGAGCAGTGTCCACCACGTGCGAAGTGTAGCATGGATTTAATAAATCAATTTTTGAACGTTAAATCACTTCGCACGAAGTCCTTCCACCACGTGCGTAATGATGGTCAGTGCGCGCGTGTTGAAATTTCAAATATTTGAAATGAATGTTTAATTTTTAATCTTCAGATTTTAGCTGTGTGTTGCGATTGTTAGATGTTTCTCTCTAATGTGCATAATGTTTATCTCTCAGACTTTAAACAATGGAATCTACTCAATTAGGAAGCTCCTCTGCCCAAAACCCCGCTGAGTCTGCATCTGGTAGTGGCAGTCAAACAAAGGCTGAATTGAAAGCCGGCGACATGCACAGCATTAGGGCATGTCTGACAAAGAACAAACTAACAAGAGACTGTGACGATATGATTGACTATTTGATGAGGTCAAGGATCCACACCGCAATCACAGCAACCTGCACTGCATATGCATCACATCAGCAAGAGTTCTGGAGAACAGCTGCGTACGATGAGGCGATGGGTAGTATCCGTGGGTTGGTGCAAAAACAACCAGTGTTTGTGTCGGAAGAGGTGCTGAATGAGCTGCTTGAACTGGGTGATGCTATCTCAGATCCCATCCCTCTGAACATCTGCCGGGTAAAAGGGTGTCTGCTGAGGTGTGGATACACCGGGGAGATTCGGAACGAATCGGTATTCAAAACAAAGTTCTGCCCCCCGTATCGTTATCTGATGCACGTTATCTCTCACTGCTTGGGGCCGCGGAGAACCGGCCATGATCAGCTGAACCAAACGTTCTCTCATTTGTTTGTGGCGCTGGTGCTGAATGTTAAATTCAACATTTCTAGGGTGATTTTCAACTGCTTGAAAGAAAATCTATCAAAGAAAGAGGGGCGATTTCTGATGTATCCCAGGTTTCTTCAAATCGTAATTGATACCCAGGTTGAGGGTTTGGTGAAGGAGGACGGGGACAGAATCAAGTTGAGACACATGAATGATCAAACTGTTAGGCAGATGAGCAGATACATAGGCACCTCAGTTCCTCATAAGAGAAGATTAATCTGCCATCTGGGAGACAAGGATTATCAAGCTCCAGAACGAAAACATCTATGGAGAAATGAGGGTTCAAAGTCTTAGGTGGAGAATATTGAGATCGTGTCTGATGATGAGAACGAGGAGGCAGAAGTACAGAGCCAAGAGGCTCGTGATCCTACTGGAGGAGAGGCCATCCCCACCGAGCTGGATGAGATGAATGTTGATGAGTTCTTTGAGGAGGATGATGATGAGCAGACAAGAAAAAGGAAAGAAAATGCTGCAATTGATGAGCTTGAGAAAAAGAAGAAGAAAGTTTACAAATTCAAGCCGCTGGTTGCTTCTGCAGAGATTATTGTCAAACCCACCACAGCAACAGCCGCTGCTCAAGGTGCTGCAGGACCTTCTCAAACAGGCTCTCAGCTACCATCTATGGCTATCGAAGAAAATCTGAGCAAGCTCCAAGGCTACATGCTAGACATGATAAAAGATGAGAAAGAAAGGAAGCTGGAGCTAGCAGAAGTGAAACAGAAAATGATTGAGAAAGATGCTCAAATTGAAAATTTATTGAAAAGAGACATGGAGAAAGATGCACAGATCGAGGATCTGTTAAAAAGAGATGAAGAGAGAGAGTTGAAAATGATTGAATTGGAAAAGAAAAATGAGACAATGGAAAGGATTTTAATTGAATATACTCAAGAATTCAAAAGGTTGAAGGCTCAGGTTGAAAAGCAAGACGAGGAGGTGTTAAGGTTGAAGGAGGCTGCTGAGTCTGAACAAGCAGGAACATAATCAGGAGACGAACAAGGTTGATGTCAGTCTGTGTGACTTTGTAGTTATTGTTTTATGATGTAATTGAATGAAACAATCATGTATATTTAATCGTTTCTTGTGAGATGAAATGTTTGATTTTAACTTACACATGTTTATGGTTTCTCATTGCTGTGTGAAGATCCATTAATTGTTCAGCCATTGAAAGCTGATATTCCTCAATCGTCTCGTCTGCTGAGTGTTCAAGGGTGAGTTGTTCCACAAAATGAGTATGATGCAGAGGAAGGAGAAATACTTCCATTCCTGACAAAAGAACAAATTGCCGAACTTTTACAGATTCCTGTCGAAGATGTTATTCTAGAAGAGGTGGATGAAAGCTTTGTGCAACCACCTCAAGCTGAACAGGAACCTGTATTTGACACTGATGAGATTGAGATTGAGGATGAAACCGATCAACACTATCCTGGTCAACAAAAAGACGACAACCTGCCTGACCTTGCCGATTTTTTCAAAACTGCTAATGCTGAGGAAATCAACAAAAGAGCTGAAGTTAGAGAACAAGAAAATGTTGATTTTGACTTAGAAAAATATCTTGGTGATAGAAAATCTAAGCAAGATGAAAGAGAAGCTAGACGAAAGAAGTATCAACGGTTTCTGGAACGTCAGGCAGGGAAAGAAAAGAAGTCTGAAAGCTCACCAGAGTATACCAAGTTTTATCAGACTCTGGGCAAAAAAAACGGATGGTGAAATTGTTGGTTGGTGTTATATGCCGGAATTTAATGTTTATGCAGTTAAAAGGGAAAGAGGAGTTGAGTATTTTCAAAGGGCAAATGATATCCAGACTCTGCCGTTCTATGATATTCGACAACTTGCTCGTCTGCCCCTTTTAGACTGTGACGATCACAGCATGGCAAAATGGTTTGAGACACTGGTGAAGCGTGAGGCTCGATTTGGATGGAAAAACTTAAAGCCTTATGTGCCAGGTGTCAAGAGCCATCCAACCAAGATTGATCCACTGACAGGAAGAAAGCTCAAAGTGCTTAACTGCAAAGCTCCTCATTGTATGAAAAAGTTACCGTTGAGAACCATGCCTACTGGGTGGAGCGCAAGGTTTAAACGGTGGTACTTTAACGAGAAAACAATTGAGGCAGTGATTGTATTGGATGATGATCTGTCAGGTGGAGAAACGGTAAAAGTATTTGATCCTATGTGGATTAAAATTTTTGGGAAAGACGACATTACTGTTTTGTACTACAATCCAATCCTCTACAAAAATCAGTATATGGAGTTGGCATTGCAGTTTCAAAAGGTCGTTCGAATTTGCTTTGCATTCGACATCTACGCTGGATCTGAAGAAGTCAAGTCTACAACTTTGTGATAGCTAGATTGTCGTTTTTGTTTGCTTTGTGCATTTTACAATGTGTATTTTGCTAAGTGCAATGTTTGTTGATAGAACTAGGTCTTAGGGGGAGTTTGTTGGTGAATAATTGTAAATCCCTAGTTCTTATCAATCCAATGCATACATGTTTACTTGAAATGTTAATTCAAATGTGTTTTGATTAATGGTTTGCATGTTTATACATTCTGAGTGGTTACTTATGTTTGTCTTAAGCTTACAAGTACTTAGTCATGTGTTGATTTGTGTTTGGAAGTTTAAGTATGAGTGAATATCATCACGTGCGTGATGAATCTCACTACGTGCGTAGTGTAACTCACTACGTGCGTGGTGAGATGGTCGGTTAAAGTTAAATTAATTATTATTAAAACAACCGGTACGTGCGTACTGGACTCGCTACGTGCGCAGTGAGTTGCATCACGTGCGTAGTGAATTTAATTACACTATAAATACACATTAACCGCGTATTAGCGTGGGAGATCGCGGGTAATCGAGAAATCGCGGGAAATCGTGGTAATCGTCCGTAATCGACCTTAAGCCTTAGTGAGCCTTCGAAATCATACGTTTAACCTCGGTAATCGTAAACTTAGTGTTAATCTCGGATCCAAGGGCAGTCGTAAGATTTCTGTGTGAGTTCTTAGAATTTGTTCTTGTTTCTACTCTGTGTGTTTCTTAGTGTTACTGTGTGCCGGACACCTAAGCAGATCTTAGAATCCTTAGGAGGTTTGGGAAATAGATATTCCGCACTATTTCTCATCCTAGATCAGTCCTAGCATTAGGGTGTTTTAGTTTAGAACCCCAACGGTCCTACAGTTTTTATGTTTAAGTGTGACTAAAGGTATTTACTTACTATGCAATTGTCACGTTTTTATGTTTAAGTGTGACGAAAGGTATTTACTTACTATGCAATGGTCACACAAACAAAATATAAAGTGACTAAAAGTATGACAAAATTTTAAAAATGATCTATAGTCACACATTAAGTCAAAAGTGTGACTTTTGTTTGTTTTGGAAAAAGTGTGACTAAATGTCATTTTTATACTAGTGTGTGACCGTATATATATCTATGGTCTTTTATAAAATCTATCACAAATTTTATTCACATATTAGTGGCGTATCATGATATTTGGTCACACTTTTTACAAGTGTGGCTAGCAATGGTCACGTTTTTATCATTAAGTGTGACTAAAGGTATTTACTTACTATTCAATTGTCACTATTTTATATTAAGTGTGACTAAATGTATCTACTTACTATGAAATTGTCACGTTTTTATATTTAAGTGTGACTAAAGGTATTTACTTACTATGCAATAGTCACACAAACAAAATATAATGTGACTAAAAGTATGACAGAATTTAAAAAATGACATATAGTCACACTTTAAATCAAAAGTGTGTCTGGTCTGTTTTGAAAAAGTGTGACTAAAGGTCATTTTTATACTAGTAATACTCGCTCTTCTCTCAGATAGAGCCATGGAACAGTAGTGGTGAAAGTGGCTATACCCTAATTAATCATATATATATATATATATATATATATATATATATATATATATACACACACATCTTCATTAGGCCAAGCCCACCAATCATTATTATTGCTTTAAGTTTAATCATCTCAAACCCATTAGAACTCAAAACCAAGCCTAACACATACATATACAGTCCATTGAAGTTTACAAATCCAAAATAATCAACTCTTGCCATTGAATAATAATTATAGTATTCACAATTCAGTTATATCATCAACTATAATTACATTAGGAAGTTGGGTATTATTTAGCAACATCTTTTATGTCCTCATCAAAGGTACTATTACTACCATCGCTAAATTGTCGCTATTAGCTACATATAGAGACGGATTATATTTGTTGCAAATTTGCAACGGATTAGTAACGAAAATGACAAATGATCTAAAACCGTTGCTAATCTATCGCTAGTTAGCTACGCTTCAGAGACAGAACATTTTTGTCACTAATTTGCCACAGATTTGCAACGCATGTAGTTAATTTTTAATAAACAAATACAAAATTCGAAAAACCGTCGCAAAAGTGTCGCTAAATAGCTACAGTTTAGAGACGGATTCTATTTGTTGCTAATTTGCAACGGATTACCAACGAAAAAGACAAATAATCTAAAACCGTTGCTAATCTGTAGCTAGTTAGCTACGTTTTAGAGACGGGACATTTTTATCGCTAATTTGCCACGGATTTGCACCGTATGTAGTATTTTTTGAATAAACAAATATAAATTCCAGAATACCGTCGCTAAATTGTCGCTAATTAGATACAGTTTTGACTATTTGTTGCAAATTTGCAACGGATTAGTAACGGAACTCGCAAATGATTTTAAATCGTCGCTAATCTGTCGCTAGTTAGCTACGCTTTAGAGACGAACCATTTTTGTCGCTAATTTGCCACGGATTTGGGACGAAAGTAATATATATTTTTTAAAAATTTAATTTTTAAATCAAATTTGTTGCTAATATGGCGCTAATTAGCAACGGATTTTAGGCGTCTCTAAAATCTGTTGCTAGCTAGTTTTGTTATAGTGTTTATAGAAACCTATATTTTTTGGTTAAAGCATTCCCAATGTATCCTTCACGTCGTTAGTTCGTTACTTTCTTCTAACATCACCCATTATTTCGATTTTGTAACCTTGTTGTGTATAAAAAATCTGGGCTCTATGGTTATTTAGTACGTATTCATTCATTAGATCTAACATGCTTATTAAAGAGATTAAATGGTCAACTTGTTTCCCTTATATCCTTTGGTCTCCGTTTACAACCATGCTAACTACCAAAATAGCGTGTTTTTTTAGAATCAACTAGGATCTATTATTTTTAGAATAAAGTCAGATTTAAAAAATTACGTTTTTTAATGCTCCAATCTCACTCTCCAAAAAGAACCCGATTTTTTTATAATAAATAAATTTACCAAGTATATTTTTCTTGGTTTTAGATGTTATTGACTCTCAAAATGGACTTTGGGCATTTGTGAAGAACAAGGATGGAATACATAAAAATTAAATGAAAAGTTTTTGGGTCATCAGATATAAAAAAATTCCCCTTGCAATGGTTTAATGGCTTCCTGTGAAACGTTTTTGTGCGTTCACAATTTTACTAAGAGGAAACGTAATGGAGCAATTTCTAGAGCGTGCATGGTGGACTATATATATAGCGCAGTGGTGCTCACAATTTCCCAGTACTCCACCACTATGTGGGTGGTGCGGTGGCATGGTGCATATATACCATGATGAACATGGAGGTGTTGTTAAGGAATTGGTGGGTCTCAACTGTACATTTCTTTCTCTCTTTATTTTATCTTTTTCTTTTTACTTTTTAATTTGTGAGGGTATGATGTAATTTCTAGAATTTGATGTGAAAGAGTGACTATATATTATGGGGTTAAGTGATGAGTTGAGTGGCGTGTGAAAAAAGTTGACTTACAAGGGTGGGGTGGGAGTGGTATGTCAATCTTGCAAACACTCTAACTATTATTTTATTTTATTTTCTTAATTAGTGATTCATCATCTCTTCTTATCCGGTTAGGTATAATCCAAATGCATCATTCCCTCTTTTGATTTATTGACGTCTCCCTGATTTAGACAAATGGTGTAATACACGAATATAAAAGATCATCAACGTGTTCAATCTCCAATAGGTGTTATGTATAACTTAAATACATAGCAGGATTTGGTCATGAAGATTATGAAGCATCGATATAGATTTTAGTCGAAATTTGTAGTATTGTGAAACTTAACCCAAAGTTAGAATAAAATGGGAAAATATAAAGAAAGAAACCCTAAAGATATTATATACGGCCAGCTTTTGTTTTCTTATTGTTTATACAATTAAAGATTGATGGCTTTTGCTTCTTGGCTTTAACCCCAAAAATGAATGACCTTAAGGGTATTCCTGGGCGATTTGGTGAGGGAACCGAAGTCTGCTGTTGTAGGTTTTGAGTGTCTGAAAGGCCAAACTCTTCTTCTAACCTCCTCAAAGTCTTCTTTGTTTCAAGGTGCAATGATCTAATGTGATCTAAACCTGCTTCAAGCTCTTCGTTAACTCGGTTATTTTCTTGTTCCATATTCAGAATTTCACCTTGAAATTTGGCTGCTTGATGGGTACTGAACTTGATTTCATCTTCTAGCATGCCTTCCTTTAATGCCATTGTAATTTCCTCTTGGATATTGGACAATGATGAACATCTCATCTGTAGTTCCTCTTTTAGATTTTCTGCTTGTTCTAACCATAATATTAGTTCACTTTGAATTTCTTTTAGGTGCTTATATATTGGCCTTATATCTGATCTTAAATCTGTTGTAAACATAGATTGGCTGGTTTTTTCCTCAATTGATTTTTCCTTGACTTTAACTATCTCTCCCTTTAGATCTTCTACTTCTGTCTTGAACTTTTGTACCTGGTGAAACTGCGTGCTGAATCTTAACCAGAAATCAAGATTCTCATCAAGTATTGCGTCTATATCTGCTCTAAACTTTTCTTCAATCTCTGAAACCGGTTCAGGATCATCTATTGAGATATTTATATCTTCATCTTCCTTCCCTTCAGAAATTACATCATCTTGTTTTACTTCTTGTAAATTTTCTTCATCTTGAAGCTGACTAAGCTTCTGTTTTAGCATTTGAATCTCACTGTCCCTCTTCATTATACCTGTCTTCAATTCTCTTACTTGCACTATGAGCTCAAATAGGGTTCCTAGTTTCTTCTTCTCTTCTTCACTCAGTTTCTTCTTGGTTTCCTTGTAGTTCTTTAACGTCGTTGTATATTGTTTGAGCGGATTTTTTTGAGGAGATTCGTCCTTAGCAATTTTCTGGCTTTCCCTTTTATCATCTCCCAATTCTGTTCTTTTCGAATAAATATTCACCATATTATCATCTATCATCTCACCTTTTTTCATACTCGTATTTTCATTCTTGATACTATCATCATCGTCATCATCAACATCTTTATCATCATCATCATCATCATCATGATTCAACTGAACTTTTTTGTTGGTATGATTTGCGTTCTTCATTTCCTCATCATCATCATTATCACTTATATCATCTTTTTTCCTAGAAATCTTGTTTGTGCTCTTGACTGAATCATAATCAGTCATGCAAGGGATGTCTCTCTCTTCCACAACACCCTCTTCTGAATTGCAAATTAACACATCAGCATCACCTTCTTCTGCCCTGAAATATTCTTCTTGGGAGTCAGGAGAATGCATTTCAACATCCTCATCTGGCTTAACCTCATGAAGCTTCTCAGAAAGATGCTCGATGCGGAACTGGGCTTCTGTAAAATTAGCTTTCAGGCTGTTATTTTGCTTCTCAACATCCTTCTCCAAATCCTCTAATCTATGCAATATTTTATCCATGTTTTTCAGCTTCTTATGTATTCGAGCTTCATCTGCTGAAGAACCCTCATCACCATCCAAGTTCTGAATGTCTGATTGAAGCTCACATGTTTGATTTCTTAGCATATCTATATTTGCAGTCTGAGATGAAACTGTGCTCTCTAGGCTAATCACCTTATTTGCAAGCTTATCAATTGTGTCTGCCAATTCTGAAACTGTTAATGGTTTTTCAGATAATTCCTGTAAGCTTTCTTTAATCTTTGCCGTATCTTTAGTCTCGTTGTCTTGATTCGAGATGTGTGACTCCTCATCATCGTCTTGTTCCAAATCCTTTACTTGGTCTGTGAGAAATTTATGTTTCAATGCCTTGATTTTGTGTTTTGCTTCGATGATCTTCTTGTGCTCTATCATAAAAGACTGGCTTGAATTTTCTCGCTTTTCTTCTAATTTCTCTAGTGTCTCGTTACATGATTTCAATGCAGCTTGTGCCATCACAGTTCTAGCATCACCATCTTCTATTACTCTAGCGACTTTAAACTCGTCTTGTAATCTGCAAACCCTTTGTTGCATTGTGTTTATTTTGTTATCAATCTCCCAATACTTGGAAAGCCCATTCTCATACTCACTTTTAGTGAACTCTTTCATGGTTTGCATTGCTAGTATCTCCTTTTGAATCTTGTCAATTTCTTCAACTGCTTCTTCTTCTTTCAAACCAGATTTGGGCACAATTCGAGTTGGATTATCCTCTTTAAATGCCTTGTTTATCTGCATTTTCTTTGATGCATTGCTAATTAGACCCTTTAAATTCTTGTTTGGAAGTTGTGGGACTTTTGGAATATGTGCTGCATTTGGACCTTGATTTTGAGGGGGCATGTTTCTTGGCACTTTAGGATAATTATCTTCATCATCAAAATCATCATAAGACACTTGATCTGGGAAGATTGAGGCAATGGTAGTGTTGGCTTTCTGCAGATTTCTTGACAATTTATCATAACGTTCAGCTAATGATCTGTAAGCACGAAAAGTTTCTTCGACAAAGCAGATTAGATCCGGACGATGCCTATAGTACATTTCTGCCCTCTTTGCAAATGAATCACCATCTTTTTGAATAATGTTTAGTGCGTTATGAACCTTTTCTTCCATATCTACATAAGCATCCATGGAAAATGCAAATGAGACTAGTGCATTTTAAACATATAATATGAACATGGTGAACTAACATTAGGACTACGTTACGTGAGACATTTAACAATATAAAATTGTCAAAATTTTCGTTGTAATCCTTCAAAATGGAAGTGTTGTCTTCAACGAATACAAGTATTACGTAATGGATGTTGTTTCAAACTAATAAAAAGTAAAGAGATTATTTTGCTTCGTAGCAGATGATCAAGAAATTATGTGTCTTACCTAAAAGGCTTTGCTCGAGCCATTTCGATTGCTTGGTTCGAATGTGGCTAGCCCACCACCACGAAAACGCGTTGCTAGCCGCCCTTTGTAACATCTTAATCTCCTAGATGATATTCGTATAATAATTCACCTTTCTTTCATTCGTTTGTAATCATTAAAACCCTAACAAACATGTAAACTTTAACTTGTGACCATAATTTGTTTTATCTGTCTAAAAGAGAAGTAGATTAAAAAGATGTTATATAGATAAGGAATTAACAATGAGATATGGTGTAAAGAGAAAATAAGATAGACAAGATAGAGAGGGCCTTTGGATGAACAAAAAGTAAATTAGTAAAAGAGAACATGAGTTTTAGACTTGTGGTATAAAAGAAAAGAACAAACTTGAAAGAGAATGTTGTAAATTGACATTTGAATTGGTACACTAAATGGGAGTGACATATGGGTATGAGGTTGTGAGATGGTTTAGGAAGCGGGATATGTGCACTACCTTTTGTCTAATGCATTGGGAATATGTTTAATTTGTTTTTTCTAATTTCACTTACTAAAAATGTTATCTTTCATCTAGTTGTTTATTTTCTAATATAAATACAAGTTATTAAACAATCCTAATGATTCATTAAAAAACTAAATTTTAATTATAAAAATGTAACCAACCATTTATTTACATTGAGGAATCAATTTTGATTTTTAAGGTTAAACTAACCCAAGCACAAGACGTACATTTACATTTAATATTTATTTGTTTGAAAACGAATGTTCATCAATATGTAATTTCTTAATCAAACTTCGCTAACTTTAAATTCTATCAATATCTATATGTTCATAATTATAATAATAAATATATTTTTTAAATGTTAATCCACAGTTTTAATATATATATATATATATATATATATATATATATATATATATATATATATATATATATATATATATATATATATATAAGGGATGGTTCAAACGAGCACCGATTTTCGTACGAGAATTGCGAGAACCAATTACAACCATTGATCAAAGAGATTGAGGGTTGAGATTAAAGAGATGTTAATGGATAACCTTAAACTAATCAAACTTATCTTTAACAATTAAAGGTAGTTTGGACATTTTTACATTAACCCCACATTTTTTAAACTAATATATATATTGAACCGAAAGTTGTTAAATTACGAAAATTATACCAAATTAACGAGAAAATTATGCTTTTTAATTTAAGATTGGTCTTGATATAGGTTTTTTGAAGAATTTTTTCTTTGTGTTGGGTTTTTTTTCTACTCAGCTCGACATATGCACTAGTGCAAAATTTGCACATGTGCACATGTACATATTTACCTAGTTTTTTCAGCACAGATGTTGATATGCACTAGTGCATATGTGGAGCTGGTATTGAAAAAAACCATCAAACGTGACATTTTTATTTGCAAAAAAATATAGCAAGATCGGTCTCAAATGAAAGAGCATAATTTTGTCGTTTATTTGTTATAATTTTCGTAATTTAACACATTTTCGTTTGATAGATATATATTAGTTTTAAAAGTGGGGGAAATATAAAAATGTCCATATTACCCTTTCCTATTTAAATTAAATAAAAAAGACATGAAATTTAATGATTGGCCAGAAATGGTTCTCACAGTTCTCGTACAAAAAACAGTTCTCGTTTGAACCGCACCCTATATATATATATATATATATATATATATATATATATATATATATATATATATATATATAGAGAGAGAGAGAGAGAGAGAGAGAGAGAGAGAGGAAGGATCTAGAGAGAACACCCTTTAATTGAAGAATGGTGAGAACAATTATACACAAATCATTAAAAAGGGCACAATAGGAATTTTGATTGTTCTCCCCCTCTCTCACATGTCTCATAAAACATTTCCATAGATAACATATTTTTATACCATTGATTTTAAAATATATATATCTTTCGCGTATATAATTATTAGATCAAATTTTTTTTACCATTAGATTCATATTTAAATTCTCTTTAATTTGATATCACTTTTGATATATTTCGGTATACGTGAACTAGATGCAATTATTAGATATAGGCACAACATTTTAGATGCAATTAGCTCAAAAAGTATGTGTTGCAATGAGAATCATAAAAAAAACTTGATAGAAGTAGAATACTTTGATGCAACACATATATAACTTGAATCAATAAACAAATGCAAACAAAATCACATGCAAAATGTAATATGTAGATGCAGATCGATCCATAAACATATGTAACTCAACGTTAAAAAGATATCGTCAATATAAACAAACGCGGTATAACTAAAAATATATGCATTTCACCATTCCAAACCACATACAAATTCAATCGATATATTAAATCAACGAATTAAAGACTTGCATCCTAAAAAACATTGATGAGAACTATACAATCAAGCTTCCAAAGCATGTACTCTACCTCATTTCAAAACCCATATTTAAAGTAATTTGTATATATCGCAGTAATATTAAAAAATTATAGAATTCATATACTTGCATCCTAATTTGTTTTAATTTATTCAAACGACTAATGCTTAGTAGGAGTAGTTGGACTTCTTTAAAAATCTAAAATTAAAACAAGATAAAAATGGGATGGAGAGAGAATTTTTTATTAGGACTAAAATACCCTATTTTTCTTATATTCTATTTACGTAAAATAAGAAATATATGAATTAAATGCAACCATAGATTAGAAAGATTTAGTAGCTAAGAAGTGTTCTCATGGTTCTTCAAATAATAAGTGTTCTCATTTGATCCTACCTCTCTCTCTCTCTCTCTATATATATATATATATATATATATATAAAATAAGAATATAACATTATATTTGTTACATATATATTACATTTTACATGGGATCTCTTGTATAATGCATTTATTATAACTATTCATGGTAAAAAAAAACATTATACAAATACTTTCCATTTATCAATTAAACAAGTATGACTTACTTTGTTATATATACAATTACAATTGAATACTTTTTCCTTTTGGCTTCCGAATAATGACGACATATAGTACATCTTATCAAAATCAATGTACTTCTTTAAATATACACATCCATAATAATGTAAACATACTTTTTTGCTACATTTTACTCTCACGTGTGTTATCGTCATCATCTTCATAATGGCTATAACTATAAAATTCAATTAACATATATAATTTTCTGTAGAAGACAAGTCTTCTCATAGTCAATTATATGTCATTATTTTTCGTGTCACCGGTAAGGATTTGATTTCCTCAACAATGGAAATGGAGTTACAATCAATGTTTTTTAAGTATAGCAGCATACGATTTTTCCAAATAGCAAAGTGTTCAATTGAAAATTTAGGAGGCCTAGCAGAAGAACCGTTATCCATGTATTCGGTTTTTGACATCTCGAAAAGATCGCTAATTATCGAAGAGTTAGAACCTGCTCTGATACCAATTATTTCTCCAAAATGAGATGTAATACTCACAAATATGAATAAAAGTATATAGAAACGAACACACGGAGTTTTCAAAGTTTGTTTATGTCACACCCCGCCTTGACGGAAACACGAGGTGCAATGGAGAGGATCGTCATAACGCATTGATATAGAAATAGAGAACTTACTAAATGTAAACAAACCAACGTGTCATGACGTCCCCGTCACAAGTGGAGACTTGTGTCGTGTGGTTAGTCAATTTCACGACAAACATAGTCAACATATAAAAAGCATAATAGTTATTCCCACAATCCGGGACAAGCATACGGGACAACAAGCCCAAAGAAATAATAGTTCTAAGTTCACACTAAGGAAATCATAACTCAAAATGTAATGATTTATCTTCGTGCATATGTCAAGTCTCGCTAAGGTCCAACTACGAAACTTCTAGACTCCTTATGCGTTATTGCTAGCATTACCTGAAAATGGACACTCGAGAAATGTCAACATAATGTTGGTGAGCTCGTAGGTTTATATTTAAAAAAGTTTGTCGTGTATAGCATTTTAACAGGACAATTATGTACATAATTGCATTGCATACAAATAGGAATACAACGATAACCAAACCATGAGGTTCTTTAGACATGAGTAATTAGTTTTCCAACAAGTTGTCTACCGGCTGGAGCTAAACGTTGGCTATATTAGGAATATAGGATTCAATAGGTATAACCCGGTTACGGGTTCACACAATGCACATACATGTCACACAATTGTCACAAAAAGCAAAAGTTTAGTTAACACGGCATAAAGAAATATGAAATCGATTTTGAGTGTCATTTCCCCCCGAGAAAACATATAAAAAAAGGGACCACGGGTACTCACCTTAACAGTGGATAATCTCACAGTTATTAATGGCTCGGTAATCTATAGAAAATTTAATAAATTGGTTATATTCTATAATTAAAGTTTTAAAACTCTAATTTGCTTTTAAATGTTACCAATGAATTCCAAAAATTTTGGGTTCAGTTTGTGTATTTTAAAGATTAACCCAAATGACTCAAATATTCCCTAAACTTTTAATAATGTGTCTCTAGTATTACATATATTTTTCCTATAATTTATATCTTTGTTCTGTTATTTTTAATAATCTATACAAATCATAGTGGTCAGAATGTGTTCCCAGCAACACAAATTTTGTAATTATTTAAAATAGTAAATATTCATAAAAAAATTCTAAATTTTTTACAGTAAGTTAGAGACTCATAAAATATATACCATAATTATTTTCATAATTTATCATGAGGTTTTGGGTGGGTTTCTGTTGTGCCAAAGTTAGTATAACAATCTGTCAGGATAATCCAGCCTTGCGCACTCAGTTGGTTTTGACCATTTGGATGTTCAAAACTCATCCTTTTCGTATGAAACCACTTGAAAAAGAAAGAGGACTCAATGTAATTAATTTTAGACCCAAGATTCGAATTCAAAACCTTAAAATTGGCCGAGCTATAGCCTTCCAAAGTTCACAAAACACACAGTCCGGAATTTCAGAATCAGAACAGAAGTGTTTTCGACCAAAACAAAACTACTCTATGACTAGTTATTTGATCAAAACTCTTCATACCCATCTTTTTATGTGTTACTAGAACGTGTGTGATTCAATTGATGACCCATTAACTAGGGTTATAGAAAAGAAACAAAAAAAAAACTTAAAGACATACAAGAACAAATTACGTACCAAAAACTCTTTGAATGGTGATTCAAAGTAACAAGCTTGCTTTAGAACTTGAAGAATACTATAATGGAGCTATGGGAGGCTGAAAAAAAACGTGAGAGAGAGTAGAAGAGGGCTGGAGAAATTAGATGGAGTGGTTTGCATAATTAAGGGGGTTTGTTTGGAAGGTTTGCTAATATATAGTTAATTACATTTAAATTTCAAATTTGAACTCTAATCTTATCTCCCCCTCCCTAACTACGCCATGAGTTATTATGATAAATATAATATTATTTTATTTTATTTTCAAGCATAATTAATCTCTTGATATTTTATTAATGCATTAATTATTTACGTAATTAATTGTTTGTGTGATTTTAACATTTTTAAACTTTTGTAAGCTTTTAATACCTTTTATTTACTTACTAATTTAGTTATTATTATTCTATATCTTATTAATATATTTTATTTTTATAAGGTCTAAAGTGAATGGATTTACAGGGTACAAACATGCACAGCGGAATAAAACATAAACTTGTAAATCCCGTTCCAGGATCCCAACTGGATCAGGTGAGAAAACAATTCCAGAAATAATACACCAGATATATATAGAACATGCAATATTCACAGGTTTAAATACAGGTTTATCTAAAAGATAAAAGTTATACCCTGAAACTGTTGAAAGGGGATACACAGCTACTGCACCCTTTTGAACTGGCTGCTAGACCGCCAAACTGAATAATCTTGTGTGTATAAACTTTACCAGGTAAAAAACGCCCTCGGTTTTTACCTAAACCGCCGCCGCCGTGAAGACCCGCCTCAAAGGGGGTCGGCCTCGGTTTTACGCCGATGAAGCCGCAGGGCGCCGCCGCTGGGCTGTCTTGCGCTGCCGTACGTTGCAGGTGGTGTTCGCCGGTGAACCGTCGACGGAAAAAGCGAGAACCACCGTGAGGTGGGTGTTCGGCCGACGAGAGGGAGAGGAGAGGAGAGAGAGAGGAGAGCTTTTCTTTTGTTTTTAAAGATTAGGATTAACTTTTTAAATTAGGTTTAAACTATTGTTGAAACTTCCTTTTATAGATGTTATTTGGGCCTAAGCCCTTGGACCTTAAAACCCGGTCCAATATCTATATCTTTAATTCTTTGACAATACAGACCCTCCAAGTTCAACTATTATTAATTAAACCACTGTTAATTAATAATTTCCTAACTAAACTTTAATTAAATATTCAACTAATATTTATTTATCTTTCTCTTAATTAATAAATATCTATTTATTAATTCCCTCTTTTCTGATAATTAAATGACTATTAATTATCTATCTTATACACATTGAGTTATTCCTGGTTCATGAGTTGGGTGTGCAGTTGCGTGACCCTTTAGTGATTCATAGCGTCCATGGATGTGATGACATATGTACATTATC
Organism: Pulicaria dysenterica; assembly: GCA_947179395.2. Taxonomy (NCBI): domain Eukaryota; kingdom Viridiplantae; phylum Streptophyta; class Magnoliopsida; order Asterales; family Asteraceae; genus Pulicaria; species Pulicaria dysenterica. Next base: position 43,930,706 of record OX359293.1, on the reverse strand, counting down.
CCTGCACACAATCCTTTCAGACTCCCACTTGTGCACAATAGTTACACTCCCTTGTCAATCACAAGCCTAAGGAGGTCCCCAGCAGACACTTAGGTTAACAATGACTATATGTTCTCTTATGTCCCGATATTCTTTAATCACCCTCTTGGATTACTCGGATTTTTCTTTCGCATCACTATATCCCGTAATGTGGATTTTAGACATGGAGCACGTGATCTATTATGAAGATCCAGATTATGTTTCTCGACTTCTAATTTCGACTAACTGCAGTTACGGAGTTACCAAATCATATCCATCATTATATCCGAGCGTGGCCACGCATTTCATTTAGTCTCAACCATCAAGGGTGTTAAAATATGTCCACTGATGCGAGTACACCGTTTGAATTACTACCGATGATGTAAGGGCCTATTGGGTCATACACCGGGGTCAAACCTGACAGCAACTAAAGTGAAGGGACCAAAATTGACAAAAGACAAAAGTTGACATCGCAGGTCGCGATAGCGCCGCTAATGTTAAGGGTTTAGCGCCACTAAACCTTAAGGGTTAGCGCCGCTAAGGCTACATGTACTTTGTGTCATGTCACTTGGCAGGCCGCGATAGCGTCGCTAACTTTAAGGGGTTAGCGCCGCTAAACCTTAAAGGTTAGCGCCGCTACGGCTGCATGTGCCTTTTTTTGTCAAATCACCTACAAGACTAGCCAATGCATGATGGATGCATGATGACCCATGGCCAGTATTGGGTAGAATGAGGATCATCTGGTGGTCTTTATAATGACCTCATTTGCTCTCCATTTGAGACCTTTTGCCACTCAAAATACTAGACTCATTCTTAAGTGCTACAAAGACTTAGAGAAAGTGAGAGAAGAGGGGCTCCAGAATCTTGGTCCTTTGTTGCTGTTCTCTGGTGATTTTCTAGCAAGAAGAGTCACAAGAGCTTGCTAGCACTCGTGGTTGACGTGTTCCCGGGGTATCAACCAATAGAAGACCGGGTTTTGCCCAAAGAGAAGCATCACCACCATCACCAACCAATTTCTGGAGCTTAGGAGACTGGTATAACCTTTTCTCCTTTCCTTTTTTGTTGCATTTCTTTACATAGAGTAATGATCCATAGATGGGGTTTCATGTTTTATGCCTTGCATGTTTGTTTTATGGGCTTTTATGTTGATATCTTACTTCCGTTGCGTGCCCTAGAAACCCCAACAGTGGTATCAGAGCCACCTCTATGTTAGTTATGCACTTGGTGTCCTGAAAAACCCGAAATAAGAAATGTTTGTTTTCTGTCGAACAGGGGTTAGCGGCGCTAAACTCATGTTAGCGGCACTAACTCTTAAAAGTTAGTAGGGCTATCGTCGCTGAAACAGTTTTTGTTCTTGGCGAAAAAACAGTATATGGTCTCGGGTTTTTGGCATTATTTTGAGCTTCTGGAATTTTAATTTTGTTATTAATATGTATTATTCTAGTAACTATTATATATGTTTGGTTGTATGTGGATATATAAGTTGGTAACCTTGCCTAGACCATTTGGTTGTTTGTGTGTGTTTGGATGCTTGGTTGGTTATGTTATTATTCTTATGATAAATTTGTAATAATAATGTGGCTTGCATGCCCTTTCATTCATCCATGTAATGGTAATAGATAAATAGGTATTTTATGGCTTGCATGCCATTTTTTTTTTCTATTGTATGTATTACTTTTTGGTGGATGATGACACACAAGATGGGGTCAAAGAAGATGGAGTATGGTGTCCATGAAGTCGGTGAAATCCAATGGAGATGGCGGCGTTAGTGGGAGCTCATATCGAAGATTTTGTCCCTTAGTATTGACCATGTTCTTCCCGTTCGGCTCACGGGAAGAACGCATAGGTTTTATGGCAAGGGTTACCAATTATAGTACATTATGCGTGTGATGTGATTTTTGTACGCATGGATTGTTTAGGATTCGCATGCTAGATAATTTTTCGAAAATTAACAAAATCACAAGAGATTTGCTAAAAATGGTTTACAACTCTCTCGCGCGCTCACATACAAGATTAACCCACCTAGTGAAAATAGGGTTTGTCACTAATAAGTTAATCTAAAATCAAACCGGAAATAAAAGTCCGTCTTTCCACAAAATGTAAATCATGCACCATACGTAAGACGATACCACCCGAATCTAGTCTTATGGGATTTGGTTGTCGAGCTTAGCACGAGCCAATTCCCATAAAACTGTGTGGAAGGTGAGTGTGGCGAATTCACAATTTTGGTTGTCGAGCTTAGCACGAGCCAACTTTGGTGTTTTTGCTACCGTATGTCTTGACGGATGATTTGCAATTTTAGGTTTGAAATCTTGGTTAATTGTCGAGCTTAGCACGAGTTAACCAAAATTTTAAGACTTAAAATTGGTGCAAGAAGGGATCAAACATGCCAAAATGACCATTGGATGTCGTAGGATCCCGCAAGGCACTAAGGATTGCAATAGAGATTGCAATTGGCAAAATGGTTGCCGACCTAAATAATTTTATCATGTGATCCGCGGTAACCCTGTCACATGGTGGGATGAAATACGGTTCATAGCCTTGTTAAAGTTAATTCGTTATGGGTAAATTATTTTAACAAGATAAAATATCAAACTAACTAAAATCTACTTTGCAATTTTAGATGGCATCAACAAGCGCAAACACCACCACCACTAACGTTTCTCTTCGAGTTTTCCTTGAGAAGGAGAAGCTCGACGGTAGCAACTTTATGGATTGGCATAGGCAGCTAAAGCTTGTCCTACGCTATGAAGGAAAGATGTATACCATTGAGGAACCCTTACCCGAGGCACCTCCAAGCGGTGCAACGAGGGCGGTCCGAGAGGCGTACGAGAAACGCCTCAAGGAAACTGAGGAGATTACATGCCTCATGTTGAGCACCATGAGTACCGATTTGCAAAAGCAAATGGATCACTTAAGTGCTTACGACCTGATCGTGCAACTGAAGGACATGTTCCAACAGCAGGCGAGGCAGGAGAGGTATGAATGCTTCCAGTCCGTTCTCGCTTGCAAACTTCAAGATGGAGGGAACATGAGCGCTCATGTCTTGCGCATGAAGGCAAACATCGAGCGCATGGAGAAGTTGGGATTCACCATAGGGAGAGAGATGGCGGTCGATTTGATCCTCCAATCCCTGCCCAGTGCATATGATCAATTCATTATGAGTTATCACATGCACATCATGGACAAATCCTTGATGGAGCTGCATGGTATGCCCAAGACTGCCGAAGCGAGCATGACCAAGAGCAAGCCATCCTCTTCCTCCACTCACGTTCTAGCCATCCGGGAAGGCCGCATCACGAAAAAGAAGGCCGCCCCTTCCAAAAAGAGGAAGGGTAAGGGAAAGGTTGGCGTGGCCAAGCCTGCCCTGGCCTCCGAGGGAAAAGGCAAGGGGAAACTTCTCCAAGCCAAGACTCCGGAGGATGCGGAGTGCTTCTTTTGTGGGGGCAAGGGCCATTACCGCCGAAGCTGCCCGAAGTACCTAGAGGGACTCAACAAGCTCAAAGCGATGAGCATATCCAGCCCCGATACCTCAGGTACGTTCATGATAGAACTCCACCATACTTCTACTTCTAAAGGCTGGGTCATCGATACTGGCTGTGGCATTCACATATGTAATATGGTGCAGGTGCTAAAGGCAAGTAGGAGCTTGGAGCTAGGAGAGCTGGATCTTGTTATGGGAAACTCGGAAGTTGTCCCAGTGGAAGCAAAGGGTGACTTGGAGCTTTCATTCAAGACTGGCTATTATATTTTGTTAAAAGATGTATGCTATTCGCCTAATGTGGCTAGAAACATTATTTCTTTTCACAAGTTGTATGACGATGGTTATGATTTTAAATTTGTTTATGGCACAATCATTTGCTTTAAGAATGAAGTTATTTATTTTAAAGCTTTACCATGTCATGGCATATATGATGCAAATGCATACATTGCATCAAGAAAATCTATCATGAATATTGATTCCGATTCCAAAAATGGTTTGGACAAGTTTTCTTTGTGGCATAGTCGTCTTGGCCACATAAACAAGACCCGCATCACAAAGCTCCAAGTTGATGGGATCTTGGAATCATTTGACCAAGGGTCGAATGATGTATGTGATTCTTGTTTATTAGGCAAGATGACAAAAGCACCCTTCACGGGGACAAGTGAGAGGGGAAAGGACCTTCTAGATATCATCCATACGGATGTATGTGGACCTTTCAAGCATGTTACAAGGAACAACTCAAGATACTTTGTAACCTTTATAGATGATTATAGTAGGTATGGATATGTCTATCTTGTTAAACACAAGCATGAAACTTTTGAGGTGTTCAAGACATTCCAAAATGAAGTTCAGAATCAATTAGGCAAAACAATAAAGATACTCTGGTCTGATAGAGGTGGAGAGTATCTAAGTACCGAGTTTACCGATCATCTTATGAATTGTGGAATTATTTCGCAATTAACACCTCCAGGGACTCCACATTTAAATGGGGTTGCTGAGAGGAGGAACCGGACTTTACTAGACATAGTGAGGTCCATGATGAGTCAAACGGAGGTACCTATTAGTTTATGGGGATATGCTCTAGAAAGCCGACACTTTTATACCTACGAGTTTGGGGTTGTCAAGCCTACATGAGACGTGAGGCCGAAGAAAGTAGTGAAAACACCTTATGAAATGTGGCATGATAGAAAGCCGACACTTTTATACCTACGAGTTTGGGGTTGTCAAGCCTACATGAGACGTGAGGCCGAAGAAAAACTTGAACCTCGCTCGGAAAGGTGTTACTTTATCGGATATCCTCCTGCTGGTGTTGGATATATATATTCTATAAACCTTCTGAGAACAAAGTTTTTGTTGCTCGAAGGGAATTTTTCCTAGAAAGAGAAATGCTATCCAAACAAAGAGGCAATAAGGAAATTAACCTTGAGGAAGTTCAAGGGTCAACTGATAAAGAACTTGAGGTTGGCACTAGCACTCAACCTAAAACGGTTGAAACTAAGCAAGAAAATGCTGCAGTGCCTGACACAAATTCATTGCTTACTCTAAGGCGTTCCAGTAGAACTCGTTATGAGCCAGAGAGATACGGATTCTACATATCTGAGGGCAGCGAGTTAGTGGTGGACCATGATGAGCCCACCAACTAGAAGGAAGCTATGGCAGGCCCTGAGTCTGCAAAGTGGATAGGAGCAATGGAAAGTGAGATGCAATCCATGTCGGATAACCAGGTTTGGGAACTAGTTGATCCCACGCCCGGGGTTAGATCCGTAGGGTGTAAATGGGTCTTCAAGAAGAAGACCGGCATGGATAGAACCTTGGATACCTTCAAAGCCCGACTGGTAGCAAAGGGTTTCACTCAGACACCTGGTATAGACTATGATGAAACCTTTTCCCCAGTGGCGATGTTGAAGTCTATTCGGATACTACTAGCTATTGCTGCATTTCATGATTATGAAATATGGCAAATGGATGTTAAAACCGCCTTCCTTAACGGGAAGCTTTCCGAAGAGGTGTATATGACACAGCCTGATGGTTTTGTACATCCAGAGTATCCAAACAAGGTCTGTAAACTAAAGAAGTCTATTTATGGACTCAAACAAGCATCTCGAAGCTGGAATCTATGCTTTGATGAGAAAATAAAGGAATTTGGATTTTCGAAAAGCAAAGATGAGCCATGTGTATATGTCAGGGCTAGTGGGAGCACTATAGTCTTCTTAGTCCTATATGTAGATGATATTCTACTCATTAGAAATTATGTCCCAAGCCTAAGGAGTGTTAAAGCTTGGCTAGGAAGTTATTTTTCAATGAAGGACCTAGGGGATGCGAGCTATATTCTAGGGATCAAGATCTATATAGATAGATCTAGAAGGCTGCTCGGGCTTTCTCAAAGTGCATACATAGATAAGGTCGTGAGACGCTTTAAGATGGAGGAATCCAAGAAAGGAAATCTCCCTATGTTGCATGGCCTGACATTGAGCAAGACTCAATGTCCTACCTCCCAAGAGGAGATAGAAGTAATGAAGCGAGTACCATATGCTTCGGCTGTGGGGTCGATCATGTACGTCATGTTATGCACTTGTCCTGACGTGTCATGTGCTTTAAGCATGACTAGTAGATATCAGGCAAATACCGGGGAACCACATTGGAGAGCTGTAAAGAACATTCTTAAATACCTTAGGTGTACGAAAGAAATGTTCTTAGTATATGGTGGGGAAGAAGAGCTGAGAGTAAAGGGTTACTCGGATGCTAGCTTCCAAACAGATAGGGATAACTGCCGATCTCAATCGGGGTTCATATTCCTATTGAATGGTGGTGCTGTCAGCTGGAGAAGCTCAAAGCAAGACACGGTGGCTGATTCGACTACCGAATCAGAATACATTGCGGCAAGTGAAGCCGCAAAGGAGGCCGTGTGGATGAAGAAATTCATCCAAGATCTACAAGTGGTTCCAAGCATCAAAATAGTCGAATTAAGGAGTAATGCCTATCTGTGCTTGAAAAGAGTTTCAAGTGATTGGAAGACCCATACCCAAGTATACTTCATGGATTTTAGTCATGAGTAACTTAGGATGATAAAATCTTATGTCCTTAGACCTGAGATGTATGAACCGCTATATCATTATTCTTCCTTGCCTTACCCATTTTCAAAAGTAGTTCGTAACTGGCTGTGATAAAGGAAATGACTAGGTAAGCAAAGAAGTATGGTGTAGGGTTATACAGTCAAAGGAATTTGTTCCTCTGATATGAGAGATATCCTTGGGCCCCTTGATGATTGGGAGCTGACACAAAAATTATGCATGTCCATGCGAAAGGAATATTGATTGAGAATCAGATATGTCCTTAACTTTTCGTCACCACCAATCAAGATCGAGAAACATAATCGTGAACGATCTGGAAAATGACATTTAATCCATGTCTCGTGTTCACACGGATATCGCGAACAAAAGGATGTCTAAGATCACTTATCTATAGGACCTTTCTTTGAGAATAGGTTTTTATTTTGGATAACGAAACTCATACTGACTTGGGGACAATGATGCTTTGCTAGAGGCCGCTCATTGTTTGTGGTTTAAAAGAAACGGTGCATTGTGTGCAAGTGGGAGTTTGTTAGAATATGCCCACTGATGCGAGTACACCGTTTGAATCACTACCGATGATGTTTGAGCCTATTGGGTCATACACCGGGGTCAAACCTGAAAGCAACTAAAGTAAAGAGACCAAAATTGACAAAAGACGAAAGTTGACATCGCAGGTCGCGATAGCGCCGCTAACGTTAAGGGTTTAGCGCCGCTAAACCTTAAGGGTTAGCGCCGCTAAGGCTGCATGTACTTTGTGTCATGTCACTTGGCAGGCCGCGATAGTGCCGCTAACTTTAAGGGGTTAGCGCCGCTAAACCTTAAAGGTTAGCGCCGCTACGGCTGCATGTGCCTTTTTTGTCAAATCACCTACAAGACTAGCCAATGCATGGTGGATGCATGATGACCCATGGCCGGTCTTGGATAAAATAAGGGTCATCTGGTGGTCTATATAATGACCTCATTTGCTCTCCATTTGAGACCTTTTGCCACTCAAAACACTAGACTCATTCTTAAGTGCTACAAAGACTTAGAGAAAGTGAGAGAAGAGGGGCTCCAAAATCTTGGTCCTTTGTTGCTGTTCTCTGGTGATTTTCTAGCAAGAAGAATCACAAGAGATTTCTAGCACTCGTGTTGTTCCCGGGGTATCAACCAATAGAAGACCGGGTTTTGCCCAAAGAGAAGCATCACCACCATCACAAACTGATTTCTAGAGCTTAGGAGACTGGTATAACCTTTTCTTCTTTCCTTTTTTGTTACATTTCTGTACCTAGAGTAAGGATCCATAGATAGGGTTTCATGTTTTATGCCTTGCATGTTTGTTTTATGGGCTTTTATGTTGATATCCTGCTTCCGCTGCGTGCCCTAGAAACCTCAACAAAGGGGCCCTGGAATATCTCTTTTCTAAAAGAGAAGGTGCAAATCCCATCTTGACTGCTTGCATTTGAGCACACGTCTTCCGCTGCACCCAGATACGCCCATTATTACTACCCAGTTACGGCGTAGCGTTAGAACGTTCCAAAGTACAGAAGTCCTCGTGCCCCAAACCAAACATCTCAGGTCTAAGGACAACCAATCAGCTAACTCATGTCAATGGCTCCATGAAGTTAGACTGATGCGGATCACCTCCAATATTTGTACCCCTGACAAATATCTATAAATACTTGATCACATAACTTGTGTTGTTATTCTCTACCCTAATAATCTAACAAGTATTTATAATAGCGTTAGTATCACCTTAATTCGGCTCCCACCGAATCAGGTAGTTATGGAGTGATTTTGATATATCAAGACTTCGTATATCAAGCATAAATAAATATGCTAAAAGTATAGAGATATTTAAAAGATTTATATTAAACCTCCTATTTCCATCACGCTGAAATGTTTAATACATAATCATAAACCTTAAATATCAATCCATATAATTTAATTAAATACTGAAAAACTAGATGCTAGGTCTCATGTACTGCATTCCTATGGAACTAGCATGTCTCTCATGCTTCTCTCTAGCTAGCGCCTTGGTTAACGGATCAGCAACGTTGTCCTCTGTTGGTATCTTGCATATCCTTACATTTCCCTTCCGATAATCTCTCGGATGATGTGATACTTTCAAAGTACGTGCCTGGTACGCTGGTGATCTCTTGGTTCTTTCGCTTGTGCCAAAGCTCCCATATTATAAAAGAATATATCAATCGGTCTAGAGATACTGGAAACCACTCTAAGATCCGAGATAAAATTCCACAGCCAAACCGTTTCCTTTGCCGCATCACTTGCCGCAATGTACTCAGCCTCTGTAGTTGAATCTGCTATAGTATCTTGTTTTTCGCTTTTCCAAGATACAACTCCACCGTTTAGGGTAAATACAAACCCTGACTGCGACTTAAAGTCGTCTCTGTCTGTCTGGAAGCTCGCATCTATATAACCAGTTGTAACACCCTAATTTAGGGCCTAGTAGTAACTTGTTGTACCTTGTGTTGGTTTAGTTGTACGTGGACATTAACTAAGTTGTTTAAGTTGTTTTGTTGATTAATTGTTGTTATATGTTGGTACACGTGGTTATGTGTTTAAAGTTGGAAATGTGTCGTTAATAGATAAATTTGGTTATATTTGAACTGTTTCAAATAATGATTCCGAAAATATCTCCGTTAGTTAAAATGGATAAACCTAAGTCGTGTTTTAAGTTGAATAGGAAAACGAAATACCCTCGTGGGGTATTAAACCCACTTAAGTCGGTCATTTGGGGTTCTTATCCCCTACCTTGACTAAAAACATGTGCAAAACACACACACATAACTCTCGTATGAACTAGAAGGTGGAAAAACAAGAAAGGAGCCATTTGATTTCGAGTTCTAGCTGTTGATTCAGAAGTTTATTACTGATCTTGTGTCATCTTCTTGTCTTCTTGTAAGTATTTCCCCATTGAAACTTAGTTTTGAAGTGTTAATGGTGGTGGGTTGATTTTGAAGGATGATTGAGTAATATTTGATGAATTAGAGCTAGGTTGTGTTAGTAAGCTCCTAATGGTGTTAAATAACAAGTAGAAGCAGTAGAAACATGATTTCAGTCGATTAGAAGGTCAAAAACATCGAATTACAGGTCTGAGCTTCGAACATGACTAAGCCTGCAGTAATAGAAGTTCCCACGGGTGCAGGAAATACTCTCTGTTGCCGTAGGGGGTTGTCGTAGTCTCTGCGGCCGTAGGCAGGGTTCTCTACGGCCGTAGTAATGTGTTTTGCGTGGTTTACCACCTATGGGTGAAGGAATGAAGCCTACGGGCGTGGGTACATAACCTACGACCGATGACACCCAAAGAATCACTCCTACGGGCGTAGGGTATGGTCCCTATGGCCGTAGGGTATGGTTTCTTGGGAAGGAACCCTTGCGGGAGTAGGATACATTCCTGCAGCAGTAGGAGGTATCCGGAAGGTGTCCTGCGGCCGTAGGACACGTCTTCTGTGGCCGTAGGAGCTGTTCCAGGTTACTTGTTGCTTGTTGTTCGTTGTACATTTGCATAGAAGCAATGATAGTACTTTTAGACGTTGACTGAACCTACACGTGATGTGTTAGGTGATTCGGACGACTCTGTGTGTTCTTGGGATTCTTGATTTCATATCTGCCTCCTGTAATCTCGAGGTGAGTACCGGTTTCTAATGAGTCTCGGTAAGTAGCGTTGTCTGTTGTTTATTGAGATATGTTGTCGATGTAGTACACGTGCGTATATGAGGTATGTTATGCCATATTATTATGTACTGTTGCCATTCTAAGTTGCTTTACTCGTTGGTTATGAATCACATGCATATCGTTGGACCTACTACGGGTTGTTGTTGTGTGTTGTATTGGTCTGGACTGTTGATGGCATGGTTAAGGTCAGCTTTCTTCCCATAGGCTGGATCCCTTAGATGGAATAACGGGGATCAACGGTACTCGGTGTGCAGCACACCGGGGTGGTCTTGCAAACCGCCGCTCCTTAATGTGAGTTGGGATCTTAGCTTTTGTTGAGATCCATGTTGTTGAGTTTCGAGCTTCGTAACGCGTTTGGTGGACTACTCTTCGCTCCCACACCATTGCGGATGGTTGTAGCTGATGGTCCCAGTTTGAATCGTTGAGCGGGGCTTCCCACCCTGCGAGATATGATTCCTACTGACTTGTTGGCACGACGTTATGTGTTAGGATAGCCTTATGTGCTGTCCCGTGTTGGGATAACCTGCATGTTGATGCTTATGTGTAAATCTGTGCTCACTAGCTAGTTGTAGCTAATGGTGCCTATTTTCCCTTTTTGCAGGTGCGTAGGTGTTGGTTATGGTGCCCACTGACACACGTATATTAGTAATACTGCCGATAATACACGAGCCTATTGGGTCACACGCCAAGGATTGATCCCGACGACTCGAAATTGGAAGAGAGAAATAAAGATTCTGGAAACGGTGTTTCCGCGCCGCGTAACCTTTTGGTTTACGCGACGCGGAAACCGTCTGACCGAACCTTGACTTTGTTGTTCTTTGCTTAACTTAAGGAACAAGTATTGGGTCACCTAGTAATCATTATGGACGACTTACGGCTCTGCTAACAGGCATGTTATAATGCATATGAGTCTAAGGGTGATGTAAGGTAGAATACTTGACCAAGAAATGAAGCAAGGTTTTTTTCTTTTTCTCTCTAACACTTGCATACTCTCTTCATGAGAGTTCTTAGGTGTTCTTGAGTGAGTATTGAAATCATAAGTGTTCTTGATGAATTTCTGGAAGTTGTGAGTTGTACCAAGGAGTGATTTCAAGGCTTTGAAGATCACAAGTTGGCATACTACCATTTCGGGATCGAACAAACTTGGTATGGACTATCAATAGAGAGTTGCTCTCTTGTGACTTTGAGTTCATCCCAACATGATGCAATCAGAAGATGGAGCATGGTATATTTCCTATCCCATCTCTCTTATTTGGATGCTTTATCTTTATGTAGAGTTCCACCATTAGTGGGTCTTGATGGCATCTTGTTTTTATACCCGAAAATCTGTTTTTCACGCTTCCGCCACGCGGGTAAGATGGCTAACGAAACCCAACAGTGGTATCAGAGCCATCTCTACATAGGTATTGCACCTTGGTAGCCTGAAAAACCCGAAATCGAAAAACTGGATTTGCTGTCAGGTGGGTTACGCGGCGCGGAACCGCTTGGGTTACGCGGCGCGTAAATGGATCTGACAGATTTTTAAAAAATTATAAAATAGTTTTTTGTAGTCGGGTTTTTGGCATCCAAAAATGGTTTCTGTGATTTTTGTTCCAGAAATTATTTTTTGGTATATTAAGATGTCTTGTATCTTGGTTGGTGTATTTATATGTATATTATTATTTTTGGCATAAAAATAGTAATTGCATATACTTACATTATGTATATATGAATATGTTTCATCAAAAATGGTTTGTTGTTACTAATACATATATACATGGGATTATTTAGTGTCTTGAGTTTTTAGAAATAATCTTAATCAAGATACATAAGTTTACATGGTTTTGTGTGGCACACCATATTGTTCATGTTGTTCATATTGTTCATGTTATGTTGGTAACCATTAAATGCCCTAGACCTTGTGGATGTTTGGTTGTGTTAAATTAGTTATTCATTCATTTGGTGACTAAATGTCACATGGTATGTAATAATTAATTTATTTAATTTATTTGGTATGTAAATTATTTTGTGGCTTGCATGCCATTTAAATTCCATGTTATGTATTTTTTTGTACTAGAAAATAGGATTTGTGGCTTGTATGCCATTTATTTCAATTTCTATGTAATTGTAATATGGAAGCAACCATCGGGAGTCCTTGGAGAGACGTCTTGGCAAACACGAATCCGAGAAGCCCAATGGAGGTAGCGGGTTTAGTGGGAGCACATCCAAGTCAATGATATGTCCTTAGATGATTTCGTTTTATCCGTAGTGGCTCATGGGAAAAACGCATAGGTTTTAGGGGCATGGTTATCAACTATTATATATGCGTGTGGTTGTTTTATTATTTATTGTTTATGCATGGATTATTGGATTGCATGCTAGACAATTTTTGATAATAATAAAACTCAAGAGTTTTTAACATTGGTTTAACAAACTCGCGCGCGCATAAGATTAAAAAAAGAGAATATAACTATGGCTTATAATTCAAAGTGTAAAATGCGTTTTGTCACTTATTTGTTTATCTAATCGCTCAAATGGTTTTTTAAACCGGAAAACTAAATCCTGTTTTCTAAATGTAAATTTCACACCACCCATAAGATGACACCGCCCGAATCTAGTTATACAAGGGTTGATTGTCGAGCTCTAGCCGAGTTAATCTTTGTATGGACTGTGTGGAAGGCGCGTGTGGCAACAGAAGGTTGATTGTCGAGCTACCCGAGTCAATCGTTGTGCAAGAGTACCACCGTGTATCTTGATGGTTGATTTACGATTTCAAAATAATATTTTAAATAATTGTCGAACTCTAGCCGAGTTATTTAAAATCTTAGTTTGAAGTTGGTGTGGAGGGATCAAACATGCCAAATTTGAAACAATGGTTGTCAACTTGGATCCCGCATAGAACTAAGAGTTGTACCAATGGATTACAATCGGTGAATTTGTACCGGCCTAAATAGCTTTGCCACGTGATCCGCGGAAAACCCGTCACGGTGCAAGGTGAAGTATGGTTCTAAGCCCTTGTTAAAATTTAGATTTTATAAATCAAATGGGTAAAATATTTTAACGAGGATCTATTCAATATTAACTAAATTGTATACTTTAAAGATAACTTACACGTTAACAACAACACATCAAAGTTAATACTCCGTCGGTTCCTAATAAAGGATAAACTCATACATGTAAACTTAATTGTCTAACATTATTGGTTGAGACAAAATTGTACATTATTGAGAAAATCTTTTAAAGCCACTTGCTACCAATGCGAACTAGGTCATTAGATGCGCACAATGCGTGTTGTAGACACAAGAGAGGATTATGTGTCTAGACCTAAGTCGGTTGTCAGATGCAAGAAGGTGGGAATAAATGTGTCTATGTCCTTATTATTAAGGCATACATGGACCGAATGAAGAACTCTTTGATAGAGCTTCATGGTATGATTAGAGACTACAAAGTCTAAACATGACCAATGAAGATTACTTCATATATTCCCAAATAAGGCTACTAAGGAACAAATAATCAATGAAATAGAAACTGACCTTTAATGGAATTTTTGATTTTTAATCAAGCCTTCCATTATATTGGATTTAAAGGGCAATGTGATTGCGCCTACGGTGATTAGACTCCATGAGGGGTAGTTTGCTACTTCACGATAGGATTAGAAATTAGCGCCACCATTTTGTCTAAATGGGTTAAACACTCTTTTAGCCTTTTGACTTAAGGTACATTCATGATTTAAATTTGTTGCAAATTTATTTGCTGCAAAGTATAAGTATGAAAAGGGAAGTAGGTATATAAGGCATAGAGAGCTGGACTTCAAATAGAAAAACAAGATAGTTGTTTCTATTGAAAGGATTGGAAGTATGACACTTGCCTATCCTTCTAGCTAATATATTACTTCAATAGATATTTGTTTTGCATTTTTCGTGGCTAGAAACATTATATCTATTATGCCATTTGTTAGATGATGTATATTATTTTGAACCATGTTATTGTTTCAAAGTTTATACATGTCAAGGCATTAAGCATATGCTTAAAAAGTAATATCATGATCATGAATAATTTGGATAAGTTATCCTTATGACATAGTTGACTTAACAATATAAACAAGACTTGCATCGCCAAAATTCAAGTGGTCAGGAATTTGGAATCATTTGACCATGGGTCAAATGTTGAATACAAATCTTATTTATTAGGTTAATTTACTTATACATCCTTCACTTGTGTATGTGAAAGGATCGAGGGCTTGTTGGATTACGTACACACTTTTGTGTGTAGACCGTTGAAGCAAATCATAAGGTATAAACTCCAAATACTTCGTTACCTTTACCGATGATGGTAGAAGGAATGGGTATGTCTATTTGTTTATAGACGTGTGTTTGAAACTTTAGAGGTGTTAAATACACACCATAACGAAGTGCCTGATTGAAAACGAACAAAGGGAATATGATACTCGAATCTAGTTGCACAAAGGATGATTGTCGAGCTTTAGCCGAGTTAATCCTTGTGTAGACTGTGTAGATTGAGTTAATATGTTTTAAAATTCTATTACCATCAATTGAAATATGGATTTGTCACATAATTCACTCCTTCTATGACACATTGTATAATTGGTCATATAATGGAGGAACCGGACATTCTTGATTTGGTCTGGTAATTGATATGTTACACTTTAGTACTCATATATGGAGTGATCTAAAGTAGTGGCGGGCTATGTTCTTAATCTTAAACCAACAAAGACGGTTAAGACTACACCTTAGGGGATGAGACTAGAAAGAATATCTTTGCTTGTCTGTCTCAAAGTCTGGATTGTCTAAACCTGCGTTTTGTACGTGAGGTGAAGTAATCCGGAATCTAGAGGTGTTACTCCATTAGGTATTCTTCTAAGACCATGGGATATTTGTTTTTATAAAAACAAAGTGTTTTCTCAGAATAATTTTCTTTTCTTCAAAACTAATATCCATGGATGTCTGTAGAAGTAAAAGTAAACCTTGAATGGAATAACCTGATGTTGGGACTAGCAAATAATCATAAATGATTAAAATTCAGCATGAGAAGGCTGGAGAACCTGACATATAATTAATTCCTCTTAGTCTGGTATATGTCGTCATAAGACCAAAAAGATATAGTTTATTATATCTAAGGAAGACAACTTGATGATAACTCATCAACTACTGGAAGCGTAGTGGGCCGAGTGTCTGCTAGTAGAAAAGAGACAATGAATGTGAGATGTAATCCATGGAGGATATTCAAGTTTGAAACTTGTTTTTATCATATACACGTGGGTAGAAACCCATAGAGTGTATATGGTTCTTTATGAAAGAAACCATCATGGATTTGATTACAACTTCGAATATCGACTAATAGAAGTGTTCTCGATGATTGACCAGTAGGGAGGTATCATCTGGAAATTTTCTCTTAGTGGTAATGTCGAAGAGTAAAATTGTAGACCATTTTGAATACCGACTTATTGGAAAGGTTTTCTTGATGATTGACCAAGTGGAAGGTATCATCTAGAAACTTTCTTTATGTGGTTATGTCAAAAGTAGTTTTGTAGACAACTTCAAATATCGCATGGATGAGAAGGGCGTTCTCGATGATTGACCGTAATGAGGTATCATCTTGAAACTTTATCTCAATGGTTATGTTGAAGTTTATGCAGATACTCATAAGATATCACTGCCCTTTTATAGGCTATGATATATTGATATAAGGACTCTATTCCTTAACAGAAATTTTTATGAGGAAGTGCTTAAAACACTATCCGGAGGTCGCTTACATCAAGAGTATCATTGTATTGACTACAAGCACAAGCATCCTTGTGTAGTGTAAGAGCACAAGTATTCTTGTAGAGTCTGCTAATTATGGAAGTCTATTGATAGACTTAAATAAGCATCTCAGGGTTGGAACCTTTGCTTTGATATGAAGATCATATATGTGATTTTTCAAAAGCAAGGATTAAACCTGTATGAATGTCAGGGCTAGTAGGAGCATTGTAATAATCATATACTTGTATATACTTTATATTGGAAAAAATGTCCCGACTATGCTTGGTTCAAAAGCTTAGTTCAGGAGTTATTCGTCCATAATGATTATTATAAATATAATATTGACTATGGAGTACAAGAAATATTGAGATATGTTCTTGGAAAATTTATGGAAAGATAAAGCTTAGAGTAATTTATTACTCCAGTGCTAATTTCTATAAAGGATATCTGCCGATTTAGATCGGAGTACATGATCCTATTTTATGTGTAGTTGTTAGTAAGAATGGTTCTTAAAACATTGATGACCCTATTTGGATCTTCCGAGATAATGAGGGTATAATGGCTTTTGCACAAGAACAATTGTCCTTAGTGTCACTTACCTTATTGAGTTCTTTTGAAGCAATGAAGGTACTCGGACTTGGACAAAGGACCATAGTCTCGTCAACAAACACTTTATGAGTGGTTTGGTTGTGTTTGGAGGTATGGTCTTCATGAGAGTACAAACGGATAGCATTATGACTGATCCGTTTAATTAAGCTTAAGTCATAGGCTGATGATGGTTGTCATACTAGCGCCTACATGCAAATCCTTTTGCAAAAGGACTTGACTTAAGTTTATTTTAGTTATATATTGATATACTAAATTTTGGGAACACTAAGCAGTATTGTATATCATACTATATCGATTATTAAATGTGATTTAATAATTCGCCATGGGCGGGTATTTTCATGAATCTTTATTGTGTTCCATCTTACCATGTTTAATAACTTCCTAGAATGATTTTGCATTCTAAATGTCCACAGTCGGTCATTCTTCATTGGGGAGGAAGTTTGAATTAAGACTGAGGGAAGTTATTGGTCGTTATCCAATAATGGATTGGATAAAAGAGACGCAACACTTCGCCTGTGCTTGACTAATTCAAGTGATTGGACGACCCACACCTGAGCTTACTTCATGGTTTATGTTATGAGTAACTCAGAAAGATAATATCATTTCGTCCTTAGACTGGAGATACATGTGTTTCAAAGCATGAACCTGCTTTGTTTTGATTGCTTTCTAACGCAGTTCGTGACTGGCTGTTATAAAGGGAGCTTTTAGGTAAAGTATGGGGTATGTGGCGGAGCAATGCAGTCAAAGGGATTTGTTCCTCTAGTTTTAGAGAGATATCCATGGGCCCCTCGCTGATTGAGAGCTGACGCAAAATGCACGGCCGTGTTCGTGTTGCTATGATGTTTGATCGATTGCAACTAGTTTTTGGGTCACCATCAATTGAGATCGAGAAACATAATCGTGAACGATTGAAGATTGACATTTAACCATATGTCGTGTTCACAAGGATATCGCGAACAAAAGGATGATTGATCCCTTATCTATAGGGTCATATCAAACCTATAGGGTTGTGATTTGGTACTTGTCTTGGGATGACATAACTCGCGTTGACTTAGGGGTAGAGATGTCTTGCTAGAGGCCGCTATCTGTCTGTGTTACTTCTTCATACGTTGTGTCATGTGCAAGTGGGAGTCTGTTGGTTATGGTGCCCACTGACACACGTATATTAGTAATACTACCGATAATACACGAGCCTATTGGGTCACACGCCAAGGATTGATCCCGACGACTCGCAATTGGAAGAGAGAAATAAAGATTCTGGAAACGGTGTTTCCGCGCCGCGTAACCTTTTGGTTTACGCGACGCGGAAACCGTCTGTCAGAACCTTGACTTTGTTGTTCTTTGCTTAACTTAAGGAACAAGTATTGGGTCACCTAGTAATCATTTTGGACGACTTATGGCTCTACTATCAGGCATGTTATAATGCATATGAGTCTAAGGGTGATGCAAGGTAGAATACTTGACCAAGAAATGAAGCAAGGTTTTTTTCTTTTTCTCTCTAAGACTTGCATACTCTCTTCATGAGAGTTCTTGGGTGTTCTTGAGTGAGTCCAGAAATCATAATTGTTCTTGATGAATTTCTGGAAGTTGTGAGTTGTACGAAGGAGTGATTTCAAGGCTTTGAAGATCACAAGTTTCCATACTAGCATTTGGGGATCGAACAAACTTGGTGTGGACTATCAATAGAGAGTTGCTCTCTTGTGACTTTGAGTTCATCCCAACATGATGAAATCAGAAGCTGGAGCATGGTATATTTCCTATCCCATCTCTCTTATTTGGATGCTTTATCTTTATCTAGAGTTCCACCATTAGTGGGTCTTGATGGCATCTTGTTTTTATACCCGAAAATCTGTTTTTCACGCTTCCGCCGCGCAGGTAAGATGGCCAACGAAACCCAACAGTAGGTAGTTGGCCTATGTGAGGTGGGAACCTGTTGGTGGTTGTTGTAAATATCTTTTGTGAAACACTGTTTGTTGTATATATATGTGATCCGATGGTCGGTAGTTTGTCAATCTAGATGGGTAACACGCGGTGGTATTTTGGACTTGGTATATGGTGTTGTACTTTATACATTGCCAAGTCAGTTTAACGATGTTATCATTTGTAAAATGTTGGTTACTTCCGCTGTTGGCTTTTATTGTATAAGTTAAAAAGCTTAAATTTTCCCTAATTTTAAGCGCGTGAAAACCGGTGTTACACCAGTAACACTGATTTCATCCGTGCTTCTGCTAAAGACCAAGAACATATCTTTTGTCCTTCTCAAATATTTAAGAATGTTCTTGACAGCCACCCAATGGGGTTCACCTGGATTTTGCTGGTACCTACTCGTAAGGCTTATGGAATAAGCAATATCGGGCCTAGTACATAACATGGCATACATAATCGATCCTACTGCTGAAGCATAAGGAACCGATTTCATCCTCTTCTGCTCCTTTGGAGAAGTAGGGCATTGAGCCTTGCTCAATGGTATACCATACCTCATAGGGATGAATCCTTTTTTGGAATCTTCCATCTTAAAGCGTTTTAACACTTTATCTATGTATGTACTCTAAGTCCGATCAGCCTAGATCTATCTCTATATATCTTAATACCAAGTATGTATGCGGCTTCTCCTACGTCCTTCATTGGGAAACATTTTTCTAACCAGGATTTTACTCCTTGTAATGCTGGCACATCGTTTCCTATGATCAGTATGTCATCCACATACAGGACCAGGAAGATTGCTATGCTCCCACTAAACTTCGTGTAAATACAGGACTGAAACTCGCTTTTGGTAAAACCAAACTCTTTGATGCGCTCAACAAAGTGCAAGTTCCAGCTCCTAGATGCTTGCTTTAATCCATAAATGGATTTTAGAAACTTGCATACTTTACCTGGATTCGTGGAATCCTCAAAACCGTCCGGTTGTGCCATATACACATCCTCTGTCAGTTTCCCATTAAGGAAAGTGGTTTTGACATCCATTTGCCATATCTCATAATTGAAGTATGCAGATATGGCAATAAGAATCCTAATAGACTTAAGCATGGCTACTAGCGAAAAAGTTTCATCATAATCAATACTATGAGTTTGATTATAACCTTTGCAATAAGCGTAACTTTAAAAGTATGCACATTTCCTTCCATGTCGGTCTTTTTCTTGAAGACCCACTTGCACCCAACAGCTCTACTGTGTTGTGGAAAGTCTACTAACTCCCAAACTTGGTTATCATATATGGATTGCATCTCTGCCTTCATGGCATCCAGCCATTTGTCAGACTCACTGCCTACATAGTATCCCCGTAGGATGTGGGCTCATAAAGATCCCCTTGTTCCTGAGCGATTAGAAATCTAAGATATCTATCCGACTCAGTCCGAATCTTATTGGACCTACGAAGTCTTGTGTTTCCACTCCTTCCTCAACCGGAGACTCGGGTTGGGATTCAACAATCCTTTGTTGACTTACGGGTTCCACTAATGGAGGAGGTACACCTTCATCCTCTTCAATTTCTTGAAAATCTATTTCCTTTCTAGAAGTTTCAGAACTTAGAAACTTATCCTCTAGAAATGTCCCTGACCGAGTGACAAAAACTTTGTTCTCATCGGGATTATAGAAATAGTATCCTAAGGTTTCTTAGGATAACCCACGAAGATACACCTATCCGATTTGAGCTTGAGTTTATCCGAGAACGGTCGTTTAACAAACGCGTCACAACCCCAAATCTTTATGTAAGACAATTTGGGCTTTTTCCCCGTCCATAACTCGAACGGTGTCTTTCCTTTCTCCACAGACTTAGTTGGAACTCGGTTCAGCATATAAGCATCCGTTTCGAGTGCATGACCCCAGAACGACAATGGTAAACTAGTTTGACTCATCATAGACCGAACCATGTCAAGTAAAGTCCTATTCCTTCTTTCCGATACACCATTCCACTGTGGCGTATATGGAGGTGTGAGTTGTTAAACAATCCCACATTCCTTTAGATGATCGTCAAACTCCTGACTCAGATATTCACCACCCCGGTCAGACCGAAGTAGCTTTATCTTCTTGTCAAGGTGGTTCTGTACTTCACTCTGAAATTGTTTGAAGAAATCAAAACTTTCAGACTTGTGTCTCATTAGATACACATAACCATACCTACTAAAGTCATCAATAAAGCTAATGAAGTACCGGTATCCACCTCTGGCCTCCTGACTGAAAGGACCACACACATCTGTATGTATAGTTCTTAGCAGTTCCTTTGACCTTTCATTCAAACTGTCGAAAGGTTACTTTGTCATCTTTCCGGACAAACAAGATTCACAATTGTCGATTAATTCAAGATCAAATGACCCTAGAACTCCATCACTATGAAGTTGCTCTATGAGTTTCTTATTTATGTGTCCGAGCCGACAATGCCGTAGGTAAGTCTGGTTCAAAGTGTCATTTGACCTCTTACTTATATGATAGATTTCCTTGTCATCTTCTAGATTTATCATGTATAGACCATTTTGTGAACTTGCTTTAAAATAGAATAAATCATTGTTAAAGCATAAAATTGTTTTACCTACCGACTGATAGTTAAAACCACTGTCTATGATTAATCCTGAAGGTAGCCTGAGACAATAGGTTTCTACAGCTTCAGAACCAATGATGGAGCCTTCGCCTACCCGTAGGTCCATGTTCCCCTTACATAGTTTCCTACTTCTCTTGAATCCCTGCAAATGATTGCAAATGTGATGACCACATCCGGCATCGAGTACCCATGATTCAAATGAAGTAACTAAGCAATCTATCATAAAGATATCTGACTCGTCGGTAGAATCGACGTCCAGCTGATTATTGTCGAGTGAGTGCTCGCAAATATCCTTGCTACCGCAAACTGGGCAACAAATGTCTAGTAGCTCATCAACCCAACTGCCTTTCTCCATTGACTCAACTACTGTTGTATCAAAGGGGTCCGGGTGAACCTGGTCTCTATGCACATTAAGAACTCGTGCATACCAACAACTATTGTATCTTGTTCACCAAACTTGTCCACTACCTCTGCCTGATAGCGGTCAGTTAGTGTACCGACCAAGAGCATCACTAGTTCACGCTCAGTGACTTGTGATCCCAGAGTCATTAAGCAATGAAACAGCCTTCTCATGTTAATGAGATGATCGCTCAATAACTGGTCTTCTTTCATCCCCTGTGAAAGAATGTCCTTCATGAGCAGAAAGCATCCATAGCGCTCACTATCCTTGAAACGCTCCTCTAAGCCCTGCACGACCTCAAAAACCGACTTTTTCTTGAGTTCATCCGAATACTCAGACTCTGTGGAGAGTATCAGAATTTACATGATGTCAGATTCATATGACAGATACTTTTAATATGTATCATACTCTCCATCTTGAGCAGAATAGTCAGGTCGTGCTGGAGGAGGTTTGTCTACTGTGTACAGCCTTCCATGCGCCCTTAGGATACTCCTAAAGTGCAATTTCCAAACCATAAAGTTCGGACCTGAAAGCTTCCACTTGCTCATGAAAAGGCTAAGAGACTCCTCGGGTGTATAAAACGGTATAACAGATAATATCGACATCTACAGAAAAAGCAAGAAATAAACATTTCAGTAATTTAATTCCTCTAAAATAAATTATAACCCTTTAAATAAATATATTTTAGAATAGGATCCATATTTCACACGTGCCGGTGCACGGTTTGGGCACGACAACACCGACCCCGTGCTATTTCTGGTGCATATAAACCATACCGATGGTGTTTAATCCAAAACACGACTCGTATATCCTTGGGACATCGAATGAAACAATAATTCGTACATATTTAGTCCTCCTAAGTGCACTTTGGGCCCGTCACATAAGGGAATCATCAAAATAGACCTCACCATCTAAGACGGGGTGAACTCTGGCTAGTCATATCAGGGAATCGCAAAGTCTTTCACCCCCTCCCCACATCAGTTTGAACCCCGGTGCGCACGTTTTGGGCACAACAACACACCGAAGTACTGGGAGCAAGAAAGGTATACCATTAGATGGGTAGCACTACTGGTCTAAGATTTTGAAAGGGTTAACTTGTTTAAAAAATATTTTGTCAGTTTTAATCGTTTTACAAAACTTGTAAATCTTATATCCTTTTTAATTGAAAAACTTTTCATCTTAAAAATATCCATTATATATGTATATGGTTTTTAATGACGTGCGTGCACTATATAATTAAATCACAACCACACAATTAATAATAGCAATAATAAGCCATGAGACATAACGCCTTTGACCATCACTAGTACTTAATTTAAATTAAGCACCGCTGTGGTCAAACCCTAAAGTGGATCATAAACAACACACAAGACATGAATCTGATGCTGATGCTCCCACTGGCTCCAGTATCCGTGGAGTCCTCTCTCCTTTGTCTTGATCCTTTTCTTGATTGGGTCCAAAAATACATTCACAAATATCAAACTAACATATTACAATTTTGATAAAACTAGTGCCCTATTACATATTCAAAGGCACGCAGGCCTCCCCATACCAGATAAATAATAAATGTAAACCAATCCACAAAACAATAAACAACCACAAACTTGATCCACTAGGTTTAAGGCGTTTGGCTTAAAATAAAAAAAACAACCACGTACAATTAATTAAATAACAATACACGCATTATAAACCAACATATATAATTCCGGGTAGATTCAAACTTGAATCTCTAACACTAAAACACATACTGGTTTTTTGTTGATCCCCAACATTTAACCTGGACCTCAGACTGGGCCTTAACCTGGGCTATATGTTAAATATCACAAACTGGATAAAACTAAAATACCACACTGGTTAAACGTCAAATATTATTAAATAATAATAATATAACCTCAAGTTTCACTCACAATTTTTACAAATATATAAAGCATGTAAACTGGAAACTTTATCCGGTTAAAAGTCAAAACTTTGATTCTTTTCCATAAACCAAAGTTTCTCACAAAATATAAATATATAAATATAAAACAGATAATCTGGAAACTTTAATTGGCTAAAACTCATAAACCTTGACCTTTGACCAAAAAATAAAGTTTCACGAAGTTGATATATAAACAATATATAAACAGCAAAAACTGGAAACTTTAATGGTAAAAAGACCAGAACTTGATCCTTAAACCAAAACCAAAAGTTTCACATAATATATAAACAACATATATATTCAGCAGTACTGGAAAATTATTCAGGTAATAGATCAGAAATTTGATCCTAACTACATAATAATTTTCACAAAACATACATACATACATATATATATATATATATATTTTTTTTTTCTTGTTCCCCATCGAGCCTAGAAGTAGGCTCTGATACTATTGAAGGGATTTACAGGGTACAAACATGCACAACGGAATAAAACATAAACTTGTAAATCCCATTCCCAGGATCCCAACTGAATCAGGTGAGGAAACAATTCCAGAAATCATACACCAGATATATATAGAACATGCAATATTCACAGGTTTATATACAGATTGATCTAAAAGATAAAAGTTATACCCTGAAACTGCTGAAGGGGGATACACAGCTACTGCACCCTTTTGAACCGGCTGCTAGACCGCCAAACTGAATAATCTTGTGTGTATGAACATTACCGGGTAAAAACCGCCCTCGGTTTTTACCTAAACCGCTGCCTCCGTGAAGACCCGCCGCAAAGGGGGTCGGCCTCGATTTTGCGCCGATGAAGCCGCAGGGCGCCGCCGCTAGGCCACCTTGCGCTGCCGTACGCCGCAACTGGTGTCCGCCGGTGAACCGCCTCCGGAAAAAGCGAGAACCACCGTGAGGTGGGTGTTCGGCCGACGAGAGGGAGAGGAGAGAGAGAGAGGAGAGCTTTTCTTTTGTTTTTAAAGATTAGGAGTAACTTTTTAAATTAGGTTTAAACTATTGTTTAAACCTCCTTTTATAGATATTATCTGTGCCTAAGCCCTTGGACCTTAAAACCCGGTCCAGTATCTATATCTTTAATCCTTTGACAATACAGGCCCTCCAAGTTCAGCTATCATTAATTAAACCACTGTTAATTAATAATTTCCCAACTAAACTTTTATCAAATATTCAACTAATATTTAATTATCTTTCTCTTAATTAATAAATATCTATTTATTAATTCCCTGTTTTCTGATAATTAAATGACTATTAATTATCTATCTTATACACATTGAGTTATTCCTGGTTCATGAGTTGGGTGTGTAGCTGTGTGACCCTTTAGTGACTCATAGCATCCATGGATGTGATGACATGTGTACATTATCCCTGCACACAGTCATTTCATAAAGTTTTTCGTTACTTAGCATTAATGACCTTTGACTGATAAAATCGTACACTTGAAATAAGTTAAATGTCATGCTGTCAAAATGACTTAGGCTGCTCTCTATTTCTAGAACCATCATAACATTTGAGGAATTAGACATCCTAGCACCTTATATCTAACACCCACTAGGGTTTAGATATCACACGGGCACATAAGTTTAAGTTAAATTACTAGAGGCAGAAAGTCGAACCAACTAACCTGATTTAACTGACGGATGTCACAGCATCCCCTAGTTGAAAGAATTTCGTCCCGAGATTCATCTAGAACTACCGCTAGAATTTGCTAACCGAATAGGTGTGGATATTTGGTTTTCATGTGGTCTTCCCGCTCCCAAGTAAATTCTGGACCTCGCTTTGAATTCCAATGAACCTTCATGATCGTGATCTTGCTGCGTTTCAATTTCTGTACTTCACGATCTATGATTTCTATGGGTTCCTCCATGAAGCGTAGAGTGTAGTCTATCTTCATTTCGTCCAAGGGCACATATAGGTTCACATCTACCAATATTTCTTTAGATTTGTTATGTAAAACGTATCGTGTATACCACTTAGTTCTTGTGGTAGTCTTAGTTGGTACGCCAGAGGTCCGAGGCATTACGCTCTTCCAAGGCGATACTTTAAGTAACACTAGATCACCGACGCTGAATTCTAGTGGCTTTCGCCGATTGTCAGCATTACTCTTCTGGCGATCTCTTGTTGCTTTTAGTCTTTCCTTGACTTGGAAATTTTTATCAGTGGTCTCTTGCACAATCTCATGCCCTATCAATTGACTTTCCCTAACTTTGGCTCAAACAATGGGTGATCGACATTTCCTCCCGTATAGTGCCTCAAACGATGCACACTTAATACTGGTATGATAGCTGTTATTATATGAGAACTCGATTAAGGGGAGATGAATATCCCAACTTCCTTCGAAATCAAAAGCTCACTTTGGCCATTAGTTTGAGGATGGTAAGCCGTACTCATGTCCAATCTTTTTCCTAAAGCATTCTGTAGTGTTTGCCAAAACTGTGACGTAAATCACCTATCCCGATCTGATATAATAGACACGGGCACTTCATGTCTTGCCACTACCTCACTGATGTAAATTTTCGCTAACTTGTCCATCTTGTAGTCTTCACGAATTGCTAGAAAATGGGAAGACTTAGTCATCCTATTCATAATGAACCAGATTGAATCGTGACCACCACTAGTCCTGGGCAGTTTTGTAATAAAATTCATAGAAATATTTTCCCATTTCCACTCGGGAATCTCCAGTTGTTGTAATAGTCCAGAGGGTTTTGGTGTTTGGCCTTTACTTTTAAGCAAGTAAGACACTTGCTAACATAAATGGCTATGTCCCTTTTCATTCCATGCTACCAATACAAATCTCCCATGTCATGATACATCTTATCTGCTCCTAGGTGGATAGAGTACTTCGTTGTGTGAGCTTTATCCATGATTAGGGTCCTCACATCTCCCGTCAATGGCACCTAGATTCGTTCCATAAGGTACAATCCACCGTCTTCTCTTTTCTCCAGTTCTTTGTCTAAACCTCGCAACATCTCATTTGGAGCATTTAAGTATTTGGTTGCTTCTTTCTGAGCTTCAAGTATCTTTCCCTTGATACCCAAATGAATCTTCATGCTAATAGCCCGTACTCTACTTAGCTTGACCCACTCTTTCCTGCTTAAAGCATCAGCTACCACGTTAGCCTTACCCAGCTGGTAGCGAATCTCACAATCGTAATCACTTAAAAATTCAATCCAACGCCTCTGCCGCATGTTCAACTCCTTCTGGTCAAGGATATGTTGTAAGATCTTGTGATCAGTGTAAATAACACTTTCCGTCCCATACAAACAATGCCTCCAACTTTTGAGTGCAAAAACTACAGCACCCAGCTCTAAATCGTGCGTGGTATAATTCCTCTCGTGAATCTTTACTTTTTAGGATGCATATGCAATTACCTTGCCCCTCTGCATCAATACACATCCAAGACCCTGGTTCTACGTATCGCTGTACACTACAAAGACATCCGTCCATCGGGAAGGGTCAGAATTAGAGCTTTACACAGCCTATCCTTGAGTGTCTAAAGTTCTTCCTCTTGTTCTTCGTTCCAATCAGACTTCTTGTTCTTATGTGTTAGTAGAGTGAGAGGCTTGGCAATCTTTGAGAAGTTCTTGATGAACCGACGGTAGTAACCAGTCAATCCTAAGAATGTACAGATCTCTAAGGATGTTTTAGGTGTGCTCTATTTCTTTATAGCCTCAATCTTACTGGGGTCCACATGTATACCGTCGCTATTAACCACCTGACCAAGAAAGTGAACTTCCTGCAACCAAAATTCACATTTCGAAGATCTGGCGAATAACCGCTCCTTCCTAAGTAGTTCCAAAATTAACTATAGATGCCTCTCATGTTCATCTTTAAGCTTATAATAGATCAAAATATCATCAATAAAGACGATAACAAAATTGTCCAAAAATGTCTTACATACAAGGTTCATTAGATCCATGAACACCGCAGGGGCGTTAGTTAACCAGAAAGGTATAACCCTGAACTCAAAATGTCCATAGCGAGTTCTAAAGGCGGTCTTTGGGATGACAGTCTCATGTACTCTCAACTGATGGTAGCCGGATCGAAGGTCTATCTTGGAGAAATAACGCGATCCTTGTAATTGATCGAACAAGTAGTCAATTCTAGGGAGAGGATATGGTTCTTGATAGTCAATTTGTTCAGCTTACGGTAGACGTTGCACATTCGAAAGGAACCATCTTTCTTTTTGAAGAATAGGACAAGTTCTCCACAAGGTGAATGATTAGGTCGAATGAATCCTTTGTCTTGAAGTTCCTGGAGTTGGTTAGACAAATCATGAATTTATGACAATGCCAACTGGTAAGGTGTCCTTGCGACGGGGGTCGCTCCCAGGATTAGGTCGATGACAAATTCCAATTGTGGAGTAGGGGTAAACCCGTTAGATCCTCCGGAAATACCTTAGCAAATTCCAACACAATGGGAATATCTTTCAGTTTCTTCTCGTCTGCAGTCGCATTCCTAATATGCCTCAAGTTTTCTTCATGTCGTTTAACACGGACCTCCAGTACTTCTCCATTCGGCAAGGGTATACTAATTAATTTCTCATGCCAAACTATTTTGCCTTAAATCCCAATAACCAATCCATCCCCACAATCACGTCAAAACTCCCATGCCCAAAAGGTATTAGGTCTATGGCAAAAGTGAAATATTCTAACACTAAGTTGCACCCACGAATGACTTTATTAATTTCTACCCTTTTCCAATTGGCTATATCAATTATATAACTAGATTCTAGTCTACTAGGCTTCACATTCAATAAGGGTACGAATTCAGTGGAAATAAAGTTATAATCAGCGCCAGAATCAAACAAGACGCACAAAGATCATTTAAAGGAAAGTACCCACCACAATGTTGGGGGCGAGTTTCACTGGCGCACATAACAAATGCTCTCCCACGAGCTTGGTTTTCGTTGTTATATTGATTACGGTTTCCCCCGATGGCCATTGTTTGGGTTGGGCGGTTTCCTCCTTGACCAGGTGCTTTGTTTAGTCTTAGGAAAGCATTCGTGTAATGATTAGTACCACCACAATCATAACAAGCGCCACGGTTTCTTGCTGGATTCACTATATTAATTGGTGCTACTATCTGTGCCTCTCTCGTACAATCCTTAGTATAGTGTCTCAATCGGTTTCAGATTGTGCAAGAACGACATGACACATTCTCGTAATTGTTAAAGATTCAATTGGTGCACTTTGGCGCAGGATATGCGTACTTCTTCTTGGCAGGAATAGCCACCATAAATCGGTTGCTGCCCTAGCCCTCTTGTTGTTATACACGGCATTTCCAGCTTCTTACCACATCTTGGATGACATATACATGGTAATTTGTTGCATTTAATCATATTACTAGGGATAATGGTCTCGTGCATGTTCTACCTATTGGTCTCACGCATACCTAACTATACCCTAAACCTTAGTTTTTTTCATAGGATGCTACGTGATACTTTAATTGCCCTTGCGGTAGGTATGAGTGCATGGCGGTGATTAGGCACAATGCATCCATACTTATCACAACTTCAATTAATGAACCACTAATTATCCCGATCCATCAACTTAGGTTGATCACTGCATCCTACAGGTCCGAGCATTCGTGAACACCCAACCATGCATAACACCAGATAACATGGTCATTTGAATTATTGACCCTACTCTAAAGCAACAATCAAACAAGAACATGCTATAAAGCTAGATAAAAAATTCTAAGTCTATATGATCTTGATAACGCATAATTATTGATAACGTTTACTCAGCCCTTCCATTTATCTATAACCAACACAAATGAAGTAAACATATAGGTATGCACATAGCCATTTAAGGGATTTTATGAGTGTATTGTGTCACCAAAAATTACACATTGCATAGCATTAGTTATAAGTTAATAAGAGAACCGATAAGTACTCAATTTGTCTTTTATTGATAATAGTCTCAAGACTTCAAAGCTATTGACTAATAGTTCCTAATCTATAAAATAATACTGTCAAACATCCCTAATCCTAGATGGATCCTCATCGGAATCCTCCTCAGAATCCTCTTCGGGGTCCTCTTCTGAATCCTCTACAGCTTTTCCTAACATCTTGAGTTGTTGTGCTTGCGCCTTTTGCGTCTCCTCTAACTCTTGGATCTTGAGACCTTGCTACATATGTTATCTTTCTTGGCGGTTCAGTCTTTCGTGCAACATTCCGACCTAGTTTTGAAGCTGGCGGATAGTGTGATTCTCTCCATTACCTGCCATAGTTATTCTCTCGTAAGAGTCCCCGTGTCCTACCAGAATAGGCTCTGCATGGCCATATGGGGTGTAGCGGCGACGACTCATAGCTACATGCTCGAGTACATGGTGTTGTTCATCCGCTTTCTAGATCATGTCGACTGAGTGCATCACCATTCTAAGCTGGCGGATCTCTTCATCCCTTTGACGGAGCAGCTGGTCCCTCTTGGCGAGTGCTCTCTTGAGTGATGTGATCTCATCCACTTACACCTTACTAGGAGTCCTAATTGTATGAACCATCGAATATTAAAATAATAAATCTAACCGGTGTTAGCATTAGGAATCATCATCCGGGCCTACAACTACTAGCTAGACCGAGGGTATGACCCTAAGAAATAACTCATGTAAAGTAATATGCACACATAGTTCCTATCATGCAACTACATGGGGTACTTAGGTTATAGTCTAGTCCAATCCACCTAATTCTCTATAACCAATGACTCTGATACCAATCTGTCACACCCCGCCTTGGCGGTAACACGAGGTGCAACGGAGAGGATCGTCATAACGCATTGATATAGAAATAGAGAACTTACTAAATGTAAACAAACCAACGTGTCATGATGTCCCCATCACAAGTGGAGAATTGTGTCGTGTGTTTAGTCAATTTCACGACAAACACACTAGTTATTCCCACAACCCGGGACAAGCATACGGGACAACAAGCCCAAATAAATAAAAATTCTAAGTTCAAACTAAGGAAATCATAACTCAAAACGTAATGATTTATGTTCATGCATACATCAAGTCTCGCTAAGGTCCAACTACAAAACTTCTAGACTCCTTATGCGTTAATGCTAGCATTACCTGAAAATAGACACTTGAGAAATGTCAACATAATGTTGGTAAGCTCGTAGGTTTATATATAAACAAGTTTGCCATGTATAGCATATTAATAGGACAATTATGTACATAATAGCATTGCATACAAATAGGAATACAACGATCACCGAACCATGAGGTTCATCAGACATGAGTAATTAGTTTTCCAACAAGTTTCCTACCAGCCGGAGCTAAACGTTGGCTATCTTAGGAATATAGGATTCAATAGGCATAACCCGGTTACGGGTTCACACAATGCACATACATGTCACAATTGTCACAAAAAGCAAAAGTTTAGTTAACACGGCATAAAGAAATATGAAATCGATTTGAGTGACATTTCCCCCCGAGAAAACATATAAGAAAAAAGAGGCCACGAGTACTCACTTAATAGTAGATAATCTCACGGGTATTAACGGCTCGGTAATCTACAGGAAATTTAATAAATTGGTTATATTCTATAATTAAAGTTTTAAAACTCTACTTTGCTTTTAAATGTTACCAATAAATTCCGAAAACTTTTGGCTTCAATTTGTGTATTTTAAAGATAACCCAAATAACTCAAATAATTCCCTAAACTTTTAATAATGTGTCTCTACTATTACATATATTTTCCCTATAATTTATATCTTTGTTATGTTAACTTTAATAATTTATACAAATCATAGTGGTCAGTGTGTTCCCAAAAAGCGCAACAGAAAGTTTGTAATTATTTAAAATAGTAAAAATTCATAAAAAAATTCTAAAATCTTTACAGTAAGTTAGAGACTCATAAAATATATACCAGAATTATTTTCATAATTTATCATGAGGTTTTGGGTGGGTTTTTGTCATGCCAAAGTTAGTATAACAAATTGTCACCATAATCCAGCCTTGCGCACTCAAATGGTTTTGACCATTTGGATGTACAAAACTCATCCTTTTCATATGAAACCACTTGGAGAAGAAAGATGACTCAATGAACTTAATTTTAGACCCAAGATTCGAATTCAAAACCTTAAAATCGGCCGAGTTATAACCTTCCAAAATTCACAAAACACACTGTCCGAATTTCAGAATCAGAACAAAAGTGTTTTCGACCAAAACAAAACTACCCTATGACTAGTTATTTGATCAAAAGTCTTCATAGCCATCTTTTGATGTGTTACTAGAACGTGTGTGATTCAATTGATGATCCATCAACTAGGGTTATAGAAAAGAAACAAAAAAAAAATGCTTAAAGACATACAAGAATGAAATACGTACCGAAAACTCTTCGAATGGTGATTCAAAGTAACTAGCTTGCTTTAGAACTTGAAGAACACTATAATGGAGTTATGGGAGGCTGAAGAAAAACGTGAGAGAGAGTAGAAGAGGACTGGAGAAATTAGATGGAGTGGTTTGCATAATTAAGGGAGTTTCTTTGGAAGGTTAGCAAATATATAGTTAATTACATTTAAATTTCAAATTTAAATTTGAGATTAGGTAGAAAATACATGGATAAGTTGTCTAACATCGCATTTCACATATACCCTACTTTTTAAATCAAACATGTTATCGAGTACAAACTATTGTTATCGCCGCCGTATTGCTCGGTGCAATGCAAGTATATATATATATATATATATATATATATATATATATATATATATATATATATATATATATATATATAATTTTATTTTATTTTCAAGTATAATTAATCTCTTGATATTTTATTAATGCATTAATTGTTTACGTAATTAATTGTTTGTGTGTTTTTAACATTTTTAAACTTTTGCAAGCTTTTAATACCTTTTGTTTACTTACTAATTTAGTTATTATTATTATATATCTTATTAATATATTTTATTTTTATAAGGTCTAAAGTTTATCGTTACTTAGCATTGATGACCTTTGACTGATAAAATCGTGCACTTGAAATAAGTCAAATGTCATGCCGTCAAAACGACTTAGGTTTCTCTCTATTTCTAGAACTATCATAACATTTGAGTAATTAGACATCCTACCACCTTACATCTAACATCCCCTAGGTTTTAAATATCACACAGGCACATATGTTTAAGTTAAATGACTAGAGGTGGAAAGTCGAACCAACTAACCTGATTTAGGTGACGGATGTCAAAGTTTATATTAATAATTGAACTTACAAACACTCAAGAACAGACTTGAGTACATTGATTTACCTTCTCTAACACATGAGAAGAGTATTTATATGTTAAGTAAGAGGATCCTAGCCTTCTAAACAGTTACATGTGTAATCATCTAAGTAAAACAGAGCTAGAAATCCTAACAAACTTCTTAGCCAATAGGAAGTCCAGATCTTGAACCGTTTGCTTCACTGGATTTTCCAATAATAGTGACAACGGTGACGTGTACAAATGTTGAGGGACTAGTTGTTCACTCAAGACAAACTTAAGTAAAACTTTAATTATTAATTCATGGAGCTTCCTTCATATTGGTGAAAGGATCATCTTGAGTAAAGAGACTTCATAGCGGCTTACGTAAAGAATCATAGTTTTTAGATGCTTTCTTCAAAACGCATCTTGACTGATGGAATGTAAACAAATTGGAGATCAACAAAAATGCTTGTATAGTTGTGTTTCTTATAGTTTTTTTACATGCATTTATAGGCGAAAGATTGACGAAATCCCTTGAAAGTGGAACTTATTCTTATCTGGATGTTCAAAGCCTGCCTACTTTTGATGACATGAGATTCAAGGCCCCCTTAAAGAAAGTAAAGGCAGCTGATCCTGGTTTCCTTGATCCTTCGTTTGGCTGGGTTGTCGATAGAGTAAGCTGGATGTGCTAGTCGATCTTGTAACCCACAAAAGATCAAGAAATTGAAATTGCATTTTCATTATCGTCTCATATGTTTCTCAACTAGATCTGTTCTTTTTTTCATTTCCGAAACATTTGCATATTCGTCAAACCATTTGTATTTTCGAGACAACCAACTTTTTCACGAAAAAAAAGTTTCGAAAATATATCAAGTCTAGTTTTGAATTAAAGAGAACGAAAATATGAAATGATTGTTATAAATTTTTTGTAATAATTCTTAAATATAAAGAAGATATGGTTAATTAAAGATTTGATGAGTATTAAAAATGAGGTCTAGGGAGTTTTTGTAAAGGCACGTGAGTTTTCAATTTTGCATGGCTTTTCCCATTTTAGCCTTTTTTTTTTAATTACCACATATCATCACCATAAAAGTTCTATGGATTCTATGGTTAACCACCATTATATATATATATATATATATATATATATATATATATATATATATATGAATAAAATTTATTAAACAATTAATTCACCACCCAAATTCAACCTTTTATAATCGAGTATTGACGGCCACAATTCATAAACAAATAAGAGGGGCGGTAATCTTCTTTTCGACGGCAGAAACAAAAAGAAAAGCAGAGAAAGTTAGAGATGAAGCTTTAAAGCAGATCAAGAGGAGCAGTCTATGAACCCGTCTTTGAAGAGGAATATCACGAGTTCTATGAGATAAACTGTTTTTGTTTATCATTGTTTTATTATGTATTATAAACTTGAGTTTTCTTCATATTGGTTGTTTTCTAGCTTGTATGTGAGTTAGGGCTTCTATCAGCTTAGTGATTCCAAGTATTAGTTGAGCAATCAGTTTTATCCGTTGAGGAACAATTTTATCATGTCTAAAATTCATTACTAAGTATACCCTTTCAACACTTGGTCTTATTTTGATAAACTCATCACTCTAAATGATCAATTGAACATCTCTAATAAACTGATTATCTATGTTAATAAGCTTATGCTTTTCCTAGTCTAAAAGTTTGATCAATTGAGCATTCTATGATCTGGGCACTCTGTTATGAGTTAAGTCCTTATTGATTTGTTGAGCAATCAACACTAAGGCTGAGACAACTCATTCTATCAGTTTAGTACTTTTGGACTAGCTGAGTCGTAAATTTTGGCCTAACTGTTCTATCAGTGTACTCTATTTCGTAATGTAATTGTTCTTGAGTCAAAGGTAGAACATGCGTTGTTCTATTATGTCTTAGATATTTTAATGTAAATATATTTACACTTTTTATACCACCAATGAGACAAAAAGGATAACACTTCATGCTCTAGAAAAGTATGAAGTTACAATCGAAACTAGATCTTGAAGATCTGATAAAGCTATTAATGGCAACTACATCTTGGTAAGGTCAAATATGAAGAAACATGGATATTGATTAATGTACAATTATGGAATGAGAAGTTTAAAGTTACAAAACAAAAAGTATGGTAAATAATAGTATTATATAGTTAGTGGGTTGCATTTTTTCAGAAAAATACATTTAATTTATTCAAACTCGATTAAATTAATATTACTTTGCACCTACTTACTTTATAATTAAAATATTATTTTTTATATCACATTGTCCCCCAACACCTCTTCCACCATCTGCCAAAACTTCTATATATATCCGTGCATCTTTAACATGCAAGACACATGAAATACATACACTGGCATTACCTCTCTCGAAGAACAACTTTTAAGCAAGAGCAAGTTAATTAGAGTTAACTTTAGTGTGTAGAACTTGTCAATGTGATGGACCTTTTAGACATTAGTTGTCTGGGAGAAGCTTGTGTATGTGTTAGACATTTTAGTTGTTATCTTTTGTTTTATTTGGAATATCTGCTTCCTTGTACATTTAATTCTTGATTCATATGAATAAGAATTATATTAAAAATATTAGTGTTGTGCATTTAATATTAAAAAGCTTAAGTTTGTATTCAAGCCCCTTTATTCAAACATTTGTTGTTACGTACTTAATCTGAGACTAACAATAGCCCGTGTTTACATGGGCGTAACACCTAGTGTTTTTTTTAATTGAAAACATGCTATTTGACGAACATGTGAGAAGATGGAAATTATCGGCGTGTTTTATAAGTATAGTTTATGTTCTACCATTTAAGTACTACTACTTTTAATATTAAAGGATAACCATGCTAACATACGAAAGTGTAGGATCATCATGATAAGAGGATAGGGTTGTGATTCATCACCCATCACCGATTGTCATTATTCGTCACCGTAGCAAAGCGCATGTATTCTGCTAATATATTATGTGTGTGTGTGTGGGGTGGGGGTGTGAAAACATCCATTTGTTGTAAAATCATTATTAACTTTTAGTATTTTGAGAAAGTTCATTTTTATTTTCCATGGGCACATACAGCATTCTACAGTCTCTTTTAGATTATGCTTCAAGGGGATTCCAAGACAACCCCATCATCCCTTCCACGTAAAGCATTCAGAACCATATATATAACATTCATTTACTACAATATCTCTTTTTAAATACTAATTAGCAAATACCATGTACATAACTACATAATGCAAAAGTTATATTACATCATATTAACCACTTGTTGGATAACAAACAAATTATAACCACCTAAACAGCCATATGATGAGATAGGGACTATCAATGGTATAAGGTTGGTGAACTGCATAAATAGAAAAAGGACAGCTGAAGGCATCATAGGCCACATTCTAAGTTTTAGATCTTTATGTTTATCTTGAGTATTGGCCTATATATTCATTATTTTAGCTTCTTTTCGATCGCTGAACTGCATCATTAATGCTCGGACCGGGTACACTACACAAAAACCGACTTTTACTAGGTATGGCATATGAACTGTTACGCTATATATGTAGTGACGACGTAATATTTTAAAGCTATTGAAATGTATAACGAATTTATGTGATGAAGCATAACCAATGCTGAAGCACCTGTTGTGCATTAAATGCTCGTTTTCAGAACTATTTATTTTTTTATGAGGCAGGGTTGAAAGTTTTGAAACTGGTTTATTTTGTTAAAACGCCATGGTTGATTATACCTGGACCGATTTCGACATGCACAACAAACAATGAATCCCGCGCGCTTTATTTTATTATAAGAAAACATGGTATGAAAGTGTTATTTTGGTAATGAAGTATCTGCGTCCCATGAAAAATCCAAGTGAAGTCATAACAACTGTAACACTACTAAATTCATACAAGGAACGTGTTGGTGATTTTATATTGTCACTCGTTCATTTAGTGTAATAGAATTTATACGTGTGTTTCATAGAGATTAAACTTTGTTCTAAAACAAGTTTGGAGAGTGTGGAGTGCACTCTCAAATCCCGTTTTCAGTTTTTCAAATGAAAAACGTATTCTGAGGATGAACAGAAATATCCGAAACTAAGAGAATATATTCTCTCCGATTTTGATCAATTTCTATGCCAAGAAATTGATTATGTTCTTCTATAAGGGTTCGAATTTCGTGTAACCTAGGTACGTGAGGGTCGATATACAGAATTTGGAAATTCATACACGATTGTATAAGCAATCCAGATATCCTTTTCTAACAGAACGCTAAGTGAAGTGTTCAAATATGTATATATAATCATATATAGCTTAATAGCATATTTATCTAGTTTTCTCACTTGTGAATACATTTTAACTAGATACTCGTCACAGTAATGTCTGACAACGAGCTCAAGATTTTCAGAGAACTAGAGAAGGATGTAGAGAGAGATCTTGAGGAAGAAATCAAAGACGGTATATATCATCTTGCTTTTCGTCTTCATCGACTCTATCAACACCAAAAGGAAAGATATGAATGTGAATCACCAAAATCTCAAATGAAAGATCAAGATTCAAAGAACAGAATACTTTCAGAGCTCAACATAAATATAAGGATGGAGAATGGCACCAAAATAGAAATAAAAGAGACAAAAAATGGAATCACAAAAGTTAATCCACGACGTCGATCTACGACTTCAACATCAGTTAACGTCAAAAAGTTGGTTCCTACAAACAAAAAGAAGTTCAACTGGGAAAGCACACTTCGATCGGAACCATCTGCTTTCAAGAATATTGACAACACAGCTAAGCCAAAGTCCGTTAAAAGAGATTTAAAGAGTAATCAGGTCTTAATTGGGACCTAGTATGGTGAAGATGGCAATTAAGAATAGTCCAACCAAACACACTTTGAGGGAGAAAAATAGTTTGACTTAATTAATATTATTTGTATGATGCTTACGTAAATTATTGAAATTATAAAAATGTGTATACGGTGAATAAGACTCAAAAGTCGTATGTTTTGTAAGTGATTACAGTTTCATATTTAAGGGGTAATTATGTTATATTAAATTTTGTTTATATGTTTATGGATTTAAACATCTATAGCATATATACTAGTATAGCACCCACGTAATTCGGTGGCGGCGACAATAATTTGTGCTTGACAACATGTTTGATTTAAAAAGTAGGGTATGGTATGTGTGAAATGTGATGTTAGTCAACATATTCATGTTATTTCTCCTTTTTCTGATTTCTTTCCCTTTTTTTACAATCACCATTTTATTAGTTGTTAGAATAGTTTTTGAAAAACAATTAAAAAAATATTATTATTAAATAATTAGAGAAAAAGAGCCTTAAAATTGTATTAATGTAAGTAATTTAGCAAAAATTAGATAAATTAAATAGTTGTTATAGTATTTAATGATTTATTAAATTAATGGTTGCCTTAAATTAGTTGAGATAATTAACGGAATGATTCGTAGGCTATTGCTTTAAGTGTTTCTATTTTAAACATAAAAACTTGTACTACTTAAAATCAAACAGTGTTAAATTTTTTAAGAGAGAGAAAGTTAAATGATTTATAATATAGTGTGTGTATATATATATATATATATATATATATATATATATATATATGTGTGTGTGTGTGTGAAAAGTTCATTCGAGAACCTCGAGAACAAATCTGAGCCGTTCAGTTGCTCCTACTTTAATGTCATTGCCCACCCATCAATTCCTCACATGCACCCTGCCACACTCTATCCCTCCACGCTCTCCATACATGATCTTCCATCTCCATACACTCTATCTCTATGTCTCTCTCTCTCATCCTCACCCTCTCAGATCCAAACCACAGTCGCCCGCCAAACCACCGTAGCTCTCAGTCACCGGCTTTCTCTCTCTCTCTCTCTCTCTCTCTCTCTCTATACGGTTCTACTCCGCCTCAACCCATCATATATCTACCACACTCTCATTCTCACACTCACTCCACCGGAGACATCTTTGTCCTTTCATATTTATTTCAGACAAGTTCCATCTCTGAAACGAGTTTCAAATCTTTGTTCTCTGGTCTTCATTTCATGCTAGTTTCAACTTCGTGTAAACAACGGCGCTTTACTCCACCATCTCCATAGATGTTCGCCATCACCACTACAAGTTATCCTCTGCTTAAAGAAGGTCAACATGCCACCACCCTTGTTCATCGTCACCATCTCTACCTGTTGGAATATGCCTACTGACACACACGGCTTGGTGTCATTGCCAAAGAGGCATATGCCTATTGGGTCACACGCCAAGTAATGATTCCGCTAACACCTTGAACAACAGAGAAAAAAACCCAAAAGTTGGGTCTTGGTGGGCGAGGCACGGCCGTGCCTCTTGTAGGCATGGGTGTGCCTCACAGCCTAACACGAGCCCAAGGCCGGCGTGCCTTGGGCGTACCCCTTTGGTCCAGCACGGGCGTGCCTTTTGGAGAAACGGCCGTGCCCTGTGCTCTGGCACGAGCCCAAGTCAGGCATGACATGGGTGTGCCTTGCTGAGCAGGCATGGGCGTGCCTTGCTGAACAGGCATGGGCGTGCCTTTGAAAGGCACGGCCGTGCCCAGTGCAGTAATAGCCTAATTAAAGGTCTTTTAAGGCTATTTTAATGGATTGTTAATGTCTAATAACTCTAGACTTTCCATGTCTGTTTTTTTACTCTTAGGAGGTCATGAGACTTGGTTGATGTGTTAGAATAGAGTTTGTTACCATCCTTGAAT
This sequence comes from Pulicaria dysenterica, assembly GCA_947179395.2. Taxonomy (NCBI): domain Eukaryota; kingdom Viridiplantae; phylum Streptophyta; class Magnoliopsida; order Asterales; family Asteraceae; genus Pulicaria; species Pulicaria dysenterica. Next base: position 43,891,310 of record OX359293.1, on the reverse strand, counting down.
GCATATGAACATTCTTTGTAAAGTTACAAACTTGGAAGAACAAGAACTTGGGTTATGATCTTCAAGTTGGTGTACTACATTGGTGTTGCTCTTGTTGGCATACAAGCATTCTAGCAAGTGGGGATCAAGGTAGCTTGGTGTGGATACCGATAGAGGAGCACTCGTTTGTGTTCTCACATCAAATCAAACATCATCTCCATAAGAACAAGAATTAAAGATTGTAGTTGGGTACATTTCTTTCTTCCTTGTTCATAGTTTTAGTTGCTTGGTCATGTCTAGAGGTTGGTCCATTGGGGTTTTATAGGTGGCACATGTTATTTAGAAAAACTGTTTTACACGTTGATTTCTTCCGCTGCGTTTCTAGATGCGACCGATACCCAACAGTGGTATCAGAGCCATCTCTAACATGGCTTTGCACTATTTGGTTTAAAAAACTTGAATATTCTGTCGAAACTGCCCTTCCGGCGACCGGACACGGCCGTACCTCTTGGAGGCACGGGCCACGCCGGCGGCCAGGCACGGTCGTGCCTATGGGGGTACGGGCCGTACCGGCAAAAATGTTTTAAAATGGTTTTTTGGTTCTGGATAAATGACGAGCATGCCCGTACCCTTCATAGGGCACGGCCGTGCCTCTTGCTTTTCTCGACCATAATCTTTAAAAATTTAAACAGATTATTTGGTAATAAAAAAATTTCAGTTTTGTCAATTTTGGAATAGTCTTGGATATGGTCTTAACCCACTATATTTTGATTTCCATATTTATATGTTTTGTATGGCTTGGCATGAAGTGCATAAAAACATATACTTGCATGAGTATATATGAATATGTGATTTTAAACTTAGTCTTAGAATCACTAATGTATATGTACTAGAATTGTCTTTGTGCCTTGAGTGATTTTTTGAGAATGTTGATAAAAATATATGTTTGACATAGTTTTGTGTGGCACACCATGTGTTTTTCTTGGTTGTGCTTGTTTAGTTTATTGGGTAGCACTATATGCCCTTAGACCTATGTGTTGTGGTGTTTGGTGTGTTATGGTTTTGGTTTGGTTTTGGCCTGCGTGCCGTATTGTTGTAATTCAATTATTATTTGGTGCGGCATGCATGCCGTTTATTTATTCCTTTGTACTTGTATAGTAGCTTAGGAATATGGTCTGCGTGCCATTTTATTCTTCTATGTATTTGATTGATAGTATAGAAGTTTAATTGAGAGTATAAATTGTAACACACCATCGGGACTCAAGGCGTTGACATCTCGGCGAGATGAAGTCCGGAGTGCTAATGGAGATGCCGGATTCAGTGGTAGCACACCCGACTTGGTACTTTGGATATTTGTTTTCCTTAGTTGACCTTGTTTTCCTGGTTTAGCTCACGGGAAAATTCATAGGAGTTTGGGCATGTTACCGAACTATATTGTTTATGCGTGGTTGTGTTATATTATTTATTATTCTTGCATGGATGTTTAGGAATCGCATGGTAGATAATTTTTGACAAATAATAAAATGCAAAGATTTGTAAAAATGGTTTGCAATTCGCCGAGCGTAGAGATTTAACAAATAATATAAAAATGGTATTATATTATAAGTGGAAAAATGGCTAAAAAGTATTTTAACCGGAAAAACAAAAACCCGTTTTTCAAAAGTAAGTTACGCGCCATCTGTAAGACGACACCACCCGTATCTATCAAAGCATGGATGATTGTGGAGCACAAGCACGACTCATTCCTTGTGAAAATATTTGGAAGGTGATTTTGGCAACTCGCATTGTTGGTTGTCGTGCAAAAGACGAGCCAATAACTGGTCGAGAGTACTAACGTGTGTCTTGATAGACGACTTACAAATTCATTGTGATTCTTGAGTGGGGTCGGAATTAAGCCGAGTCATTTGAGAGGCACAAGTGAATTGGTGTGAGAAGGGATAAAACATGCCAAATGACATAATGGATGTCAATGGATCCCGCAAGGACCTAAGAGTTGCAAAATGGTTGCAATCGGTAAAATGGTTACCGGCCTAAATAGCTTGCTTCATGTAGTTCGCGGCAAACCCGGCACGGGGTAGAAGTAAAATATGGTTCTTAGACTTATTTAAATAATTGTTTTTCTTAAACTATTTGTGTAATTATTTTCACAAGAATTGTATCAAATTAACTAAAACGTGTACTCTAAAATTGTAGATGGCAAACGATAGCAACACCATAGCGAACATATCGCTCCGTTCGTTCCAAGAAAAGGAGAAACTCATTGGTGTGAACTTTGTTGATTGGCATCGGCAATTGCGAATTGTCCTTCGCCATGAATTAAAGTTGCACATCCTCGAGGAACCCCTTCCGGGGCCACCTGCTACCAACGCGAGTTGGGCCGATAGATACGATTTTAAAAAGCGTGTCAAAGACACTAAAGAGGTTTCTCTTTTCATGTTATCGACTATGAGCTGCGAGTTACGAAAGCAATTCGAGTATATGAGTATATGACATGATTAACCAATTTAAGGACACGTTCCAACAAGAAGTTATGGAGGAACGCTATGAATGTGTCAAGGCCCTTGTCGGTTACAAGATGCAGGAGGGTGAGAAGGTTAGTGTTCACGTCTCTCGTATGAGGGTGTACATTGACTAAATTGAGAGGTTAGGGTTTGCCGTTGGGAGGGAGCTTGCGGTGAATATAATTCTCCAATCCCTACCCGCGTGTTATGGTAAATTAGTTAAAGACTTCCATAAGCACAAAATGGTGGAATCCTTAATGGACTTGGAAGGCATGCTAAAGACTTTTGAGTCTATAGTTTCCATGCCTAAGTCTGCCTTGTTCACCCGGTTATTTAAGAAACGAAACAACGAGACGACGGGCATGGCCCTTGTGGGAGAAGTGTGCTACTTCTGTGGTGATCATGGATATTGGCCGCGAGAAACTTTTCCTCAGTGCGTACAGGAGTTGAAGCTTCTTATAAGGCAAAGGGAATAACTCTTCATCGTTAGGTACATTCATGGTTAACTTCATTGCTTTTCTACTTCTCGCTGGGTTTAATGAAATGCTGGCAATAAAGCTTATGTTTGTTACAAAAATGGTTTGTTTCATAGTGCAGATGTTAAACGGAAGTAGAACAATGAAGTGTGGAGAGCTGGACTTCAAGAAGGGAAACTTGGAAGTTGTCATTAATTTAAAGAAATGGGAGTATGGGTCTCGCCATGCGATCCAGCTATTTTATTACTTTATTAGATGTATATATTATATGCCCTACGTGACGAGAGTAATATTATATCTATTATGCCTTGTTTGACGATGGATGTTTCTTTGAATCTTAAATATATTTGTGGGAATTTATTTATTTCAAAATTTATCAATGTCATGGCATTTATAAGCTTTTGCTTAAAAGTAATAAAATAATCATGAATGATGTGTTTGAGTCCAAAAATGGTTTGGATTAGTTATCCTTATTACAAAGTCAATTAAGCCATATAAATAATAATTGCATCACCAAGGTCCGTGTGGTTTAGGATCTTGGATACATTTGGTCTTGGATCAAATATTGAGTGCAAGAATTTTTTATTACGATAAATGACTTATATATCCTTCACCGGCGTTAGTGAGAGGATTAGTGGCTTGTTGAATTTGATCACACTTATGTGTGTTACTTCATTCACGCAACCCATAAGGATAACTCCATGTACTTCGTTACGATTACCCTTGGTGGTAATAGGGATGGTATGTTTGAAACCTTTGAGGTGTTCAAAACTTGCAAAAAACGAGGTATATGGTCAAACAGGCAAAGTAAGCAAGATACTTGAATCTTGTAGAGATGTTAAGTACCTTAATTTTGAACTTGGTAACCATCATAAAGAATCAATAGACTTGTCTTACTATTCTTTCCTACTTGGATACATTGGCATATGGGGTCACGTAATGGAGGAACCAGACATTCTTAGACATGTGTCGGTTATCGGTTGGTTTCAAGTTCATACCTAAAATTTGGGGAATACTTGTAATGGTGGACAATGTTCTAAGTATAGAACCATCAAAGATGGCCAAGTATGCATCTTAGGAGATATGACTAGAAAGAGTGTCTTTGATTGTCTCTCTCAAAGCCTAGATTATCGAGCATACGCTTAGACGTGAGGTGGAGGAATCCGGTATCTAGAGGTACTGCTCCATTAGGCACTCAAATTGAGCTCATGAGATATCTATTTCACTAGCCTTCGGGGACAAGCTTTGTCGCTCGATGGCAAGTGGAAACTTGATTTCTATAGGAGCCAGTGGGAGGAAAGCAAACCTTGAATGGTAAAACCTGATGTTGGCACTAGCACTCAATCATAGATTATTGGAACTCAGCATGGCTATGCTGGAGTATCTGGCATTATGCTATCACTCTTCCTATTTCTGATAGGAGACGTCATAAAGGCAGGATAGATATATTTCTATATCTAGAGGAAGACGATTCGATGATGAGTTTCGAACTCTTTAACTATCGGAAGTCGTGGTGGGCATAGAGTCTACTAGCAGGAGATAGGTGATGAGAATGGGATGTAATTCATGTCGGATATCCAAGTAATGGACTTGGATGATTCAACACCTTCGTGTAAACGTGGAGGGTGTACATGAGTCTTCGGGTATGAAGAACAACATGGATATGGTTATGGACAACTTCAAATACCGACTAGTGGAAACATGCTCCGTCGTGATTGACCATGAGGATGGTATCATAAGGAGATTCTTCTCTAGTGGGAATGTTGAAGTATTACTCGGATAGTCGCGAATATTACTACCTTCTCATGGCTATGAGGTATGGCGGTAAAATGTAAAGACCGTATTCCTTCACGGGAATTTTGAGGAAGTGTTTCGACACTATCCGAGAGTCTTGTACATTGAAAGTATCCACGTTATGTCTGCAAACCTAAGAAGTGCATTCGTGGACTCACGTGAAGCATATCAAAGTTTGGATCTTTGCTTGATGGAAATCATAGTTTTTTAGTTTTCAAGAGACAAAGATAAAACTTCAATGTATGCCGGAGCTAGTGGGAGCATTTATATTGTGTCCCTACGAGATCTATCTTATTGAAGACAATGTCCTAAATTGGCGGTTGACAAACCGAGTTTAGGGATTGTTGCTTAATAAGAAGATGTAGTAGATACAAAGTGGAAATTATGGAGTTCAAGAAATATTGAGATATGTTCTTGACCGGTGTGTGAAAATGGCTTGGAGTAATATGATTACTCTAATGCTGGCTTCTATACAAGTAATAGCTGCCGATTAGTGTTGTTGTTGTCAAACAGAATGGTTCTTTAAGCGTTACTGACCCTATTGGGTTCTTCCGAAACAATGAGGGTATGATGGCTTAATTGAGAGGATCATAGCCTTGAACGTCGTGATTCTATTGGGCTCTTTTTAGAACAATAAGGGTACAATGGTTCATAAGCATGAATCATAGTCTTGGGATCATGAATTTATTCGGACCTTTTACGGGACCAATGAGAGTACGATGTCCATGGACAAGGATCATAGTCGTAAGCTTAATTGATTCGATTTTGTTCTTTCAAGAACCAATGAGAATACGAAGGCTTAGACAATAGACCATGATCTCACCAATGCTCACTTTATAAGTGTTGGTCGTGAGTAGAGATATGGTGGTTATAAGAGTACACACGGATAGCTTGTGGCTTATCCGTTAATTGAGCTATTATTGCAAGCTAGTGATGATTCGTCATACTAGGCTTGTGTCTACTTTGTTGCAAAGGACTTTGACTTGAGTTTGTTTTAGCTAAATTTGATATGCGTGAGTTGGGAACATTAAGCAATAAGTGTGATTTTGCTTGTATCAATTATCAAATGGGGATTTGATAATACGCGTGGAGTGGGTACTTTCATTAGCCTTTATTGTGTTCCATCTTAGCATGTTTAAACGCTTCCTTGAATAACTTGTTTATTTTAAATCTCCACGATCGGTCGTTCTTCATTAGGGAGGAAGAAGTGAATTAAGATCGAGGTAAGTTGTTGGTAAAGGTATTCATCTTGGATTGAATACATGGTTACGCAACGCTTAACCTGTACTTGATAATGGATCAAGTGACTGCAGGACCCACACCGAGTTTACTTCATGGACAAGGTCACGAGTAAATCAGGATGATAATATCGTTTATCCTTCTACCACAGATACTTGTGTTTCCTGAGTATTAGTTGGGTCTTGCTTTGATTACTTTCTAACGCGGTTCGTAACTGGCCGTTATAAGGGAAGTTTTCAGGCAAGGTCTTGCTAGTATGATGGGACGATGTAGTCGAAGGTATTCGTTCCTCTTTTGAGTGATATTCATGGCCCCTCATTGACTATATTGATGACACTAAAATGCGTGGTCGCGCTCGAGTTGAATTGATAATGGATCATATTTGCAACTTGTTTTGTTTGTCATAGTTAGTCTTGATCGAGAAACATAATCGTTCATGTTCTGGAGGTTAACCGTGCTCCATGCCTCGCATTCATATGGGATATCGTGAAGGAAAGGATGAATGATCACTTATCTATAGGACTATTCTTTGCACGTTGGTACTTATCATGGATGACATACCCTATGCTGACTTGGGGGCATTGATGCCTTGCTAGAGGCTAATCTATGTCGGTGACACCTTTCGTAGGTGTGTCATGTGCAAGTGGGAGTCTGTTGGAATATGCTCACTGAGACACACGGGTTGGTGTCATTGCCGATGAGGTATAGTCCTATTGGGTCACACGCCAAATATTGATTCCGGCAATACCTTGAACGAGAGAGAAAGAAAACTCAAAAGTTGGGTCTTGGTGGGCCAGGCACGGCAGTGCCTCTTGTAGGCATGGGCGTGCTTCACAGCCTAGCACGAGCCTAAGGCCGGCGTGCCTTGGACGTACCCCTTTGGGCCGGCACGACCGTGCCTTTTGGAGATAAGGCCGTGCCATGTGCTCTCGCACGAGCTCAAGTCAGGCATGACATGGGTGTGCCTTGCTGAGCAGGCACGGATATGTCTTTGACAGGCACGGCCATACCCAGTGCAGTAACGGCATAATTAAAGGTCTTTTAAGGCTATTTTAATGGGGTGTTAATGTCTAATAACTCTAGACTTTACATGTCCGGTTTTTTGACTCTTAGGAGGTCATTAGACTTGGTTGATGTGTTAGAATAGAGTTTGTGACCATCCTTGCATGCATATGACCATTCTCTCTAAATTTACACACTTGGAAGAACAAGAACTTGGGTTTTGATCTTCAAGTTGGTGTACTACATTGGTGTTGCTCTTGTTGGCATACAAGCATTCTAGCAAGTGTGGATTAAGGTAGCTTGGTGTGGATACCGATAGAGGAACACTCGTTTGTGTTCTCACATCCAATCAAACATCATCTCCATAAGAACAAGAAGTGGAGATTGCATTTGGGTACATTTCTTTCTTCCTTGTTCATAGTTTTAGTTGCTTAGTCATGTCCAGAGGTTGGTCCATTGGGGTTGTATTGTTGGCACATGTTATTTAGAAAAATTGTTTTACACGTTCATTTCTTCCGCTGCGTTTCTAGATGCCACCAATACCCAACATTACCGTCACTAACTCACATCTGAAACGTGCAACATCCTTAACCGACACCATCGCTATAGATCTGGTTCAAATGAACTGCCTAACCCACTCTATCTAGAATCTAATTTATCTCTTTAACTGTTGCCACCACCCAGCCACCTCTCCCTCTAACGCCACCTCAACCTCTATCCCATCTACAACTTTGAAGACGCCATGTATTTAGATCTCGTGTGTTTCGGGTATTTGGGATCATTCTCAGTTGAATTTTGTTTGTTACCATTGTTTCAAAAATCATATATGAACTCGGAGTGTTTCACATCTCGACTCACCGTGTTTCGTATATGAACTTGTATTATGTTTTACCCATGAACTTGATTTTGTGTGTGCGCTTTATTACTTTATAATTTATATAATGTTTCATGTACGAGTTTACTTGTAAAAATTAAAATTAAAAAACCATTAAAAAATCAAAATAGAAAAAAGTAAAACAGGATAGGCTGGAAGTGTTGCGCAAATTGATAACATTTCAAAAATTTCTTATACTACCCATAACTTAATTAAAAAGTTATACCTTTCTTTTATTAAATGTTTACTAAATTATTAGACAACCATTTAATCATAAGCCATTAATTATTTTGATCTCAATGCTCATTGAGTCTCTCATTCTCACTTAAATTCGGATTTATTGTTTAACCCTCCCCTATTTAGGTGTGAATTGGAGAGAAAAATCGTAGGACATCAATTAAATGCTCAATTATTAGATCTAACGGTCAGAATTTGCCATTTAAATTCATGGTCGTCGCATTTCATGGTTGGGTAACGAATAAAATGAAGGAAAGCATTACGTCTCTTAATAAAAAAATCATGGAGGGGGGGGGGGGGGAGGTGTAACTATTTTTATTGCGAGTACCAGAGAACCAATCTTGGCCCTTAATAAAAAATCAATGCCTAATAAAAATTACAGCTCATTTGAGAGGTATTTTGGGAAAATCAAGCCTTTGTTTTTAATGACTATCCGCACGGACGCAATTAACGGTTTAAAAAATATAAATGACCAAAATAACCATATTAGTAAGCATTCATGGTGGTTACAAATGTTGGAGTATGCCTACTCATACACATGAGTTGGTACGACTACCGATGAGGTATATGCCTATTGGGTCACACGCCAAGTATTATTTCCTGCAAAGCCTTTGACCGAGAGAGAGAAAAACACCAAAAAATTGGTTTTGCTGGGGCTGAGCATCTCCGTGCAAGTGTCAGGGTACGGGCCCAACTCAGGCTTAACTTGGGGTGTGCATGTCTTGTCATGCTTTATTTGGCATGGCCATGCCTCACGCTGTAACGACCTAATTAATTAGTTTTTTTAAAGGCTATTTTAATTGTGTATTGATAGCAATTATTTTGGACATACCATGCACGTTTCTAGGCTGACTTTTTTGGTCTATAAGATGTCTTGGATGTCAAGGTGACTATGGTTAACCACTTAATTGTTATAGCTAAACTATTCTCTCTCAAACACACTTAGAAGATAATTGGTTCAGTTGGTCTTCAAGTTGGTGCATGGTCAAGGGCTTTTTTTGATGGCGTCGAAGCATTCCTAGCACGTGGGGATCATTGGTGCTTGGTGTGGATACGATAGAGTAATACTACTTTATATTCTCCCATCCATGCATCTTGAACAACAAGGAGAAGTGACATCTTGACAGGGTATAACTTCTCCTCCTTGTTATTTTCTTTTGTCGCATTGTTGAATGTTTAAAGTTTGGTCCATTAGGTATGTGTATTGGTGGTCGTTTTGAAAAATTGTTTGTACTCGTTTTTGTTTATGTTGCCTTTGTAGATTCCACCAACAAACAACATTGGTATTAGATCCATATCTAGCATGACTTTGAACTTTGGGGTTTGAAAAACGGGAATTATTGTTGATTTTTTGTTTCCGGTGATCGGGCATGGTCATACCTTTTGAGGCATAGGCCGTGATACAAGTTGTACCCGGTAGAATCTCTGTTTAAACCATGACTGTATTCTCGGAATAGTGAGTGGCACGCCCGTATCCTTCATAGGGGAGGCCCATGCCCGCCGTGTCCAGGTTCAGTTTCTGAAATTTTTGAAAGGAAAACTCTTGTTTTATAAAAACCGGTTATAACGAGTCTTAGATCTGGTTTGATTCTAACAATGTTTTTGTTCATATATTTATATGTTTTGTATGGCTAGGAATGAAGTGCATAAAAACTATGAATATGTGATTTTAAACTTGGTCTAAGAATTACTAATGCATATGTACAAGGATTGTATTTGTGCCTTGAGTGTTTGTTTGACAATCTTGATCCAAACATATTGTGACATGGTTTTGTATGGCTCACCATGTGTTTGGTTCGGATGTGATTGATTTTTTTAGTTTGGTAATTCAAAATGCCCTTTAGACGTATGTGTTGTTGTGTATGGTGTTTTGGTTTTTGGTGGCAAGCGTGCTGTATTGTTGTACTTTTATCATTTGGCGCATCTTGCACGCCTTTCATTTATTCCTTTGTACTAGTAATAGTTGCATAGCATTATTTCCTACACGCCATTTCTACTTTCATGTTTTTTTAAAATAGGATAGAAGTTCTTTTTTTATTGTAATACACAATCGGGAGTCACAACGGTGATGTCTTGGCGATATGAAGTCTGGAATGCTAATCGAGATGGCGAATTCAGTGAGAGCCCACTAAAACGTGTACTTTGGATAATGGATTCGATAGTTGACTTTGTTTCTCTGTTTGGCTCGAGGGGAAAACGCATAGGATTTGTACATGTTACTGAACTATTTTATATGTGTGGTTGTGTTTAATTTCTTTCACTGATGTTTAGGAAATGTATGCTAGATAATTTTGATAAAATACAACATTTGTAAAATGGTTTACTTGTCTAGACGCATATAGAATTAACAAAATGATATAAAATTGGTATTACATTACAAATGGGTAAAAATTGGTTTTATAACTTAATTTGTTAATTCACAAACATATGTTAACAATGGTTTTAACCGGAAAAACAAAATTCCCATTTTTGAAAATATCGCTTCATCCATAAGACGACGCCACTCATATCTAGTGAAACTTGGATGATTGTCGAACTTTAGCACGAGTCATTCTTGTTGAAATAAGCGTACTCACATACACGAGTTGGTACAACTTTCAATGAGGCATAGGCCTATTGGGTTACATGCCAAGTATTGATTCCGACAACACCTTTGAACGAGGGAGAAAAAACACCAAATAAGGTATTGGTGGTCCTGTGCACGGCTGTACTGAGCTGAGCACGACCGTACCTCAGTTTCAGAGTACGGGTGTGCTTATTGGGAAAAGGCATGGCCATGCTTCCTAAGGTATGGCCATTATTCGCGTTGTAACAGTCTCTTTAAATGGGCTTTTAAGGCCATTTGAAGTGGGCTTTATGTCTATCAACTCTAGACTTGATATGGCCAGTTTTATGACTTCTAGAGAGCCATTAGACTTGGTTCAATAGTTATATATTAGATGATGACCATTCTTGAAAGCACATGAACTTTTTCTCGAAATATACACACTTGGAAGGACAAGAACTTGGACTTTGATCTTCAAGTTGGTGTACAACATTGGTGTGGCTCTTGGCGGCGTCCAATCAAAGCGAACACTTGCGAATCAAATGAACTTGGTGTGGATACCGATAGAGGAGCTATTGGTTGTGTTCTTGAATTCATCATCAACAAAGCAACAAGGAGAGGTGACATCAAGAGGCTTCTTGGATGGTACATATCTCACTTTAGTTCTTATCTCTGGTTGCATTGTCATGATTAGAGTTTGGTCCATTGGGGCGTATTGTTGTGCATCACGTTTTAGATAATTGTTTGTACTTTCTTTCTCTTCCGTTGCGATTTCTGGATGCCACCGATACCCTTTCTAACATGGCTTTGCACTATATGGTCTCAAAACTGGAATTTCTGCCATAAAATGGATTTTCGACGATCGGGCATGACCTTACCTTCTGAGGCATGACCCATGCTAGTGGAAAGTTTTAAATATTTGATTCTGTACATCCGGAAACTAGGCACGACCGTACCTCCGGAGGAGCGGGCGTGACGTTCTTCAAGGTACGGCCGTGCCTTGTAACGTACGGACCATACCGGGCAGAATCTGGTTTTTGAAAATCTGAAACTAGGTCCGGCGGCACACTGGTGGGCACGCCCGTACCCTTCATAGGGCACGCCCGTGCCCGTGCTTTTCTTGACCAGTTTCTAGAAAATCTTAAAACAAATATTTTGTGTTTGCAAAATCTAGTTTTGTCCAATTTTGAATCAGTCTTGGATCTGATTATTATCCCACTATATTTTGGTTCCTATATTTATATATTTTATAAGACTTGGCATGAAGTGCCTAAAAACATATACTTATAGGAGTATATATGACTATGTGATTTTAAACTTGGTCGTAGAATCACTATTGCATATGTACCAGGATTGTCTTTAGTGATTGTCTTTCTTGAATGATTTTTGACAATCTTGATCAAAATATATATTTGACATGGTTTTGTGTGGCACACCATGTGTTTGTCTTTGTTTTGCTTGCTTTGTTTGTTCGGTAACATGATTTTCCCTATAGACCTACATGTTGTGGTGTTTGGTGTGTTATGGTTTCGGTTTTGGTGGCCTGCGTGATGTATTATTGTAATTTTATTATTACTTGGTGCGGATTACATGCCGTTTATTTATCCCTTTGTACTTGTATAGTAGCATAAGAATGTGGCATGCGTGCCATTTTAATCATCTATCTATTTGTATAATAGTATATAAGTTTATTTTTTAATTTGTAACACACCTTCAAGGAGTCGTGGCGATGACGTTTTGGCGATATGAAGTCCCGGATGCTAATAGAGATGCCGGATTCAGTAGGAGCACACCCGACTGGGTACTTTAGATCTTGGTTTCCTTAGTCGACCTTGTTTTCCTCATTTGAAAATGCATTGGATTTTAGGCATGTTACCGAACTATTACAGTTATGCGTGGTTGTGTTTTATTTTTTTTCTTGCATGGATGTTTAGGAATCGCATGGTAGAATTTTTTTTGATAAATTAATAAAACACAAAGAATTGTAAAAATGATTTATAATTCGCCGCGTGTAGAGAATTAACAAATAATATAAAAATGATATTATATTATAAGTGGATAAAAATTAGTTTTATCATTTGACTTGTTAATTCACAAAATAGTTAAAAATGTTATTACTAGGAAAAACAAAACTACGTTTTTCAAAATGTAAATCATGTGCCATTTGTAAGACGACAACACCGTAATCTAGTGGAGCTATGATAATTGTCGAGCTTTAGCACGAGTCATTCCTTGTGGAACTGTGTGGAAGGTGAGTGTGGCAACTCGCAAGGTTGGTTGTCGAGCTTTAACACCAGCCGATCATTGGCCGAGAGTACCACCGTGTGTCTTGACGGGCGATTTACAATTTCTTTTGTGAAACTTAAGTGGCATCGAGCATTAGCCGGGTCATTTAAGGAGATCAAGTAGGAATTGGCGCGGGAAGGGATTAAAAATGCCAAGTGACATGATGGATGTCAATGGATCCCGCAAGGATCTAGAATTTGCAAAATGGTTGCAATCGGTAAAATGGTTACCGGCCTAAATAGCTTAGCTTAAGTGGTGTCGAGCACTAGCCGAGTCATCTAGGTGAAGTGGGTTATGGTTTCTAGCCTTGTTTAAATAATTGGTTTTTTCTAAAACTATTTGGGTAATTATGTTCACGAGGATTATATCAAATTAACTAAAACGTGTACTCTGAATGTGAAGAATGGCAAACAATAACAACACCACACCGAACTTTTCACTCTGTTCGTTCCTTGAGAAGGAGAAACTTGTCGGTGTGAACTTTGCTGATTGGCATAGGCAATTGTGAATTGTCCCCATGAATCAAAGTTTCACATTCTCGAAGATTTACAATTTCTTTTGTGAAACTTAAGTGGCATCGAGCATTAGCCGGGTCATTTAGGGAGATCAAGTAGGAATTGGCGCGGGAAGGGATTAAACATGCCAAGTGACATGATGGATGTCAATGGATCCCGCAAGGATCTAGAATTTGCAAAATGGTTGCAATCGGTAAAATGGTTACCGGACTAAATAGCTTAGCTTAAGTGGTGTCGAGCACTAGCCGAGTCATCTAGGTGAAGTGGGTTATGGTTTCTAGCCTTGTTTAAATAATTTGTTTTTTCTAAAACTATTTGGGTAATTATGTTCACGAGGATTATATCAAATTAACTAAAACGTGTACTCTGAATGTGAAGAATGGCAAACAATAACAACACCACACCGAACTTTTCACTCTGTTCGTTCCTTGAGAAGGAGAAACTTGTTGGTGTGAACTTTGCTGATTGGCATAGGCAATTGTGAATTGTCCCGATGAATCAAAGTTTCACATTCTCGAAGAACCCCTTCGAAAGGCGCCTGCTACCAATGCGAGTTAGGCCGATAGATACGCTTTTGAAAAGCGTGTCAAAGACACAAAAGAGGTTTGTCTTTTCATGTTATCGACTATGAGGTGCGAGCTGCGAAAGCAACTCGAGCATATGAGTGCGCATGACATGATTAACCAATTGAAGAGGTTTGTCTTTTCATGTTATCGACTATGTTGGGTTTTATAACCTCCATGTGTCATCCTGATTCAAACTCACCTGTTTTGAACCAACACGAAGACAAAATTGTTAATCTTTCACAAAGGCAGTACTTGAACGACAAACACAAACCCTCAAACCCGAAAAGGTTAGGATCATTTTAATCTCAATTATATATAATATATGATAACATGTATGTATAAGCAATTATATGCACAAGAACATTTAAACAATCTAATAATAAGGCTAGAAGTTATACCTCTATACCTTCGGTGGCTCAAGATGTACAAGGATAGAGGAAGGGGAAGAAGAAATTCTATAAACTTTGAATTTCGTACAAAAGTTTAATTCATGAAATAATCTCCTATTTATACTAATAGAATTTTTATTAATTTTTGAAAACTTTAAACGTTTCCCAATATTAAATTTAACAAAATATAATCACCAAATAATCAAATTTGTTAATAATAATTAATAAGGAATAAGGAAATTATATATATATATATATATATATATATATATATATATATATATATATATATATATATATAATTATCTTTTTAAAATTTTCTTCAATCATTAAATAAACATTATCCAAAATAAATAATTTACACTTCAATTATTAATCTTGGATATAATTAATTAACAATATATATTTATTAGCTAATATATATATATATATATATATATATATATATATATATATATGTATGTATTAACTAGTTAACTTGGTATAATCTCTACTACGAAAGTTAAATATGTAACTTACTATTATTGATTTATAACTAACTAGTCATAAATTCTGTTGGTTCCTTGGTGAGAATAACAACAAGCAACAGGTGTGTAGAAGGGGGGGTTGAATACACTTTCTGCGGAAATTGAACAAATCAAATAAAAGTGTTACACAAAGTAAATCAAACCACAATCAATCGAATGCTTTTATTAAGAAGATGATTACAATGCTTTGAATTAGAAGATGATTACAATAACTATCAAGTAAGCATCTCTTGATATATAACCACCTAATATGAATCTCTCAATCTCTCAAACTTAGCTATCTATAATCAACTTATGATTATAGACACTGACGACTCTCTAAACAGGATTTATATAGATTGATAACTTACCAATATCACAACTAATGTGAGTATTCGAACACACGAATAGCTTGGCAATCTGTGAGTTTCTTGATCACGTTGAACTGACAAACAGTGATTCAAGAATCGTAACACATACGGTGAGGTGAGGTTTGGCTCTGCAACACTTAGTTGTTTTCGTATCTGAGTCGTAGTCGTAGTCGTACCTCTAAACCTATCAGGAGATAAGTATTTATAATCCTGTTCCTACGGTTCCTAACAAACTGGATTAATCCTAATTTGCTAACTAACTATCGGATAACTTAGAATATTGAATCTTGAATCTTCATATCTTGAGTCTTCAATCTTCAATCTTGATTCTTGAGTCTTCTTATCCGCGCCGTAGATATAGAGAGTTAAAACAGAATTTAAAACACATTTAAATTCTTTTAAACTGACTTCTTTAGTCAGTCTGAGTTACTCAGCTTGAAACTCATCAAGCTGAGTTCTACGAGAACACACTCGAAAACAAACATGGATTAACATGTATAATTGTTAACTCATCCTTTGAAGTCTAAAGAATTTACTAAAACATATTTAGTAACTCTATTGAGCTGACTCAGTATTCACGCTGAGTCGCTCAGCTTGAAACTCATCAAGCTGAAACTCAATATATATATATATATGTATATCTTAGTTTACGCACACAGCTTATCAAACACATTGATAATCTTACCAAAATATAGTCTAAGCTGATCGAACATATGCTCAGCTTATACTCAGCTTATACTCAGTCTGAATCACTATGAGTGTTCAGTATGACTAAGCTTTATAATTCTGTTTAAGTTTTATGTAGAACACATCTTACAAACTTAACTTTGTCTCATCAAATCTTAACTGATTAGATCATTTTCCCAACAAACTCCCCCTATTTGATGATGACAAAACCATCAAACAGTTAATAAGTTTGTTTAACAGAATTATGTATTAAATCTTAAACTTATTAAGATTTTTATATCTGAACTAATCAAATATTGATTGAACATATCAATTTTAATTGAACTTATCAATTATATGTGGAACAAACCAACTTTTAGTTGAACACAGCAACTGAATACATTGATGAATAAGAACTAATCATTTATTCATTTAAGCTGAACTTATCAGACTAATTAAACATGAACACATCACAACACAGTTGAACATATCAAACAAATATTTTGTATTAATTGAACTTATCATAATACAAAAATATTGATCACATAGATCATGCACACTTAGTGCTTACAAAAAATATTAGAACTAATCTAATATTTACAATAGAACTAATCTATTGAGGATGCAACTCTTCAAACTCTTTGATTTCCTTGTTGATTTCTTCAAGGATTTCTTGCAGGTTAGGTAAGTGTTGAAGCTGGTCCTTTTGTGATCTAATTGCTCTCTTTAGTCTGTATCTGAACTTGAGATTTTGTTCAGTATTTTCCATAATTTGTCTCAGAGCAAATACCTGAGATACCCCACATGTATATATGTTTGCATCAGACTGGAAACATTGTTCACCGTTTCTATCCAGGTACATGAATCCTTTCTCAGGCTCTTCCACATAAGTGTTTTCTTTAAACTTCAAGCCTTTAGGGAGAATAAGACTGTACGTATCTAGATTTGCTAGTCCAGCTGGCTTTGTTTGCTTCTTCTTTCCAACTTTATTAAAAGAAGTTAGTAGGGTAGCTAACTCAGACCTGGGTATGAGTTTCATCGAATCAGCTCTTGCAAGTAGCCTTAACAGTTCATCTTTAACTTGATTTCTGGTAGAGGACTTTTCCATCTGCTTAATAAGTATGGCAACTTGCCTCCACTCTTCATAACCCAGTCTGTGCATTTGATTCAGCTCCAGAGATGATGTCTCACCATTTCTTAAGACAAACTCCAGAATGATGATACCTTGAGCCGAGCTCAACTTTAGTGAGATTATTTGAGAAGAGAGGAATGTTCTTGTCTAACAATTAATTATATCCTCCACTTTTTGATCTTTTATAGGAGGTTCTTCTTCCTCTTCCTCCTTAGGCACAATTGGCAGATTGAGTTTAGCTAAATCCTCATTCTGCTTTCTGATTTGCTTAGCCCAGGTCTTTTCTTTTGCTTCTTTCCCACTGACTAACACAACTTGAGCTTCCCTTTGTCTTTTTCTTAGCTCATCGACAGATATCCCAAGCTGATCAGCATCCTCTTGTTCCAATCTTCTTACTACCATGAGTGAAGCCCTCTCTTGTAATGTCATTTTATCCGCAGAGTCTTCATCTGAGGCTGATGATTCACTTAGAATCACTTTTCTTCTTTTCTGTTGAGGAGTTTCTGATTCATCTTAGCTGACCACTACTGGTCTTTTGCCTTTTGCTTTCTCAGTCAGCTCAGGTTCTTTCTCTGTTTCTTTCTCCCCCTCAATCTGATCTGCTCCCTTTGCCAATAGTAGTAAGGCTTCAGCTTGGACTGACTCAGCTTCAGCCACTTGAACCTTCTCCCCCTTTTTCTCATCATCAATAGGGGTCGAAGTCCTTTGTTTTTGTAAGGCAGCAACAACCGATTTTAACATTAGCACCTCCTCATCCAGATTATCAAGAATCAGCAGCATATCTTTCTTTGCTTTCTTTCGTTTGAGGTGCAATGTATCAAACTGACCTTTGAAGAATTGTAGCAAATCATCCAAGTCAGCTTGAGAAGGTTGGAATTTGGGTGAATCATCCAAAGGTTGGTGTTGTTCCCGAACGGATACTACAACAACAAATGTTTGTAGAAGGGGGGTTGAATACAAACTTTAGCAAATTAAAATTTAAGAGACACACGGTTTACTTTTATATAATTCTTATTGATGTTAATCAAGAATTACATGAACTAGATGCGGAAAATCTAAGTTCAATAAAAGGTGGCAACTAGATTTGTCTAACACATAGACAATGCTAATCTTAAACAACTAATGACTAAGATGTTCAACACATGAACAAGTTTGTTACACTGAAAGTAAAATGCTAACTCTTCTAATTCTCAACTTATGAGATTTCAGTGCTTTTCAACGCATACTTAGCATGTTTCCATGCATGAGTATATATAAGCAAAGTGTGTTCCGGGTTGATGAAGAGAGAAGGAGACAAAGGTACTTGGTTTAATAATATTATAATAGATAAAGTTAGTGGGTGAAAAGTAAGTTAACTTTATACACAAAGTGTGTAAAGTGAAGATACTTTTCAGTAATGAGTGTACCCACTATCTATTATTATATTATTAAACTATTACCTTTATCTTGGAAAAGTAAACTTCTCCTATAATGCTTGTGCTTTAGTCAACACCATGCTTTCTGAAGATTTGACTTTACCAAGTATGGAGTTGCCAGCCATACTTAACATCATATCTTCGAGATCTTCTCTTTAAGAGTTTTTTCTCCTTTTCCAGGGGATAAAGATCTATCCTTTTTGTTTCTTTGCAGATACAAAAAGTGCTAAGTACTTTTAGAACGAAAGATCTAAGGCATAATAAGAACAACACATGTTCTGCCTTTGACTAAAGAAAATATTACATAGAAGAGCTATTAACTGAGATGTAGAATAAAGACTCAGCTAACAGACACTGAACCGCAAATGTAAATTTGCTCAGCTAAGGATAAATATGAAAGACTCAGCTGACTAGATTTGCTCAGCTGATCGAAATGCTCAGCTAATAATACAAATCAGGATATAGCTAACCAACTGATCAAACTAAACTGTCAGCTGATCCCAAGGGCTCAACTAATCATTTGAGTATGATCAGCTTATAAAGGAAAGATTGGATAAGTAATAAATACCTTATCTGACAGATGGGAGATATCAGCTGATCAATGTGATTGTGTCAGTTGATCCTTGATAGCTCAACTGACCTTTAATTTTTCCTCAGCTGATGATTTTGGACCTGTCTTTTCTTGTCAGCTGATCTTTCTGAAGCTGGTCCTTTGGCTGATACTCAGTGTACAACTGACACTATGATTCGTCAGCTGACATTTCTTACTTAGAAATTCTTTAAGTCTAAGATGAAAAAAAACACATGTTTTTCATCAATCTAACTCCAAAACTGAATATATGGTTTTGTTAACATCAAATCCTATTTTACTTAATAGATAGGTTTGATTTAGGTTTGATATTGCTATCTCCCCAACAGTTGGTGTTTACCTTCAAATTCATCTACACCATAGTCTGGACCCGGTGAATCACCTTGGTTTGAAGATGAAACATTGACAGGTCGTGCGATAGGGTGTAAGAAATGAAGAGAAGTAATGGGGCTCGAAACGTGTAGTGTATGGGTTGGTGGTTGGCTTATTCGTTTGGAGGGGGGTGATTGACCGTCGGGATTGGTCATATGTTCAATGTAACCCGAGTGTGTCAGCTCAGACACAGTAGTGGGTTCTCCCATGGCACTAGAGAGTGTGGGCTGAGTAGACACCACACACGGTATAGGCTGTTGGGTTGTAATGAGCCTCGAGGTTGACACCTTAATAGTAGGGGTCTCCCCCTCAACTCCTACCGGTAAAGGGATCAATGTGATCTCAGCTCCAATGATGCCTTTAGGAGTGGCACCACCTGTGGCAGTTTTGCGTGTATAGGTTCGGATATTCTCCCTAGCAGCAGTGGGCATACTAGGGGTGGCTTCAGATTGGATTTGAATCAAAGGTGGAGGAGATGGGTTAGACTGAGTTGGGTTTACTGCAGTCTTGTCTCCAAAAATGGATGAAGAATAATGAGATGGGAGAGAAAGTGGAGATGTCTTATCAAAAGCAGCTTCAGTTTGTGCTGGTTCAGCTTGAGCAGAGTGCTCAGCTTGAACTTTGGTGTCAGCTTGGGAAGCTCCCCCTTGATTCGATCCCTCTTCTTCACTTTCCGAAGAAGCTGCCTCAGCTATCAGCATCATAGGAGCACTCAGACCCTCTTGCTCGGGAAAGATGTCATTGTTGAACATCTTGGGGCTGAGTGTAGGAAACAGGAACACATCCTGATCGACTTCATAGAGTGCTGTCCCCAGCTCGGCTTCAAATGCCAAGGACAGGTACCTTATGAAAAGTACATGAAGATCCCTTGTGGTCTTCATCACTTGGACCTTGAGTTCGTTGAAGATGAGTTGTGCGTAATCCAAATTGCGTGCAAAGTATATGTTGTACAGCAGCTGCATCTCGAACTCGTTCACCTGGTCCAATCCTCCAACCTTAGTCCCTAGTGAACGAATCACTGTAGAAACCATGAAGCCCCAACTGGTTGGAAAGGTGGCCTTTTTTATTACACCCTCTGTCTGCGGGTGACCCATGCGGGGTAGGACTGACCTTGCCACCTGCCTCGTGATAGCAGGCTCGAACTCATCTTATTGAGGGAGTCGAAAAACATCCTTTAGCCGCTGCACTGATAAGACTACTGTTCTATTGCCATTAACAACAGTTCCCGTAATCTCTCCCCTGTTCTGATCATACGTGCATGTATACCAGAACTCCACTAGATGTTGAGGAACGATATAAAGAGGTGCGCCACAGAAGATGAATGCCAGGGGGCATTTACAGATGTAAGCCACCCAGACTTCATATCCTCTGCCTTGTTTCCTCGGAGGAATTGCAAGACAGGCCCGTTGATTGTTGACTTTCAGCAACGGCACTCCATTGTTCTTGAACTGAGCACCTCGAATCATCTGATCACCGTGAACTAATGTGATTCCGTCCATGTTGGATTAATTACACTGAGTAAATTGAAATTCGCACTGAGCGGTAAAGAAATTGCACTTAGCAATTTAGGGTTGTGAACGGACGAATGCACTAAGCACTTGAGGTGTTTGCGAAAAGTATTTTAGAAGGTGAGAAGTCGGATTTGTAAGTGTAAACTCCTCTAAGCCGGTTATGATCGATATATATACACTTTCCTTAGGAGAGAGAAAAGTTACCGTTGAAGTCCCTTTTTATCCGTTACACCGGAAAAATTACGGCTTGATGTAACAGTAAGAAGGTAGAAACACATCATCTTCCAACGGATACAAGTGTAAAATAATATTAGTGACTTACACAAATATTATTAACACTGTTGTATTACAGCAATACTAAATTAGTATAATACGCGATTTGAGACTTACTCAAATACGCAGAAACACATGAATCAATAACACTTAGTAATTACAACATGGTTTTGGACACACCAAGTCTGAGTAACTTTATTACTCAGTTTATGTCAAGCACTCAGCTTGATTCAAGCACTCAGCTTGAGTTGAGCACTCAACTTGAGATTGGTACTCAGCTTGAGTAGAGCACACAGCTCAGGCTCAATGACACTTAGTCATGTTCGTTTGAGACTGACTCAAACTTACTTTGTAACGACACTAAGTAGTTAAAGTATGTTTGGAACTTACCAAACATGTGAACTAATCACACAACTTGAGTTAAGCACACAGCTCAGACTCAATGACACTTAGTCATTTATGTTTGAGACTAACTCAAACTATATCATAACTACACTAAGCAGTTAAAGTATGTTTGGAACTCACCAAACGTGTGAACTCCTCATTCAGCTTGACATGTTATTCAGTTTATGAAAACTTATTTATAAACTGTGCACTCAGCTTAAGACACTTAGTCTTTGTCAAACTGAAAAACTCATATTCTAGACACTTAGCTAGGGGTTGAGAATACCCAATTCACTTAGCAGATACATAAACCTCTTTTCATCAAGGGATTTAGTAAAGATATCTGCTAGTTGGTCATCAATGTAGATAAACTTAATGTCAACTTTACCTTTTTCCACGATGTCCCTTATGAAGTGATGTCTAATTTCAATGTGCTTGGTTCTTGAGTGAAAAACTGGATTGTAAGTGATGGCTATTGCACTTTGGTTATCACAGAAGATAGGAGTTTTCTTGAAACTCATGCCAAAGTCTTGAAGCTGATGCTGCATCATAAGGATTTGAGCACAACAGCTCCCTGCTGCAACATATTCAGCTTCAGCAGTTGAAGTAGCCACTGAGTTCTGTTTCTTACTAGTCCACCTGACTAACTTCCCTCCAAGCATTTGACATCCTCCAGTAGTTGATTTTCTGTCTAACTAGCACCCAGCATAGTCAGCATCTGAAAACCAACTAACTCAAATCCAGAGTCCTTTGGATACCAAAGACCTAGATTTGGTGTACCTTTAAGGTACCTAAAGATCCTTTTCACAGCTTGAAGATGTAATTCTTTAGAATTTGCCTGATATCTTGCACATATACATGTAGCAAACATGATATCAGGTCTACTAGTTGTCAAATAAAGTAATGAACCTATCATTCCTCTATAGGTAGAATGACATACAGACTTACCGTCTGAGTCTTTACTCAGCTTAACAGCTGGTGACATGGGTGTTCTCATGGTTGAACTTGAATCAAAACCATATTTCTTTATCAAATCAAGAAAATACTTGCTTTGATTGATGAATATTCCACCATGCTTTTGTTGAATTTGTAGGCCTAGGAAATATGTCATCTCACCCATCATACTCATCTTGTACTTTTGTGACATTATTTTGGAGAACCAATCACACAGAGATTCATTTGTAGAACCCAAGATAATGTCATCCACATAGATTTGTACAAGAATCACATGTCCTTTACTCTTTTTAACAACTAGAGTCTTGTCTATACTACCTCTGGTGAAATCCATTGATAGTAGATAAGTGGACAGAGTATCATACCAAGCTTTTGGAGCTTGTTTAAGACCATACAAAGCCTTGTCTAACTTATAGACATGGTGTGGAAACTTTGAACTGACAAAGTCAGGAGGTTGTTTCATGTAGACTTCCTCCTGAAGTTTTCCATTTAGGAAAGCACTCTTCAAATCCATTTGATAGACTTTGAAGTCTTTATATGCTGCATAGGCCAGGAACAGCCTTATGGCTTCAATTCTAGCAACAGGGGCAAAAGTCTCATCATAATCAATTCCTTCTTCTTGCTTATACCCTTGTGCCACCAGCCTGGCTTTGTTTCTTACTATCACTCCATCCTTGTCTATTTTATTTCTATAGACCCACTTAGTGCCTATAATTGAGTGACCTTTTGGGGCAGGGACAAGGTTCCAGACCTTATTTCTCTCAAATTCATTCAATTCCTCTTGCATAGCTTCAATCCAATCCTCATCCTTTAAGGCTTCTTTAGTTTTCTTTGGTTTCATTTGAGATAGAAAACCAAAGTGAGAAACAAAGTTAGCTGTAGCCTTTGATCTGGTCATAACCCTTTCTTGGACATTTCCAATGATTTTGATCTTGAGGATGATCTTTGAGGAATTTAAATGTAGTAGTTAGAGAATCTGGTTCAGAATCTGATTGATGTTGAGAGCCCTGAGGTGAACTAATCTCCTCAGCCTCAACAGCAACATTAAACTGTTGATCACTAAGATCTTCAGTCTGAGGAATGTCAGCCCCAAATGGATTGACGAACTCATCATCCTTCTCAGCTTGAGAATCCATTTGAGTATGTGATGGACACACATCATCATCACTATCATCTCACATGACATACATAGGATTTGATAAGTTGGTTTCCTTAGGCCTTTCAAGCTCACTCAGACTGACCGAGTCAGCTTGTCTTTTCTTAACTTGATCAAGACTGTCTTCATCAAACGAGACATGAATTGATTCTTCTATGGCCTTTCTTCTAGTGTTATACACTCTGTAGGATTTGGAGATTTAGGAATATCCAACAAATATTCCAGGATCAGCTTTGGGTTCCAACTTATGGAGCTGATCTCTTTGATTCAGCACATAGCATTTTGAACCAAAGATATGGAAATAACCTATATTGGGCTTTCTAGACAGTGGTAGTTCTAGAACCATGACAAGTACCAAAGCTCTTCTTAGTAACTATTTGAAGGAAAATGGTCCTAGAGTGACTTTTGGTGACAACAACTTTTGTCAAACCAAAGGTTATGGCGAACTTCATAATGGGAACCTTTAACAGTTAAAGGTTTCTTATGTTAAGGGTCTCAAGTACAATCTCATAAGCATAAGTCAATTATGTGATGGAGATAATGAGGTGCACTTCAACAAGACACGGGTTTCCATCTTAAACAAAGAAGGCGAAGTACTTCTACATGCCAAGAGAACCAAGGATGTGTATACTCTTGACATGTCCTCTGGTGATCCTTCAAAGTTAATCTGTTTGTATTCTAAATTAGTTACAGATACAAACTGGCTCTGTCATAAAAGGCTTTCCCACCTCAACTTTAAAAACATCAACAAGCTCAGCAAGGGTGAACTAGTATTAGGGTTTCATTCACGGACTTATTGTAAGCCTAAACCTTTATCTGCTTGTGAAAAGAGAAAGCAACATAAGACTTCATTTTCATCAAAGTAGGCATTCTCTATTACTGAACTATTCTACATGTTGCACATTGATCTTTTTGGTCCGTTGTTACTGCAAGTATTGGTGGAAGGAAATATGCTTTGGTGATGGTGGATGAATTCTCAAGGTATACCTGGGTGTTCTTTTTCAAATCCAAAAATGATGTTGCTGAAGAGATTATCCACTTTATCAAAAAGATGGAATTTTAAATGGCAATCTGGCGAAGAAGCTTATAAGTGATCATAAAACTAAGTTCGGAAATCAAACTCTTTAAGGCTTATGTGATGAGAAAGGGATCTCTCAAAACTTCTATGCTCTAGTAACTCCACAACATAAAGCTGAAAGAAGAAATAGAACATTGATTGAAGCTGCTAGAACGATGTTGTGTGAAAGTGGGTTAAGTTTTCACTTGTCGGATGAGCCTGTCAGCTATGCATGTTTCACTCTGAACAGGTCCCTATTAGTAATATACAAGTGGTAGATTGAAGGATCGTAATGTAGAACTATAGAAAAGGTAGAGAGAATATCATTTACATCTTGAAAAACACAGAGTTCTTATTCAATATATTTGGCAATCCTTACACAATTACACTAAGCATAAGGATTATATACCTCTTGGTTGTATTTACAATAAGCACCCTCATACAATATATGAACCCTATTTTATTACAATAATATCGTTCTTACATTCTCCCCCTTGGGAATGAAATAGTAGTTGCAGAATAAAATGTATATGAGTCTTGATCTCTTCAGCTTCTTAAGGGTCTTCTTTTTGTCTTGAATCGCTCCGGTAACTTAAGGCATTGATCGCCTTCGGTTATATAATTGATCTAGCATATAGAGGTTTTCATCTTTTTGATCTTTAAGCATTGGTAGCGTCAGCGGAAGCATATAAAGATTCGTCATCTAGAGAGAATATTTTGTTCACTACCCTTAGAATCTCATCGGGGATACTCTACCCCTACAATGTTGCTCTCGATCCTTGTTATCAAATTTGGGCTGAGAATAAATTATTTGTTTTCTGAGTACCTCTCCCCCTAGACTGAGTACCTCATAAAAAATGTCTCAATAAGTAAACAACTAAATAAACCTTATATCTCCCCCTCATGATGTCCAAAGTCTTCACTGGTCATCATGAAAAATAATTCAGTTGTAAGATATCAGTCTATTATCTTCTACCACTTGTGAGCCATTATAGATCGTTGAGGAGTGATGTAGATCAGAAATGAATACATCATCAAAATCAAAAATCTGTGAAGTCTCGAACAAGGATTATCAACCTAGTCCAAATCATAACAAGTTCAAGGAGCAGATTCTACTATTCAAAGACTTCATGATGTCAAGGAAGAACGATGGTGATAGAGGAGCACTTCATAATTAGTATAGCCTTATAATTTCTATTTCATAGATTAGCTATGTAACTTAGCTTAGCTCTGATAGTTTAGTTTTCATTTACTGTCAAGTTTTGTACATTCTCTTGTAACTTTCTTATTCTGTAATCAAGCTTGAACTATGATCATGGACTAGTTAGCCGATAGCTAGTATAGATGATTCTTAGTAGATAGTTCACCTAGTGTAAATAAAAAAAATATAAAAGTCTTAAAAACAGAAAAAGGATAGAAAAAGATACCGCAAACATAGAGAAAAGGTACATACAAGAAAAGATTCTCAAAAATAGAATTTAAGGGAACACCTCAAAAAGAGTTACCAAAAACAGATAGCTAGGTAACCAAAAAATTAACTTATAAGTTTTATCTTTAACCTATTCGAAGTCAAATTAATTCTTTAATTTAAGATAAGGTTTTGTCATCATCAAATTGGGGGAGATTGTTGGGGAGATAATCACTTCAACCCAAACATGTCTATTTTCATAAGTAGGATTTGATGTTCACAAAACCATATATTTAGTTTGAACTTAGAATATTAAATTTCATGTGTTGAACTTCAAATGACTTGAAGAATTCTCTATGTACAATGGATTAGTTGAGGATCAACTGAGCACTAAGTGTTGGGTTTTACAGGTCAAAATTCATACTTGAGTTTTCCTGATTCATAACCAAACTGGTTTGAACCAACTCAGAATTGTATACAAATAGAAACAGTTATTATTCATAAAGTTCACATGTGTATACATCAAGTATATGTTTTCGAAAAATATGATGAGTAACACATAGCCATTTACGCAAAACATCACCATAGCAAAATAGGATTGGATCAAACTTGAAATTAATCATGCAATCAATCCTATAACCAAAACTGGAAATCGAAATATGTATATACATACATATAGTCCATCGATTTCACTACAGGTCATCAAGAACACATTAGATTAATATCATACCTAGGTTGCTCAATGCTAATCTACCCGTAATGAGGTACCACAAGTGCCTGCTAGAAAGGCTTAATCTACACAAAGCTGTTCTTGATCTTCTTGGCTACTTGAAACACCAAAAAGTCAAAAACCCCTTTGCCTTGGGGTGTTTGGCCGCCGAAACCAAGAGCGAGAGAGAGAGAGAGAGTGATTTTTTTCTATCAATTGATGATTAACATAATTGTTTAGGATTAAACCCCTATTTATAGATAACTAACTAGTTATCTCTAATTAGGTAACCTTTTTTAAACCTTTTATTATTAATATAATATATATATATATATATATATATATATATATAATTCGGCCCTTATATATATGTATATATATCCCTTTAATATATTTTATCTTCCTTAATAATAATAACAATTAATAAAAATAACCTTATTGATAATATCCAAGATATTAATCCAATAATTAAAAATATATATTTATTAACTAATAAATATATATATTCTTGTTAATTATATTAACCTGGTTATTTTCACAACTCTCAATACTGGTTTATGACTAATTGTCATAACACCCATCTCCCACAGAGTGAATTTTTCCTTCTTGAATTACGTACCCTCACAGGTGTGACCCTTGAGTGTTTTATGGCATTGGGCGTATCATCAGGGTTCGATGGTTATGCACCCAAATCCTATCACTAAGTATCAGCCAAAGGACTAGCTTCAGAAGATCAGCCGAGAAGAAAAAGACAAGTATAGAAGTATCAGCTGATAGTTTCTCAAGCATCAGATGATAATTACAACCATTAGTTGAGACACAATTTCGATCAGCTGAGTAGTGAAAGTGATCAGCCGAGCTCATAACTCCTATCAGCTGAGGTATTCTTTCATTAGTTAAGTCAACTTACTTAACTTGGTCCATTTTCTATAAGCTTATCACTCTGAATGATCAAAAGAGCATTCTTGGTCTACTGACCACCTAGGTTGATAAATTATGTTTTCACCCAATACTAGTGTTTGATCAGCTGAGTGAACATCATTAGCTGAGTCTTTCCCATTTCCTTAGCCGACCAAAAGTATATTTGCAGTTTAGTGTATTGCATCAATTGAGTCTTGGAAAATGTAATATCTATGTATTGTAACCTTGTATTTATTCTTAAGTCAAAGGCATATCATGTGTTGTTCTATTATGCCTTTAGATCTGTCTTTGTAAGAGTCTTAGCACCTTTTGAATCTACAAAAAGACAAAAGGGATTGATCTTATCCTCTGGAAAAGGTGAAAGATACTTTAGAATAAGAAGATCTCGAAGATTTTTTTCAACAACTAAGTATGGCTGGCAACTCCATACTTTGTAAAATCAAATCTGAATAAAGCATGATGTTGTTTAAAGTACAAGCATGGAAGGAGAAACTTAGACTTCCAAGGCAAAAGGTATAGGCTTTAATATTATTATATTGTTAGTAGGATGTAATTTTGAAGGAAAGTACATTCACTTTATACATTGCTTGTATAAAGTGATTTTACTTTTCACCCACTAACTTTATCTAATATAATACTATATCCTATGCACTTTTTTTCTCCGTCTCCATTTGCACCAACCGGACAGCATTGCTCTATATATATTGAAGCATGACGAACATGCTAAGCACGCTGAAATCTCATTTGTTGAGAACTACACAAGAACTTAACTTTTTAGTTTTAGAAGCAAGTTCAATAGTTGTTAAGCATAGAATGAATTTTTAGAGTTAGCAATATTTCGTGTAGAGCAAACTTGTTCATGTGTTGAACATACTAAACATCAGTTGGTTAGTGTTAGATTATAAAAAGGCATTTGCCCCACTCTTTCAATCTAACCTTTGCATTTCCAACTTCCTTGTGTTTGTGTTTTGCTCTCTAGCTCTCGGCTCTCTCTCTCTAAACCCAGCACACACAAACACACACACTAACAAGATAATCATCTACCATTGCTTCATCCGTATAATACGGGACCATCAATTGGTATCAGAACTAAACTTGTTTTTGGCTCGTGATTGTTCGAAAAAGAACAAGCAAAACCTCAATGATTTCAAGCTTAATGTGAAGAACAAGCATTTGGGTTCTACAAAGCATACAACCACACAGTTAGTTCAAGAAATGTGCGAG
Organism: Pulicaria dysenterica; assembly: GCA_947179395.2. Lineage (NCBI taxonomy): Eukaryota > Viridiplantae > Streptophyta > Magnoliopsida > Asterales > Asteraceae > Pulicaria > Pulicaria dysenterica. The sequence continues at coordinate 43,862,259 of OX359293.1, read as the reverse complement.
TTTAAGTATTTCCCAAAGGTAGAACACATCGGATGTATAACCTATACTCTTTAATTATTTATTCTTCAAAGTTTAAGTGTTGAACAAGGCAACTCAAGTACTACCCTTACCAATCAAGGTACAAGTGGGTAGACACCATAAGGGGTAAGGCCTTCAGATCTGATAGGGACACATCAGATCCTATAAGCGGGGTTTGTGGTTAATGCGATTGAATGGTTGATACGGCTGATAGAGTTCTTTTAAGTTGAAATATACTAAGTGTTGCTCAGCGCTTTCAGCCGCTATTAGACCAATCTCATGCGATTGAGAAGTTTCTAAGGAATCTATCAGCCGTACAAACTTAACTGCGATTCTAAGTGTTGGTTCATCAATCGCATTCTGTTGGCCCGTGCGATTCAAGGGTTCTCGGATATCAAACACCAAAGGCAATCGCATTCGAATCAGTTGCTTGATAAGATTACAATTGAGTCCTAACTATTTATTTCTAAGTGTTTCGTGCTGCAGGGATCAATCGCACTCTGATGGTTACCCTATTGATCACTACCAAGAAGTTAGCTCAATTTTCAAGGGATTCTACTAATCGCATAACACCATTCGCATACCTTGAATTTATTGGACAAGTGATAGAACCATTGGGACTTCATTTTTGAACAAAGAGGACAATCGAACTTAAAACTTAAAATCTAATTCAAAATTGAATTTAATCTAATTCAGATATAATTCAAAGTTGAATTAAATTGACTTAGCTCCTCAACCATCACTAAAGAAGTTTTTCCAAACTGACTTGAAGAGAATTCAATTCTCTCTTGTGTGTAAAGTTTTCGAACAATCAATCCATTTAACGAGTGAACGATCATTTCTTACAAAAACTCTCACAATGTCAAGTTCAAATGAAATGATATCCACCGGTACCAATACAAAACCTCCTTTTCTGTTTCGAGGCGAATATAATGTTTGGAAAGGAAGGTTCATGGACTTCCTGGAGCACAATGAGACACACGGAGAAATGATGATCAACTACATCATGAAAGGGAACAAAAAGTTCACCAAAGTTGTTGAGGCTGATCCGAACAACAATCCCGCCATTCTCCGTCAAGAAAAGGAGATCAAGAAGGCTGAAAGATTGGCTAAGTATTATCTGAAACAAGGATTCTCTTCAGAGATATACACCAAGATAGATAGCTTAGCCACTGCTAAGGAAATATGGGATGAGATAAAGAAGCAGTTGCAGGGTGCTGAACAAGGAGAATATATCAAGCGTACCCAACTAGTCAACAACTATCATGACTTCAGCATTAGAGAGAATGAACTTCTTTCTGAAACCTATGGTAGATTTTGCAAACTGCAAAATGAGATGAGGTCCAACCAAATCATCAGAACTGACCTAGATCTAAACTGTGTTTTTCTGAAGTCTCTAGGTTCAGAATGGAAAGAATATGTTAGACTGTACGAGCAAATCAATAAAGATCTTACCACAGTCACCTTCCACAACATATTCGAAGACCTCAATCAATACCAAGATGAAATACTGAAGTCTCACCCTAAACAGCTAGTTGCGGATCCTCTAGCCCTGGTAGCTACTGACAGAACTCCAAGAGAATCTTCATCAAGATCCATGAAGTTTAAACAGGTGATTCTTAGTGAATCAGAACCAGATGATGATGATGAAGACTCAGTTGAAGCTGCCATCCATGCTCTCTCAGTTGTTGGTAGAACGTTTAGAAATCGCTTTAACAAAACCAACAATAGACAAAGGTTTACCTCTGGCTCCAGAAGACCAGAAAGGCTTGCTCCTGTTGACAAACCTAGATTTCAAAGGGATGAGAGAAAGGAGGAAAAGAAGACTGATTTGAAGTGCTACAACTGTGGAAGATCTGGCCACATGATCAGGAACTGTCCACAAAAGAAGGTCAAGGATGCTGAATACTACAGACAAAAGTACCGCCTGTCAAAACAAAAGCAGGCTGGCAATGCTCTTATGGTGGAGGAAGACCAGTTCCTGGAGCACACAGACTCTAAGAGTGATCTAGATGGTGAGGATCACGCACAGTTCTGTTTCATGGCTACTGGTGGAACAAGTGATAGGGATGAAGATGGTGGCGATCTCTCTAATGCGGAGGAGGAGATCGTTGAAAGCGGAAAGGTACATTCTATCTCTAACTCTAACATAGGTTTTAATTTTGAACATATACAAACCATATTAAACGGCATGAAAAAGTTAGAGTTTAAGGTGACCAAACTAACAAGGGAAAATCAAGTGTTAAAAGAGGTCATTCATACACAAGAAAAAGAAGCACAAGCTACAATTGAACAATTAGAGAAAAACATAAATGAATCTAATGTTCAATTAGCTGTGTAAGAATCTGAATTTCTTGAATTTACTGATAAAATGAACATCATCATACACGATCTCAAAGCAGAGCGTACTGGTGCAGAAAAGGATTTAGAAATTCTTAAAAATGATCAGAATATTATTTGTTTAAAAATTAAACAAAGAATATCAAATACAATTCTGCTTAATGTTCCCAAAAGGTAAATACATCAAATACATTAACCAAATACACATAATCAAACCAAATCGCTAGCAAATCTAATCCTGCGATAAAGGTTTGGTGAATGGATCCGCCACGTTGATATCCGTGAGTACTCTGCTGATAACAATGTCTCCACTCTCGACCACGTCCCGGATATAGTGATATTTCCGTGGAATATGCCTCGTGCGTCGGTGAGACCTAAGTTTCTATGCTAAAGCAATCGCACCCTCGTAGTCACAAAATACTTCAACAGGGTCGGAAATGCTAGGAACCACTCCCAAATCTTGGATGAACTTCATCATCCAAACAGCCTCCTTTACAGCTTCACTGGCCGCAATGTATTCTGACTCAGTCGTCGAATCGGCCAAATTGTCTTGCTTGGAAGCTGGCATCAGAGTAACCAGTTACCCTAAGCTCTTCCGCACCTCCATATACTAAGAACATCTCCTTAGTCCTCCGAATATACTTGAGAATGTTCTTCACTGTCGTCCAATATGCCTCACCAGGGTTGGCTTGATATCTACTTGTCATACTCAAAGCACAAGAGACATCAGGCCTTGTACATAACATGGTGTACATGATCGAGCCTATTGCCGAAGCATAAGGAACTCGCCTCATTACTTCCCGTTCCTCAGGGGAACTCGGGCATTGAGCCTTGCTCAAAACTAAACCATGTGACATAGGAATGAACCCCTTCTTGGAGTCTTCCATCCTAAACCTCTTTAGGACTTTGTCAATGTACGTACTCTGGCTCAAGCCGATCAACCTGCGGGATCTATCTCTATAGATCTTAATTCCAAGGATATAAGTTACACTCCCTAGATCTTTCATGTGAAACAACTCCCTATCCAGGCTTTTAAACCTTGCAAAGTTGGGACATCGTTCCCAATTAGTAGTATATCATATACATAAATAACTAGGAATACAACTATGCTCCCACTAGCTCTAATGTAAACACATGGCTCATCCTTGATTTTAGAGAAGCCAAACTCTTTGACCTTCTCATCAAAGCACAGGTTTCAAACTCTAAGAAGCTTGCTTAAGCCCATAAATGGAATTCTTAAGCTTGCAGACTTTATCCAAAAACTCTGAATGCACAAAACCCTTAGGCTGTGTCATATACACCTCCTCTGAAAGTGTTCCATTAAGGAACGCGGTTTTGACGTCCATTTGCCAAATCTCATAATCATGAAATACGGCAATAGCCATTAGTATCCGGATAGACTTCAACATAGCCACCGGGGAAAAGGTTTCCTCATAGTCTACACCATGAGTTTGAAGGTGTCTACCTCGCCATCCACGCCAATCTTCTTCTTGAAGACCCATTTTCACCCGACGGTTTACACCCGGGCACAGGATCAAGCAAGTCCTAGACTTGGTTATCCGACATGGATTGAATCTCGGATTCCATTCCTTCTCTCCACTTGACTCGAGGCCCACTACAGCATCCTGGTATTTGGTAGGTTCATCAGAATCCACTACCGTATCTCTGTAGCTCATGCCGACTTCTACCAGATCTTCTAAGAGGCAATGGGTTTACATCATTGTCTCAAGCATCATCTTGCTGATACTCAACCATTACAGGTTGTGAGCTAGTGCCAACATCAGGTTCTACATTGGTAGGTTCTTGAATTTCTTCAAGATCAACCTTCCTCCCACTAGCCTCTTTGGATAGCAGTTCCCTCTATAGGAATACTGCCCTTCGAGCAATAAATACCTTGTTCTCTGAAGGTTTGTAAAACAAATATCCCATGGACCTAGCAGGATAACCAATGAAAAAGCACCTTTCCGCCCTGGGTTTTAATTTGTCCTCAACCTCATGCCTCACGTAGGCAGGAAAACCCCAGACCTTTAGATATGAGATGGATGGAACCTTTCCATGCCACATCTCATACGGTGTTTTCTTAACCTTCTTTGTTGGTAAAAGTTAAGGATTCTACCAGCCGTTTCAATTACGTATCCCCAAAACGTAACGGGAACGTCCGTACAACCATCATTGACCGAACCATATCTAACAATGTTCGGTTCCTCCTCTTGGCGATACCATTTAATTGTGGTGTCCTAGGAGGTGTTAATTGCGAGACAATCCCACAATCCCTTAAATGGTTACGGAACTCAGAACTAAGATACTCACTGCCTCTATCAGATCGTAGCATCCTATTTCTTTTCCCAATGTGATTTTCTACCTCGTTTTGATAAGTCTTAAATACCTTAAAGGAATCCGACTTTTGTCTCACCAAATAGACATACCCGTATTGACTATAATCACAATAAAGGTAATGAAATAACGGGAATGATCTCTTGTAGCATGCTTTAACGGACCACACACGTTAGTGTGAAGAGTGCTTTGGTCATCTTGCCCAATAAACAAGATTCGCATACTTCATTAGACCCGTGGTCAAATGATTCTAAGATCCTATCCGCTTGGAGCTTGACGATACGTATCTTGTATATGTGTTGGTCCCTTGGTGAGAGTATCAACAAGCAAGTAACGTGTAGAAGGGGGGTTGAATACACTTGCTGCGGAAAATTGAACAAATCAATAAAAAGTGCTAACACACATCAAACCACAAACAATCGAATGCTTTGCTTTCATTAATAAGAAGATGATTACAGTAACAACCAAGTAAGCAACACTTGATATGTAAACACCAAATGTAAATCGAATCTCTCAATCTCTCAAACTTTGCTATCTATAATCAAGTTATGATTATAGATACAGGACGACTCTCTAAACAGGATTTAATCACAGATTGAATACTTACCAACTTCACAACAGACGTGAAGATTCGAACACACGAACAATTGGCAATCTATGAGTTTCTTGATCACAGTGAATCAAGATTCGTAACACATACGATCAATAGGTTGAGGTGAATTGAGTTTGGCTCTGTAGCTCGTTGAGTAGTCGTACCTCAAAACTTATCAGGAGATAAGTATTTATAATCCTGTTCCTACGGATCCTAACAAACTAGAACTTATCCTAATCTGCTAACAAGCTAACGGATAATCCGGAATCTTGAATCTTGAATCTTCTTATATTGAGTCTTCAATCTTCAATCTTGATTCTGGAATCTTTTTATCCACGCCGTAGATATAGAGAGATAAAAGGAATTTAAAACATATTTAAATTCTTTTAAACTGACTTCTTTAGTCAGACTTAGTTACTTAGCTGGAAACTCATCAAGCTGAGTTCTTCGAGAACAAACCCGAAAACAAACATGTACTCACACGTATAATGATTAACTTATCCTTAGAAGTTATAAGAGTTAGCTAGAACTTACTTAGCAACTCTGTTAAGCTGACTCAGTCTATAAGCTGAGTCACTCAGCTCGAAACGCATCAAGCTGAATACTCAACATATATCTTAGGTGACACACACAGCTTATCAAACACATTGATAATCTTACTAAGATATAGTCTAAGCTAATCACATATACGCTCAACTTATATTTAGCTTATGCTCAGTCTGAAACACTATAAGTACTTAGTCTGATCAAGCTTCATAATTCTGTTTAAGTTATTTAGAACATATCTTACAAACTTAATTTTGTCTCATCAAATTTCAACTGATGAGATCATTTGACCAACAAACTCCCCCTATTTGATGATGACAAAGCCATAAAACAGTTCTTAAGTTTGTTTAACAGAATTATGTTTTAAATCTTAAAGTTATCAAGATTTTATTTTTGAACTTATCAAATATTAATTGAACTTATCAATTTATTAATTGAACTTATTAATTATTAATTAAACTTATCAATTATAAGTTGAACATACCAACCAATCATGTTAATGAATAAGAACTAATCAATTATTCATTCAAGTTGAACTAATCAGACTAAAAATTATGAACATATCATAAACAGTTGAACATATCAAACAAATCTTTCTATTCATTGAACATATCAGAGTAAAAAATTTTGATCACTAAGATCATGCACACTTAGTGCTTACAAATTATTAGAACTAATCGAATAATTACAAATAGAACTAATCTATTCAGGATTATCTCTTGAACTCAGGATGTAGAACCTCCCAAAGAATAATTTCTCCGTGTATCTCTTCCAGAAGGCTTTCTGCTTCTACATCTCCTTTGAGTTCCGTTTGTTGCACTCTAATGATTTTATTCAGCTTGTATTTCACAAAGTGATTTGAGCTATCACCACAACTTCTTATATGTAAGGCATCCCTAGCTTTTAGATAGCAGATCTCATTCAACTTGATGAAGCTAGGTTTTCCTGCCTGATCCTTAAACATAAATCCCTGAAGAGGTGTATCAATACCTTAATTCGCTTTGAATTCCACACCTTCAGGTATCTCGAATAGCCTCTCCCATTGCAGACTAGGAACTGGGACATACCTCAGCTCCTCAGCTCTAGAAATCAGCTTCAAGACTTCAGTTGTAATCTCTTGCTTGATCTGACTCTTTTTGAACTTCTTGAGCATCATCATTATTCTTTGCCATTCAAGGTAGCCCATCCTGTGATCATATCTCAGGTCCATTCCCACTGTTGATTTGTCATCAAATACGAAGTTGAGAATGATGGCTCTGTCTACTCTGCTCAGAGTCATACTCTTTATTTCCTTGTTGGTGCTTCGTCTGAAGTAGAACTCCTGAATGTCTACATCAGTGTATGGAATCGGATCAGGCCTTGGACCAGAATAATTCACTTCAGCTTGAGCTAAAGTCTTTTTCTCTTTCTCTCTTTCTTGGTCCTTTGCTTCTTTCTCTTTCCTTTTTCTTAGCTCATCAAGTGATATGCCTAGCTCATTATCTTTCTCTTGCTCGAGAATTTCTATCATAAGCCTTGTGGCTTTTTCTTCCTCAGTCTCAAAAACACTGTCAGCTTCAGGTTCAGATTCTATCACTTTTTGTCTCTTAGCTACAGGTTCCTCTGCCTCTAGCTCCAGCTCCCCCTCAAACTGAGCTTGCCTCTCTGCTCCTTTTGCAAGTACCAGTAGAGCTTTAGCTTCAGCTTGAACTGACTTAGCATCAGCTTTAGCTTGAACCTTCTCCCCCTTTTTGTCATCATCAACAGGGTTCAAAGTCTGTTTTTGCTGTAGGGCTGCAACTGCAGAGGCAATCTCTTTAATATCAGTAGTCAGCTTCTCAAGTCTCTGATAAATTTGGCGTTTGTGCTTCTTCTGCTTGAGATGGAACAAACCAAATTGAGCTGCTATATATTGTTTCAACTGTTGGATGCCTAAGGAGGCAGATTCATCTGGAGGAGACTGACTCCTGTCCTTAGCCTCGAAATGTTCATCATGTGAAGTAAAGGAAGCAAGAACATCAATGGGAAAATGTTTGGGTGCATCATGCAAGGGTTGGTTTAGACCCTCAAAATCATGTGTACCAGAGTTTGGACCCTGTGATTCATCTTGGTATGTAGATGAATCATTGACAGGTCGTGCTGGTGGGTGTGAGAAGTGAAGAGAAGTAATTGGGCTCAAATTAGCATTGTCATGTTTTCTAGACTTACCAGTTTCAACAGTCTTGGACTTACCACTGTTGAGCTCTTTGGACTTACCAATGTCAACAACTTTGGACTTACCATTGTTGTGATATGAACTCTGACTTACAGTAGTCTTCCTATTCTTGTAGCTTCTCTCTGAGCTAGATATAGAGTGTTGTCTTTTGAAAGGATTTGGATTAAGCCTTTCTATGACAGAAGTTCTTTGAATAGGTTGAGTGCCTAATCTGTCCAACACAAACTTACTGTGTTGTTTAGATCTTGAACACTCATTTCCATGATCTTTTTCCTTTACAAACATATTGTATTTAAGGTTTTGACCATGTTTCTTTTTTTAGGCTGACTTTTGAGACTCAATCAGTTGTCTTTCTTCCTCAGAATCTGTACTTGCTATCTCATCATCATCAGCTGCATAAGCTGCGGATTAATAGTCACCTCCAAGAACAGCTTTTACCTGTTTAGGTATTTGTTGGTTGATGCACTTTTCAGCAAGCCTTGATGACTTACACCATGACTCAGTGACCTTTTGAAGTTGGTCAGCTTTATCTTTGGCTTCCAAAAGTTCTTCACTTAGAAGTTTATTAATGTGTCTTTGATATTCAAGATCACATTGTGCCTTTTTACCAATATCAATGACAGATTGATTCTCCTTAATCTCATTTTTCAGTTTAGCTATCTCAGCTTTGAGGTCATTTTGAGACTTAAGGATGGTCTTGAAATCATTTAGCAGATAATCAAATGCAAGCCCTTTTTCTTTATCGGTGTAAGAATTGAAATTACTAACCTTGTACATGGAAGAAGGATCCCAATCACTAAGTTTGCTGTTTTCCTCAACTTCCTTCATGTCAGCTTCAAAAGTTGATTCAGACAGACCGTAATCAACTTCATCTATTTCAAACTCTTCATCTTCTTGAGCCATCAGACATTTATCATCATCATCATCTGAGGTAGATGATTCTGTATCCCAAGTTTCAGCATAGAGTCCTTTTGCATTGGGCTTGTCTTCAGGCTTTTCTTTCTTGAGCTGAGTATATTTTTTCTTATACTTATCAGCTCTGTAAGCATTCTTATCAGCTACTGAAGCTGATTCATCCTTCCTTGATCTGCACTCAGCAGCAATGTGTCCCTTCCTCTGACAATTGAAGCACATAGCTTTTTTAGGATGAAAATAACTTTTTCCTTTGCCCCTGTCAGATCTTCCTTTTCTCCTTTGAGCTCTTCTCAAACGTCTTGCTAGCATGGCCATTTTCTCAGTGATTGTCTGCACATCATCAGCATCACTTGAGTCTGTGTCTGAGTGGTCAGCTTGAGAGTATGACTCGGTCTCAGATTCAAAAACTAAGGCTTTTGAACTTTTCTTCTTTTTCTGTGCAACTAATGCAACATCAGCTTTATCAAAAGAATCATTCAGTTGTTGTTGAGAAGTTCTCTTGTGTTCTGTGATCTGTTCATGATTGAGCAAGAACCCATATATGGACTGTAGGTTATACATGTGTAATGTTTCTCCAGCCCTTAGTGTAGTAGTTACTTCATTGAACTTTTCTGGTAACACATCCAGAAATTTCAGCACAAGTTCAGCTTCATTCTTTTTAATGCCTAGACCTAGCAGGTCATTAATCAAGCAGTGAAACCTGGTATACACATCAACCAAGGTTTCATTTTTCTTAGAGAAGAAGTTTTAATAAGATCTGTTCAAATGATTCTTCTGCTGCTTGACCAGATCTGTGCCCTCATATGTAATACTCAGAGTATCCCATATCTCTTTTGCAGATTGACACCCAGTCACAGTATGCAAGATCTCATTAGTCAGGGCATTAGCCAGAACACTCTTTGCTTTGTCATCCAGAGAATATAGTTTCCAATCTTCTTAAGTCTAGGATACAACAAGCTTCTTCACTTCCTTTTCAGTTTTGTCAGTAGAAGTATCACTTACAACAACAGGAATCTTGGGGATAATTGGTCCTTTAGTGATGACATCGTACTTACGATTGTCAATGTACTTGAGGAAAAGCATGGCTCTGAATTTCCACATAGGATAATCGGATCAATCGAATATGGGATAGCCCTTAGCATACACTGGTGAAGGGTTGTAAATTCATATATTGAATAGAAATAGGAGTTTCTATGTAATATACTCATGGAGTATATATAGGGATATGACATGTTGTAATGTGTAAGGGTTTTGGGCATAATTGAATAATGACCTATGTGTTTTTCATGGTGTAAAACATATTCTCTCTAGTTCTACATACAAACCTTCAATCTATCCTACATTATACTTGATCCACTTGTTAAATGGGACTAACAAGGGTGCTTTGGTCATCTTACCCAATAAACAAGATTCGCATACTTCATTAGACCCGTGGTCAAATGATTCCAAGATCCCATCCGCTTGGAGCTTGGCGATGCGTTTCTTGTTTATGTGTTGGTCCCTTGGTGAGAGTATCAACAAGCAAGTAATGTGTAGAAGGGGGGTTGATACACTTTCTGCGAAAAATTGAAAAAATCAATAAAAAGTGCTAACACACATCAAACCACAAACAATCGAATGCTTTGCTTTCATTAATAAGAAGATGATTACAGTAACAACCAAATAAGCAACACTTGATATGTAAACACCTAATGTAAATCAAATCTCTCAATCTCTCAAACTTTGCTATCTAAAATCAACTTATGATTATAGATACAGGACGACTCTCTAAACAGGATTTAATCACAGATTGAATACTTACCAACTTCACAACAGACGTGAATATTCGAACACACGAAAAATTGGCAATCTGTGAGTTTCTTGATCACGTTTAACTTACAAATAGTGAATCAAGATTCATAACACATACGATCAATAGGTTGAGGTGAATTGAGTTTGGCTCTATAACTCGTTGAGTAGTAGTACCTCAAAACTTATCAGGACATAAGTATTTATAAGCCTATTCCTACGGATCCTAACAAACTAGAACTTATCCTAATCTGCTAACAAACTAACGGATTATCCGGAATCTTGAATCTTGAATCTTCTTATCTTGAGTCTTCAATCTTCAATCTTGATTCTGGAATCTTCTTATCCACGCCGTAGATATAGAGAGATAAAAGGAATTTAAAACATATTTGAATTCTTTTAAACTGACTTCTTTAGTCGGACTAAGTTACTCAGCTTGAAAAACATCAAGCTGAGTTCTTCGAGAGCAAACCCTAAAACAAACATGTACTCACACTTATAATGATTAAGTCATCCTTAGAAGTCATAAGAGTTAGCTAGAACTTACTTAGCAACTCTGTTGAGTTGACTTAGTCTATAAGTTGAGTTACTCAGCTCGAAACGCATCAAGCTGAATACTCAACATATATCTTAGGTGACACACACAGCTTATCAATGTTGGAGTATGCTCACTAACACACATATATTAGTAATGCTACTGATGATACACGAGCCTATTGGGTCACACGCCAAGGATTGATCCCGACAACCCACAACAGGAAGGGAGAAATAAATATTCTGGAAACAATATTTCCACGTCGCGTAACCTTTTGGTTTCCACGCCGCGGAAACCGTCTGACAGTAACTTGACTTTTTGGTTATTGCTTAGCTCAAGTTATTGACTTATGGGACATCTAGGAATGGGATGCTCGACTTTGTTGCCTTGCATATCTGTTGTAGAAGGTGATAAAATCTTTGGAGGTCTTTCAGATGTTCATAAGTGGTATAATTGATCAAGTAATCAATCAGGAATTCTCTCCCTCTCTCTCTCTCTCTCAAGAACACTTGCATACACTTTTCTAAGTGTTCTTGAGTGTTCTTGTGTATCTCCAGAAAATCAGAAGTGTGTTTAGTGATTTTATGGAAGTTGTGAGTTGTTCCAAAGAGTGATTTCAAGTCTTGAAGATCACAAATTGGCATACTAGCATTTGGGGATCAAACAAACTTGGTGTGGACTATCAATAGAGAGTTGCTCTCTTGTGACATAGAGTTCATCCCAACTTGAAGATCTCAGAAGCTGGTGCATGGTATAATTCCTTATTCCATCTATTCCTTTTACATGTTGCATTTTTTAGTTATAGAGTTCTTGGTCCATTTTGGGTTTCAAGCCTTTTATGCTTCATATTCTTGGGCTATACTTCCGCTGCTGTGTTCATGGAAACCCAACAATGGTATCAGAGCCACCTCTATACTAAAAATACACGTGGTGGCCTAAAAAAGCCGAAATCGAAAAATTGGTTTTGCTGTCAGGTAGGTTACGCGGCGCGGAACCAATTGGATTACGCGGGCCGTAATTCGGTCTGACAGATTTTTTTTTAAAATTTTTAGAAAATAGTTTTGCAGTCGGGTTTTTGGCATCCAAAATGGTTTCTGGAATATTTTTTTTCTAGAAATTATTTTTGGTATATTAAGATGCCTTGTATCTTGGTTGGTGTATTTATATGTATATTATTATTTTTGGCATAAAAATAATAATTGCATATACTTACAATATGTATATATGAATATGTTTCATCAAAAATGGGTTGTTGTACATTAATGCATATATACATGGGATTATTTAGTGCCTTGAGTTTTGAGAAATAATCTTAATCAAGATACATAAGTTTACATGGTTTTGTGTGGCACACCATGTTGTTCATGTGATGTTAGTAACCAATAGATGCCCTATACCTTGTGCATGTTTGGTTGTGTTAAATTAGTTATTCATTCATTTGGTGACTATATGTCACATGGTATGTAATAATTAATTTATTTAATTTATTTGGTATGTAAATTATTTTGTGGCTTGCATGCCATTTAAACTCCATGTTATGTATTTTGTACTAGAAAATAGGATTTGTGGCTTCTATGTAAAATTAATATGGAGGCAACCATCGGGAGTCAAGGATTGACGTCTTGGCAAACACGAAACCGAGAGGCCCAATGGAGGTAGCGGGTTTAGTGGGAGCACATCCAAGTCAAGGAAATGTCCTTAGATGACTTCGTTTTTCCGTAGTGGCTAACTGGAAAATGCATAGGTTTTAGGGGCATGGTTACCAATCTTATTGTATGCGTGTGGTTGTTTTATTACATGGCTTATAGGATTGCATGCTGGACAATTTTTGACTAATAATAATACAAAAGAGTTTTTAACAATGGCTTAACAAACTCTCGCGTGTATACTTGATTAACAAGACGGATATAAAATTGGTTTAGTATCCGATTAGTGAAAACTTTTAGTTAATTGTCACTTTTGTTAATCAAACCCAAAATGGTTTTATAACCGGAAAACTAAATCCGATTTTCTAAATGTAAATTGCACACCACCCATAAGATGACACCGTCCGAATCTAGCCGTGCAAAGGTTGATTGTCGAGCTCTAGCCGAGTTGACCTTTGTATGTGTTGTGTGGAAGGAGCACGTGTGGAAACTCGCAAGGTCGATTGTCGAGCTCTAGCCGAGTCGATTATTGGGCTAGAGTACCACCGTGTATCTTGATAGTTGATTTACGATTTCAAAATAACATTTTGGATGATTGTCGAGCTCTAGCCGAGTTATTCAAAATCTTAGTTTGAAGTTGGTGTGGAGGGATCAAACATGCCAAACTAGAAACAATGGTTGTCTAGTAGGATCCCGCAAGTAACTAAGAGTTGCAATAATGGATTGCAATCTATCAATGGTTGCCGGCCTAAATAGCTTTGCCACGTGATGCGCGGAAAACCCGTCACGGTGCAAGATGAAAAAGGGTTCTTAACCCTTGTCAAAAATAGTTGTTTTTAAACACATGGGGAAATTATTCTAACAAGGTTTATCAAACTAACTCAAACTACTCTGCGTTTATAGATGATATCGACAAACATCAACAACACCGACTTTACTCTACGTATGTTTCTTGAGAAGGAGAAAATCGATGGAAGTAACTTTATGGATTGGTCTAGGCAATTGAATATTGTCCTACGACACGAAGACAAGTTACACACCATTGAGAAGCCCCTTCCGGAAGCCCCTGCTACCAATGCAAGTAAGACCGTTCATGATGCGTATGATAAATGCGTCAAGGACACCAACGGGGTCTCTTGCCTCATGTTAAGCATGATGAGCCCCAAGTTACAAATGCAATTGGAGCATCTGAGTGCTTATGAGATAATGCTTGAGTTGAAGGACATGTTCCAACAATAAGCGAGGCAAGAACGGTTTGGGTGTTTGAACGACCGACTTTGTTGCCGGCTGCAGGATGGTGAGAACATAAGCATTCATGTGCTTGAGATGAAAGCACTTATGGAGCGCTTGGAAAGGTTAGGATTTACCATTGAAAGGGAGATGACGGTAAATATTATCCTACGATCCCTTCCACCATCATATGAGCAATTCATTGTGAATTATCACATGCATGGAATGGTCAACTCCTTAATGGAGCTTCACGGCATGTTGAAGACTTTTGAGTCTAACATGGCCAAAGGTAAGCTCACCTTGTCCACTCTCACTAAGGCTACCAACAAGCAAACTACCTCAAATGGGAAGCTTGGTCTAACTAAGCTCACTATGACCATGGAGTCTGAGGGCAATGAGATTCCGCCTCTTGATGAGACTCCTAATGGCGAAGTTTGCTACTTTTGTGGGAAGATTGGAAATTGTCGCCACCACGCCTGCCCTAAGTGCCTGGAAGAGCTAAGGACACACAAAATGAGAAATGGTGGTTCCTCGGCTTCAGGTACATTCATGACCAAACTCCACTGATCTTATACTTCCATAGGCAAGTTTTGGATACTGTCCATAATACTCACGTTTGTTACAATCTTGATTGTTGCAAAGTGTAGGTAAGAAGTAGAGATATTAGATGTGGAGATCTGGACTTCATAACGGGAAACAAGATTGTTGTCCTCTATTGAAAAGGATTGGAAGACAGGACCTTGCCACTCCTTCCAGCTAGACTATTACTTTACAAGATCTATGTTTTATGCCCTGCGTGGCAAGAAACCATAAATCTATTATGCCGTTGATAACGATGGATATTGCTTTGAATTATATATTTTTCGTGGTTTATTTGAAAGTTCATCCATGTTGTGGCATTTACTTAAGAAGTAATAGAATGATCATGAATGGTTTATATAAGTTACTCTTATGACAATAGTCAATTTAACCATATAAACAAGGCTTGCATCACCAAGCTCCATGTGATTAGGAACTTGGGATCTTTTGATCTTGTATCAATTGTTGAGTGCAAGTCCTATTTATTAGGCTAAGATGACTTAGACATCTTTCACTTGTGTATATGAGAGGAATGAAGGCTTGTTGGTTAGCATTCACAATTTTGTGAAGATTATTCAAGCAAATCATAAGGGGTAATTTTGGATACTTTGTTACCTTTACCAATGAAGGTAGAAGGGATGGGAATGTCTATCTTGTTAGACACGCGTCTGAAACCTTGAGTGTTGTTCAAGACACACATGTGACAAAGTATATGAATAAGAGGGCAAAAGGACTACAATACTCAAATCTAATAGAGATGTTGAGTGCTTTATTTTTAGATTTTAAATGATCATCATAAGAGTTATGATGTTATCTCGTAATTCATTCCTCCTACGACACATTGTGATATGAGTCGCCAAGTGGAGAAATCAGACATTTTAGATATGGTCCGTTTTTGATGGAGTATATTATGAAAGTAGTGGGCATTGTTCTTAATCTCATACCAACAATGATGGTTAAATACGCACCTTAGATGATGAGACTAGAGAGAATGTCTTTGCTAGTTCATCACGAAGTCTGGATTATCCAACCTGCGTTTAGACGTGAGGTGGAGGAACCCGGAATCTAGAAGTGATGTTGTGTTAGGTATTTTACTAAGGTAAATGAGAGTAAATATACCTTAAACAGAAGAACCTGATGTTGGCACGAGCACACAATCAGAAATGATTGTAACTCAGCATGGCAATGCTTGAGTACCTGACATTAAATTCATTACCTCTCTATAGAATTAGTAAAAGTTGTCATAAGGCCAGAAAGATATAGTTTTATATCTGAGGGAGACAACTTAATGATGAATACATCAACTACTGATAAACCAGAGAGGGCCCAAAGTCCACTAGAAGAAAATAGATAGTGATAGTGAGATGCAATCCATGTGGATACCCAAGTATTAGACTTGGTTAATCCTACACCAAGGTGGCAACCCAAAGGGTGAAATTGGTTCTTTGTAGAAAGAGACCAACATGGATAAATTTGCAAGTTCGAATACCGACTGATAAGAAAAGTTTTAGTGATGATTGACCGTTTGGAAGGTATCATCTGGAAACTTTATCTCAGCGGTTATGCCGAATAATAAGTTTGTAGACAACTTCAAACACCGACTAGTAGGAAATGGTTTTACGATAATTGACAATGAGGAAGGTATTATCTAAAACTCTCTACTGGTGGTTATGTCAAAGTTTACTCAGATACTAATTGTGCCTTTTTATGGCTGTGACAATTTGATGTAAAAACCACATTCCTTAATAGGAATTCTCTGAGGAAGTGCTGAAAACACTTTCCGAGGGTCTGTTACATCAAGTGTAGCCTTGTAAAGTCTACAAACGAAAAGGAGTCCAATGATGGACTTATATATATATGCATCTCAAAGTTCAATACTTGCTTCAATATGAAAATCAATAGTTTGAGTTTTCAATAAGCAAGAATGAAACATGTATGAATGTCAGAGCTAGGGGGAGTGTTGTTGTAATTCTATATTTGTACTCACATACAACGTAATGGAGATAATATCCTGACCTTACTTTAAAAGATAAGTTAAGGAATTATGCATCCATAACGACTATAGAATATACAAAACCAGTTTAGGGGATCAAGAAATATTGAGATATGTTCTTGGTGCTCTATACAAGAAGAAGCTAGGAGTAAATTATTACTGAAGTGCTTTCTTCTAAAAAGAGTGGGATAACTGGCGATTTTAATCGGAGATAACGATCCTAAAAAATTTGGTGTTGTTGATCAAAAATTGTTCTTAAAAGCATCGCTAACCCTATTGGGATCTTTTGAGACAATGAGGGTATGATGGCTTTCATATAAGAACTAAATTCCCAATAATCATTTACCTTATTGGGCTTTTGAGACAATGAAGGTATGATGGCTTGGAGTTCGAGCTTCATTTACCTTATTGGGATCTTCTGAAACAATGAAGGTAAAATGGCTTGAACGAAGGACCATAATCTCTCCAACGCATACTTTATGAATGATCGGTTGTGAAAGAGATATGGTCACTGGCAGAGAACACACAGATAGTTTTATGGTTGATCCGTTAACTAAGCTGTTGTTACAGGCTAGTGATGATTGTCATACTAGGCCTAGGTGAACAAGGCTTGAGTTTGTTTTAGTTATAAGTTTGATACATATATTTCTTTGGGAATGTTAAGCAGTATTGTACTTCATACTATATCAATTATTAAATGGGGATTTAATAATGCGCTGAGGGCGAATATTTTCATGAATCCTTACTGTGTTCCATCTTAGCATGTTTAATACTTCCCAGAATGTTTTTCTTATTCTAAATGTTCACAATCGGTCAATCTTCAAGGGGAGAAAGTTTGAGAAAGGCCGAGGGAAGTGGTTGGTCGCTGTCTAATAATGGATTAGATAAAAGAGACGCAAAACTTTGCCTATGCTTGCAATGGTCAAGTGACTGGACGACCCACGCCTGAGATTAGTTCATGGTTTCTGTCACGAGTAACTCAGGATGATAATATCATTTCATCCTTAGACCAGGTGTTCCAAAGCATGGTCCAGCTTTGCTTTGATTGTTTTCTAACGCAGTTCGTAACTAGTTGTTATAAGGGGAGCTTTTGGGTAAAGTATGGGATATGTGGCGGAGCAATGTAGTCAAAGGGATTCGTTCCTCTAGTTTTAGAGAGATATCCATGGGCCCCTCCATGATTGAGAGCTTACGTAAAATGTATGGCCATCCTCAAGCTGCAATGATATTTGATCGTTTGCAACTAGTTTTTGGGTCACCATCAACCAAGATCGAGAAACATAATCGTGAGCGATCTGGAGATTGACATCTAACCATGTCTCGTGTTCACACAGATATCACGAAAGAAAGGATGATTGATCACTTATCAATAGGGCCATATCAAACCTATAGGGTTGTGATTTGGTACTTGTCTTGGGATGACATAACTCGCATTGACTTGGGTGGCAGAGATGCTTTGCTAGAGGCCGCTCTCTGTCTGTGTTACTTATCGATACGCTGTGTCATGTGCAAGTGGGAGTTTATTAGAGTATGCCCACTGACACACATATATTAGTAATGCTACTGATGATACATGAGCCTATTGGGTCACACGCCAAGGAATGATCCCAACAACCCGCAACAGGAAGGGAGAAATAAATATTCTAGAAACGGTGTTTCCGCGTCGCGTAACCTTTTGATATTCCGCGCCGCAGAAACTGTCTGACAGTAACTTGACTTTTTGGTTATTGCTTGGCTCAAGTTATTAACTTATGGGACATCTAGGAATGAGATGCACGACTTTGTTGTCTTGCATATCTGTTGTAGAAGGTGATAAAGTCTTTGGAGGTCTTTCACATGTTCATAAGTGGTATAATTGATCAAGTAATCAATTTGGAATTCTCTCTCTCTCTCAAGAACATTTGCATACACTTTTCTAAGTGTTCTTCAGTGTTCTTGTGTATCTCCAGAAAATCATAAGTGTGTTTAGTGATTTTATGGAAGTTGTGAGTTGTTCCAAAGAGTGATTTCAAGTCTTGAAGATCACAAATTGGCATACTAGCATTTGGGGATCAAACAAACTTGGTGTGGACTATCAATAGAAAGTTACTCTCTTGTGACTTAGAGTTCATCCCAACTTGAAGATCTCAGAAGCTGGAGCATGGTATAATTCCTTATTCCATCTCTTCTTTTTACATGTTGCAGTTTTTAGTTATAGAGTTCTTGGTTCATTTTGGTTTTCAAGCCTTTTATGCTTCATATTCTTGGGCTATACTTCCACTGCTGTGTTCATGGAAACCCAACAATAGCACACATTGATAATCTTACTAAGATATAATCTAAGCTGATCACATATACGCTCAGCTTATATCCAGCTTATGCTCAGTCTGAAACACTATAAGTGCTCAATCTGATCAAGCTTCATAATTATGTTTAAGTTATTTAGAACATATCTTACAAACTTAACTTTGTCTCATCAAATTTCAACTGATGACATCATTTGACCAACATTATGTGGCCTAACCGACCATGCCATAGAGATAATTTATCCAAAACATTTTTGGATCCCGAATCAACATTCATGATTGATCTATTTTTTTGCAAGCTTACGCTTGTCTCATATATGCCATGATATGGAAATGCTTAAAATAAAATGCCCCATCTTTGTAACACAAAATGGTACCATTATCAAATCTAAAGTAAAAACCATCGTCATACAAGGCATATAGTGATATAATGTTTCTTGCCACGCAGGGCGAATAATACACACTTAATAAAACAATAGATAAGCCGGATGGAAAGGCGAGCTCCACACTCCCAATCTTCTTAACCGGGATAACCACCTTGTTTCCCATGATGAGATCCAGCTCTCCATCAACCAGGTCCCTACTTCTTCTTAGTACCTGCACATTACTACAAATGTGAGTACCACACCCGCTGTCTAAAACCAGGCGTTAGAAGTAGAAGTTGTTGGTGCATACATAGTCATACATTTAAAAGTGCACTCCTTGTTTTGATGATGATGAAAATATTAACATGTGATACTATTGCTTATCAAAATTATTCATATGTTCATATCTATATTCTTCAATGTTAACAAACCTCAAATTGATGATTAAGTGAAGAACAAACAAGTAAAGACTTTGATTCAACAAGAAAAGAAGATAACAAGATAAAAGTAAACATTCAGCCTTCACGGTCGATCCCACGGTCGACCGTGAATCAACCGTCGTTGCACAGCTCACAATTCTTAAACAGTGTCCTTCTACAAGTCAGCCGAACTCGTACTCAACAAGTGAAGATGAATTCTTCAAAGCCGATGACGAAGAAATCTACAAACAAGAGTTCGGAAAATATGAGCTTACAAGAATAATAAATTAAACAAGTTTAAGTTTTTACAAAATATTTTTTATAAAAACTTTTATAAAAATTGATAAATTTTTTATAAAATTCACAAGCTTGGTTGAATTAATACAAGACTTCTTATTTTGGAAAATCCCAAACATAATACATCTTTGAAACAATACAACACCATATTTAGTAAAGGAATCTCTAAAAGAAGAAAAATTCCCACATGCTTTTTGTATTGGTTTTCAAAGTTCCATTTTTGTGTTAAAATTCAAACTTAAGAAGTATGGAATCAACCTAACTTTTGCCAAGCTCTTTTTCAGTGAATTTTTATGGTAAAATTGAGTTGTGTGTGGTTTTGGTAAAAGCCCAACGTCTATATTTGAAAGGCTCAAAAATGCTCTAGTAGGCTGACGGTTTTAGCCACGGTCGACCGTCGATCAACCGTAAGATGTCTGGACACTTTTTGAGCTTACTTCTTTTTCCTTATTTAAACCAACTCAAACCTCATTCATTACTCAACTCTTGCACAGCAAAAACACAGAATACATATTCTTATCTTGTGATCTTATATTCTTTGATAATTAATCTATCATTCAAGATCAAGAATCAAACAAGAGCAAAGCTTTCAAAGCTTTAACACTACATCATTATTCATATATTTTGTAATAGTGTAAGGATCAACTCTAGCCTTACAAATTAGAGTGAAGTAAGGATCATCTCTAGCCTTTAGAATTAGAGAGAAGTAAGGATCAACTCTAGCCTTTAGAATTAGAGTGAAGCAAGGTTATCTTTACCTTACTTGCAAGTTTGAAGTGTTAATTTTTGCAAGTGAAAAAGAGAAGTGTAAAAGGTTTCTCTCTACCTTCAAAGAGAGAAGCTAGTGGAGCAAACTCTTGGTGGGTGAGGCCAATGAGTGGATGTAGTGCAAGTTTGTTAACACTTGCATGAACCACTATAAATCTCTTGACTACTCTTGGTGATATCTCTCTACCCTTACTCTTTTTATTTCAAGTATATATATTTGTTGTGTTATAAACTTCAAGAAAAATCTTTTAAACACAACTTACAAATTTTTATAAGTGTAAAAATTGGTAAACTAAGTAAAATAACCTATTCACCCCCCCCCCCCCCCTCTAGGTTCCAACAGAAGTGTTATGAAGTTCAATCATGTACGTACCGGAGGCAGCAGCACCTTTAGCTCGTAGCTTCTTGAGCTCCTCCGTAGTAAAGATTAATTACATAATCTTTATGATGAGCTAAAAGATAAATATGATATGTTAATTGATATTAATTCAAAACTCATTACCAAGATCAATGATTTGAAAAATGTTGAGAATGATAATTTTAAACTCAAAGATCTTAATGAAATCTTGGTCAAGGAAATAAATGAATTAAGAAAATCTAACATTATGTCACAAGGTTGCTCTACTTATGTAAACTTCAAAGAAAAGAATGTTAGAATTCAAAAGTTATCAAGTGATGAAGGAGGTCATGAGTTATCAATTGAAACAAGTAACATATCATTAAAACCATTCAAAATTGTGAAAGAAAAGGCAAAAGAAAAAATCCAGAAAGCGTCAGTGAAATTTGTTTAGAATTAAAGATATGTGAAAATATTTACAAGATGAAGAAATATAAACTAACATATGGATTGTTGCAAGTGGTTCTCTCATTCTATCTTGTCATGGTACTTAATGAATTACTCTTTGTAACCAAGATAGTAAAATTAGATGACAAGTCATGCCTCATATAAGAAATCATCTTAATTGTCATCTTGATATATGCTTGAGTATGCCTATGTACTTAAATGACTATCTCATGTGTCACACGCTTAATTTACTATCACTTGACACATGAATCTTTGAGGTATACGTGCATCTTCCGTCAGCTCGCTGGAATTTTCAAAAGTTTGAAAAATACAAGATTGTCCTAGTTCTTTCACTAGTATGCCTAAGGTTGGATGTAGTAAACATATGATAAAATCTTAAACTCCAACTTCAAGAAATGATCAAGGTTTCAAGATAACACCAAGGTGGATCAAAGTAGGTGTTTTTGATACTAGCAATTCCGGACCCATGAAAAGATGGGTACCACACATATGAAATATGTTTGAGTTGTAGGTTGCAATTGAGGTTGAATATCATTCTTGATGCAACTTGAAGTTTTGTGTGGATGAAAGACTTAGATGATAAATCATCAAGAATAATGCTTTTGAACAACACTAGTGAAACACAATCAAGATAAGTTTCTCTTTCACTTCTCAAGGCTATATATGTTGACATCTATGTGTTGAAAGTGCCATGAGAACTTATGTGAAACTACTTGACATGTTTAAATGTGTTTATTGTATCTAGTGCTTTACATAAACTTGGTTTGCTATAAAAATAAATCAAGGGTAGCAAAAGCATTAACAAAAGACATAGAAATACTTATCAAATGCTTAAATGTCTTTCAAAGCTCAATTCATACTCAAGTCAAATACTTTTTGATTGAGTTACAAAGTTGAACTATGTGGCGTTAAAATGACATATTACTTGTGCCCATATTACTTGGTGTTGTGATTTAAATAATAACATGAAGCTCTTCCATATAGATGCATGACAAATATCAAACTATCTTGAAAATCATTAAATAACAAATTTGAGAAAATTGATAGTTGATTAATAATTCTAGATGTATAGCCTCATAAAGTTAGAATATACAAACTACATCTAAACAAGAGTATTTGCTTTTAAATGTGAGAAATATTGTGCTTAAAGTTAAAATTGCATATTGATGAACAATATTTTAAAATTTGACATACCATGTTCATGTTCATCATATTGCCTTAAGTGATTATATGCAATGCTTGAGTTTCTCACAAAGCATGCTTTGGCTAAAAGTCTTTAAATGATATGGAAATATATGTTATATAATTCTATATATTGAAATGTATAGCCAAATAATAAATTATTTGTCAAAGAATTAAAGGTTTGCCTAAATCCCATGGATTTCATTTTCACATACACTATTTGGGTTTAAGTAGTTAAAGAGCCAAATTAGATTTTATCATAAGTAACATTGTCTTAGAATTTAAAAGATCATATTACAAATTAAGACAACTTACTTTGATGAATCATAATTGGGACTTCATAAATATGGTGCTTAGAAGTTATATACATGCTTTAAAGTTAGATATATTAAAGAAATAATATTTCAAACACACAACAAATGCAATAATATAGCGGACATAAATACTAAATCACTTAAGAAAGAAGTAGTTGATGCAATAAACCTTGGTTTATGAATGATTGAACATGTTCCCTACAAATAAAGTTTGATTATGTGAAACTTTTCAAAATGGTGCTTCCAGACTGTCCACGGTCGAAGCCGTGTATCGACCGTGGGTCCACTGCCAAATAATCAAATTGAAAGAAGAAACTCACGGTCGATGCCACGGTCGACCGTGGATCGTTCGTCGGATGTCTGACGAACTTTAACCCTATTTTGCCCTATTTCTCTTTCATCTCACCACATTATCACTTTACTCATCTTCCCCACAAAAACCCTAGCCTCCATTTTTGCTTTGTCACTAAAAAATTTTCAAACTCACTACAAGAAAGAAGAGTTTACCTTATGGGTGAAGCTATGGTTGAAGCCCGAGTTTTGATTCACGGTGCATCTACAGTTGAAGGCTCTTTCATTGTCGTCTTCTCACTTGATCTTTTGAATATTCCTCTCATAAGGTAAAAGTTCTTACCATAGTTCCCTCTTCATCTTCTTAAGGCTTTTATTTGCACACAAATCTAACATGTATGAACAATATTGTGTAAAGATTGAGCCTTGTTTCTGTGATTTGTAAAAATTAAAAGAAGAATGTTGGTAAAGATGGGTTTGTGACAAAATAAAACTGATAGATACATATATATATATATATATATATATATATATATATATAGTTGAAAAAGTAAACAAATAGAAAAAAGTGAACAGATGCTTCACGGTCGATACACGGTCGATACCGTGCATCGACCGTCGACCCTCTGGAGTGTTTCAAAATTCTAAATCTATCAGGTGCTCCACGGTCGAACCACGGTCGACCGTGACTTCGACCATGAGCTTTATGTCACTTTTAACAATTTTCTATTTAAGGCCTATACATAGGTTTACTCTTGCTTAATACTAAACATACAACAATGCAACATAAATGATTCAAATTGTCTTGCAAAATCTTAGAACATTTAGGACACATGAACCAAATTGGTGTACACATACATGTTAAGTTTATATTCACATATGTGTTTCAAATCAAATGAATCGTCATCACTTCATCACCTATTACTTTGAGAACTTATACAATCTTTTTGAACAACATTGTAAACAAATGAACAAAAGCATGTTTATGTTACTAAAATGCTATGCCTAAACCTTTGTGCATTAAATAAATTATATTACCTTGGTTTAGTGCAACAATATGCTAACATGCAACTCCTTATGATGTTAAAGTTTGAATATCTTGTCTTGGGCTCAAATTTTAAGAACTCAATTCAAAAAGTCAAGACTTTATAGGTGATAAACTAATTAAACTTGCAATGTCATAAAATGATGTTTATGAAGTTAAGATAAGATTACATTAAATAAATAGGGACATGCTTATATCTTGTACACTTCACAATTCAAAGTAATCACACACTAAAAGTTGAGCTATGACATAAGGGTTTGATAAATTATTTGGTCAAACATTTCACGTATTACTTTTAAAAAGAATTCACTAAGTAATTGCATGCATGAAAAAACAAAGTTAATTTACACAAATCTCATGCCTAAATTCTATATCTTATATGGTTTGAAAAGGTAAAATTCTTGTATGCAACCTATATATGGTGCTTGTAATATCTTGTTTTTGTGCATAGATTTGAATTATATAAACAAGATAGGTCATCAAGAAAACAATACATGCTAATTGATAATACCTTGATTCATGTTTGACATATCCTTGTTCTTCAAATTATCATATTACATATGTGAAATTCTTACATGAAATATTGTCAACATATGTAACATTATGATATGTCATACATGCTCATCAATTCTTAAATAAATATCATGTATTACTAAACGTATATCAAATTATGGTCAAGATATCTTATGGATGTACTTTTCATATAAGATCATTATCAAAGGAGTCATTGAAATAAGTTTAGAATTAAAGATATGTGAAAATATTTACAAGATGAAGAAAGATAAACTAACATATGGATTGTTGCAAGTGGTTCTCTCATACTATCTTGTTATGGTACTTAATGAATTACCATTTGTAACCAAGATAGTAAAATTAGATGACAAGTCATGCCTCATATAAGAAATCATGTTAATTGTCATCTTGATATATGCTTGAGTATGCCTATGTACTTAAATGACTATCTCATGTGTCACACGCTTAATTTACCATCACTTGACACATGAATCTATGAGGTATACGTGCATAAATAATGATTATAGTATCTGTATTGCACACTTGTGTACTCATGAGAACACTTTTCATCTCAATCTTGTTGAATATTGGATATACATAAATGGAAAAGGAAATTTGAATATAAGATTAAATAACAAGTAAACATATACTTAAGGCTATTTGATTTTTCAAAAGAAGATAAACTTAAGTATTCATGAATCAAACATGTAACTACAAAATCTTTGTTTAACTTGCATGAAATTATAAAACTTGTGTACACTAGTAATAATAGGAGTATAGTATACGTAGATATTAAATTAATTCAAAATGTGAAATGCTTGAGAAAAATACCTATGATATGTTGATCTACATACACCATGAATTATTCTTCGAAGATCAAGATAATAAACAAATCACATCATGTGCTTCATACATAAAATCAAATTAATTGTCAATTTAGTGCACACATTGGTCACTTACTTGATTAAATCAATCATTTGCTACATAATGTATATGAATAAATATCAATTACAAATGAATAAACTTATATTGAGATAAAATCCCACAATCTTGAGCTAATCAATTTTTGATACTTATCTTAAGATTAGGATTGTGGATTTTGGTTGTCCCTAACATAATTTGCACATTTTAAGGGGGAGTCACCAACCAAAAAGAAAATCTCATATATATTTGTTCACACGCTGACTTCCTATCTTTAGCATAAATACAAGATAATGATGCATATCTCTATCATGATTTCTACTTTAGTATATTTGATTTTTCCTAAATTAAGTTTATGCATATACTTTTGTATATCTTGCACTTGCGTTTTGGTTTGTCTATCTTTTGTCAAGTGCTAGCTCAAAGGTCATAAATCAAGGGGGAGCATCATCATAAATCATATACTAGATCATAGGGATCGTAAATCAAGGGGGAGCTTTGATCAAGGGGGAGCTTCATCAAATATTTTGTGCTAGATCAAACGGGGGAGAAGAATGTTCCTTTTTGATTTGACAAAAGGGGGAGAAGAATATAGTTACGCAACATTGTTAACATGAATAATTTTGTGTAGCAATATTAATTAAATGTTGCATATTTTGTCATCATCAAAAAGGGGGAGATTGTTGGTGCATACATTGTCATACATTTAAAAGTGCACTCCTTGTTTTGATGATGATGAAAATATTAACATGTGATACTATTGCTTATCAAAATTATTCATTTGTTCATATCTATATTCTTCAATGCTAACAAACCTCAAATTGATGATTAAGTGAAGAACAAACAAGTAAAGACTTTGATTCAACAAGAAAAGAAGATAACAAGATAAAAGTAAACATTCAGCCTTCACGGTCGATCCCACGGTCGATCGTGAATCAACCGTCGCTGCACAGCTCACAATTCTTAAATAGTGTCCTTCTTGAAGTCAGCCGAACTCGTACTCAACAAGTGAAGATGAATTCTTCAAAGCCGATGACGAAGAAATCTACAAACAAGAGTTCGGAAAATATGAGCTTACAAGAATAATAAATTAAACAAGTTTAAGTTTTTACAAAATATTTTTTATAAAAACTTTTATAAAAATTGATAAATTTTTTATAAAATTCACAAGCTTGGTTGAATTAATACAAGACTTCTTATTTTGGCAAATCCCAAACATAATACATCTTTGAAACAATACAACACCATATTTTGTAGGACCGGCTGGGGGACGGGGTTCTAAACTAAACTAAAACACCCTAATGCTAGGACTGATCTAGGATGAGAAATAGCGCGGAATTCTATTTCCCAAACCTCCTAAGGATACTAGGATCTACTTAGGTGTCCGGCACACAGAAGTGACACAAAGAAAGAGTAGAAAAACTGACACACAGTACCACACAGAGATGCTTTGGCTGCCTTGGAATTCGAGAATTATCACTTAGTTCGCGAGTTTCAAGGGTATATGTACGATTACGAAGGCTCACGAAGTGTCCTGGATGATTGTTTTTCGTTAATGAGGGGTTAATCACTATTTATAGTGAGTTTTACGCGTTTTCGAATGACACAGTTCACTTCGCGCGAACTGACATTCACTTCGCGCGAAGTGACATCCACTTCTTGCGAAGTGACTTTCACTTCTTGCGAAGTGAATTTCCTTATGACTAAACTTCCAAATACAAACCAAACCATGATTAAATACTTGTAAGCTTTTCATAAACACATAGTATCACTTAGAATGTATAAACATGCAAACCATTAATCAAAACACATTTAATTAATACCACATGAATATACTTTATTGATACGAACTAGGGATTCACAAAATATGCACCAACAAACTCCCCCTAAGACCTAGTTCTATCAATAACCATTGCACTAAGCAAAAATTCCACAAAGTAAAATGCACAAAGCAAAATGCACACAGCAAAAATTTGCACAAAGCAAAATTCATAACGAATACCTTTCGTCATGCCCTTACCTGCACTACGCACGATGTGAGCTGTAACTCGTGCTTAGTGGGGTTCCATCTCACATGTAATGAGTTTCTCATCTGTGAACCTTAATTACTGTTAGTACTGCATTCAGCAATAAACTGTCAGTAACTTCAAGATCACTTATAAACATTTAAGCAAAACACATCAAAGTAAGATGAAGGAAATGTAAACAGAACAAACTCCCCCTAATCAAAACACTAAGAATGATTAAGAACATACTAGAACTCTTTTTGTATTTTTTTGATTAAAAGGAAAATGAAAATGCAGAAGTAAACTATTAACAAATTAAATCCTAAAGAACAGAAATTAAAATACTAAGAAAATTGCAGGAATAAAATTACTGAAATTAAATCTTTTTGTGAGAAGGTTCCAAGATGGAATCAGTACCAGCACATCTATACTTAGTAGTCATTTATTTCAGAACCTTGGACATAAACATATTCTCTCAAACTCTGTCTGTCAACCTAACTTTCCTCAGATAATGACAAATTTTGTTTCAACATTTTCAGATTATCTAGAACTGAGTACATGGTTAAGACTATCTCCTTTAAAATCTCACAGTGTTTTGACATACTCAGTAAAATGCACAACTTGATTACCCAGCCACCATGCTTATGTGCTTTGTGATTTTGTCAACGCATTTTATGCTCTTTGACATGGAGGTCAATTTTTCACCTCTCTAGACATTTTTCTTGCTGAGCTTTTGTCAATGCATTTTATGCTCTTTGACAATTCAACACTAATAGATCAATATAGCTTTTGTCACTGCATTTTATGCTCTTTGACAATTTAACATTGATAGATCAATGTATCTATTTCTTTTGACAGAATTGATTGGGGTCAATTTTTCACCCTCTTTTATATTTTGCTCATTGTCATCTAAGCACATTTGGCATGGTAACAGGTGTGTGCACCAGATTAAGTTAGTCTCAACTGTTATTGATTTGTAGACTTGGAATGTCTCGATAGTTTGAATCTTTGATGGATTTCCACATGCATAACCACTTATCAGCCTAGACTTTCCTTATATGTCTTACACACTATCTGTTTCTTATCTGATTAAATTAGATTTTCAGACAGTTTTCTCAAAAATATGTACATGCCTTCAGTCCTAATTTTACTAGACGTACTTTGTATTGAAAGCCAGTATACCATCATTTTCCATTTGAGTTGGATCAACTTCTCATTTTTGTTTTTCTGATTTTTTTGTATTTTCTAAGTTTTCTGATTTTTTTTTTTTTTTTTGTATTTTCTAAGTTTTCTGATTTTTTTTGTATTTTTTAAGTTTTCTGAACTAAAACTAACTATCTCCCCCTAAAATACTAAACAAACTAGAAACTAAGAAAATAGAAATGCAACGACACAGAAAATAAGCACAAAGAAAATAAAATGATAAAGACACACAGTCATAGAAACCTTAACCTGGACTATTTTGGTTGACACCCTTCACTTAGAAGAATGAGTTAGACAACATTAGGAACCCAAGCCCGAATGGTCATGGGTTTCCCGTCTTCTCCAACCACTGGAAGTTTCATCCATGTTCCAGTCTTGATGATCCTGTCACTTGATTCCTTGGACATTTGAACACACAGTTTGTTACTCCACTTAGGAATCCTTTGATGCTGAACAGGAAGAGTTGAGTTTTGATGGTTTTTAAGAAACGTTATATTTTCTTGCAAAATCTCAACTTTCTTGTTACAGCTTTGATGTGTCTTCTGATCACACTTGTAACTGAGGTGACCAGGTCTCCTGCACACATAGCAGACCCTTTCTGGGTATTGCTTCACAGAGCCTTTCGTTACCTTTTGAGGCCGATACCCTAACCCTTGATGTTTGGGTAGTTGTTTGACCTCTTGGTATGGACGGATATCAGGAGACTTTACACCCTCATTTTCAAATTTCCGAAGATACGATGCATCAACGGTCCTTGCACATAGGAACTGTCCAACAGTTCTCTAATGCCTGGTTCAGCCTTTTTGGTAACCTCTTGCTGAACCTCATTCTTCTGAGGCTTACCCACATCCTCATGTAACGTTAAATCCTCATTTGAGGTGGATGCAGAAGATTCATCAACCTTTGTGAGTAGTGGGTCAGCTTCAGAATAGACATCATCGTTCACCAGTTGATTTAACACTGGTGGTGGACATTTTTGAATATACGTTTTTGTCCTTTTCTGAATCGGTACTTTGACCTCTCTGATCGATTATGTACTCAAAAAGATAAGAAGACGTGGAATAGCTTTTGAGTTTTTGACTCAGAGTCTCATAATCGACCTTTGAGGTAGCAAGGTCCCGTTTCAGCTTATCGATTTCGTTTATGTAAAACACGATAGCATCTTGTTTATTTAACAGAGCCACACCTAGTTCATTAACCTGTTTACCTAGACTTTCATTCTTTTCTTTTAATTGATTTTCTCTTCCTTTGATCAACAGGTTATTATCTAACTTAGATGTGAGATCTGAAATAGTAGACTTTAAGAACACTATCTGTTTTACATATTCATCACACGAACCACAAGGTAATCCAAAGGTACATACCTGATCCGCAGACGGTTGACCACAGCTGCACACCTTTTGATTTGACTCTTTGGCACGGACATTCACTGGTGTCTCTTCTGCAGCTGGTGTCGAGGCTGGTTCATCATCATTGCTGGCACCTGATTCTTCTTCACTTGAATAGCTTTCGGTCTCGGATGAAGAATCTTCGTTCAACACATGAACGTTCGCCAAGTTGATGTCAGCATCAGCATTCCCGAACTGTACAGACCAATCCACTCCCTCATCTCTTTGAACAACCGCCATAGCCTTAGTCGGCGTTGGAGTTGCTTCAGATTTTATGGTTGTGGAGGTAGATGATCTGCTGCCAGAACCAGTTTTGAATGGATACCTCGGTCCCGAATTCTTCGGCTTTTCACATTCACGCGCGAAGTGACCCTTTTCACCACAGTTATAGCAGGTCACAGCAGATTTATCAAAGCCGAGTTTGGTATCCTTGGTTGCTGATACTGACTTTCCCGTTCTTCGCTCATAAGCTTTTGCCCTTCTCACTAAGTTGGCATACGACCAGAGGATATCTTGTATCTCCATCTCATCCTCGTCGATCTGGTCATAGTCCTCTTGAGTCATATGAGCATTACCAATCTTCCCCTTCAGTAGATCATCATAAGAGGAGACTAGTGCACTTAGCATGCTCATATGTGTCTTAACCTCATCTGTACTTCCATACTTGAAGTGTTCGACATTAAGTCCGGAGGAAGATGCAGTATAAGATGACCCAGAGGATGAAGCATCAGAGGTAGATCTGCCCGATTCATTCACGTTGGTCACATAGGCAGACTGTAGGGGGGCATGTGAAGAGGTGGATGACGAGACAGGTGTTCCGGAGTAGTAGAGTGAGGGGTTCTGTTGATAACTAGACATTGAATCCAGGTTTAGTTCCTCCTGCTCCTGCTCCTTTAACTTGGTGATGAAATCATTAAGGTCCATCCCGTCAAAACCGTTACCATTCTTGAGTATCATGATGAATGGCCGCCAGCTCTTGGGCAAAGCATTCGCCAAGATCTCTACTTGCTGCTTCTCTGGAACAGTAACACCCAGACTGTCCAGTTCACTTAGAAGGTGGTTGTATCTTGTAATAAGGGAAGGAATCTTCTCATCTCTTGTAGCCGTGAAATGGTCTAATTCCTTCCTTAATTGACTTGCTTTAAGTTCTTTCAGAGCAGCGTTTCCCTCATTCCTCTTCTCAAGAGCTCTCCATAGACTGTAGGAAGTTCGATACCTCCTAAACTGGTGGAAGATGTCATTGGGGATGGCCTAAATCAGTTGAGCATAGGCCTTCTTTTCAGCATTGTAACTGGTCTGCTGTTCGACCGTCATTTTATCGTAAAGGGTTTCGATATTTCCCTCCCCTTTTGGAACCATATACTCAACATTCATGGCTCTCCGCAATCTACAATCGACCCCATCTAGAAAAATTTCGAATCTGGGCTTCCACATAGGATAGTCCTCCATGGTTAGCAATTTCGGCACTTTGTTGATACTGCCCATTTCTGTTTCTAGTAGAAGGTTGTTTAAGGCAGTGGTTTGTTTAGAGGCCATTTGAATTGATGTAATGAACCAAGGCAGCAAGCACACAGATTCGGATTGGATTTGAAAAGCACACAGGAAAACACGGAGTAAAATTTGATAGAAAAAGGTCACACAGAACTGCACAGAAAAGCACAGCGCACGAAGACGGAAATAAAATGCCTTTTTTTTTTTTTTTTTTTTTTTTTTTTTTTTTTTTTTTTGTTCACAGTACAGTACGTGCGAACTGGCTTTACCACGCACGTACTGGAGAACACACCACGCACGGACAGACGGACTGACAAACTACGCGCGGAATGACTCACTACGCGCGGACTGATTCACCACGCGCGAACTGACGGACCACTACGCGCGAGGCAGAAACTAACAAACGAAGGATCTAGAACACACAGGCACAGTTCGTGCGAACTGAGGTCAGTACGCACGAGGTGGGGTTTCACTACGCACGGTCGAAACTCAAAGAGCCTAAACGTAAAAACTTGACCTTTTTAACGCAAAAGGACCTATTTTCCGACCTATTTTCGGTAAAAAGTGACGCAAGGGGGCACACACAGGCCTAAAGGAACACCTAGATCGACTTAATCCTAAGGAAAAGTGATCAATCAAAGCACAAGGCTCTGATACCACTTTGTAGGACCGGCTGGGGGACGGGGTTCTAAACTAAACTAAAACACCCTAATGCTAGGACTGATCTAGGATGAGAAATAGCGCGGAATTCTATTTCCCAAACCTCCTAAGGATACTAGGATCTACTTAGGTGTCCGGCACACAGAAGTGACACAAAGAAAGAGTAGAAAAACTGACACACAGTACCACACAGAGATGCTTTGGCTGCCTTGGAATTCGAGAATTATCACTTAGTTCGCGAGTTTCAAGGGTATATGTACGATTACGAAGGCTCACAAAGTGTCCTGGATGATTGTTTTTCGTTAATGAGGGGTTAATCACTATTTATAGTGAGTTTTACGCGTTTTCGAATGACACAGTTCACTTCGCGCGAACTGACATTCACTTCGCGCGAAGTGACATCCACTTCTTGCGAAGTGACTTTCACTTCTTGCGAAGTGAATTTCCTTATGACTAAACTTCCAAATACAAACCAAACCATGATTAAATACTTGTAAGCTTTTCATAAACACATAGTATCACTTAGAATGTATAAACATGCAAACCATTAATCAAAACACATTTAATTAATACCACATGAATATACTTTATTGATACGAACTAGGGATTCACAAAATATGCACCAACATATTTAGCAAAGGAATCTCTAAAAGAAGAAAAATTCCAACATGCTTTTTGTATTGGTTTTCAAAGTTCCATTTTTGTATTAAAATTCAAACTTAAGAAGTATGGAATCAACCTAACTTTTGCCAACCTCTTTTTCAGTGAATTTTTATGGTAAAATTGAGTTGTGTGTGGTTTTGGTAAAAGCCCAACGTCTATATTTGAAAGGCTCAAAAATGCTCTAGTAGGCTGATGGTTTTAGCCACGGTCGACCGTCGATCAACCGTGAGATGTCTGGATACTTTTTGAGCTTACTTCTTTTTCCTTATTTAAACCAACTCAAACCTCATTCATTACTCAACTCTTGCATAACAAAAACACAGAATACATATTCTTATCTTGTGAGCTTATATTCTTTGATAATTAATCTATCATTCAAGATCAAGAATCAAGCAAGAGCAAAGCTTTCAAAGCTTTAACACTACATCATCATTCATATATTTTGTAATAGTGTAAGGATCAACTCTAGCCTTACAAATTAGAGTGAAGTGAGGATCATCTTTAGCCTTTAGAATTAGAGAAAAGTAAGGATCAACTCTAGCCTTTAGAATTAAAGTGAAGCAAGGTTATCTTTACCTTACTTGCAAGTTTGAAGTGTTAATTCTTGCAAGTGAAAAAGAGAAGTGTAAAAGGTTTATCTCTACCTTCAAAGAGAGAAGCTAGTGGAGCAAACTCTTGGTGGGTGAGGCCAATGAGTGGATGTAGTGCAAGTTTGTTAACACTTGCATGAACCACTATAAATCTCTTGACTACTCTTGGTGATCCCTTACTCTTTTTATTTCAAGTATATATATTTGTTGTGTTATAAACTTCAAGAAAAATCTTTTAAACACAACTTACAAATTTTTATAAGTGTAAAAATTGGTAAACTAAGTAAAATAACCTATTCACCCCCCCCCCCCTCTAGGTTCCAACAGAAGTGTTATGAAGTTCAATCATGTACGTACCGGAGGCAGCAACACCTTTAGCTCATAGCTTCTTGAGCTCCTCCGTGTACTTCGGGCATCTACGACGGTAGTAACCCTTCTCCATGCAGAAGAAGCAGGTTGCCTCTTCAGGTGAGGTGGCAGCGGTAGCGATTTGCTTCCCCTTTGGCTCCGGAGTTTGGTTAGGTTTGGGCTTCGGCGCGTAGGCCTTAGCCTTTCCCTTCCCCTTCCCCTTCCCCTTCCCCTTGGAGCTTGAAGCGGGCTGCTTCCGCTTCTTTCCACCCTCGTTGATGGTAAGGACGGTAGTGGAGGTTGAGGGCTTCGACTTGGCAAGCTCAGATTTAGCGTTCTTAAGCATGCCATGAAATTCCATAATGGACTTTTCCATATTATGCATATGGAAGTTCACAATGAACGGCCCATATGACGGAGGAAAAGATTGGAGGATGATATCAACCGCCAACTCTTTCCCCATAGGAAAGCCCAACTCCTCGAGCTGGTCCACGTAACCCTTTATCTTAAGGACGTGGGAGCTCACACTGCCGCCATCCTGCATCCGGCAACCGATAAAGGCTTTGACACACTCATAGAGCTCTTTCCTTGCTCGTTGTTGGAACATGTCCTTCAGCTGAGATATCATCTCAAACGCACTAACTTTCTCGAATTGCCTTTGTAATTCGGGACTCATGGTCGTTAGCATTAGGCAAGTCACATCATTAGTGTCTTTGAGGCGTTTTTCATATGCCTCTATGACAGCCTTTGCCGCATTGGTAGCAGGCGGTTCCGGAAGATGTGACTCTAGGACCTTAAGCTTCATTTCATGACGTAGGACGATTCGCAAAGTCCTATGCCAATCAATGAAGTTTGGCCCCGTGAGTTTCTCCTTTTCCAAGAAAGGACGGAGTGACATGTTTGAGGTAGTGGTGTTGCTAGTAGATGCCATCTACAAGAAAAGTACGAATTTGGTTAGTAAGATGTATTAAATCCTTGTTAAATAATTACCCACTTGTTATAAAACAAATTATATTAACAAGGGCTAAGAACCTTATTTCACTTTAATCCTTGACGGGTTTTCCGAGGATCACATCATGAACTTATTTAGGCCGGTAAACACTTTACCGATTGCAATCCGTGATTGAAACTCTTAGATACTTGCGGGATCCTAGGTACTCATAGCACCCATTTGGCATGTTTGATCCCTCCACACTGATTCCTCATTAATCCGCTTTGGTAGCGAGTTGCCACACACACCTTCCACATAGTTACACAAAACCGATCTCTGCTAAAGCTCGAAGACCGATCTTGTTTCACTAGATTCGGGTGGTGTCATCTTACAGGTGGTGTGAGATTTACTTTTGAAAAACGGGATTTAGTTTTTCCGGTTAAAACGTTTTTAACCAATTCTTGTCTATGTGGCGCACGGAGTTTGTAAACCGATTCAAAACCCTTTGGTTTTATTATTTTAAAAATTTTTCTAGCATGCGAAGATCCTAAACATCCATGCAAGAAAAGTACAAAATAATTAAACAACCATGCATATAATAAGTATCCGGTAATGAGCCAAAATCCTATGCGCCTTGCCCGTGAGCCAACGGGCAAGACTAAATCGTCTAAGGACACAATCCACATGACTTGATGTGTGCTCCTCCCACTTGATCCATCATGTCTCCCACGGACCTCCGAATCCAAGTTTGCCAAGACACCTCTCCAAAGTCCTTGTTGGTTGCTTTCGGTCCTCTTTTTACAATTTATAATTTTAAAAGGAAATGACATGCAAGCCACAATTCTCTATTCTAAGCTAATACTAAAAATTTACAAAGAATAGAAATCGACAAGCAAGCCGTTAAATATTACAAACTGAATGAATTAAATTAATATTACAAACCATTGTGGTACAAACCACCAAATGAATAAATTAATTTAAACACAACAAAACACATCACATAGGTCTAAGGCTCAAAGTGTTACCGGATTGCATATTACAAACCACATACAACAACACAAATTTAAACATGGTGTGCCACACAAGAACCATGCAAATATTATATATCAAGGTTAAGATTATTAAAACACTCAAAGCACAAATAATCCTATGTACATATGCATTAGGAACCTTAAACAAGTGAAAATTCCATATTCATATATTGTGACATCCGTCACCAAATCCGGTTAGTCACTTAAACCGCACCTTTTGAAACTCTAATTTTGCTTGTATACAATTTATATAATTTATAGTATTTATAGAATATTAGTTTTAGTCTTAGGAATATAAAAAATCTAGGTTTAGCTTAAGTTGCATTTTTATTTGTATTTAGTTATGTATACTTTTAGATATACTACCTAGAACGCCACAATTTTTCCCGACTTATACTAAATTAAAATAATAATAATAATAATAATAATAATAATAATAATAATAATATAATATAATATAATATAAAAATTCGGCCATAGTAATTAGGATGGGTATTTTTTTAGATAAAGATCAAATTTAAATAAATTCTTAGACTTAATTCCTAATTTAAATTAAACCTAATCCTTATCCTTTATATATTTGAAATCAAACCCTAGCCCCCCTTATATCAATCGGCCGACCCCTCCCTCACCCCTCATATCGTCGAACTCGAACCCTCCCTCTCTCTTTGTCAATCTTCCATCAAGAACACAAGGAAGCAATAAAGTTCAAACCTTAGGGTTTCGAGTTCTTCGGTTGTACGGTAAGACCCACAATCCATAATCATCTTATGCAATTCTCAAATTCTCCTTTCTACTCCTATGGTCATCTTGTTCTTGAATATTTAGAAATATGTTTAAAATCATCAAACAAATGTTCAAAAAACGTTTTATGAAGAGTTTAAGAGTTTTTACAATCGAAAACTAGATTTTTACACTTTAAAAGTCAAAACCATGAAAGTGTTTTTCTGGTCAGGGAGTAGTGCCGGGTTTGCAAAGGCATAACAGGGTCCATTCGTGGAGTTTTTCTTCGATTCTTGGGTCTAGAATGTAGTGTTTCCGTAGAGGTGCGCAA
The DNA here is from genome assembly GCA_947179395.2 of Pulicaria dysenterica. Classification (NCBI taxonomy): domain Eukaryota; kingdom Viridiplantae; phylum Streptophyta; class Magnoliopsida; order Asterales; family Asteraceae; genus Pulicaria; species Pulicaria dysenterica. The sequence continues at coordinate 43,824,979 of OX359293.1, read as the reverse complement.
GGCTGCCAGTGTATCCGGCAGAATTGAAGGTAAAGTTTTGGTCTAGAAACCCGTTCAAAACAAAGTATTTTCAATCTATATTTTTACAGTATAATTTTTATAGAATCTAGGATATCGTGTAAAATTTTCGTAAATTTTAGAAGTCATTTATTATTTTTACAAAATTCGAACATTCTGTTGCGCATGTGCAGTTAGTTTTCTGTCAGTAGTAACTTCCATTAATTATTAAAAATAGTTATCTAAGTTGGTTAATTCTGAAAAAATTACATTATATAGTTGAGTCTTTGACCTACTGTTATATAAATTTAAGGATCAAATTCGGACGTTTATTGTATTTTAAAATTTTATAAAGTCAGCTTATCAAAATCAGTAAACTTGTATTGTGGCATTAGGTTTTATATAAACAATCCCACACGCCTTTGGGCTATACTAGGGAGTCTCAAACACCTACATACGTGGCTTATGTGCACTTATACTTGTTGTAGTTATTGCGCCTGTTCCTTTGCAAGATTAGAGTGTTCATTTTCAGGTAATGCTAACAACAATATCTAATGATTGCTTAGAAAGCTAGTTGGACTTTTAGAAAGACTCAGCTAGTGCAAGATTATCTTTAGACTTTGGAAACAACTCTTTGAATATCTCTTTTATTTTGATTGTTCGTTTTGGGCTTGATGCCCCGTATACCTGTCCCGGGTTGTGGGATTTACTTTTGCGTATTCTTTTCATTACATTTGACTGATGTCGTGAAAATCGACTTATCGCGGCACAAGTCCCCTCTTGTGTCGGGGGAAACATGGTGACATGTTGGGTATTTGCATTTAGTATTTTCTCTATGATATCATCAATGTGTTATGACGATCCTCTCCGTCACGCCTCGCGTTTCCGCTTGGTGGGGTGTGACAGACTGGTATCAGAGCCATTGGTTATAGAGAATTTGGTGGATTGGCCTAGATTATAACCTAAGCACCACATGTAGTTGCATAATAGGAACTATTTGTGCATTTATACTTATATAACCTTTCGGGATTTTGAATACAATATGACCAACAACTCAAGCATGTCGAACAAAGGAAACTCACTATACGTCATTCCTCCACGCCCCGGAGCAATAATAGAACCTCACGGTGTAGAAGGCAAAGGACCCCTTAATAGGGCAATGGCTCGTAAGACGGTCCACTGGGCCAAAGGATCACTTTCAGGATTCCTCAAAAGATATCAAAGAAACCATAGGGGCAAGAGTCTTCCAAAGAAACACAAGAAGAGGATCCTTCTGAAGAACCTTCGGGGTGGAATTCCCCAAAGGGTCATGTGAGAAAGAACTGATAGAAATATCGAGTGACGACTCAAATGAAGAAGAGATCGACTCGGATCTCGAATCTGACGCACGGAGTTGATTTAAAGTCTAGATGCGCTCGATCACCTATCCTAACATCACTACTAGGAACTTCTATTTGTTTTCTCTTTTAGGATATCTTATTTCTATTGTCATTATAAAAGTATAAGATTATGAATAAAGTGGTGTTCTATTTGAGTATGCTTATTGAAACAACTAAATTCCACGAAACATTGTGTACGCCAATTATACATCCTTACGAGTGAACCATAGAAACTATCGCTCGAACATTTTATTACAACACGCTATCATATGTGAAACCATTACATGCCTACTTGAGCTATTGATTCATGTTATAGGAGTTATATTAGGAAGAGGAAAGGGTTGAGTGAATACTCCAATAACTATGCAAGAGGAAAAAAAATATATAGACTCAGAATTCTTGATCTAACTTTATTGCAAGTTCTTGTTTGATTGTTGCCTTAGAGTAGGATTAATTATTCGAAGGATGATGTATTTTAGCATCTTGCACAGTAGAGTATTCATGAAAGTCTGGACTAATAGGTTACTATAGCGTCTCATGCAAGTGGAGCAGCATGATAAGTAATACCTTATGAGAAGTTGTGATAAGCATGGATGCATAGTGTCTGGCCAACGCCATGCACACACGCCTATCACAAGGATCTGTAAGGTAGTACGAGGCATTATGTGAAATGAGCTAGGACTAGGATGCGGGAATCACATGGGATAACAATATTTCTATGACCCCACGAAGCTTGACATGCCCGTGCTACGGGTAAAGCTAGCCAACACATACTATTTATATATCCCCTCAAATCTACCTTTCGTATAGAATATGCCTCCGAGGAAATCAAACCATTTGAATGGCCACGGGTGTGGCCGTGGTATTGGTGCTAGGGAAGACGAAGCAACGAACCCCGACATCGCCAAAATGATTGCTCAGAAACTACAAGCACTTATCCCAAACCTTGTGACCCAAATCAGCAACAATCTCATGCAGCAAAACAACAACCATAACAAAGGGGGAAACAACAACAACAACGAAGGAGGCGGTAATGGCGATGAGTATGATGATGAGGTTGGTACCAACATAGGTACTGGTTGTTCATACAAGGAGTTCTTGGCTTGTAAGCAAAAGGAATTCGATGGTAAAGGAGGTGCCTTGACCTTTACCAGGTGGGTAGAGAAAATGGAGTCAGTCATGGATATCAGTAACTATGTTGAACACCAAAAAGTGAGGTATGCAACATGTTCCCTAGTTAATACGGCATTGACATGGTGGAATACTCAGATCCAGACCAGAGGGAGGCCTGCTGCTATAGAAATTACTTGGGAAGATCTTAAGGCGTTGAAGGAGGAGGATTTCTACTCGAGCACCGAAACTCAGAAGTTGGATGATGAATTGTGGAACCACAAGATGGTGGGTGCAAACCATGATGCCTACACTGACAGATTTCATGAGCTGGCCAAACTTGTTCCACGGCTGGTTACTCCGGAGTCCAAGCGAATTGAGAGGTACATCACGGGGCTTGTACCCCAAATTCGAGCGATGGTCAAGGAAACCAAGGCCGTGGAAGAGCGTTTGTCATGAGAGAAAATGAAGCCCACCAAGATCCCAATATCGTTACTGATACTTTCTCTTTAAATAACTTCTATGCTACTGTACTTTTTGATTCTGGCGCCGGTTATAGTTTTGTTTCTACTGATTTTGTAACCTTAATGGGAATAGAGTCTATTGATTTAGGCACTATGTATGTAATAGAGATAGCTGATGGGGAAAAAGTAGAGATTTGTAAGGTTGTCCGGGGGTGTACTCTAGAGTTAGAAGGCGTTACTTTTGGTATACATCTGATACCTTTTGGGCGTGGGAGTTTTGACGTGATTGTGGGGATGGATTTGCTGTCTAATCTTATTGGGAAAATGATCTCACAGTTGAAATTTGATGAGACAAAGTTAAGTTTGTTAGACATGTTCTAGATATAACTTAAACAGAATTATGAGGCTTGATCAGACTGAACACGTATAGTGTTTCAGACTGAGCATAAGCTGTATATAGACTGACCATAAGTTCAATCAACTTATACTATATCTTAATAAGATTATTAATATGTGTGATAATCTGTGTATGTCACCTAAGACATATTAAGCTTTCAGCTTGATGTGTTTCAAGCTGAGTGACTCAGCGTATATATTGAGTCAGCTCAACATAGTTGCTAAATAAGTTCTAGTTAACTCTTAGGACTTCTAAGGATGAGTTTATTAATATACGTGTTAGTTCATGTTGGTTTTCAAGTGTGTTCTCAAAGTACTCAGCTTGATGAGTTTCAAGCTGAGTAACTCAGTCCGAGTAAGAAGTCAGCTTAAAGAAAATTTAAATATGTTTTAAATTTATCTTTTTTAACTCTCTATATCTATGGGAAGGAAAAGAAGACTTCGGAATCAAGATTGAAGATTGAATACTCAACATAAGAAGATTCAAGATTCAAGATTCCGAGTTATCCGGTAGTTAGTTAGCAAATTAGGATTAGTCCAGTTTGTTAAGAACCGTAGGAACATGATTATAAATACTTATCTTCCTGATAAGTTTAGAGGTAAGACTACAACGACGATTACAACTAAGTGTTGCCGAGCCAGATACCTTACCTCAACCGTATGTGTTACGATTCTTGAATCACTGTTTGTCAGTTCAACGTGATCAAGATATTCACAGATTGCCAAGCTATTCGTGTGTTAGAATACTCAAATTAGTTGTGAGATTGGTAAGTTTTCAATCTATGATTTAATCCTGTTTAGAGAGTCGTCAGTATATATAATCATAAGTTGATTATAGATAGCTAAATTTGAAAAATTGAGAGATTTATATTAGGTGTTTACATATCAAGAGTTGCTTACTTGATAGATTCTGTAATCATCTTCTTATTAATGAAAAGCAAAGCATTCGATTGTGGTTTGATTTACTTTGTGTAACACTTTATTTTGATTTGTTCAATTTCCGCAGAAAGTGTATTCAACCCCCCTTCTACGCATCTATTGCTTGTTGTTATTCTCACCAAGGGACCAACAACTGGTATCAGAGCAGGTTGAACAAGTTCATAAGTTGAAAGTTCAAGATTCTGAGAAAGTTAAACATGTCTACAAGCAACAATTCTTTAAACTTTCCTCAGATGTCTGCCAAGGGTTGTCCCATCTTTGATGGATCTGATTATCCTATGTTGAAATTCAGAGCCATGCTATTCCTCAAGTCCATTGACAATCGCATAATCCCCAAGATTCCTGCAACTGTTAGTGATTCATCTCCTAGTATATCAGAAAAGAATATGAAAAAGCCTGTTGCATCCTGGACTGAAGAAGATTGGAAACTGTTCAATCTGGATGATAAGGCAAAGAGTATTTGGCAAATGCCCTGACCAACGAGATCTTGCATACAGTGACTGGGTGTCAAACTGCAAAAGAGATCTGGGATACATTAAGTATTACATATGGGGGCAATGATCTGGTCAAGCAGCAAAAGAAAAGTCATCTGAACAGATCATATGAAAACTTCTTTTCTAAGAAGAATGAAACCTTGCCTGATTTGTTCACAAGGTTTCACTACTTGATAAATGACCTGCTAAGTGTAGGTGTGAAAAAAGATGAAGTTGAACTTGTGCTGAAATTTCTGGATGTGTTACCAGAAAGGTTCAATGAAGTAACCACAGCACTGAGGGCTGGAGGAACACTGCATGTGTATAACCTACAGTCTATCTATGGGTTCTTACTCAATCATGAACAGATCACAGAGCACAAGAGAACTTCTCAACAACAACTTAAGGAGTCCTTGGATAAAGCAGAGATTGAATTAGTTGCACATAAGAAAAAGAAAAGTTCCAAGGCATTAGTTGTTGAATCTGAGACTGAGTCAGAATCTCAAGCTGACCACTCAGACTCAGACTCAGGTGATACTAATGATGTTCAGACTATCACTGAGCAGATGGCTATGTTGGCTAGACGTTTGAGAAGAGCTTAACGGGGAAGAGGAAGATCTGACAGGGGCAAAGGGAAGAGTTCTTTTGATCCTAAGAAGGCTGTGTGCTTCAACTGTCAGATGAAGGGACACATTGCTGCCGAGTGTAGATTAAAGAAGGAAGAATCAACATCAGTTGCTGATAAGAATGCTTACAAAGCTGATAAATACAAGAAGAAATATACTCAGCTCAAGAAAGGAAAGCCAGAAGACAAACCTTGTGCAAAAGGATTATATGCTGAAACATGGGATACTGAATCATCTACCTCAGATGATGATGTATGTCTAATGGCTCAAGAAGATGAAGAGTTTCAAATTGACAAAGTTGATTATGGTTTGTCTGAGTCAACTTTTGAAGATGACATGAAGGAAGCTGAGGAAAACAACAAGCTTAGTGTTTGTAAAGGCTAAAGATCATAGAAATGAGTGTTCAACATCCAAACAGCATGGTAAGTCTGTGCTGGACAGATTAGGCACTCAGCCTATTCAAAGAACTTCAGTCATAGAAAGGCTTAATCCAAATCCTTTCAAAAGACTACATTCTCTATCTGGCCCCGGAGATAAGTTACAAGAATAGGAAGACCACTGTAAGTCAGAGGTCAAATCATAACAATGGTAAGTCCAACGTTGTGGATCTTGGTAAGTCTAAGAATATCAACAGTGGTAAGTCCAAACCAGTTGAAACTGGTGAGTCCAGTAAGCATGACAAAGGTAATTCCAAGGTCATGGAAAAGAAGTTTGTTGTTCAAGCTTCTAATCAAAAGGATAACAAACAAAGACCTGACAAAGGTAAGTCCAAAATCAGTGAGCATCAAGTGAATCAACTTGCAAAGAAAGTTGAAAAGTTATACACTACATATAATCCTAAGACTGAGAGAAAGTTCTCACAAGGATTATTAGACACTCTACCTCCTGTTATTGGAAGAAGGAGATGCTACAAGTGTAGAAGTAGAGGTCATGAGGCTAAGGATTGTGACGTTGAAATCTCAATGCCTGAACAAGAACAAGCTGATCAGCCTATACAGGACTCAGCTCCTGCTCAAGCTGACCAGTCAGTTCAACCAGATGGAGATGCTAAGTGCTCCTCATCTGAACCCACCAAGAAATGGGTTCCCGAACAAAACTAATGTGTTTATTTTTCATATCATGTGCAGGGTTCAAGTAAATGGTACTTGGATAGTGGATGCTCAAAGCACATGACTGGGTGGAAAGGACTTCTTAGTGATTTCCAAGAAGATGAAGGTCCTAAAGTAATATTTGGTGACAACTCCCATGGAAGAACTAAAGGCTATGGGAAGATGCAAGCTGGCAAGGTTACTTTCTAGAGGGTTGCATATGTCAAAGGCCTCAAACACAACCTGATTAGTATCAGTCAATTGTGTGATGAAGATAATGTTGTTACTTTTAGGAAGAACGCAGGAACAATTTATAATGCTAAGGGAAAGCTTGTATTAATAGCTAAAAGAGAAAGAGGTACACACTGGTGATAGTAGATGAGTTCTCATGATTCACCTGGGTAATATTCCTTAAAGCCAAAAGTGAGGCTGCCCTGGAGATAATAAGTTTTATCAAACAGGAAGAGTTGCAGAAAGGTAAGTCTGTAAAGCAACTCAGAAGTGATCATGGGACTGAGTTCAGAAACTCTACCCTTGAAAGCTTCTGTGAGCAAAATGGAATATTACAAAATTTCTCAGCTGTCAGAACTATCTAACAAAATGGAGATGCTGAGATGAGAAATAGAACCCTAACTGAGGCTGCAAGAACAATGCTGTGTGAGGTAGGATTGAAACTTTATTTTTGGGATGAAGCTGTTAGTACAGCCTATTATACCCAAAATAGATCAATCATTGTCAAAAGACATGGTAAAACATCATATCAGATGTATAAATCTAGAAAGCCCAATATAGGTTATTTCCATGTCTTTGGTTCAAAATGCTATGTGCTGAATCAAAGAAATCAGCTCCATAAGTTAGAACCCAAAGCTAATCCTGGAATATTCGTTGGTTATTCCTCAATCTCCAAATCATACAGAGTGTATAATACTAGGTGAAAGGCTATAGAAGAATCAATTCATGTTTCATTTGATGAAGACAGTCTTGATCAAGCTGAGAAAAGACAAGCTGACTTAGTTAGTCTGAGAGAGCTTGAAAAGCCAGAGTAAACCAATATGTCAAATCCTATGTATGTCATGGGATATGATAGTGATGATGATGTGTGTTCATCAAAGAAATCATCACAAGCTCCAAGGGATTCTCAAGCTGAGAAAGATGATGAGTTCATCAACCCCTTTGGAGCTGAAGTCACTCAGACTAAAAATCTCAGTGATAATCAGTGTGTTGACAATGCTACTATTGAGACTGAGGATGTGTGTTCACCTCAGAGTTCTCAACATCACTCAGATCCAGAACCAGATTCTCCAACTACAACATTCAAATTCCTCAAAGACCATCCTCAAGATCAAATCATTGGAAATGTCCAAGAAAGGGTTATGACCAGATCAAAGGCTACAGCTAACTACGTTGCTCACTTTGGTTTCCTATCTCAAATAGAACCAAAGAAGACTGAAGAAGCCTTAGAGGATGAGAATTGGATTGAAGCTATTCAAGAGGAATTAAATGAGTTTGAGAGAAATAAGGTATGGAACCTTGTCCCTGCCCCCAAAGATCATTCAATTATAGGCAGTAAGTGGGTCTATAGGAATAAAATGGACAAGGATGGAGTGATAGTTAGGAACAAATCCAGGCTGGTAGCACAAGGGTATAAGCAAGAAGAAGGAATCAATTGTGATGAGACCTTTGCCCCTGTTGCTAGAATTGAAGCAATAAGGTTGTTTCTGGCTTATGCAGCATATAAAGACTTCAAAGTCTATCAAATGAATGTGAAGAGTGCTTTCCTAAATAGAAAACTTCAGGAGAGAGTCTATGTGAAACAACCTCCTGGCTTTGTTAGTTCAAATTTTCCACATCATGTCTATAAGTTAGACAAGGATTTGTATGGTCTTAAACAAGCTCAAAGAGCTTGGTATGACACACTGTCCAACTACCTACTATCAATGGATTTCATGAGAGGTAGTATAGATAAGACACTCTTTATTAAAAAGAGTAAAGGACAGGTGATTCTTGTACAGATCTATGTGGATGATATTATTTTTTGTTCCACAAATGAATCTCTATGTGAATGGTTCTCCAAAATAATGTCACAAAATTACAAGATAAGCATGATGGGTGAGATGACATATTTCCTGGGTTTACAAATTCAACAAAAGCCTGATGGAATATTCGTCAATCAAAGCAAGTATGTGGTTGATTTGATAAAGAAATATGGTTTTGATTCTAGTTCAACCATGAAAACACCCATGTCACCAACTGTCAAGCTATGTAAGGACTCAGATGGTAAGTCTATGTGTCAGTCTACCTATAGAGGAATGATACGTTCATTACTATATTTGACAGCTAGTACACCTGATATTATATTTACTACATGTGTTTGTGCAAGATATCAGGCAGATCCTAAAGAATCACATCTTCAAGTTGTGAAAAGGATCTTTAGGTACCTTAAAAGGTACACCAAATCTAGGTCTTTGGTATCCAAAGGACTCTGGATTTGAGTTAGTTGGTTTTTCGAATGCTGACTATGCTGGGTGCAAGTTAGATAAAAAAATTAACTACTGGAGGATGTCAAATGCTTGGAGGGAAGTTAGTCAGCTGGACTAGTAAGAAACAGAACTCAGTGGCTACTTGAACTGCTGAAGCTAAATATTTTGCAGCAGACAGCTGTTGTGCTCAAATCCTATGGATGCAGCATCACCTTCAGGACTTTGGTATGAGTTTCAAGAAAACTCCTATCTTTTGTGATATCCAAAGTGCTATAGCCATAACTTAAAATCCAGTCTTCCACTCAAGAACCAAGCACATTGAAATTAGACATCACTTCAACAGGGACATCGTGGAAAAAGGTAAAGTTGACATAAAATTTATCTCAACTTGTGACCAATTGGCAGATATCTTTACTAAACCGCTTGATGAAAAGAGGTTTATCTATCTGCTAAGTGAATTGGGTATGCTCAACCCCTAGCTAAGTGTCTAGAATCTGAGTTTTCAGTTTGACAAAGACGATGTGTCTTAAGCTGAGAGCACAGTTTATAAATGAGTGTTTATAAACTGAATAACATGTCAAGCTGAATGATGAGTTCACACGTTTGGTGAGTTCCAAACATATTTTAACTGCTCAGTGTAGTTAATATATATCGATTGAGTCAGTCTCAAACGTAAATGACTAAGTGTCATTGAGTCTGAGCTTTGTGCTTAACTCAAACTGTGTGATTCGTTCACACGTTTGGTAAGTTCCAACCATACATCAACTAGTCAGTGTAGTTAAAAATGTAAATTTGAGTAAGTCTCAAACAGTAATGACTAAGTGTCATTGAGCCTGAGATATGTGCTCTACTCAAGCTGAGTTTCAATCTCAAGCAGAGTACTCAATTCAAGCTGAGTGCTTGACTTAGGCTGAGTGATAAGTTTAATCCACTTGGTGTGTCCAAACTATGATTTAATTACTATGTGTCATTAATTCATATGTCAATGTGTATTTGAGTCAGTCTCAAATCGCATCGTATATCAATTGCGTATTGGTAAAATTTAACAGTGTTTATGATCTTATTATGAGTTAATAATATTATTTTACACTTGTATCCGTTGGAAGATGATATGTCTCTACCCTCTCTCTGTTAAATCAAGCCGTAATTTTTCCGGCGTAACGGATAAAAAGGGATTCTAACGGTAACTTTTCTCTCTCCTCAGAAAGGTATATATACCGATCATAACCGGTTTAGAGAAGTTTACGCCTAAAATCCGACTTCTCACCTTCTAAAATACCTTTCGCAAACACCTCTATTGCTCAGTGCATTCTTTCAATTAAAACCCTAAATTGCTAAGTGCAGTTTTCGGACCGCGCAGTGCGAATTTTCAGTTGCTCAGTGCTTTTTCAACCAATTACTCTGTGTAATTATACAATGGAAGGAATCACATTAGTTCTCGGTGATCAAATGGTTCGAGGTGCTCAGTTTAAGAACAATGGAGTGCCGTTGATCAAAATCAACAATCAACGGGCTTGTCTTGCAATTCCTCCGAGGAAACAAGGTAGAGGATATGAGATATGGGTGGATTACATCCGTAAATGCCCCCTGGCATTTGCCTTCTGTGGCGCACCACTCCACATAGTTCCTCAACACCTTTTGGAGTTCTGGTACACTTGTACTTACGACCAGAACAGGGGAGAGATAACAGGGATTGTTTTCAATGGTGATAGAACAGTTATCCTTTCTGTGCAGCGGCTAAGGGATGTTCTTCAACTCCCTCAATCTGATGAGTACGAGTCGGCTGTCACGAGGCAAGTGGCTAGGTCTATCCTACCTACAATGGGTCACCCGCAGACAGAGAGTGTCATCAAAAAGACCACTTTTCTAACCAGTTGGGGTGTTCTGGTGTCCACAGTGATTCATTCACTGCATCCCAAGGTTGGAGGACTGGACTAAGTTAAAAAGTTCGAGATGCAGCTGCTGTACAACATGTACTTTGCTGGAACTTAGACTAAGCACAACACATCTTCAACGAGATCAGGGTCCAAGTGATGAAGACCACAAGGGATCTTCATGTACCTTTCATAAGGTACCTGTCGTTGGCATTTGAAGCCGAGATGGGGACAGCACTCTACGAAGCTGATCAGGATATGTTCCTGTTACCTACACTCAGCTCAAAGATGTTCAATAATGACATCTTTCCAGAGCAAGAGGGTCTTAGTGATCCCATGCTGCTGATAGCTGAGTGAACTTCTTTAGAAAGTGAAGCAGAGGGATCCAATCAAGGGGGAGCTTCCCAAGCTGATCCATAGGTTCAAGCTGAGTACTCTGCTCAGGCTGAGCCAGCCAACATTGAAGCTACCACTGGTAAGGTCTCTCCACTTTCTTCTTCTTCTCACTATTCTCCATCCACTTTTGGAGACAAGACTGCAGTAAACCCAACTCAGTTTAACCCATCTCCTCTACCTTTTATCCATCTTAAATCCCACTCTGAAGCCACCCCTAGTATGCCCACTGCTACTAGGGAGAATATTTGCACCTATACAAGAAAGACTGCCAAAAGGTGGTGCCACTCCTATAGGTATCACTGGAGCTGAGATCACATTGAAGAACTGACCAATCCCCAGGGTCAATCACCCCCCTCCAAACCAATTAGCCAATCACCTACCCATACACTTCACGTTTCTAGTCCTATTACTTCTCTTCACTTCTCACACCCCCTTGCACGACCTGTCAATGTTTCATCTAAACACCAAGATGAATCACAGGGTCCAAACTCTGGTGCAAATGAGTTTGAGGGTATACAACAACCCTTAGATGATTCACCCAAGTTCTAACCCTCTCAAGCTGACCTGGATGATTTAATGAACTTCTTTAAAAGTCAGTTTGATACCTTGCACCTCAAAAGAAAGAATACTAAGAAGGTTATGCTAATGATTCTAGATTCTCTGGATGAGGAGGTGATGCGTTTGAAATCTGTTGTTGCTGCCCTTCAATAACAAAAGGCTTCAACCCCTGGTGATGATGACAAAAAGTGGGAGAAGATTCAAGTTGACGCTGATTTGGTTCAAGCTGAAGCTTTCCTGGAATTAGCAAAAGGAGCAGAGAGGCAAGCTCAGTTTGAGGGGGAGTTGGAGATAGAGAAAGAGGAACCTGCAGCTAAGAAACAAAAAGTAACAAAAATAACAGAATCTGAATCTGAAGATGAAGCTGACAGTGTTCCTGAAACTGAGGAATAAACAAAAGAAGAGAAAGCTACAAGGCTTATGATTGAAATGCTCGAGCAAGAGGAAGCCAATGAGTTAGGCATTTCACTTGAAGAGCTGAGAAAGAGAAAAGAGAAGGAGGCAAAGGACCAAGAAAAAGAAAAACAGAGAAAAGCTTTGGCTTAGGCTGAGGCTGACTACACTGGTCCAAGACCTGATCCTATCCCATATAAAGACGAGGACATTCAAGAGTGCTATTTCAGAAGGAGCATCAGCAAGGAGATCAGAGGCATGACTTTGAGCATAATAAATGGAGCCATCATTCTAAATTTTGAATTTGATGATAAATCTACAATGGGAATGGACCTGAGATTTGTTCACAGGATGGGTTACCAAGAATGGCAGAGAATATTAATGTTCCTCAAGAAGTTCAATAAAAGCCAAATCAAGCAAGAGATCTTTGCTGAAGTTTCCAAGCTGACTAATAGAGCTAAGGAGCTGAGATATGTTCCAGTTCCTGGTCTGCAGTGGGAGAGCTTATTCGAGATACCTGAAGGTGTAGAGTTTAAAGAGAACCAAGGTATTGATACACCTGTTCAGGGATTCATGTTTAAGGATCAGGCAGGCAATCCCAGCTTTATCAAGCTGAGTGAGATATATTATCTAAAAGCTAGGGATGCCATACATATAAGAAGTTGCTGTGGTGATAGCTCAAAATATTTTGTAAAGTATAAGCTGAATAAGATCATCAGAATGCAATAGAGAGAACTCAGAGAGGATGCAGATGCGGAAAGCCTCCTACAAGAAATCGACAGAGAAATCATTCTTTGGGAGGTTCTACATCCTGAGTTTAAAAGATAATATATTTGTTCTATTTGTAATTACTAGATTAGTTCTAATAATAATTTTGTAAGCACTAAGTGTGCATGGTCTATGTGATCAAAACTTTTGTATTATGATAAGTTCAATTAGTACAAGTATGAGTTTGATATGTTTAACTGTGTTATGATATGTTCATAATTGTTAGTCTGATAAGTTCAGCTTGAATGAATAACTGATTACTTCTTATTCATTAATGTATTTAGTTGGTTTGTTTAACTTAAAGTTGGTATGTTCCACTTATAATTGATAAGTTCAATTAAGATTGATATGTTCAATTAATATTTGATTAGTTCAAATTTAAAATCTTAATAGGTTTGAGATTTAAAACATAATTCTTTTAAACAAACTTGAGAACTGTTTGGTGGTTTTGTCATCATCAAATAGGGGGAGTTTGTTGGGAAGATGATATCATCAGCTGACATTTGATGAGACAAAGTTAAGTTTGTTAGATATGTTCTAGATATAACTTAAACAGAATTATGAGGCTTGATCAGACTGAACACGTATAGTGTTTTAGACTGAGCATAAGTTGTATATAGGCTGAGCATAAGTTCGATCAGCTTATACTATATCTTAGTAAGATTATTAATCTGTGTTATAATATGTGTGCTAAATAAGTTCCAGCTAACTCTTAGGACTTCTAAGGATGAGTTTATTAATATACGTGTTAGTTCATGTTGGTTTTCGAGTGTGTTCTCGAAGAACTCAGCTTGATGAGTTTCAAGCTGAGTAACTCAATCCGAGTAAGAAGTCAACCTAAAGAAAATTTAAATATGTTTTAAATTTATCTTTTTTAACTCTCTATATCTACGGGAAAGATAAGAAGACTTCAGAATCAAGATTGAAGATTGAAGACTCAAGATAAGAAGATTCAAGATTCAAGATTCCGAGTTATCTGGTAGTTAGTTACCAAATTAGGATTAGTCCAGTTTGTTAGGAACCGTAGGAATAGGATTATAAATACTTATCTTCCTGATAAGTTTAGAGGTACGACTACAACGATGATTACAACTAAGTGTTGCAGAGCCAAATACCTCACCTCAACCGTATGTGTTACGATTCTTGAATCACTGTTTGTCAGTTCAACGTGATCAAGATATTCACAGATTGCCAAGCTATTCGTGTGTTCGAATACTCACATTAGTTGTGAGATTGTTAAGTTTTTAATCTGTGATTAAATCTTGTTTAGAGATTCATCAATATCTATAATCATAAGTTGATTATAGATAGCTAAGTTTGAAAGATTGAGAGATTTATATTAGGTGTTTACATATCAAGAGTCGCTTACTTGATAGAGTCTGTAATCATCTTCTTATTAATGAAAAGCAAAGCATTCGATTGTTGTTTGATTTACTTTGTGTAACACTTTATTTTTATTTCTTCAATTTCCGCAGAAAGTGTATTCAACCCCCCTTCTACACATCTGTTGCTTGTTATTCTCACCAAGGGACCAACAAATCTCAAAGCTGAGATTGTTTGTCACGAAATAGTAGTGTGAATCCCTTTACCGTCTAGCAAGATACTTCTAGTTCATGGAGATCGACCGGAAGGAGACACGAGACGACTCATGAGCGCTAAATCTAAAGAGAAGAAACTCGAAGATTTCCCCATAGTTCGGAATTTCCCGGAAGTGTTTCGCGAGGACTTGTCTGGGATACCTCCTTTTCATCAAATGGAATTCGCCATTGACCTAATACCAGGAGCTACTCCTGTAGCAAGGTCACCGTACAGGTTGGCACCATCGGAGATGCAAGAATTGGCCAGTTAACTACAGGAACTACAAGATAAGAATTTCATACGACCTAGCCAGTCACCCTAGGGAGCACCCATTCTATTCGTCAAGAAGAAAGATGGATCGTTTCGAATGTGTATTGACTATCGTGAGTTGAATAAGTTAACCATCAAGAACCGCTATCCCCTCCCTAGAATAGACGATCTGTTCGATCGACTACAATTCTCTCGACATTTTTCAAAAATAGATCTTCGATCTGGGTACCACCAATTGAGGGTGCGTGAGAAGGATATACCCAAAACCGCGTTCGAACCCATTACGGGCACTTCTAATTCAGGGTTATGCCTTTTGGGTTGACCAACGCACCTGCGGTGTTCATGGATTTTATGAACCGAGTGTGCAAACCATTTCTGGGTAAGTTTGCAATCGTCTTCATCGATGACATACTAATCTATTCCAAGTCAAAGGAGGAACATGAAGAATATCTGAGGTTGTTCCTAGAATTGCTTAGAAAGAAAAAGCTTTACGCCAAATTCTCAAAATGTGAGTTTTGACTCAAGGAGGTACATTTCTTGATCATGTGGTCAACGACAAGGGAAAATATGTAGACCCCAACAAGATTGAGGCCATTAGTAACTGGAAAACCCCTACGACGCCATCGGAGATCCGCTCGTTTCTGGGCTTGGTCGGATATAACCAAAGGTTCATCGAGAATTTCTCAAAGATCGCCAAGTCGCTCACTTTGTTGACACGGAAAGAAAAGAAATTCGACTGGAATGAGGAACAAGAAGAAGCATTCCAGAATCTAAAGGATATACTGTGTAATGCCCCGATTCTGATTCTTCCTGATGGTCCGGATGACATTATGGTGTACTGTGATGCTTCTCAACAAGGTCTGGGTTGCGTGCTCATGCAGAAAGGGAAAGTGATTGCATACGCGTCCCGACAAACTGAAGATACACGAAAAGAACTACACCACTCACGATCTGGAATTGGGTGTTGTGGTATTTGCACTAAAAAGATGGAGACACTACTTATATGGTACGAAGAGTATAATCTATACTGATCATAAAGTCTACAACATATCTTTGATCAGAAGGAGTTAAACATGAGACAGAGGCGATGGGTTGAACTTTTCAATGACTAGACGTGTACCAGCCATGAAAGAGTTAAGCCCAGACGTGTACGAGCCATGAGCATGACAATCCAATCTAGTTTCAAAGGAAGGATACTCGAAGCACAACTAGAGGCATCTAACGACATGAATGCTCCAAGTGAGATGTTGCGGGGTTGGACAAACAACTGGAGAAAAAGGAAGATGGTGGATTCTATTTTGTGGAACGGATTTGGGTTCCGCAAGCAGGAAACTTATGAACAGTAATTCTGGATGAGGCTCATAAGACAAAATACTCTGTGCATCCCGTTGCGGATAAAATGTATCACAATCTTAGAGATGTGTACTGGTGGCCAGGGATGAAGAAGGATATAGCTACTTATGTAAGCAAGTGTCTGACTTGCTCGAAGGTAAAAGCCGAACACCAAAGGCCTTCAGGAATACTGCAGCAGCCAGAGATCCTTGAATGGAAATGGGAGAGCATAACCATGGATTTCATCACAAAACTACCAAGGACTAGTAGTGGTCATGATTCTATCTGGGTCATTGTGGATAGGATGACAAAGATAGCCCACTTCCTAGCAATTCGTGAGGAGTATAAGATGGAAAAGCTAGCAAGAGTGTATATCAGCGAGATCGTGGCAAAGCACGGGGTGCCCATGTCTATTATATCTGATCGAGATAGTCGGTTTACATCGCTGTTCTAGAAGACACTACTGAAAGCTTTGGGTACAAGATAAGACATGAGTACAGCTTATCATCCTCAGACCGATGGCCAGAGCGAGCGAATGATTCAAACTCTAGAAGACATGCTTAGGGCGTGTATTATTGATTTCGGGGGAAATTGGGATACGCATCTACCGTTGATCGATTTTTCCTATAACAACAGTTATCATACGAGTATTATGTGTGTTCCGTTTGAGTCCCTATATGGACGGAAATGTCGGTCACCTGTTGTTTGGACCGAAGTGGGGGAAAGCCAACTGATTGGGCCAGAAATTATACAAGAGACTACTGATAAGATTTTTCAGATCAAGGAAAGACTTAAGACTACAAGGGATCGCCAAAAGAGTTAAGCCGACAATCGGCGGAAACCTTTAGAATTTGATGTTGGTGACCGTGTGTTGCTGAAATTATCGCCTTGGAAGGGCGTGGTGCGCTTTGGTGTGAAAGTAAAACTAGCACCAAGATACGTAGGACCCTTCGAGATTATTGAGCGGATTGGCCGGTAGCTTACCGGTTAAAGCTACCAAAAGAACTCAGTGGTGTACACGATACATTTCATGTATCGAATCTAAGGAATTTCCTAGCAGACGAGAAGCTGCAAGTTCCACTTAATGAAATCAAGATAGACAACACTCAACACTTTGTGGAAGAACCTGTAGAGATCATGGATCGAAAGTTAAAAGCTTAAACAGGAGTAAAATCCCAATAGTCAAGGTACGATGGAACTCTAAGCGGGGACCCGAGCTTACGTGGGAACGCGAAGATCACATGAAGTCCAAATATTCACACTTGTTTAAGCACTAAATTTCTCGTAGCAGTATAAGCTGAATTTCGGGACGAAATTCTCTCAAGTGGGGGATGCTGTGACATCCGTCACCAAATCCGGTTAGTCACTTAAACCACACCTTTTGAAACTCTAATTTTGCTTGTATACAATTTAGATCATTTCTAATATTTATAGAATATTAGTTTTAGTCTTACTAATATTAAAAATCTAGGTTTAGCTTAAGTTGCGTTTTTTTGTAGTTAGTTATGTATACTTTTATATATAATACCTAGAATGCCACAATTTTTCCCGACTTATACTAAATTAATAATAATAATAATAATAATAATAATAATAATATTATTATTATTATAATATAAAAATTCGGCCATAGTAATTAGGATAGGTATTTTTTTTAGATAAAGATCAAATTTAAATATATTCTTAGACTTATTTCCTAATTTAAATGTAAACCTAATCCTTATCCTTTATATATTTGAAATCAAAACCTAGCCCCCCTTATATCAATCGGCCGACCCCTCCCTTACCCCTCATATCGTCGACCTCCAACCCTCCCTCTCTCTTTTTCGATCTTTCATCAAGAACACAAGGAAGTAAGAAAGTTCAAACCTTAGGGTTTCGAGTTCTTCGGTTGTACGGTAAGACCCACAGTCCATAATCATCTTATGCAATTCTCAATGTCTCTTTCTACTCCTATGGTCATCTTGCTCTTGGATATTTAGAAATATGTCTAAAATCATCAAACAAATGTTCAAAAAACGTTTTATGAAGAGTTTAAGAGTTTTTACAATCAAAAACTAGATTTTTACACTTCAAAAGTCAAAACCATGAAACTGTTTTTCTGGTCCATTCGTGAAGTTTTCCTTCGATTCTTTTGTGTAAAATATAGGGTTTTGAATTTAGTTTCACCAAAACTAGGGTTTGTAATTTTTGAAGGTCGTTTGGTCGTCAAAAGGTTTTTACCGTAGAGGTGCGCAAGGCCAGTGTATCCGGCAGAATTGATGGTAAAGTTTTGGTCTAGAAACCCGTTCAAAACTTAGTATTTTCGATCAATTTTTTTATAGTAGAATTTTTATAGAGTCTAGGATATCATGTAATATTTTCGTAAATTTTAGAAGTCATTTGATATTTTTTAAAAATTCGAACATTCTGTTACGCATGTGCAGTTAGTTTTCTGTCAGTAGTAACTTCCATTAATTATTAAAAATATTTATCTAAGTTGGTTAATTCTGGAAAAGTTACATCATATAGTTGAGATTTTGAACCTACTGTTATATAAATTTGAGAATCAAATTCGTACGTTTAGTATTTTTAAAATTTTATTAAGTCAGCTTATATAAATCAGTAAACTTATATTCTGGCATTAGGTTTTATATAAACAATCTCACACGCCTTTGGGCTATACTAGGGAGTCTCAAACACCTACATACGTGGCTTATGTGCACTTATACTTGTTGTAGATCTCGCGCCTGTTTCTTTGCAAAATTAGAATTCGTTGAGAAGCCAAGGTGAGTAAATTAGAATTCGTTGAGAAGCCAATATGAGTACCCGTAGCCCCTTTTTCGTGCATAACTTTTGGGGGGAATATGACACTCAACATGTTTTACTATACCGTGTTCTAGTTTTACTAAATCTTTTAATGACGATTGTGTGTTGCATGATATGTGCTTGTGTGAACTCATATTTGATAATGCCTATGAGATGACTATATTACTTGAGCCAGCATATGTTCCCGGCCGGCTATAGTATGTTGGAAGACTAATTACTCTTGAACCGAGATGTATCGGTTATTGCTATGCTCTAGATGCAAGTACTTTACTATCATGCGACAATTGTTATATCTGTATGCTATACACGGTAAACTTGTTTTCTTTTAAACCTACGAGCTCACCAACCTTTGTGTTGACATTTTTAGAGTGTTCATTTTCATGTAATGCAAACAACCATATCTAAGGATTGCTTAGAAGGCTAATTGGACTTTTACAATGACTCAGCTAGTGCAAGACTATCTTTAGACTTTGGACACAACTCTTTGAATATCTCTTTTATTTTAATTGTTGGTTTTGGGCTTGATGCCCCGTATACCTGTCCCGGGTTGTGGGATTTACTTTTGTGTATTCTTTTCATTACATTTGACTGATGCCGTGAAAATCGACTTATCGCGGCACAAGTCCCCTCTTGTGTCGGGGAAACGTTGTGACACGTTGGGTATTTGCATTTAATGTTTTCTCTATGATATCATCAGTGCGTTATGACGATCCTCTCCGTCACGCCTCGCGTTTCCGCCTTGGCGGGGTGTTACATATATACACAATGTAAGTATATGCAATTAACCATTTTCATGCCAAAATGTTAATCCACATATAAATACACCAACCAAGATATAAGGCAACTTACTCATATTAAATCTCAAATTCTGGAAAACAAATTCCATAAAGTATAAAAGAGCCAAAAAAATCCAAAAAAAACTGATTTTTAACAAAAAAACAAGTATTCTGCCACTGTACAGGTTTCGCGCCGCTAAGTATACGGAGTTAACGCCGCTAACCCTCACAAAATCATGCCGCTAACTATGACAGCAGTTAGCGCCGCTAAACTGACAGTCATTAGTGCCGCTAACTACAAAAAGTTAGCGCCGGTAACTACTAGACAGAACTAAAATCACATTTTTCCGTATTTTTCAGGCCACCAAGTGCAAATCTAGTGCAGACGTGGCTTTGATACCACTGTTGGGGTTCGTGGTTAGGCACAACGGAAGCATATACGAATTTTAAAAGCATGAAAGAACGACATTATGAACCCCAAAGGAAGTACCAAACTCTACACTATGAAATGCAACTTATAAACATAAAAGAGAGAAAAGTATACCCTTGATGTCTCTGGAGGTTGAGTTGTTCCCTAGTGCAAGCAACAAACCGTCCTCTTTTGCCTCTACCGAAGTCCACCCCGAGCTATGTGTGACCTTGGTGTACTAGCACCCCAAACACTCTTCGAACCTTGAAAGTGTTACTGGAACAACACCAAAAAACCACCAGAACTTGGACACTCTATAACTCTCTTTTATTGCTTAGACAACTCACAAAGTTTCTAAGTGATTTTGAACTCAAGATATGCAATAGCATCAAAGAGAGAGCTATGCATGTCTTTTATAGAGCCTCACATGACCCCAGGACTCCCCAAGGTCGGCCAACGCCGAATGATGAGGATACCATGCATTGGTAGAGAGAGGAGGTGAAAGGAATAAAGTTGCATGCTGTCAGACGGGATCGCGCCGCTAACTTTAAGGAGTTAGTGCCGCTAACCCTTAAAGGTTAGCGCCGCGATCGAGGCCGAGATAGCGACCTTATGGTTAGCGCCGCGATCCTGTCTAGTTTGCCAACCATCATTTAATTATTCTTTCTCACCTTCCCTTTTAGGTTTGTTCAAGATCAACCGCGGCGTGTGACTCGATAGGCCCATACATCATCGGTAGTGATCAATTGGCGTATGTGTGTCAGTGGGCATACTCCAACACCCATATCAGCTCTTATGAAGTTAAATACCTTCTCACCCATGATAGGAACAGAAATGGACTCATATCTATTGTGAAGATCCACATAGTTGTCCTCTTACCACAAGAAAGCAGTCGATTACCCACGAAAATTACACATGTACATGTATTTGTGGGTAATTACACACGTATTACCCACAAAATACACACAATTTAGGAATTAGGAAATCAAATGAATTTACCCTAGAAATTCCCATGGAATTTCCCACACAATTACCCATGAAAATCTAATACGCGTGTAATCTATGGGTAAATTAATCTCGCAAAAATACATCTCATGAATTACCCATGGACTTTGTAATCGTGTGTAAACATTGTGGGAAATTTTGTGGGTACTTCTATTTTACCCACGGATGACAAACTAATTGTGTGGCATGGGTAATTATTCGTGGGAGGTTTGTGGTTGAAGAAATATATTTGAGTTTATCAACGTATTATGCTTCGTGGGTATTTGGTCATGGGTAATTTGTTGTCTATTACCCACAAACATTACCCCCGTACTTTAGACACGGCTATACTCGTGGGTAACCGTCGGCATTTACACACGAAACATTTTTGTGTGTAATTTTAACCACAAATTAAAAGAAAATTGGAAAAATATTACCCACAAAATTTACACACGACTATATATGTGGGTGAAATTACCCACTAAAATTGCCCACAGATTATTATATGTATAGTCGAAGGTAATTACGTAGGATTATTACCCACAGATACATGTGTGGGCATTTTTACCCACAAAATACCCATAAGTACATATGTGGGCATTTTCGTGGTGACATACAAAATATGGTCAAACATTTACCCACGACCTTAAGATAATTATCCACAAAAATTATCGTGGGTAAAGTTACCCATGAACTAAAAAAATCGTGGTTAAAAAATTACCCACGGAGGTTTTACCCATGAATTGAGATTGGTGTGTAATTCGTGGGTATTAGCCAATTACCCACGAAATTTAGCATTTTACCCATGAATTTAGTCCGTGGGAAAACCATGAAATTCTTATAGTGAATTAAGACTCCAAAACTGGATGTAGGGAACTTGGTTTCTAGTTGACCTCCTGACATTGCTTAGGGTAATGTTATTTATCAAGTTAGAGAAGATGACTTGGGCGAAATCAATATTGAGCCCTGTGACAATGGCATGCATAAGTATAAGCTCATTCTGACTGAGTAAATGATGGCTTCTAGACTTGGGACTAAGCAACGAGTGATGACGTCTACTAGGTACTTCTAAGGATGACTCAGAACAGCCACTTTCTACTAGCCTTGGATAACATGCTCATTGTAGCCTATTAGGGGTAGTACGGTTGGGGTTTTATCTCTGGGCAGGATTGGTTGATAAGGATGAAGGTTTGATATTTGAATGGCTCAGCGGAGGGATTCAACAGTGATGACTACGTTTCCAGTGCCATTTTCACATATACAGTGATGTTTTGAATGTCTGGGCGATAGTGTGTGCTGTACCACATTTCACCAATAATGTTAGGTCAGATGAAATGGGTTCGGCGGTGAGACAGTCGAACAGTGGATGTGAGGTTACAAAAGCAACCATGGGTTCATAGCCCTGGTTTTCGCGAAAGGCAGGGATAACACTGTTTACTGGGATATTATTAGGTGTGATGTTCATGGTGGAGCAGAGAACAACGTTTTCACCAGCCACAACTTGAGGAGTTGAGTTCGTGTTGAAAGTTGCCATTATTGAAGACGATGAATAGTCAAACTTTCAGAGAGGTTTTTGAGTGAGAGAGAGAGAAATTTGGGGGAATCTGAAAGCATGTGTTGGAAAGTGAGAAAACGGACACTTATACCTTTTCATAAAAAGTAACTGTCACGTAAGACAAAAGGACTTAAAAGAAAAACACTTTTAATGTGAATGAACAGAAAACGCACAAAAAGGAAATAAATATCCTAGTAAAGCGATTAATATCCTACGAAAGCGTATTGATTAGGGAATGAGAAAGACTAAGATATTTGAAATTGACAAGTGTGGGACCTCCAGTTGACCTAATGAGACACATCAGCTGAGAGAGGAAATATAATCAGCTGATCAACACAGAAGTGAAAAAATCAAAAGCATCAGCTGATGGATTTACTTAGCTGAGCATTTCATTCTTAGTTTAAGGTAATCAGCTGAGTGATTTTATCAGCTTACAAAAAACACGTTGCATTTTCGCACACCAATGAGACATGGAGATGCTTAGATAAGTAATACATAAATTCACACACACTCAATCAAGCTAATAAATAAATAAAACACAAAAACAAGTACAAATTAAGAATGCCAACTTTAAATATTAGAAAATTTAACATAGACTCATCTAAGGGTTTTGTAAACAGATCTGGAAGTTAAAAATCAGTGTTAATATATTTCAAGGAAACATTCTTTTTCTGCACATTATCTCTTAAAAAGTGGTACCTTATTTCAATATGCTTGGTTTTGGAATGCATGACAGGTTTGTTTGAGATAGAGATGAAACTAGTGTTATCATACAGAATTGGGGTGTCTTCAAACTTCACATCATAGTCAAGCAATTGGTTTTGCAGCCACAGAAGTTAAGCACAATGGCTTCCAGCAGCAATGTATTTTGCTTCAACATTAGAAGTTGAAACTGAGTTATATTTCTTGCTAGACCATCTGACCAATCTTCTACCTAGAAGTTGACAACAACCAGAAGTACTTGTTCTATCAAAGTGCAACCTGCAAAATCATAATCACTGTATCCAACTAACTCAAAATTTGAGTCCTTAGGGTACTAAAGACCTAGATTAGGAGTTTCTTTGCACAGAGACATGTTGAAAACAATATATTCGGTCTACTAGATGTGAGGTATAAAAATGACCCAATCATGGCTCTATAAGTAGTAATGTTCACTGATTTACCATTAATGTCCTTTCCTAGCTTAAGAGTCGTTGACATAAGTTTTTTTCATTGAAAAACAATTTTCAAACACAAATTTCTTAAGTAAATCTTTGATATACTTTGTTTGATGAATGAAAATTTCATCAACCTCTTGTTTTAATTTTAGGAACAAGATAATAGTTTAATTCATCCATCATGCTCATCTGTAATTATCATACATGAGTTTAGAAAACGTTTTACAACGATCCAAATTTGTAGACCCAAATATTATGTCATCTACATAAATTTGTACAAGTATCACATCTCCTTTGTACTTCCTTATAAATAATGTGCTATCTATGCATCCTCTAGTAAATCCTATTATGATTAGAAAAGAAGAGAGGGTATCATACCAGGATCTTATAGCTTACTTTAGACCATATAAAGCTTTGTTAAAGTAGACATGGTCAGAAAAGCTAGGATCATCAAAACCCGGAGGTTGTTTGATATATACCTCTTCCTTCAATTCACCATTTAGAAATTCACTCTTCACATCCATATTAAAAACCTTAAAGTTCTTGAAGGCAACATAGTCTCAGAGTAGCCTAATTGCTTCAAGCCGTGCAACGGGGGCAGAAGTTTCATCAAAGTCAATTCCTTCTTTTTTACAGTACCCTTGAGCAACAAGCCTTGCCTTGTTTCTGATGATTAGCCGTTGTTCATCCATCTTGTTTCTGAACACCCATTTGGTTCCAATGATGGATTTGTCCTTTGGTCTTGGAACCAAAGTCCATACATTGTTCTGTTCCTTGTAAATTATGTAAACTCTTCTTGCATTGCATTTACCCAAAGGGTTCATTGAGGATTTCATCTGTTTTCTTAGGTTCAATCATAGAGACAAACCTAGTGTACAAGCATATGTTGCAGCTTTAGATCCGGTTCTCATGAGATCCTCTATGTTGCTATGACTAGATCATGAGGATGACCTCTTAGATCTTTTAAAGGCATTTTGGATATGTAGAGTTATGGGATTTGTTTTTATATGGGGATTGAAGTTCCTTGTTATGAATAGCTGATGTGACTTTATTTTGATTAGCTGACGAATCTTCATGGTAGCAATGTGTGGGTATCTCTACTGATGATGAAATGTTTGACATGGAATTAGAATCCACTCTTGCTGAGTCATTATTCAAATAATTCAGTAGGAGTAAGGGGTTAACTGAGGTTGGTTATGCATGGATAGGTGTTTGGTTTAGAACAGGTTCATCTAGATCAGTTTCATCAGCTGGTGGGATTTGATCTTCTTGCTCTGGAGTTTTTTCTACGGTTTGCATGAGATCGTCAAATCCCTCAACTGAAATATGATTAGTGGAACAAGAAGCAACAAAGTCATTTTCATTAAAACTTACATTGATAGATTCTTCAATGAACCTTTGTTCTGATGTTGTAAACTCTGTAGTATTTAGAGATTACAGAGTAACCAACAAATACTCCTTCATTAGCTTTGGGAGCTAACTTTTGAAGTTGATCTCTCTGATTGAGAATGAAACATTGAAAACCAAATATATGAAAGATATGAAAGAAGTTGATGCTTGGCTTCCTTCACTTAAGCACTTCATATGGTGTTTTGTTCTGCCTTTTGGTTACAAGGGATCTGTTCTGAGTAAAACATGCCCAGCCCAAAAGTTGATTCCTAAAACACTTTCACACAACATGGTACTTGCAGCTTTAATTAGAGTTCTGTTTCTCTTCTCACCTATACCATTTTGCTATGAGGTTCTTTGTAACACCGGGTTTCACAAGCTTAAAATTAGCGTAAATTAAAACTTTATTTACACAAATTGTTTGCAGTGGAACAAACCACTGATTACATATTAAGTACTGTTTATCGACTTGGCGATTAAAAACAACCAATCAAGCTAAGTCCCAAAATAAACCAGTGTTACCACTACGTACTGACCATCGCCAAAAGTATCAGAGTTAACTACAAGTGTTTCAAAAGATATGTACATAATAACACTACCCACAGCAACCCGCCTCGCCAGGCCACCTGATCACTAACCTGCGAAAAGGGAAATATCACGAAACATTAGCTACACTAGCTAGTGAGTACAGGTATCACATAAGCACCAATAAGCATGTTATCACATCACAGTATGGCACACAATGCTAAGCTATCACATAGCGGTGTGCCACCATGTCAGCGGGATCATATCTTGCGAGTTAGCTAGCCTAGCTCAACGATCCAAGATTGGGAATCAGTCACAACCAACCGCATCGGTGGGGGAGCGAAAAGCAGCCCACCATCACGTTTGAGCCACTAGGACTCCATTTAGATCTGATCATAGACCAAGATCATCCCTGTAAGTCGAGGAACGGCGGCCTGCGGAACCCTTTGGGATCCGGAATTGGCCATCGAATCCCATAGACCCGGAATTTACCGTCGAGTACCGTTGATCCCGAAAAACATTAGCAAACTGACCTCAACCCCTACGTCTGCCCGGACAGGAATCATAAACACGTTTTACACATAGGGTCCACAGTACGCATGCGTATCACATATCACAATTTATATCACATGGTATCGCTTATAACACTAGGTCACTGTATCACTATGTCACTGTATCACTATATCACGTCATACCTCGCGCGTTCACATATATACACATGGCACATATCACTGCACACAATAGCCCTACTTACTGAGTCTCATGGGAAACCGGTACTTACCTCGATATCACATAAGGCAGAAATGAAATCGGGAATCCCAAGAATCCTCAGAGTCGTCCGATTCACCTAACACATTAGGTTCAGGCTTGGTTATCACTAACACATAGCACACATAGGTTAAAACACAAGTTACACAAGCTGTCAGCACAGAACAGTCTCCTACGGCCGCAGAGGACATGTCCTACGGCCGTAAGACACATATCAAACCCTCCCTACGGCCGTAGGGATAATTCCCTACGCCCGCAGAGTTTCTTTCCAATTAATCATGCTCTACGGCCGCAGGAACCTATTCCTACGCCCGCGGGAGCTATTCTTTCAGCTGACAGGTAAGTCTTTCTTTTCATTATGTTAATAAAATATTGGCTAGATTTATGTTCATTTTGTTAACTCGATTTATCTTTATTTTGGGGTAGCATTTATTACAGCCGTCATTTCATGTTCAGTTTTCATACCAAATAATGATTACTTCTTTTCTTTATTTATCCTTGCTTCTCTCCTTGATAATCTCATCAACTTCATTCTCACCTTCCTTCATCATTTTCCCTCCCTTTCTTTCTTTCTTTACTTTCACTTTCTTCATGGAGATAGTGTTCGTAGTTATCAATCATCCATTTATGTATACCATCACCATTCTGATCAACGACATAGGGCTTGGAGTAACTGTGCAAATCGCTGTTAATCTTCTTGATTAATCATCATTGGCGATTTTATTTTGGCATGGACACACTATTCAATCATCCTCTTTTTGGCTATTTGATTTAGCTCATTTTTGTTTGTATGCTCCATTGCAAATGTATTGTCTAAATCTATCATATTAATGGATGAAGTTCATACGTTGTGTTCTGTGTTCTTTTTCAACAAGTCAATGTGATTCTTAGTTATTTTCACATAATGTTGTTTCTCTGAAATACCCTGATTAACAGTCTTTCAGTTAACAATTATTAACTGTTAATAAATAACAATTATAAACATCTGCAACTTACATCGGTTAATGCTTTAACTATGGTTAGTTTCTGCGGTTTCATCCAACAGTTGAATATCAATTAAATTGGAACTAATTTTGAATTCACCGTTCTTTTCTCTATTCTCTGTTAATCGCTCTCCACACCTATATAACGCTCCATCGTCTTCTTCTTTCTTCTCTCTACTATTTCTAATTTTCCTTCGACATACTTTTTCTTCTCTCCCTCATCATGTCTCTCTCAGCAACCTTGTGTGTTCATCTCCCGGCTTCAGTTGTTCCCATCATCTCCAATGATGAAATCATTCACAAATCGAATAATATCTCTGTGTCCCTCTCTCCTGTTCCTGCAAAATCAAAATTCTTCAATGTTATCAACTTTCTCCGCCATTGCCCTATCAACTATGCTTTAACCACTCAAATCCCCATGTTTGAAGAGCATCTTTGTGAATTTTGGATGACTGCTAATGTCATCGATGAGACATCTGACAACCCCAAAATCTCTTTCACTCTACTGAACGGCAAGCAAAAATGTCGTATTGATAAATACCTTCTTGTTAAGGCTCTTCGACTACCCACTGATGATGAGTCTCCCTGTGTTCCTTTCACAAAATCAGCAAAGGATCTTATTAATGAATACCTGAAGCTTCCTGCTACTTCCTACATCAAAGGAAAAACCCTAGTCCGGAACAAGCTCCCAACCGTCTGGTGCAGTTTCTTCAGTATCCTTTCCTTTTGTATGACTGCCAAAATAGGAGGAATGGATCAAGTGGCTGAGAATGTGCTGAGCCTAGGTCATGCACTGATGTATGACAGAAAGGTCGACTATGCTGCTTTTGTCTTCAATCTGCTTCTCTCCCTTGTCAAGATGAAAAAGAGAAATTCCCACATTCCTTTTCCTCGATTTCTATCTCTGATGTTTCGTCAACTGATCCGACGATCAAATTATTATTCAGCTACGCATTCAGTTGAGTTATCTTCTCTTCCAAACTCTGTCTGGATCAGTACTGACTCTACTGATCCAATACCACTCACTGAATCCATGATGGACTATGCACGCATGGACAGTTCTCCTGCTATTTCAGTCCGCCCTTCACCTTCTACTGAATCCACTGCACTGCCTTCAGATTCAGAGGCCACTGAACAGCCTGCTGCTCCTTCCATTGCACAAATACCTGCTTCAAAGAAGAGGAAGCACCTGCTCCAAGGAACATCTGATGCAAATCCTGCTGCTAAATCAAAGAAACTGAAGCGTAATACTCCATTTTCTACTCCTGCTTCCTCTGCCTCAACACCTGCTGATACAACTGCTGCTGAACCACAAAGACAAGTTCGTCCCAAAGGCTCCTCCACTGAGCGTTCAGCACCTACAACAAAAGCCACGATGATCATTCTTAATCCAATCTCCACTGTAAGTCCTCTCCCCTATGCTCAAATTAGTTTGCTGGCATCATAGACCCTTAGTAATCTAGTCGTCCCAACTAGTTTACTGGTCCACAAAATAGCTCATTATGTATCGGCCAAGACCAGACCGAATCTGAAGCACAACCATCTCAACCAATACTGTTAACATTTCAGTATCACCAACTGAAATCACAGTTCAGCCACAATCCCTTGATGGTTCAGTAGTCCAAACTGATCCTATGGATTTTGCCAATACATATGATCTCTCAGAACCACAACAATCTGAGCCTGATGTATTTTCCCTCCATGATGAATCAGCCAAACCATCTGATTCTGAGAGACCCTTCACTCATGACGTTTCAGCTATCCCTGACACTGAAGTAATTCCTTTCTCTACCACCTTGGTCACTGATGGTTCAGCTAACCTAACTGAACCTACGGCTATTTCTTTTGCTCATGAAGATGTAGTTATACACAAAACTACTACTGAAGCACAGACCATTTTAGCCCCTGATGATTCATTAAACCCAAATGTTTCTATGCTAACTCTGCCCCATCTCCACCCATTAATTTTAAAAATTTAAACAAAGAACAAGGTCTCGTTTGGGATCCTGTTTCTGGTTTTGAGTACTCTGTCAATCTTCTTCATCCCACTGCCAATCAAACTCATCTTGATCAACTGATGGCTTATGAGAAGGAAATCTCAACTGAATATAATGTTCAGTTTCCTTCTCTCACACACGTACTCTCTGCCAAATCAGTAACCGATCCTCATGACGGTTCTGACAAATATGAAACCTCATCTTCCTCCACTGATCGTGATTTTCTGGCTGACACAACAACCCCTTTGTCTCCTCCCATCTTTCGTTAACCCAATGAGGTTGATGATGACTCCATGTCTGTTCTTGATGCCTACTCAAAGCTTGATGATTCCATTCGTCTTTTTCAGAGTCAAGTCACCAAAGAATTTCATAGGTTCCATGTTCAGCACATGTCTAATGTCAATTTTGCTGATGAAATTAAACTTCTTACTGCGCTTTTGGTTGATTATATCAGTACCTTAAACAAGGAGTTTCAATTTCACAACCAACTTCGGGTCACTCTCTTCAAACAACTTCGTGACTATATTGCCAAAGGTAATAAACGTTACGAGGATGTGTTATCTCAGCTTTCCTCATCTCAGTCATCCCTATCTGAGTCTCTTCCCAAATTTCAAGCCACTTTTCTAAAGTCATTCTCTGACACTATCTCGAAACTCCAAGATTCTCTGAAAGTTTATCCTTCCAAACGCTATCTTCAGTCCTATCACAAAAAGGTAGTTATAAAAGATATGCAACGTATGATGGTCGCCACACTGAACAAACACATTGTTCCAAGATTGCAAAGAATAGAAGCTGCTACAGTCTCCTCCTTAGCTTCTAAGGGGGAGAAATTTTTGAAATCTTCAGTTTTGGCTAAAGCTATAAGAGCTCAGATCAAGAAAAGGAAAACAGAGTCATTACGAGATAAGGAAGAAATTCGTCGGCTGCGACAAACAATTGAGGAATATTCAGTAATTAGAGATCAAAATGAAAAAGAAAGGGAAGAGTTACACAGATTGTTTGAGGAATCTCTTAGTGAACTTGGTGATGAAGGCAATACTAAATTCTCTGAAAGGTCTTCTCCTGAACATGACTTTAATATGATGATTCAATCCTCTCCTCAGAAATTCATTCAACCTGAAACAGCCTTGATAATACATCCCAATGCACCTCATACTGATGGTAGTTCAGTCTCTGCATCTGAAACAAAGATGAATGTTGATGTTCTTAGTCCAAAGGAACTAACCTCCAACATTCTGAAACCATCATACTTAGAGCAGATCCCGCTGATAATTCCCAAAACTGAGTTCACTCAGTTATCAGTGAGAAAGCTACCTCACCTGTCAGAAATCCTGATAAAGGTAAAGGTGTTGCAGATGACACTGAAATCTTGAAACCCAATGTTATCAACACTGAAAAACTATTGTTTGACAGTATAAAGGCTATCAGAAATCAGGTGTCCAACACAGGGCGAGGAAAATCTGAACATCAGGTTACTGAAGAAGAAGAAGCTGCTTCTATTGGGATGACTGTGGAAGAGTTCAGAAGAGAAAAACAAATAGCTGAAGAATATGCTAAATTACAAAGTCTATCTGAAGCTGAAGCATTAAAGACAGCTGAACTTGAAGCTGAACAACAAAAGGCAAAGAAGAAAATGTCTCCTCAGTCTCTTCAACTTGATGTTGAACGAAAAGTTGAGGAGGAAAGAATCAAAAAGGAGAAAGCTAAACTCGTCAGAGAACAAAAGGAAAAAGAATGGTTTGAATCCAAAATGAACAGAGTTGATCCTGATCCAATCACAGCAGTCAGGGTTACCAAAGATAAACGTGGAATCATAGTATAGATTGCAAGAAATAAAAATCGCCTCAAGGTTCAGTATGTCTCCAATAGCAATCTTACAAAATTCAGTCTGTCTGAATGGGTTGAAATTCGAAAGTGTCTGAACAAACTGAAACTAACAGAACTGGTTAGGACACTTAAAAGAAGGCTTTCTTATCTACAAGAGTCCTATTATAATCTGAAGAAACGTTTTCAACCTTCTGAAGGTGACTCTGGAAATCCAGAAAAAGATCAACCATTAAAGAAAAGAAGAAGAAGGTCTTCTAGGAGATCTGAAGAAGAGATCATAAAGCTTATGGCCACTGGTGTTCTTCCAAACTATAGAAATATGGATTGTTCAATCCCTCCAGGCTTCGTATTTATTGATAAACAGGTTCTTGAAAATCCTAGAGTATTTTTCTTCAAAGATGCTTATGAAAGACCCAGGTTTCAGAGAGTATCTGAACTTGAAAATGCTGATTTGATGCATCTGAAAGCCATTATATCCTACTTTAATTCAAGGGATCCTGAAACGGCATACATTCGACTGAAGATTGTCAAACTATTTGAAGCCAAGAAGCCTAGAGATCCTGAAACTGATATATGGGAAGAAAAGGTCAAGGTCATAGAAAGCACAAGCGCACAAGCCTTCAAAAAGCTCCTAATTCTCTGTGTACCTTATATTCTTGTTTTCTTTACTCTTGTAAATCTGAAAAAAATTCAAAAACATTGAAAAATGAAAACAATCCAAAAACAGTCAGTATGGATCATGTACATATGAGTTCCAATTTGTAAATAGTTCTATTTGTTTATTCTTTGTAAATAATGATGGATTATAAACAAATAGGGGGAGATTGTTAGTCTTGATTTGTTTACATTCCATCAGCGCTGAAGTTTTCAAAGAAGATTTCAGCACAAGAAGCTATCTGAAGATTTGCCTCATCAACTTAAATAAGTTTCATCTGAAGGGCTGAAAGTTTCATCACTGAAACTTTCAGTCAAGATTTACTGAAGTTTGTCTTCAGCAAATGGTCCCCTCGGTGACGTCATCAACTGTCACTTTCAAGATGGTTTTGCATGAGGAAATCTGTTACTTATCAATCGACAAGATTGTGACATGTGTCACTATTTCAACGGCTAGGATTGATAAGGGAAATGTATAAATACTCTTCTCTTTGTTGAGAAGAGTGAGCTTGCTTATTCTGTATGTTCAGTTAGCAAGAGCTTTGTGCGTCTGTTTTCTCTCAAGTTTGTCCTTGAGTTTTTCATTGAATTTAAGAAGTATGTTCTTCTTAAATTCTAGTCTGTAAGTTTGTTATATCAATATTAACAACCTTAGACATTTCTCTCTGTTCTTATAATTACTATTTCCGCACTTAACATTTCTTTAAGCTAGTATTATTCACAATTTGGGAACAACACACATAATTAACACATAATACGTTAGTCACTTTAAAATAGTCACTTAAAGTCAACGTACAAGCTTTTAAACACTAGGTACAAGTCACTACTGCTAGGCCCATTTACAGGGTGTTACAAATCTACCCCCTTAAGAAGATTCCGTCTTCGGAATCTGATCTCTCACGAACAGGTGGGGATATCGAGCTCGCATATCATCTTCAGTTTCCCAGGTCATATTCGGACCTAGGTTATATTTCCACTTCACGAGAACGAGCTTTATCACTTTCTTACGCAGTTTCTTAGTCTTTAAGCCGAGAATTTCAACAGGTTCCTCAACGAGGCGCTTTGAAGCATCAACTCTCAGCTCTTGCAACGGTAGAATCTGACTCTCATCCACTTTGCACTTGCGCAAGTAACCCACGTTGACGGTATTATGAATACCCGCAAATTCTGGAGGTAACTCCAGAGACACAGTTTGATCATTAACTCTGCGCAGGATCTTGAACGGTCCTATGAAACGCGGACTCAACTTGCCTCTACGGCCAAAGCGGATAACACCCTTCCACGGAGAGACTTTCAGGAAAACCCGATCGCCCTCGTTAAACTCAACTGGCCGACGTCTCGGGTCAGCGTACACTTTCTGTCAATCACGAGCGGCTTTCAGCTTTTCACGCGCCACTCTCACTTTATCAGCAGTAATTTGCACAATTTCGGGTCCGGCGAACTGCTTCTCGCCAGGCTCTAGCCAACACGTGGGAGTACAACAACGTCTCCCATATAGCATCTCGAAAGGAGGCATCCCAATACTAGAATGGTACGAGTTGTTGTAAGCAAACTCAATCAACGGCAGATGTGAATCCCACGTTCCACCGAACTCAAGTATTGTTGGTCTCTTGTATGAGAGAGTAACAACAAGCAACAGTGTGTAGAAGGGGGGTTGAATACACTTTCTGCGGAAATTGAACAAATCAAAGAAAAGTGTCACACACAGTAAATCAAACCACAATCAATCAAATGCTTTTATTAATCAGAAGATGATTACAATGCTTTGAATAAGAAGATGATTACAATGACTATCAAGTAAGCAACTCTTGATATATAATCACCTAATCTAAATCTCTCAATTCTCTCAAACTTAGATATCTATAATTAACATATAATTATAGATACCGACGACACTCTAAACAGGATTTTCACAGATTGAATCAACACATGATTACTTACCAATATCACAACTAATGTGATTAATTCGAACACATGAACTTCTTTGGCAATCTGTGATTAAACTTGATACTGAATCAAGACTCGTAACACATACGATGAGTTGAGGATTGGCTCTGCAACACTTAGTTGTTATCGATTCAAAGTCGTACCTGTAAACTTATCAGGAGATAAGTATTTATAATCATGTTGCTACGGTTCCTAACAAACTAGACTTAGCCTAATTCGCTAACTAACTTTCGGATAAACCGGAATCTTGAATCTTGAATCTTCTTATCTTGAGTCTTCAATCTTCAATCTTCAATCTTGATTCTGGAGTCTTCTTATCTGCGCCGTAGATATAGAGAGAGATAAAGATGAATTTAAAACATATTTAAATTATCTTTAAATTGAATTCATTACTCGGACTGAGTTACTCAGCTTGAAACTCATCAAGCTGAGTTCTTCGACAACAAATCTGAATTCATACATGAACTAACACGTACATTGATAAACTCATCCTTAGAAGTCTAACTTAGTTGACTAAAACATATTTAGCAACTCTGTCGAGCTGAATCTTCTTTCGAGCTGAGTCACTCAGCTTGAAACACATCAAGCTGACTACTCGATATATACCTTATGTGACATACACAAATTATTAAATATATTAATAAACAAAATAAGGTATAATATAAACTGATCAACATATGCTCAGCTTATATTCAGCTTATACTCAGTCTGAATCACTCTAAGTGTTCAGTCTGACTAAGCTTCATAATTCTGTTTAAGTTATATGTAGAACTCATCTTACAAACTTAACTTTGTCTCATCAAATTCAAACTGATTAGATCATTTTCCCAACAAACACCCCCTATTTGATGATGACAAAACCATCAAACAGTTCTTAAGTTTGTTTAACAGAATTATATTTTAAATCTTAAACTTATTAAGATTTTATTATTTGAACTGATCAAATATTTATTGAACATATCAATATTAATTGAACTTATCAATTTAAATTGGAACACCCTAATTTTTAGTTGAACACACCAACTATTTATATTAATGAATAAGAACTTCTCATTTATTCATTATGTAGGACCGCTGGGGGAACGGGGTTCTAAACTAAACTAAAACACCCTTACGCTAGGACTGATCTAGGATGAGAAATAGTGCGGAATATCTATTTCCCAAACCTCCTAAGGATTCTAAGATCTGCTTAGGTGTCCGGCACACAGTAACACTAAGAATATAAGCAAGAACAAACTCTAAGAACTCACACAGAGATGCTTAAGGCTGCCCTTGGATTCGTAATGAACACTAAGTTCGCGATTTAGTAGGCTTAAGATCGTATAAGGTCGATTACGTAAGGCTCCCGGTTAATTTCTAGCGATTTTAGTTGATTGCTCGATTTCCCGCGAACTCATGAAGTTAATCAGTATTTATAGTGTAATTAATTTCACTACGCACGTGATGCAACTCACTGTGCACGTAGTGAGTCCAGTACGCACGTACTGGATATTTTAATGTTAATTAATTTCATTTTAACCGACCTAATCACCACGTACGCACTGAGATACACTACGCACGTAGTGGACTCACCACGCACGCAGTGAACACCTCACGCACGTGATGAACTTTCACACAGACTTAAACTTCCAAACTCACATCAACACATGATTAAGTACTTGTAAGCACAAAGAATCACTAAGGATATATATATAAATGCAAACCATTAATCAAAACACATTTGAATTAATAAACTATGAATATATTTTATTGATATGAACTAGGGATTTACAAATATGCACCAACAAACTCCCCCTAAGACCTAGTTCTATCAATAACCATTGCACTAAGCAAAAATTCCACAAAGTAAAATGCACAAAGCAAAATGCACACAGCAGAAAGTACTAAGAAAAAATTTGCACAAAGCAAAATTCATACAGCAAAATGCTAAACGAATACCTTTCGTCAAGCCCTTACCTGCACTACGCACGATGTGAGCTGTAACTCGTGCTTAGTGGGGTTCCATTTCGCATGAAAGGAGTTTCTCATCTGTGAACCTTAATTACTGTTAGTACTGCACTCAGCAATAAATTGTCAGTAACTTCAAGATCACTTATAAACATTTAAGCAAAACACATCAAAGTGAGATGAAGGAAATGTAAACAGAACAAATCACACTAAGAGAAAATAGAACATACTAAAACTCTTTTTGTATTTTTCTAAACAGAAACGAGATAAAAAAAGCAAACTATTAACAACTTATTTTTGGGAACCTAAATTCAACTATTTAAAGACTTAAAAATAAAAGACAGAAATGAAAATAACTGAAATGAAATTAACTCAGAATAAATTTGCAAAAGAAGTAAATTCCTGAAAATTAAATCTTTTTATGAGAAGGTTCCAGTATGGAGTCAGTACTAGCTCGTCTATACTCTGTAATCATTCATTTCAGAACCTTGGGCATAAACATATTCTCTTAAACTCTGTCTGTCAACCTATCTTTCTTCAGATAATAACAGATTTTGTTTCAACATTTTTAGATTGTCTAGACTGGATACATGATTAAGACTATCTCTTTCAAAGTCTCACAGTATTTTGATTCACTCAGTAGGTTGCACAACTTAATTACCAAAACCACCATGCTTATGTGATATGTAAATTTGTCAACGCATTTTATGCTCTTTGACATGGAGGTCGATTTTTCACCTCTCTAGACATTTTTCTTGCTGAGCTTTTGTCAATGCATTTTATGCTCTTTGACAATTCAACACTAATAGATCAATGTAGCTTTTTCTTTTGACATTCTCAAAATTGGGGTCAATTTTTCACCCTCTTTTACATATAGCTCAATGTCATTTAACACATTAGGCATGGTAACAGGTGTGTGCATCAAACTAAGTCATTCTCAACTGTTATTGACTTATAGACTTAGAATGTCTCGATAGCTTAAATCTATGATTGATTTTCACATGCATAACCATTTATCAGTCTTGACTTTCCTTATATGTCTTACACACTATCTGTTTCTTATCTGATTCAACTAGATTTTCAGACAGTTTTCTCAAAAGTATGTATGTGCTTTCAGTTCTAATTTTACTAGACGACTTTGTATTGAGAACCAGTGTGCCATCACTCTCCATTTGAGTTGGATCAACTTCTTCAATTTTTATGTTTTCTGTTTTTTTTTTTTTTTTTTTTTTTGTATTTTCTATGTTTTCTGATTTTTTTTGTATTTTCTTTTTTTTCTGTTTTTTTTTTTTTTTTATGTTTTCTGATTTTTTTTTTTTTTTTGTATTTTCTATGTTTTCTGATTTTTTTTTTTTTTTTTTTTGTATTTTCTATGTTTTCTAAACTATCTCCCCCTAAAATACTAAACAATCTAAAAACTAAGAAAATAGAAACGCAGAAGCACACAGGAAATAAACACAAAGACAAAAGAACAATTTAGTCACACAGAAAATAGACACACAGTCACAAATACCTCACACTTGATTATAGCGGTTGACACCCTTCACATAGAAGAAAGAATTAGAAAGCATTAGGAACCCAAGCCCAAATAGTCATGGGTTTCCCGTCTTCTCCAATCACTGGAAGTTTCATCCAAGTTCCAGTCTTCTCAGCAGCATTGCTGAACCTGTCACTCGAATCCTTAGGCATTTGAACACACAGTTTGTTAGTCCACTTAGAAGTCTGATTGAGCGAAGATTTTCTTTTGCTAACAACTTCGGGATTTTTAGATTTTTTTATGGTATCCCCGTTTGTCATTTGATGCTGAACTGGAAGAGTTGAGTTTTGATTGTTTTTAGTAAACGTTTTATTCTTTTGATAAGTCTCAACTTTCCTGTTACAGCGCTGATGTGGCTGCTGATCACACTCGTAACTGAGGTGACCAGGTCTCCTGCACACATAGCAAATCCGGTCTGGATATTGCTTTACAGAACCTTTCGACATCCTTTGAGATCGATACCCTAACCCTTGATTTTTGGGTAAGATTTTGACCTCTTGGTATGGACGGGTATCAGGAGACTTTACACCCTCCTTTTCAAATTTCCGAAGGGCATCGCGGATACGATGCATCAACGGATCTTTCACATTAGAACTTGCCAATAGTTCTCTTATGCCTGGTTCAGCCTTTTTAATTTCTTCTTGCTGAACCTCATTCTTCTGAGGCTCACCCACATTCTCGTGTAACTTTAAATCCTCTTTTGGGGTTGATGCAGAAGATTCATCAACCTTTGTGAGTAGTGGGTCAGATTCAGAGTGAACATCATCATTCACCAGTTGATTTAACATTGGTGGTGGACATTTAGAGTATAACTTCTTGTTCTTTTCTGAATCAGTACCTTGACCTCTCTGATCGATTATGTACTCAAATAAGTAAGAAGACGTGGAATAACTTTTGAGTTTTTGACTCAGAGTCTCATAATCGACCTTTGAAGTAGCAAGGTCTCGTTTCAGCTTATCAATCTCATTTATGTAAAACACTATAGCATCCTGTTTATTTAACAGAGCCACACCTAGTTCATGCACCTGTTTGCCTAAACTTTCATTCTTTTCTTTCAACTGTTTTTCTCTTTCTTTTATCAACAGGTTTTTATCTAACTTAGATGTGAGCTCTGAAATTGTAGACTTTAGGAACACTATCTGTTTTACATAATCATTACAAGAACCACAAGGTAAGCCAAAAGTACATACCTTTTCCTCGGATGATTGACCACAACTGCACACCTTTTGGTTTGACTCATTGGCACGAACTTTCACTGGTGTCTTTTCTGCAGCTGGAACCGAGGCTGGTTCATCATCAATGCTGGCAATCGATTCTTCCTCACTTGAGTAACTTTCTGTCTCGGATTGAGAATCTTCGTTCAACACATGAACATTTGCCACATTAATATCAGCACCATCATTCCCAAATTGTACTGACTAGTCAATTCCCTCGTCCTTTTGAACAACTGCCATTGCCTTAGCCGGTTTTGGAGTTGATTCAGACTTTATGGTTGAAGAGGAAGATGATCTACTGCCAGGACTGGTTTTGAAAGGATACTTCGGTCCCACACTCTTCGGCTTATCACATTCTCTCGCGAAATGACTTTTTCACCGCAATTATAGCATGTTACCGCAGACTTATCAAAACCGAGTTTGGTATCCTTTGTAGCTGATATTTGCTTCCCTGTTCTTTTCTCATATGCTCTTGCCCTCCTGACTAAGTTAGCATATGACCAGAGGATATCTTGTCTTTCCATCTCATCATCATCGATCTGGTCATAGTCCTCTTGTATCAGATGAGCATTACCAATCTTCCCCTTCAGTAGATCATCATAAGAGGAGACTAGCGCACTTAGCATGATCATATGTCCTTTTACTTCATCTGCGCTCCCATACTTGAAATGCTCGACATTGAATCCAGAAGTAGACACAGTATAGGATGGGCCAGAAGATGAGGCTTCAGGTGTAGATCTGCCAGAATCATTTACATTACTTACATAGGCAGATTGAAAGGGGGCATTTGAAGAAGTGGATGACGATACAGGTGTTCCAGAGTAGTAGAGAGAAGGATTTTGTTGATAACCGGACATGGAATCCAAATTTTGTTCCTCCTGCTCTTGCTCCTTCAACTTTGTGATGAAATCATTTAGATCCATCCCGTCAAAACCACCACTGTTCTTCAGTATCATAATATATGGCCGCCAGCTCTTGGGCAAGGCTTTTGCCAAAATTTCCACCTGCTGCTTCTCTGGGACAGTAACACCCAGACTGTCCAGTTCACTAAGAAGATGATTATATCTTGTAATGAGAGAAGGAATTTTTTCATCTCTAGTAGCCATGAAATTATCTAATTCCTTTCTCAATTGACTTGCTTTCAATTCCTTGAGGGCGGCATTTCCCTCATTTCTCTTCTCTAGTGCTCTCCACAGGCTGTGGGAAGTTTTATATCTTCTGAATTGATGGAAGATCTCATTTGGAATGGCCTGGATTAGTTGAGCATAGGCCTTCTTCTCTGCATCATGACTGCTCTTCTGTTCAACAGTCATTCCATCATAGGGGGTTTCAATATTTCCCTCCCCCTTGGGAACCATATAATCGGTGCTTATTGCTCTCCTAAGTCTACAGTCAAGGCCATCGAGGAATATTTCGAACCTGAGCTTCCACATTGGATAGTCTTCCATGGTTAACAGTTTAGGTACTTTATTGGCACTCCCCATTTCACTGTCTAATAATAAGTTGTTTAAAACTGTTGTCTGTTTTGATGCCATTTCAGTAATCAAGAGCTGAGAACACACAGACTGAAATTAGGATTTGATAGACCACACAGATTCAATACGCACGGAATGGGAGCTACTACGCACGAACACTAAGCACTACGCACGAAGCACACAGTACTACGCACGAAGCACACAGTACTACGCACGGACAGGACATAATACGCACGTAGTGGGTAATACACAATGCGAACTGACATGAAGACACACAGATGCTCCTACGTACGAACTGGAACTCTACCACGCACGGATTGAGAACCTAGGACGCACGGAGTGCAGATGGTACGCACGAAGCAACAAAATAATTTTTTTAAAGACAAAGTAAACCACACAGACTCAAATCGCACGAACTGGACACACCACGCACGCGTTGAGGACCTACTACGCACGGAATGAACACACAGCTTGACGAAGATTCTAGATGATCTATGACACACTACGCACGTACTACGGCCACTACGCACGGGTTGAAGACTCACTTCGCACGGGTAAAACTCAAACAGTTAACGTAAAAAC
Organism: Pulicaria dysenterica; assembly: GCA_947179395.2. Lineage (NCBI taxonomy): Eukaryota > Viridiplantae > Streptophyta > Magnoliopsida > Asterales > Asteraceae > Pulicaria > Pulicaria dysenterica. The sequence continues at coordinate 43,784,324 of OX359293.1, read as the reverse complement.
ACGACCTTTTTAACGCAAAACGACCTATTTTTGACCTACTAACCGGTTAAAAACGACAATAAGGACAAACACACAGGCCTAATCGACACCTAGATCACGAAATCCTAAAGGAAAAGTGATCAATCAAAGCACAAGGCTCTGATACCACTTTGTAGGACCGCTGGGGGAACGGGGTTCTAAACTAAACTAAAACACCCTTACGCTAGGACTGATCTAGGATGAGAAATAGTGCGGAATATCTATTTCCCAAACCTCCTAAGGATTCTAAGATCTGCTTAGGTGTCCGGCACACAGTAACACTAAGAATAGAAGCAAGAACAAACTCTAAGAACTCACACAGAGATGCTTAAGGCTGCCCTTGGATTCGTAATGAACACTAAGTTCGCGATTTAGTAGGCTTAAGATCGTATAAGGTCGATTACGTAAGGCTCCCGGTTAATTTCTAGCGATTTCAGTTGATTGCTCGATTTCCCGCGAACTCATGAAGTTAATCAGTATGTATAGTGTAATTAATTTCACTACGCACGTGATGCAACTCATTGCGCACGTAGTGAGTCCAGTACGCACGTACTGGATATTTTAATGTTAATTAATTTCATTTTAACCGACCTAATCACCACGTGCGCACTGAGATACACTACGCACGTAGTGGACTCACCACGCACGCAGTGAACACCTCACGCACGTGATGAACTTTCACACAGACTTAAACTTCCAAACTCACATCAACACATGATTAAGTACTTGTAAGCACAAAGAATCACTAAGGATATATATACATGCAAACCATTAATCAAAACACATTTGAATTAATAAACTATGAATATATTTTATTGATATGAACTAGGGATTTACAAATATGCACCAACACATTAAGCTGAACTTATCAGACTTAAAGCTATGAACACATCATAATACAGTTGAACATATCAAACTTTATATTTGTATTAATAGAACTGATCATAATACAAAAGTTGTTGATCACTTAGATCATGCACACATAGTGCTTACAAAAATTTTAGAACTAATCTAATATTTACAATAGAACTAATATATTCTGGATGCAGCTCTTCAAACTCCTTAATCTCTTTATTTATATCTTCAAGGATTTCTTGCAGATTAGGTATATGTTGAAGCTGATCCTTCTGTGATCGTATTGCCCTGTTTATTCTGTATCTGAACCTTGCAGTCTGTTCAGTTTTCTCAACTAGTTGTCTCAGAGCAAACACTTGAGATACCCCACAAGTATAAATGTTAGCATCAGCCTAGAAGCATTTTTCACCATTTTTGTCCAAGTACATGAACCCTTTCTGAGGCTTTTCAACATATGTATTCTCTTGAAACTCCATGCCTTCAGGAATAACAAGACTGTACTTATCTAAATTTGCTAGTCCAGCTGGCTTTGTTTGCTTCTTCTTTCCAACTTTATGAAAAGAAGTTAGTAGGGTAGCTATCTCAGACCTGGGTATGAGTTTCATTGAATCAGCTCTTGCAAGTAGCCTCAGCAACTCATCTTTAACTTGATTTCTTTCAGAGGACTTTTCCATCTATTTAATGAGCACTGCTACTTGCTTCCATTCCTCATAACCCAGCTTATGAAGTTGATTCAGCTCCAGAGAAGGTGTTTCACCATTCTTTAAGATGAACTCCATGATAATGATCCCTTGAACTGAATTCAACTTGAGTGAATCAATCTGAGAAGAGAAGTACAATTTTTCATAACATTGAGTTATATCTTCTTCCTCAGTTTGATCTTGGATAGGAAGTTCCTCTTCTTCTTCCTTGGGCACAATAGGCAGTCTGAGTTTTGTCAATTCCTCATTCTGCTTTCTGATCAGCTCAGCCGAGTTTTGTTCTCTTATCTCTTTTTCTCTAGCTAACACAGCTTGAGCATCTGATTGTCTTCTTCTCAGTTCTTTGACCAAGATCCCAAGCTGGTCAGCATCCTCCCTTTCCATTTTCCTAGCAGCCATCAGTGAATCTCTTTCTTGAAGTGTCATTTTGTCAGCCGAGTCTTCATCTGAGGCTGATGATTCACTAAGAATCATTTTCCTTTTCTTCTGTTGAGGGAGTTGTTCTGATTCTCCTGAGCTGACCACTACTGATCTTTTGCCTTTTGCTTTCTCAGACAGCTCAGGTTCTTTCTCTGTTTCTTTCTCCCCCTCAAACTGATTTTCTCCCTCTGCCAATAATAGTAGAGCTTCAGCTTTGACTGATTCAGCTTCAGCTTCTTGAACCTTCTCCCCCTTTTTGTCATCATCAATAGGGGTTGAAGTCCGTTGTTGTCGTAGAGCAGTCACTGCAGATTTTAAATGCTGAACATCTTCCTCTAGAGAGTTCAAAATCATTAACATGTTCTTCTTGTCTTGTTTTCTCTTGAGGTGCAGCTTGTCAAACTGACTCTTGAAAAATGTCATCAACTCGTCCAAGTCAGCTTGAGATGGTTAGAATTTGGGTGCATCATCCAAAGGTTGGTGTATACCTTCAAATTCATTTGCACCAGAGTTTGGACTGTGTTTCATCCTGGCTTGAGGATGAAACATTGACAGGTCGTGCACTAGAGTGTGAGAAATGAATAGAACGAATAGGGCTCGAGACGTGAAGTGTATGGGTTGGTGGTTGGCTTTTGGGTATAGAGGGGGGTGATTGACCCTGGGGATTGGTCATATGTTCAATGTAACATGAATGTGTCTATTCAGGCACAGAAGTAGGCTCTCCCATGGCATGAATAAGTGTGGGCTGAGTAGACACCACACCCGGTTTAGGCTGTTGGGTTTGAATGAGCCGTGAGGTTGACACTTTAAGAGTAGGCGTCTCCCCCTCAACTCCTGCCGAAGGGATCAACGTGATCTCAGCTCCAGTGATGCCTTTAGGAGTGGCACCACCTTTGGCAGTTTTTCGTTGGTAGGTTTGGATATTCTCCCTAGCAGCCGTGGGCATACTAGGGGTGGCTTCAGATTTGGATTGTAAATGGAATGAAGGTGGAGGAGATGGGTTAGACTGAGTTGGTTCTACTGCAGTCTTATCTCCAAAACTGGATGGAGAAAAGTGAGAAGAAAGAGAAAGTGTAGAGGTCTTACCAGAGGTGGTTGCAGTGTAAACTGTTTCAGCCTGAGCAGAGTGCTCAGCTTGAACTTCTGTGTCAGCTTGAGAAGCTCCCCCTTGATTTGATTCATCTGCTTAACTTTCTGATGAAGCTGCCTCGGCAATTTGGAGCATGGGCTCACTCAGACCCTCTTGCTCTGGAAAGATGTCGTTGTTGAACATCTTAGAGCTGAGTGTAGGAAACAGGAACAGATCCTGATCAGCTTCAAAGAGCGCTGTCCCCAGCTCGGCTTCAAATGCCAAGGACAGGTACCTTATGAAAGGTACATAAAGATCCCTTGTGGTCTTCATCACTTGGACCGGGAGTTCGTTGAAGATGAGTTGTGCATAGTCTATGTTTCTCGCAAAGTACATGTTGTACAGCAGCTGCATCTCGAAATCATTGATCTGGTCCAATCCTCCAACCTTGGTACCAAGTGAACGAACCACTGTGGACACCATGAAGCCCCATCCGGTTGAAAAAGTGGCCTTCTTGATCACTCCTTCATTCTGTGGGTGACCCATTCTAGGTAGGACAGACCTAGCCACTTGCCTTGTGACAGCCGGCTCGAACTCATCAGATTGAGGGAGTTGAAGAACGTCCCTTAGCCGCTGCACTGACATGACGACGGTTCTTGTACCATTAAGAACAGTTCCTGTTATCTCTCCCTTGTTCTGGTCGTAAGTACAGGTGTACCAGAACTCTAGAAGATGTTGAGGAACGATGTGGAGGGGTGCGCCACAGAAGGCGAATGCCAGAGGGCATTTACGAATATAAGCCACCCAGGCTTCATAACCTCTACCTTGTTTTCTCGGAGGAATTGCAAGGCAGGCCCGTTGATTGTTGACTTTCAGCAACGGCACTCCATTGTTCCTGAACTGAGCACCTCGAATCATTTGATCACTGAGAACTAACGTGTTTCCCTCCATGTTGGTTAATGACACTGAGTAATTGGAAATATGCACTGAGCGGTTCAAAAATTGCACTTAGCAAGTTAGGGTATTGAAACGAACGTATGCACTAAGCAATGGAGGTGTATGCGAAAGGTAGTTTAGAAGATGAAAAGTCTGAATTGTAAGCGTAAACTTCTCTAATGCGAATAAGATCGGTATATATACCTTTCTAAGGAGAGAGAAAAATTACCGTTAGAAATCCCCCTTTTTATCCGTTACGCCGTAAAATTGTGATGTAACAGTAAGTGGGTAGAACTAATCATCTTCCAACGGATACTAAGGTAAAATAATAATATTGACTAACAATAAAATTATATACCTCGATGTATTACACCTATATACAATTTAGTATAATACGCGATTTCAGACTGACTCAAATACGCAGTAGTCATGAGTCACTCACACTTAGTAAGTAACACATGAGATTGGACACACCAAGCTGAGTAAACCTATTACTCAGTTTAACTCAAGCACTCAGCTTGATTTAAGCACCCAGCTTGAAATGTGCACTCAGGTTGAGAATGAAACTCAGCTTGAAATGTGCACTCAGCTTGAGTAGAGCACACAACTCATAAGTAATGACACTAAGTCATTTTCGTCTGAGACTGACTCAAACGAAACTATTAACCACACTGAGTAGTTATAGAGTGTTTGGAACCAACCAAACGTGTGAACCAATCACACGGTCTGAGTTAAGCACATAGCTCAGACTCAATGACACGTAGTCATTTATGTTTAAGACTGACTTAAACATGTAATTTTGGATACACTAAGTAGGTAAAATATGTTTGGAACTTACTAAACATGTGAACCAATCACACAGTGTGAGTTAAGCACATAGCTCAGACTCAATGACACTTAGTCATTTTGTTCGAGACTAACTCAAACTAACATTTCAACCACACTGAGTAGTTGAATTATGTTTGGAACTGACCAAACGTGCGAACTCATTATTCAGTTTGACATATAGAGCAGTTTATGAAAACTTATTTATAAACTGTGCACCCAGCTTAAGACACTTAGTCTCTGTCAAACTGAGAACTCAAATTTTAGACACTTAGCTAGGGGTTGAGCATACCCAATTTACTTAGCAGATACATAAACCTCTTTTCATCAAGGGGCTTAGTAAAGATATCTGCTAATTGGTCATCAGTGGAGATAAATTTAATGTCAACTTTACCTTTTTCCACGATGTCCCTTATGAAGTGATGTCTAATTTCAATATGCTTGGTTCTTGAGTGAAATACTGGATTGTAAGTGATGGCTATTGTACTTTGGTTATCACAGAAGATAGGAGTTTTCTTGAAACTCATCCCAAAGTCCTGAAGCTGATGATGCATCCACAAGATTTGAGCACAACAGCTCCCTGTTGCAACATACTCAGCTTCAGCAGTTGAAGTAGCCACTGAGTTCTGTTTCTTACTAGTCCAACTTACTAATTTACCTCCAAGCAATTGACATCCTCCAGTGGTTGATTTTCTATCTAACTTGCACCCAGCATAGTCAGCATCAGAAAACCTAACTAACTCAAATCCGGAGTCCTTTGGATACCAAAGTCCTAGATTTGGTGTACCTTTAAGGTACCGAAAGATCCTTTTCATAGCTTGAAGATGTGATTCTTTAGGATCAGCCTGATATCTTGCACAAACACATGTAGCAAACATGATATCAGGTCTACTAGCTGTCAAATAGAGTAATGAACCTATCATTCCTCTATAGGTAGACTGACACACAGACTTACCATCTGAGTCTTTACTCAGCTTGACAGCTGGTGACATGGGTGTTTTCATGGTTGAACTTGAATCAAAACCATATTTCTTTATCAAATCCAAAACATATTTTCTTTGATTGATTAAAATTTGTCAGGATCGGATATAGATTATATCAAATAACAAGAACTAACTTTTGAATAACAAATTATAGTTGAATAAAAGTTAATCTTTAACTATGATCACAATCAACTAAGAAGTTGCGGAATCACACTTAATTGATTAAAGAAGGTTTTGAACAAAAAAACAATTCAATCAAACAGTAGTATTATTGATCAACCAGAATGATTACACTATCAAACTTCACCCCCAATCTAACTTATTATCTTAGACGAAGAACACAGATTGTTCTTAGGTTTCAACCAGAAACTTAGAGGCTTAGCACTATTCTGAAAGCAAATTACAACTTGAAGAATGAATGCAAAAACTTAATCAGTGAGTACGTACATATTATAAATTCTAATCTAGCATTTATACTCCTTGATCTTCCTTGATTTGCTGACAGTTAGGTAATCTTCTATCTTCTGAGATAATCTTGATGATCTTCCAAGTGTTTCGAGATATCTTCAAAGATAGGGTTTTCCATATTTAGCTCAACCGAAACTGTTCAATGAATGCAACAGTTTTGGTTCCTCTAACAGTCTTCAGTTTCAAGGTCTTCAAACAGTTGTAGTAGTTTGTACTAACAGTTCTGAACTCTATATAACAGCTTTGAAGTTCACAGCAACTGTTGGTTACAACTGTCTTCACAATTTTCACTAACAGTTCTAAACTGTTTCTTCAACAATTCTTATAACAGTTTCGAACTGTCTTCCCAACATCCATTAACAGTCTTAACAGTTTTGATTTTTGCATGTATAACAGTTTCAATGACTTAGCCAATTTCCCAACAAAATTCCATCAGGCTTTTGTTGAATTTGTAGGCCTAGGAAATATGTCATCTCACCCATCATACTCAACTTGTACTTTTGTGACATTATTTTGGAGAACCATTCACACAGAGATTCATTGGTTGAACCAAAAATAATATCATCCACGTAGATTTGTACAAGAATCACCTGTCCCTTGCTCTTTTTAATAAAGAGTGTCTTATATATACTACCTCTGGTGAAATCCATGGATAGTAGATAAGTGGACAGTGTATCATACCAAGCTCTTGGAGCTTGTTTAAGACCATACAAAGCCTTGTCCAACTTATAGACATGATGTGGAAACTTTGAACTTACAAAGCCAGGAGGTTGTTTCACATAGACTTCCTCCTGAAGTTTTCCATTTAGGAAAGCACTCTTCACATCCATTTGATAGACTTTGAAGTCTTTATATGTTGCATAAGCTGTAGCCTTAGATCTGGTCATGACTTCCTCGGTCTCAACAGCAGCATTGTCAACAAACTGATTATCACTAAAATTCTCAGTCTGAGTGACTTCAACTCCAAAAGGATTGACGAACTCATCATCTTTCTCAGCTTGAGAATCCTTTGAAGCTTGTGATGATTTCATTGATGAACACACATCATCATCACTATCATCTCCTATGACATACATAGGATTTGACATGTTGATTTCCCTTGGCCTTTCAAGCTCACTCAGACTAACGGAGTCAGCTTGACTTTTCTCAGCTTGATCAATACTGTCTTCATCAAATGAAACATGAATTGATTCTTCAATGGCCTTTCTCCTAGAGTTATATATTCTGTATGATTTGGAGATTGAGGAATAACCAACAAATATTCCAAGATCAGCTTTGGGTTCCAACTTATGGAGCTGATCTCTTTGATTCAGCACATAGCATTTTGAACCAAAGATATGGAAATAACCTATATTGGGTTTTCTAGACTTATACATTTCATATGAAGTCTTTCCATGTCTTTTGACAATGATTGACCTATTCTGAGTATAGCAGGCTGTACTAACAGCTTCATCCCAGAAATAGAGTTTCAATCCTGCCTCACATAGCATTGTCCTTGCAGCCTCAATTAAGGTTCTATTTCTCCTTTCAGCAACTCCATTTTGTTGTGGAGTTCTGACAGATGAGAAATTTTGTAATATTCCTTTTTGTTCACAGAAGCTTTCAAGGGTTGAGTTCCTGAACTCAGTCCCATGATCACTTCTTAGTTGCTTTACCGAGAAACCTTTCTGCAACTCTTCCCTTTTGTTGAAACTTATTATCTCCAGGGCAGCCTCACTTTTGGCTTTTAGGAATATTACCCAGGTGAATCGTGAGAACTCATCTACTATCACCAGAGTGTACTTCTTGCCACTTAGGCTTGGAGTACTTATGGGTCCAAACAGATCCATATGCAACATATGCAATGGGTCTGTTATTGAAAAATTTTGCTTTGATTTAAAGGACCCTTTATGGTGTTTCCCTTGTTCACAAGCTGAACACAATTTGTCTTTGACAAATGTGATTTTTGGTAATCCAGAGACTAACTCTTTATTGGACAGCATATTTATATTTTTAAAGTTCAAATGAGACAAACGTTTATGCCATAACCAACTCAGCTCAGGAACAGAATGGGAATACAAGCAGGTTTCATTATTGGGATCAGCAGAATTAAGATCAAGTAGATACACATCTCTTTCTCTTTTAGCTATTAATACAGGCTTTCCCTTAGCATTATAAATTGTTCCTGCTTTCTTCCTAAAAGTAACAACATTGTCCTCATCACACAATTGACTGATACTAATCAGGTTGTGTTTGAGGCCTTTGACATATGCAACTCTCTGGAAAGTGACTTTACCAGCTTGCATCTTCCCATAGCCTTTGGTTCTTCCATGGGAGTTGTCACCAAATGTTATTTTAGGACCTTCATCTTCCTGGAAATCACTGAGAAGTCCTTTCCATCCGGTCATATGCCTTGAACATCCACTATCCAAGTACCATTTACTGGAACCCTGCACATGATATAAAAACTAAACACATTAGTTTGATTGGGAACCCACTTCTTGGTGGGTTCAGATGAGGAGCACTTAGCAGCTTCGTCTTGTTGAACTGACTGCTCAGCTTGAGCAGGAACTGAATCCTGTGTAGGTTGATCAGTTTTGTTCTTGCTCAGGCCTTGAGATTTCAGCATCACAGTCCTTAGCCTCATGACCTCTACTTCTGCATTTGTAGCATCTCCTTTATCCAATGATGACAGGAGGTAGAGTGTCTAACAATCCTTGTGAGAATTTACTTTCAGTTTTAGGATTGTATGTGGTGGATAACTTCTCAACTTTCTTTACAAGCTGATTCACCTGGTGATCACTGACTTTGGACATACCTTTGTCAGGTCTTTGTTTGTTATCCTGAGAAGATTAACTAACAACCTTCTTCTGCATGAATTTGGACTTACCTTTGTCATGCTTACTAGACTCACCAGTTTCAACAGGTTTGGACTTACCACTGTTGATCTTCTTGGACTTACCAAGATCAACAACTTTGGACTTACCATTGTTGTGATTTGACCTCTGACTTACATTGGTCTTCCTATTCTTATAACTTCTCTCCGAGCCAGATAGAGAATTTTGTCTTTTGAAAGGATTTGGATTAAGCCTTTCTATGACTGAAGTTCTTTGAACAGGCTGAGTGCCTAATCTGTCCAGCACAGACTTACCATGTTGTTTGGATGTTGAGCACTCATTACTATGATCTTTGGCCTTCACAAACATATTGAATTTTAGGCTTGGATCATGTCGTTTCTCTGAGGCTGACTTCTGAGACTCAATCAGTTGTCTATCTTCCTAAGAATCTGTACTTGCTATCTCATCATCAGCTACATAAGCTGCTGTTTGATAGTCACCTCCAAGCACAGCCTTCACCTGTTTAGGTATCTGTTGGTTTATGCACTGTTCAGCAAGCTTTGATGACTTACACCAAGGCTCAATGATCTTCTGAAGTTGATCATCTTTGTCTTTTGCTTCCTGAAGTTCTTCACTAAGAAGTTTATTAATGTGCCTCTGACATTCAAGGTCACACTGTGCTTTCTTACCAACATCAATGAGAGATTTATTTTCCTTAATCTCGTCCTTCAGTTTTGCAATTTCAGCTTTGAGGTCAGTTTGAGACTTAAGGATGGTCTTGAAATCATTTAGCAAATAATCAAAAGCAAGACCTTTCTCCTCATCTGTATAAGAGTAGAAGTTACTGACCTTGTACATGGAAGAAGGATCCCAATCACTTAGTTTGCTGTTTTCCTCAGCTTCCTTCATGTCAGCTTCAAAGATTGATTCGGACTGACCATAATCAACCTCATCCAATTCTAGCACTTCATCTTCTTGAGCCATTAGACATACATTATCATCTGAGGTGGATGATTAAGTATCCCAGGTTTCAGCATATAAACCTTTTCCACTGGGTTTGTCTTCAGGCTTTGATTTCTTGAGCTGAGTGTACTTCTTCTTGTACTTATCAGCTCTATAAGCATTCTTATCAACAACAAATGTTGATTCTACCTTCTTAGATCTGCACTCAGCAGCTATATGCCCCTTTTTCTGACAGTTGAAGCACACAGCATTCTTGGGATCAAAGTAACTCTTCCCTTTGCTCCTGTCAGATCTTCCTCTTCCCCTTTGAGCTTTTCTCAAACGTCTGGCTAACATGACCATTTGCTCAGTGATGGTCTGAACATCATCAGTATCACTTGAGTCTGAGTCTGAGTCGTCAGCTTGAGATTCTGACTCAGTCTCAGATTCAACAACCATAGCTTTTGAACCTTTCTTCTTCTTCTGTGCAACTAATGCAACTTCTGTTTTGTCCAAAGATTCTTTTAGTTGTTGTTGAGAAGCTCTTTTGTGTTCTATGATTTGTTCATGATTCAGCAAGAACCCATAGATAGACTGTAGGTTATACATGTGTAATGTTCCTCCAGCCCTTAGTGCAGTGGTTACTTCATTGAACCTTTCTGGTAACACATCCAGAAATTTCAGCACGAGCTCAGCTTCATCCCTCTTTACACCCACACTAAGTAGGTCATTTATCAAGCAGTGAAACCTTGTGAACAAATCTGCCAAGGTTTCATTCTTCTTTGAAAAGAAGTTTTCATACGATCTATTCAAGTGATTCTTCTTTTGCTGCTTGACCAGATCTGTGCCCTCATAAGTGACACTCAGCGTATCCCAGATATCCTTTGCGGTTTGACACCCAGTCACAGTGCGCAGGATTTCATTAGTTAGGGAATTCGCTAGAACACTCTTTGCCTTGTCATCTAGATTGAAGAGTTTCCAATCTTCATCAGTCCAGGATGCAACAGGCTTTCTTGTTTCCTTCTCAGATTTGCCAGGAGACATATCACTGACAGTAGAGGGAATCTTGGGGATTATTTGTCCTTTTGTGATGACTTCCGACATACGGTTGTCAATGGACTTTAGGAAGAGCATGGCTCTGAACTTCCACATAGGATAGTCAGATCCATCAAATATGGGACATCCTTTAGCAGAGATCTGAGGAAAGTTTGATGGAGTATTGCTTGTCGACATTTCAATCTTTCTCAGAATCTTGAACTATTCAACTGATGAAATCGTTCAGCCTGCTCTGATACCAGTTGTTGGTCCCTTGTATGAGAGAGTAACAACAAGCAACAGTGTGTAGAAGGGGGGTTGAATACACTTTCTGCGGAAATTGAACAAATCAAAGAAAAGTGTCACACACAGTAAATCAAACCACAATCAATCAAATGCTTTTATTAATCAGAAGATGATTACAATGCTTTGAATAAGAAGATGATTACAATTACTATCAAGTAAGCAACTCTTTATATATAATCACTTAATATAAATCTCTCAATTCTCTCAAACATAGATATCTATAATTAACATATAATTATAGATACCAACGACTCTCTAAACAGGATTTTCACAGATTGAATCAACACATGATTACTTACCAATATCACAACTAATGTGATTAATTCGAACACACGAACTTCTTTGGCAATCTGTGATTAAATCTTGATACTGAATCAAGACTCGTAACACATACGATGAGGTGAGGTTTGGCTCTGCAACACTTAGTTGTTATCGAATCAAAGTCGTACCTCTAAACTTATCAGGAGATAAGTATTTATAATCCTGTTGCTACGGTTCCTAACAAACTAGACTTAGCCTAATTCGCTAACTAACTTTCAGATAAACCGGAATCTTGAATCTTGAATCTTCTTATCTTGAGTCTTCAATCTTCAATCTTGATTCTGGAGTCTTCTTATCCGCGCCATAGATATAGAGAGAGATAAAGATGAATTTAAAACATATTTAAATTATCTTTAAACTGACTTCATTACTCGGACTGAGTTACTCATCTTGAAACTCATCAAGCTGAGTTCGTCGAGAACAAATCTGAATTCATACATGAACTAACACGTACATTGATAAACTCATCCTTAGAAGTCTAACTTAGTTGACTAAAACATATTTAGGAACTCTGTCGAGCTGACTCTGCTTTCGAGCTGAGTCACTCAGCTTGAAACACATCAAGCTGACTACTCGATATATACCTTATGTGACATACACACATTATTAAACATATTAATAAACAAACTAAGATATAATATAAACTGATCAACATATGCACAGCTTATATTCAGCTTATACTCAGTCTGAATCACTCTAAGTGTTCAGTCTGACTAAGCTTCATAATTCTGTTTAAGTTATATGTAGAACTCATCTTACAAACTTATCTTTGTCTCATCAAATTCAAACTGATGAGATCATTTTCCCAACAAGTACACATGCGCGAAGCATGTCCTCCAGGGTTTGGATAGTTCTCTCTAACTGACCGTTTGTCTGAGGATGGTACGCCGTGCTCAAATGAACACGAGTGCCAAGTTCACGCTGTAAACTCTGCCAGAAATTAGAAGTAAACCGCGGATCGCGATCTGACACAATGGAACACGGTACCCCATGGCGCGACACCACTTCAGCAATATACAACTTTGCTAGCTTATCTAATGAAGTAGACTCGCTGATAGGCAGAAAATGAGCACTTTTAGTCAAACGGTCAACTATGACCCAAACTGCATCGTGCCCTCTGAGGGTTTTCGGCAACTTTGTCACGAAATCCATAGCAATATTATCCCATTTCCACTCCGGAATTTCAAGTTGCTGAAGATTACCGTATGGTTTCTGGTGCTCAGTCTTCACTTGCGCGCAGATCTGACACTTCTCCACGTAGGAGGCAATGTCTCGTTTTAAAGTAGGCCACCAGTACAAAGCTTTCAAATCATGGTACATTTTTGTGCTGCCCGGATGAACAGACAGTCGAGACTGGTGAGCCTCTTGCAGAATCAACTCACGATTTCCCCCGTACAGGGGCACCCAAACACGACACTGAAAAGTCTTTAGCCCACAGCTATCATCCGTAAGCAGATCTTTTTGCTTCCGCATCACTTCTGCTTTCAAGTTCTCGTCACGCAAGGCAACGGACTGTGCTTCCTTCAATCTTGCAAGGATATCAGGAACCACCACAAGTTTCATGAATTTCGCCTCAACTGATGAGCTTTTTCGACTAAGAGCATCTGCCACCACATTGGCCTTACCAGGGTGATAACGAATCTCGCAGTCATAATCTTTGATCAATTCGAGCCAACGCCGCTGCCTCATACTGAGCTCTTTCTGCGTAAACACGTATTGCATACTATTATGATCCGTACAGACCACACACTTGGTACCGTACAGATAATGCCGCCACAGCTTCAAAGCAAACACAACAGCAGCTAGCTCAAGATCATGTGTCGGATAGTTAACTTCATGTGGCTTTAACTGTCGAGTACACATATACTATCACTTTATCATGCTACATTAACACGCAGCCAAGCCCCGAATAAGAAGCATCACAATAGACGACGAAGTCATCAGACCCGTCGGGCAAAGAGATAATCGGAGCTTCACACAATAGCTGTTTCAAAGACTGAAACGCCTGTTCTTGCGCCTCAGACCACACTAAAGCAACGTCTTTCTGAGAAAGCTTAGTCAAGGGACCAGCAAGTTTAGAAAAATCACGGATAAACCGTCGATAATATCCAGCTAGGCCGAGAAAACTACGAACTTCAGAAGGAGTTCGGGGAACTCCCCAGTTCATCACTGCATCGACCTTCGCCGGACCCACTTTGACACCATCCCTGCAGATCACATGACCAAGAAAATACACTTCACGAAGCCAGAATTCGCACTTTGAAAACTTTGCATAAATCTTCTCTCGCTTGAGAGTCTCAAGAACTTGCCTCAAATGCAACTCGTGCTCAGCTTCACTTCGAGAATACACAAGAATATCGTCAATAAACACAATAACGGATTTATCCAAGAAAGGTCGACAAATCCTATTCATCAGATCCATAAACACAGTAGGCGCGTTGGTTAAGCAGAACGGCATAACCAAAAACTCATAGTGGCAATATCGAGTGTGGAAAGCAGTTTTAGGAATATCATCTTCACTAACCCGCATCTGATGGTAGCCAGAGCGAAGATCAATCTTAGAGAAGCAAGTCGCTCCCTGTAATTGATCGAACAAATTGTCAATACGTGGAAGAGGGTATTTATTCTTTACCGTTCGCTTATTCAGCTCCCGGTAATCGATACACATGCGCATTGTCATCCTTCTTTTTCACGAATAACACAGGAGCTCCCTATGGGGACGAACTCGAACGAACAAAGCCCTTGTCAAGTAACTCCTGTATTTGAGTCATCATTTCTCGCACCTCAGAAGGAGCAAGACGGTTTGGAGCTTTAGCTACAGGCGTAGCCCCTGGAACAAGATCAATCTTGTACTCTACATCTCTCACCGGCGGCAAACCCGGCAATTCGTCTGGAAACACCTCCGGATAATCTGACACTACCGGAATATCTTTGACCACTTGCTTTTCCAGTTTTGCATCAATCACGTAAGCTAGATAGCAATCGCAGCCTTTTAAACCGACTTTCTTGCTTTCATCAGAGAAACAAGAGGGATATCAGATTCTCGACGTTCCCCTCAAGCTATAGCACAAGACCGATCGGGTAAAGGAATCTTTACCATCTTTTTCGAACACAGAATCTCTGTGTTCAGACCACTGAGCCAATCCATGCCAACCACCGCAACAAAACCCGCAATTGGCTTGAGAAGAAAAGAGATAGGGAAACTATTCCCGTCCACATCGTGGTTAGCACAAAGAACACTATCCTTAACCGAAACTACCTTACCACTAGCAATTTAGACTTTAATCGGCTTAGATAACACAGACACAGGCAATTGCAGTTTATCACGAAAAGCCACAAATATAAAAGAATGTGTAGCTCCAGAATCAAATAACACACAAGCTGGAACAGAATTTACAAGAAAAGTACCAGTGATCACGTCTCCCGCAGCTTTGGCTTCTTCAGTTGTCATCTGAAAATCCCGACCCTTGGCGCGAGGAGCGCCATCTTTCTTTGGTCCAGCAGAAGACCCACCAGCTCCAGCCCTGGTATCACCCCTCTGTCTCATGGGGCACTCCGTAATCCTGTGCCCCGGCTTCTGATACTTAAAACACACGTTCTCTTTGAAAGAACATTCCGTAGCTGCATGCCATTTTTCGCCACACCGCATACACCTGGTAGTGGCCTTTGAGCAGTTGCCCGAATGGTAAGTACGGCACATAGAACACCAAGGATTATCAGACCTCGATTTCTTACTCGAATCATATTTTCCACCGGCAGCAGATTGCCCCTTTGAAGTACTAGACTTCGAATATTGCTTAAATTTTCGCTTCTGGCCCTCCACAGCCTGATCTCCCTTACACTGGCGACGATCACCATCAATCTGTCGGGCTATCTCAAACGCCAGATCCATAGAAACTGCAGCTCTCACATGAGCTCGATACTCCAGCGGTAGCATATTCATTAACTTCCGCATTTTCGCTTTCTCGTCAGTCACAAGAAGTGGTATAAACCTTACCTTATCAATGAAAGCATTGATAAGGTCCTCCACCGGTTTGTCCCCCTTACGGAGACTGTTAAACTCATCCTCTAGCCTCTCAAGATCATAGTCTGTGCAGTACTTTGCTTTCACTTTTTCACGGAACTGCTCCCAAGTCAGATCAGCGATCACATCTCTACTCAGCGTATCCTTCACGGAATCCCACCAATCCAGAGCTCGGCCTTTCAACATACGACCCGCATATTGGACCCGGTTGTCCTCTTCACAATCACAAGATTCAAACACTTGATCTGTCTCACGCAACCATCGGATAGTCTCTGAGGGATTATCACTACCCTCAAACACCTTCGGCCGGGAAGACATAAATTTCTTGTAAGAGCATTTCTCACGTTGCTTTCCCTTAACAGAATCCCTCAGTAGCTCCCTAGTCAAGCGAAGCTCCTCTTCGAGATGCAGAATATACGCCTCAGGATCTATTTCAGGCCTTGAGCCCTGAGTATCATGCCACGAAGACTCCTCCTCTATCTCTACGTGAGTACGAGAAGCCTCGTCCTCCATCTGTTTCAACGCTTCCTCAGTAGTAGCACGTCTCTCAGACATTTTTCACTCACTTTCTATACACAAGGGGCGAACACATTTAGTACACTTAATCACAAATTCCTAACACACAAGTTAGTTCACATTGAGCAGTAAACACATAACGCCCACACTCAGCCCCAATTACCCCACTAGGAACACTTAACGATAGTCAAGCCCGAGTTTGAGATCGAATACTCTCGCAAGTACTCACTTCCCTCAAACTTAGGCTCTGATACCTAAATGTAACACTGGGTTTCACAAGCTTAAAATTAGCGTAAATTAAAACTTTATTTACACAAATTGTTTGCAGCGGAACAAACCACTGATTACATATTAAGTACTGTTTATCGACTTGGCGATGAAAAACAACCAATCAAGCCAAGTCCCAAAATAAACCAGTGTTACCACTACGTACTGACCATCGCCACAAGTACCAGAGTTAACTACAAGTGTTCCAAAAGATATGTACATAATAACACTACCCACAGCAACCCACCTCGCCAGGCAACCTGATCATTAACCTGCAAAAAGGTAAATATCACGAAACATTAGCTACACTAGCTAGTGAGTACAGGTATCACATAAGCACCAATAAGCATGCTATCACATCACAGTATGGCACACAATGCTAAGCTATCACATAGCGGTGTGCCGACATGTCAATGGGATCATATCTTGCGAGGTAGCTATCCTAGCTCAATGATCCAAGCTGGGGAATCAGTCACAACCAACCGCATCGGTGGGGGAGCGAAGAACAGCCCACCATCATGTTTGAGCCACTAGGACTCCATTTGGATCTGATCATAGACCAAGATCCTCCCTGTATGTCGAGGAACGGCGGCCTGCAGAACCCTCTGGGATCCGGAATTGGCCATCGAATCCCATAGAACCGGAATTTACCGTCGAGTACCGTTGATCCCAAAAAACACTCAAGGATCCAGCCGCGTTAGCAAGCTGACCTCAACCCCTGCGTCTGCACGGACATGAATCATAAACACGTTTGACCCATAGGGTCCACAGTACGCATGCGTATCACATATCACAATTTATATCACATGGTATCACTTATAACACTAGGTCACTGTATCACTATGTCACTGTATCACTATATCACTGTATCACTATATCACGTCATACCTCGCGCGTTCACATATATACACATGGCACATATCACTGGCACACAATAGCCCTACTTAGTGAGTCTCATGGGAAACCGGTACTCACCTCGATATCACATAAGGCAGAAATGAAATCGGGAATCCCAAGAATCCTCAGAGTCGTCCGATTCACCTAACACATTACGTTCAAGCTTGGTTATCACTAACACATAGCACACATAGGTTAAAACACAAGTTACACAAGCTGTTAGCACAGAACAGTCTCCTACGGCCGCAGAGGACATGTCTTACGGCCGTAAGACACATATCAAACCCTCCCTACGGCCGTAGGGATAATTCCCTACGCCCGCAGAGTTTCTTTCCAATGAATCATGCTCTACGACCGTAAGTTACGTACCTACGCCCGCAGACCTTTTCCCATCATCCGTAGACGGTAAATCACACAAAAACACATCCTACGGCCGCAGAAACCCTGCCTACGGCCGCAGAAGACACAAAAGGCCTCCTACGGCCGTAGGGACAATGTCCTACACCCGTAGGAAGTACCTGCACAGCAAGTCTTCGTCCCTGTTTCATACAGTTGCTGTAATACACGATTTTGACACCAAAAACTCGATTGAAACCATTTCCAACCGTTTATACACATAACTCGACATCAAGGGAAGCTTAGAGACACACTTAAACACAACAACTAACACAAATACACACCAAACACCACCAAAATGGTGTTTCTTGTTCATGAACACAAAACTAGGTTTTTACATGGAAACACTTACAAGAAGATGAAGAACCAGCAGGTTTAGCACTTGAATTAGTTACAGAACCTCCTTGCAACAGATTAAACTTTGATTTCTTTCAAAATCCTCCAAAGTTGAGAGTGTTTGTGTGTTTGTACGTATCTTAGTATATGTGTGTGTGTTTTGTGTGAAACCAGGGGATAAGGGTGAAGAAACTGACCCTGGATGTTTAATTTAGACAAAGGGTATTTTGTTCTCCTTTCCAACTTACAACTTAACACACACCATCCTGTTTTAACTAAAGAGGATATCTATGGAATCATTACACGAAACCGTATAACACGACATCACTTTTAGACATGTTTGACACTTTCACATAATCACATAATTAACAAATAATAAGTTAGTCACTTTAAAATAGTCACTTAAAGTCAACGTACAAGCTTTTAAACACTAGGTACAAGTCACTACTGCTAGGCCCATTTACAGGGTGTTACATTCTTCGAGCAGAAAAGTTTCGAAAAAGTATTTTTAATTTCTTTAAAACATGTCGTTAAGAAAAAATAAAATTTTTGTACATTTCATGTTTATACAAAACCATACTTTCTGATAATTAATTATAAAAATGATTTCTCCCGATGCAATGACGCCTGCACAAAATACAACTTCTTATATAACAATATTTAAAAGCTTTTTAAGCAAAAAAATCATGAGGAGAAATGAGAAAAAGAACAACTAAGATTACTAATTAAGGCAAAAACAAGCAGGGTAACATTTGAAATGTGTATAAAAAATAAATACATATCTACTTTTCTAATTATCTGTTTGTTACAATTTCTTTGATGTATTATGACATTTCACCCATGAATGTGTAATAGACCATACAAAAAAAATTCAAAACTACAAGTGAGTGTGAAACAATGTAAATCATGACCTGAGAATATTACACTTAAGAAAATGAATTCAACAACATAGTAGAATTGTTTCTACAAATTAAGGAAATGTCTTAATAAACTATAGTCTTCTGCTATATGCTACATCGCCTGCCACATGTTAACTTATCGGCAAAAATAATTTTCATTTTTACTTTCACTTTGATTAAGTTTACATTTTCGAACTTTTATAATAGTAATATTTTTTAGTAATATATGATCATTTAATACTATTGTTTATAAATAGTTTATTTACTTTGGTCACTTTCCACAACTTAACTAAGCCATTAACATACATTAAAATTTTCATATATATCATATATAATATGTTTAATTATTTATAAAATACATACCTACACATATAAAAAAATGTACCTTTACAGAAAATATAATCACAATAACTTCATTTTATACTACCATGTAATTTCGAATAGTCTTACACTTATGATTATTCGAAAAATAGTGACCAATGATTTTAACTTGATTACAATAACGAATTTTGTTTATTGGAAATAATCATAACGATAGTCCATCTTTACTACACTCTATTTTGAAAGAATGTGTTGTAATTGTTTAAATACGAATTGTAAGGGTCTCAAAAATACAAAGTTACTATTCCTCGACCCTAACTTTATTATAAAACTTATCTATATATTGTTTTAACTTAAAACCCTTTTCATCCTATGTGACATCTCCTTTAAGTTGTTTTTTTCCTAATTAAAGTGAATTAGTAAGAAAGGTTTGATGATGTTGTTGGGATTTCTAGGGCAAGCAGCGGAAACAAAGTACAACAAATAAAGCCCAATGTACAAGCCATCAAAGCACAAAATCGAAATCCCACAAATGGACCAAACTCTATGTACAAGAAATGCAACATGTAAGAAGGAAAGAGGGTTATACCTTTCTCCTTAGCTCCAGAAATCTTCTTGTCTCGTGGTGGTGATGCTCCAAGAACTAAACACGGATCAACTATTGAAGTATACCCCGGTAACACGCCAACCTCGAGTGCTAGCTCGCCTCTATGGTACTTCAACTAGAATACCACTTCTGGAACAGTCACTTGTGAGACAAAATCGGGAACAACCTCTCTTGAACTCTCTCTTGATCTATTTTTGCACCAAAGAGAGGTATTATGTGTGTTTTTCCTTAGAGAGAAAAAGATAGAGGCATTAGAGTGAGTCTCAACACTCTCCAGACCCCAATATCACTTTTAAAACCAGCCAAAGTGGAATACACAAGTCACACATCGATTGGCCAGCTTGGGAGGTGATTTGACAAAATGCACAAGCAGGGTTAGCGGCGCTAACCATTAAGAGTTAGCGGCGCTAACCTCTTAAGGATAGTTGCGCTATCGCGGCCTGTCAGTGATATGACACAAAGTACATACAGCCGTAGTGGCGCTAACTCTTGCGGGTTAGCGGCGCTAACCCCTTAATGTTAGCGGCGCTAACGCGGCCTGCGATATCAACTTTTGTCTTTTGTCATATTTGGTCCCTTAACTTTAGTTGCTGTCAGGTTAGTCCCCGGTGTATGACCCAATAGGCCCATACATCATTAGCAGCGGTCAATATGGTGTACGTGCATTAGTGGGTATATTTCTAACAAACTCCCACTTGCACATAATGCACCGTACCCATGTAACCACAGACAAAGAGCGGCCTCTAGCAAAGCATTGATGCCCCCAAGTCAGTATGGGTTCCGCTTCTTTGCAGAAAACCATAACCTACAAAAGAACGTAGATGTCCTATAGATAAGTGATCAAACATCCTTTTGTTCGCAATATCCTTGTGTTGGTGCATATTTGTGAATCCCTAGTTCGTATCAATAAAGTATATTCATGTTTATTAATTCAAATGTGTTTTGATTAATGGTTTGCATGTTTATACATTCTTAGTGACTCTTTGTGATGATCTTAAGCTTACAAGTACTTAATCATGTGTTGATGTGAGTTTGGAAGTTTAAGTGTGTGTGAAAGTTCTTCACGTGCGTGATGTGTTCACTGCGTGTGTGGTGAATTCACTACGTGCGTAGTGAAGGTCAACTCGCACGTAGTGATTAGGTCGGTTAAAATGAAATTAATTATTATTAAACTAACCAGTACGTGCGTACTGGACACACTTCGTACGAAGTGTGATACATTACGTGCGTAGTGATTTAATTACTCTATAAATAGAGCTTAACCCCGCATTAGCGTGGGTAATCGGGAATCGACGAATCTACGAGTAACCTACGAATCAATCGAATAATCAACCGGGAGCCTTCGTAATCGACCTTATCCGACCTAAGCATTACTAAATCGTGACTTTAAACCTCGTAAACGAATACTGTGTGTTTAATCCGAATCCAAGGGCAGCCTTAAGCATCTCTGTGTGAGTTCTTAGAGTTTGTTCTTGCTTCTACTCTGTGTGTTTCTTATTGTTACTGTGTGCCGGACACCTAAGCAGATCTTAGAATCCTTAGGAGGTTTGGGAAATAGAAATTCCGCACTATTTCTCATCCTAGATCAGTCCTAGCATTAGGGTGTTTTAGTTTAGTTTAGAACCCCGTCCCCCAGCCGGTCCTACAAAGGGGTATCAGAGCCTTGTGCTTTGATTGATCACTTTTCCTTTAGGATTTCGTGATCTAGGTGTCGATTAGGCCTGTGTGTTTGTCCTTTTCATCGTTTTTAATCGGTTAGTAGGTCGAAAATAGGTCGTTTTGCGTTAAAAAGGATCGGTTTTTACGTCAACAGCTAGCTTTTTAACCGTGCGTAGTGAGCTTTCAGTGCGTGTGTAGTAATCTTAGTACGTGCGTAGTGTGTCGTAGATCTTCTAGACTCTTCGATTGACTGTGTGTTCATTCCGTGCGTAGTAGGTCCTCAACGCGTGCGTGGTGTGTCCACTTCGTGCGAGTTGAGTCTGTGTGGTTTACTTTGTCTTTAAAAAATTATTTTGTTGCTTCGTGCGTACCATCTTCACTCCGTGCGTCCTAGATTCAGTTCGTGCGTGGTAGAGTTCCAGTTCGTACGTAGTAACGTCTGTGTGTCTTCGTTTCAGTTTGCATTGAGTATTACCCACTACGTGCGTATTGTGTCCTGTCCGTGCGTAGTACTGTGTGGTCCGTACGTAGTGCTGTGTGTTCGTGCGAAGTGCCTTGCCACTCTGTGCGTATTGAATCTGTGTGTCCTAAAATCCTAATTTCAGTCTGTGTGTTCTCAGCTCTTGATTACTGAAATGGCTTCAAAACAAACAACCGTTTTAAACAACTTATTATTAGACAGTGAAATGGGGAGTGCCAATAAAGTACCTAAACTGTTGACCATGGAAGACTATCCTATGTGGAAGCCCAGGTTCGAAATTTTCCTCGATGGCCTTGACTGTAGACTTCGGAGGGCAATAAACACCGATTATATGGTTCCCAAGGGGGAGGGAAATATTGAAACCCCCTATGATGGAATGACTGTTGAACAGAAGAGCAGTCATGATGCAGAGAAGAAGGCCTATGCTCAGTTAATCCAGGCGATTCCTAATGAGATCTTCCATCAATTTAGAAGATATAAAACTTCTCACAGCCTGTGGAGAGCACTAGAGAAGAGAAATGAGGGAAATGCCGCCCTCAAGGAATTGAAAGCAAGTCAATTGAGAAAGGAATTAGATCATTTCATGGCTACTAGAGATGAAAAAATTTCTTCTCTCATTACAAGATATAATCATCTTCTTAGTGAACTGGACAGTCTGGGTGTTACTGTTCCAGAGAAGCAGCAGGTGGAAATTTTGGCAAAAGCCTTGCCCAAGAGCTGGCGGCCATATATTATGATATTGAAGAATAGTGGTGGTTTTGACGGGTTGGATCTAAATGATTTCATCACCAAGTTGAAAGAGCAAGAGCAGGAGGAACAAAATTTGGATTCCATGTCCAGTTTTCAACAAAATCCCTCTCTCTACTACTCTGGAACACCTGTATCGTCATCCACTTCTTCAAATGCCCCATTACAATCTGCCTATGTGAGTAATGTAAATGATTCTGGCAGATCTACACCTGAAGCTTCATCTTCTGGGCCATCCTATACTGTGTCTACTTCTGGATTCAATGTCGAGCATTTCAAACATGGCAGCACTGAAGAAGTTAAGGAGCATATGGGGATGCTTAGTGCATTGGTCACCTCATATGATGATCTGCTCAAGGGAAAGATTGGGAACGCCTATCTGACCCAGGAAGACTATGACCAAATTGACAACGATGAGATGGAACGTCAAGATATCTTATGGTCATATGCCAACCTGGTAAGAAGAGCCAAAGCCTTAGTGAAGAGAACAGGGAAGCAGATATCAGCAACAAAGGATACCAAACTTGGTTTTGATAAGTCTGCTGTAACATGCTATAACTGTGGGGAAAAAGGCCATTTCGCGAGAGAATGTGATAAGCCAAAGAGTGTGGGACCAAGGTATCCGTTCAAAACCAGTCCTGGCAGCAGATCATCTTCCACTACAACCATAAAGTCTGAATCAACTCCAACACCGGCTAAGGCAATGGCAGTTGTTCAAAAGGACGAGGGAATTGACTGGTCAGTACAATTTGGGAATGATGGTGCTGATATTAATGTGGCAAATGTTCATGTGTTGAACGAAGATTCTCAATCCGAGACAGAAAGTTACTCAAGTGAGGAAGAATCAATTGCCAGCATTGATGATGAACCAGCCTCGGTTCCAGCTGCAGAAAAGACACCAGTGAAAGTTCGTGCCAATGAGTCAAACCAAAAGGTGTGCAGTTGTGGTCAATCATCCGAGGAAAAGGTATGTACTTTTGGCTTACCTTGTGGTTCTTGTAATGATTATGTAAAACAGATAGTGTTCCTAAAGTCTACAATTTCAGAGCTCACATCTAAGTTAGATAAAAACCTGTTGATAAAAGAAAGAGAAAAACAGTTGAAAGAAAAGAATGAAAGTTTAGGCAAACAGGTGCATGAACTAGGTGTGGCTCTGTTAAATAAACAGGATGCTATAGTGTTTTACATAAATGAGATTGATAAGCTGAAACGAGACCTTGCTACTTCAAAGGTCGATTATGAGACTCGGAGTCAAAAACTCAAAAGTTATTCCACGTCTTCTTACTTATTTGAGTACATAATCGATCAGAGAGGTCAAGGTACTGATTCAGAAAAGAACAAGAAGTTATACTCTAAATGTCCACAACCAGTGTTAAATCAACTGGTGAATGATGATGTTCACTCTGAATCTGACCCACTACTCACAAAGGTTGATGAATCTTCTGCATCAACCCCAAAAGAGGATTTAAAGTTAGACGATAATGTGGGTGAGCCTCAGAATATTGAGGTTCAGCAAGAAGAAATTAAAAAGGCTGAACCAGGCATAAGAGAACTGTTGGCAAATTCTAATGTGAAAGATCCGTTGATGCATCGTATCCGCGATGCCCTTCGGAAATTTGAAAAGGAGGGTGTCAAGTCTCCTGATACCCGTCCGTACCAAGAGGTCAAACTATTACCCAAACATCAAGGGTTAGGGTATCGATCTCAAAGGATGTCGAAAGGTTCTGTAAAGCCTTATCCAGACAGGATTTGCTATGTGTGCAGGAGACCTGGTCACCTCAGTTATGAGTGTGATCAGCAGCCACATCAGCACTGTAACAGGAAAGTTGAGACTTTTCAAAAGAATAAAACGTTTAATAAAAACAATCAAAACTCAACTCTTCCAGTTCAGCATCAAAGGACAAACGGGGATACCATAAGAAAATCTAAAAACCCCGAAGTTGTTAGCAAAAGAAAATCTTCGCTCAGTCAGAATTCTAAGTGGACTAACAAACTGTGTGTTCAAATGCCTAAGGATTCGAGTGACAGGTTCAACAATACTGGTGAGAAAACTGGAACTTGGATGAAACTTCCAGTGATTGGAGAAGACGGGAAACCCATGACCATTCGGGCTTGGGTTCCTAATGCTTTCTAATTCTTTCTTCTATGTGAAGGGTGTCAACCGCTATCATCAAGTGTGAGGTATTTGTGACTGTGTGTCTATCTTCTGTGTGATTAAACTGTTCGTTTGTCTTTCAGTTTATTTTCTGTGTGTCTTTGCGTTTCTATTTTCTTAGGTTTTAGTTTCTTTGGTATTTTAGGGGGAGATAGTTCAGAAAACTTAGAAAATACAAAAAAATCAGAAAACTTAGAAAATACAAAAAAAAAAAAAAAAAAAAAAAAAAAAAGGGGGAGAAGTTGATCAAACCTAGATGGAGAGTGATGGCACACTGGTTCTCAATACAAAGTATGTCTAGTAAAATTAGGACTGAAAGCATGCACATATTCTTGAGAAAACTGTCTGAAAATTTGAGTCAAATCAGATAAGAAACAGATAGTGTGTAAGACATATAAGGAAAGTCTAGACTGATAAATGGTTATGCATGTGAAAATAAATCATAGATTTAAGCTATCGAGACATTCCAAGTCTATAAGTCAATAACAGTTGAGACTAACTAAGTCTGGTGCACACACCTACTACCATGCCAAATGTGTTAGATGACATTGAGCTAAATGTAAAAGAGGGTGAAAAATTGACCCCAATTTTGAGAATGTCAAAAGAAATAGATACATTGATCTATCAATGTTGAATTGTCAAAGAGCATAAAATGCAGTGACAAAGGCTACATTGATCTATTAGTGTTGAATTGTCAAAGAGCATAAAATGCATTAACAAAAGCTCAGCAAGAAAAATGTCTAGAGAGGTGAAAAATCGACCTCCATGTCAAAGAGCATAAAATGCGTTGACAAATTAACATATCACATAAGCATGGTGGTTTTGGTAATTAAGTTGTGCAACCTACTGAGTGAATCAAGATACTGTGAGACTTTGAAAGAGATAGTCTTAATCATGTATCCAGTCTAGACAATCTGAAAATGTTGAAACAAAATCTGTTATTGTCTGAAGCTAGATAGGTTGACAGACAGAGTTTAAGAGAATATGTTTATGCCCAAGGTTCTGAAATGAATGATTACTGAGTATAGATGAGTTAGTACTGACTCCATACTGGAACCTTCTCACAAAAAGATTAATTTTCAGTAATTTAATTTCTGCAATTTCTTTTGTTTTGGTTATTCTGCTCTTTAGATTTTATTTAGTTCATAGTTTACATTCGCATTTATTTTCCTTTATTTTCAGAAAAATACAAAAAGAGTTCTAGTATGTTCTTAATCATTCTTAGTGTTTTGATTAGGGGGAATTTGTTCTGTTTACATTTCCTTCATCTCACTTTGATGTGTTTTGCTTAAATGTTTATAAGTGATCTTGAAGTTACTGACAGTTTATTGCTGAGTGCAGTACTAATAGTAATTAAGGTTCACAGATGAGAAACTCATTACATGCGAGATGGAACCCCACTAAGCACGAGTTACAGCTCACATCGTGCGTAGTGCAGGTAAGGGCATGACGAAAGGTATTCGTTTTGCATTTTGCTGTGTGCATTTTGCTTTGTGCATTTTACTTTGTGGAATTTTTGCTTAGTGCAATGGTTATTGATAGAACTAGGTCTTAGGGGGAGTTTGTTGGTGCATATTTGTGAATCCCTAGTTCGTATCAATAAAGTATATTCATGTTTATTAATTCAAATGTGTTTTGATTAATGATTTGCATGTTTATACATTCTTAGTGACTCTTTGTGATGATCTTAAGCTTACAAGTACTTAATCATGTGTTGATGTGAGTTTGGAAGTTTAAGTGTGTGTGAAAGTTCATCACGTGCGTGATGTGTTCACTGCGTGCGTGGTGAATTCACTACGTGCGTAGTGAAGGTCAACTCGCACGTAGTGATTAGATCGGTTAAAATGAAATTAATTATTATTAAACTAACCAGTACGTGCGTACTGGACACACTTCGTACGAAGTGTGATACATTACGTGCGTAGTGATTTAATTACTCTATAAATAGAGCTTAACCCCGCATTAGCGTGGGTAATCGGGAATCGACGAATCTACGAGTAACCTACGAATCAATCGAATAATCAACCGGGAGCCTTCGTAATCGACCTTATCCGACCTAAGCATTACTAAATCATGACTTTAAACCTCGTAAACGAATACTGTGTGTTTAATCCGAATCCAAGGGAAGCCTTAAGCATCTCTGTGTGAGTTCTTAGAGTTTGTTCTTGCTTCTACTCTGTGTGTTTCTTAGTGTTACTGTGTGCTGGACACCTAAGCAGATCTTAGAATCCTTAGGAGGTTTGGGAAATAGAAATTCCGCACTATTTCTCATCCTAGATCAGTCCTAGCATTAGGGTGTTTTAGTTTAGTTTAGAACCCCGTCCCCCAGCCGGTCCTACACCTTGTGAACACGAGACATGGATTAATATGTCAATCTCCAGATCGTTCACGATTATGTTTCTCGATCTTGATTGGTGGTGACCAAAATTTAAGGACATATCTGATTCTCAATCAATATTCCTTTGCTCATGGCAATGCTAGTTTTGGTGTCAGCTCCCAATCATCGAGGGGCCCAGGGATATCTCTCATATCAGAGGAACAAATTCCATTGACTGTACAATCCCATAGCGTGAATCTTATCTTACTTAACTATTCCCTTTATAATAGCCAGTTACGAACTACGTTTTGAAATAACTAAAGTAAGAAGGATTCATGCTATAGCAATTCATACATCTCAGGTCGAAGGACGTAATGATATAACCATCCCGAGTTACTTGTGACCATGATCCATGAAGTGAACTCAGGTGTGGGTCTTCCAATCACTTGAAACTCCTTTCAAGCACAGGTTACTGTTGCGTTTCATGCATTCAATCCTTGATCAATGCACAACCAACACCTAACCTCAACCTTAATTCAAACTTCCTTCCCTTGAAGAATGACTGACTGTGGAAATTTAGAATGTATAAACATTCTGGGAAGTGGTTAAACATGCTAAGATGGAACACAGTAAAGACCAATGAAGGTAACCGCATCATGCGTAAACATAGTCTTCACTATATATCGATACAATCATCAGTTAGCAGTACTGCTTACAGTTCCCAAAGCTAATTTGTAAATCAAACATTTACCAAAACGATATTTAAGCCTAGTCATTAGCATGAACAATGCTATTATACCTAGTATGAAATTCATCACTAGTATTTGACAACGGCTTAATTATTGGATCATTTACGCAATATCCCTTTGTACTCTTTTGTATTCTCTTTATTAAACCACTTGCATAGTGTTTATCAAAGAGATAATACACAAGGTTATCATAGTCGTCATATCCTCAATGTTACCGAAGTCTACAATAGGATTAATGACACTCATGATTATTAGAGTCGACATACCCTCAATGTAACCGAAGTTCACAATAGGGTCACTGACACTCACGTATATTAGAGTCGACATACCCTTAATGTTACCGAAGTACACAATAGGGTCAATGACACTCATTTTAATGTCGTATCTACACCACATATTTAAATATAATCACAACTTCGATTAAAATCGACAGTTTTATTAGTACAGATTGACTTGCAGTAAAACTTACTCAAGACAACTCTATTTTCGTCGAACATCAAGAACATACTTCAGTATTTCTTGAATTTAGAATCCACTTTACTTGATATTCATATTTGTACTCGAAGAACAATAATTCCATCAATAGGTTGAAAACAACCCTAAATTAGGACATTATTTTCATTTGAGTATATTTTACTAGGAACACATAAAGCTCCCACTAGCCCTGACAAAAGTATCTGGCTTAATCTATGCTTTCTAAAAAACTCATTCCTTTGACTTTCTCGTAAAGCAAGATTACATCCATAAGATGCAAGTTTTGTCGACTTCATTCATGGACACAACTTGGATATAGTGGATATGTAAGACCTCGGAACATGCTTCAAAACATTTCCTCAACTTAATTCTGTGAAGGATCTAGGTCTTCTTATTTCCATGTGAACTTACTTGTTTCTCCAAAGCGACAACAATATTTCACATAATCCAGACCTAATCTGGATATTATGGATGTGTGAGACCCTCGGAAAGTGCCTCAAGCATTTCCTCAACTTAATCCTGTGAAGGATATAGGTCTCTTACGTCCATGTGAACTAACTTGTTTCCACAAGGTGACAACAATATTTCACTTTATCCAAGTCATCTTCAACATAGCCACTAGAACATGTTTCCATATAATCAAAATGAAACACTCAGTCTCTAGTCGGTATTTGAAGTTGTCTATTATTGCATATATGTTAGTCCCTCCACCCTTCTTGGATTACACCTTTGGTGTGGGATTAACCCAAGTCAAGTACTTGGATGTAGCAAATGGGTTACATCTTATGTATACCATTCCCTTCTTATATTCACTAGTGAACTATGGGCCCACTATGTTTCCGATGAATGGTGACCACACAATGATTCACCATCAAGCTGCTGTTACTAAAATATGACAACCTCATATCTAAACAGCCTTCTTGATTTCCATCAGATTTAAAGAAGCAATGGATATTGTCAGGTTTTACCAGCATCTCTATGCTAATTACATGCTAGTGTCAACATTAGGTCTCTTATTTAAGTTTTACATTCTTTCACTGGAATGCTTTTGGA
Source organism: Pulicaria dysenterica (assembly GCA_947179395.2). Lineage (NCBI taxonomy): Eukaryota > Viridiplantae > Streptophyta > Magnoliopsida > Asterales > Asteraceae > Pulicaria > Pulicaria dysenterica. The sequence goes on along the minus strand of OX359293.1, from coordinate 43,754,731 downwards.
TATTGTCTTCTCCCTTTTGAGCAACCAAACAGGGTTCCCATAAAGTTTCAAGAAACAACTATCCACAACTAAGTTGAACTACTTAAATATATAAGCATCAATTTATAATTCATCCATCTCCCACTGAATGTAGACTGGATAATTTTAAGTTATGAGATTGACAAGCAAAGGACTCTTTCTAGTCAAATCTCATTGGATGCTTAGGTGACCATCATGTTAGGTTTTAGATTTAGGACGTGGTTCATAAAATTAATGTATACCAATCACATTGAATATATGTTTAAGGCCTGCCTTTTACCAGATCATCTTCAAAGATATCCGGTTTTCTTAAATGTGACACCATGTACAAATGTGTCTCTTAGAGAAAACGAAATATGGGTTAAACCCATGTTCCATTTCATATTTAAACCAAATATAGATAAGAAAACTTAGCATCTTGTCTGGATCTAAGAATTTATATCTATATGCCCTTTTGATTCTTAATTTTTCTCAGGTTAGTTCCGAACACCTCTAGGTTTCAGACACAAACCTTTTATCTAGTTAAACATTCTCCCAACAACTATCATAAAGATGGTGATGGAGAATTTTACTAGTGTCACTCTATATGGCATACTTGAACGGATTATCCACACAAGTGTGATCAAAATCCAACAACTCATAATCCCTCCTACCAACACTGGTGAAGGATTCCTTAATCATCCTAGTCCAATAAACAATATTTATATCTTTCATTTAGCCCGAGGCTAAAGATTTACAAAAATCCTAACCACATGGATCTAAGCGATGTAAAAGTTGTTTACTTGGTCAAGTTTGATTATGCCATAGAGCTAACGTATCCAAACCACTTTTGGATCTAAGAATCAATTATTCATGATTGCCTTATTACTTATAACGGGTCTTTATGTATGCTATGATATGGATAAGTTTTGATAAAACATCTCAAAAACAATTTTTCAAAATGTTTCAATTCCAAGCCATATCCATCGTCATCAAATGTGTATTTGAGCACCATAAATGGTCAAAAATAACACATAAGCATTGACATGGATCGAATTTGAAATGAAACCATCAAGCTGAAAAATCTTTTCATAAAAATACAATAGTCAAAATACATCCATCATCTTCAAAAGAACATACAATAAAGCAAGTCTTGCCACGCAGGGCATAAATACAAAAGTAATAATTAATCCGGAAAAAATGGCGAGACTAACACTCCCAATACTCTTGTATAGGACAATCAACATGGTTTCCTCTTCAGAGATCCGGTTCTTCAAGCTCTTCCTTCTTGCAACGAACAGACCTACACTTTGTAACAAAAATAAATTTGTGACAAACGTGAGTCTTATAGCTCGGGTAAACAACCCAGCTTATTAAGGAATAGCAATGAAGTATAATCATGAATGTACCTCAAGTAGGAAAATTAACTCTCTCTTTTCTGAGAAGTTTTATATCCTCTTGGCACGAAGGGCAGGCATAACGGCCCCAATCCCCAAATCATCCGCAGAAGTAGCAAACCACCCCTTGTTGAGTCTCCTTAGGCACATCATCAATGTCCATAGACTCAAAACTTGAAGCAAGCTTGGATATTACAACTTCTTTTGATGGGATCGATTTCTTCTTCTTCATAATATGTTGTTCCTTAGAACCAAGAACAGGAGTGGAGGAGGTTGATTTATGCTTGGACATGTTAGATTCTACATCCTTCAACATTCCATGCAATTCATCTATAGATATTTCCTTCCCATGCATATGATAGTCTTTTACAAACTGTTCGTATGATGTGGGCAGAGACTGAAGTATGAAATTCACACTGAGCTCCCTCCCTATAGGAAATCCTAGCCTCTCCATTTGGTCCATGTATGATTTCATCTTCAAAACATGGGCACTTACACTCCCGCATTCCCGCATCTTGCAATCGGCTACACTTTTAACACACTCATAATGTTCTTGCCTAACTTGTTGTTGGAATTTATCCTTCAGCTTGTTAATCATGTCATACACAGTCATGTGCTCAAATTGCTTTCGCAGTCCCGAGCTCATACTTGATAACATGAGACAAGCAACATCGTGTGTATCCTGAACACGCTTTTCTTATGCGTATCGGATAGTCCATGCCGCATCGATAGCAGGTGGTTCAGGAAGGGGTTCCTCAAGGATGTGCAACTTAGACTAGGCACGTAGGACAATCCTCAATTGCCTAAGCCAGTCAACAAAGTTCACTCCCGTCAGTTTCTCCCTTTTTAGGAACATGCGAAGTGAAAAGCTCGACGTGGTATAGTTATGATTCTACATCCTATATTTAAAGAGAGTACGCGAATTAGTTAGTTTGATTTAATCCTCGTTAAAATAATTACCCATATTCTCTAGAAAAAAAAATTTAACAAGGGCTAAGAATCATATTTCACTCCAATTCATGACGGGGTTACCGCGGATCACTTCATGGAGCTATTTAGGCAAATAACTATTTTACCAATTGCAATCTCTATTGCAACTCTTAGACACTTGCGGGATCCTACGACAACCATCGGTCGTTTGGCATGTTTGATCCCTACTTGCACCAATTCCAAATTAAAATTCTTGTTTGACTCGTGCTAAGCTCGACAATCACTCAAGGATTTTGATTTGCAATTGTAAATCATCCAACAAGATACACGGTGACACCTCGACAACTACCGGCTCGTGCTAAGCTCGACAACCGATAATTTCAAGATACCACACTCAACTTCCACACAGATCCACATGGAATAACTCGTGCTAAGCTCGACAATCACTCCATGTTTCACTAGATTCGGGTGGTGTCATCTTTTGGATGGCGCAAGATTTACATTTTATGAAAACGGGCTTTTGTTTCCGGCTTGGTTACAGATTAACTTGTTTAGTGACAAAACCTATTTTCACTAGGCGGGTTAATCTTGTATGTGAGCACGCGCGAGAGTTGTAAACCATTTTTATCAAATCTCTTGTGATTTTATTAATTTCGAAAAATTATCTAGCATGCGAATCCTAAGCAAACCATGCAAGAATTATAAAATCACATCACACACATATAAACGAAATAAATTGGTAACCCTTGCCAAAATACATATGCGTTCTTCCCGTGAGCCAAAACGGGTAGAACATGGTCAATCTAAGGGACAAAAGGACTCCGATGCGAGCTCCCACTAGAACCGCCATCTCCATTGGATTTCACCGGCTTCTATGGTCATCCTCCATCTCCTTTTGACTCCTTTTATGTGTCTTCATCCAAAATTTACAATACATACAAATACAAAATAAATGGCATACAAGCCACAATTTTCCTATTTTATCTATTACAAATTACACGGATGAATAAAATGGCATGCAAGCCACAATATTATTACAAACAAATCTGAATTAATAAATATTACAGCCCATTTGTGATTTAAAATCACCAAATTGCAACAAACACACAAAGTCAACCACAAGGTCAAAGGAAAGGTTTACCAATTTCAAATCAACCACATACAACCAAACATACAAAATGGTAACTAAATTACCAAATAATAATCTGGAACAATTTTCCAGAATCACAAAAAGACCAAAAATTCCCGAGATCAAAACTGTTTTTAACATGAAACCAAAAACTGATACAGCGCGGTTAGCGCCGCTAACCCCGGTTCGACAGAAAACAAACATTTTGATTTCGGGGTTTTTCAGGCCACCATGTGCAAATCTAACATAGAGGTGGCTCTGATACCACTGTTAGGATTTCTAGGGCAAGCAGAGGAAGCAAAGTACAACAAATAAAGCCCAATGTACAAGCCATCAAAGCACAAAATCGAAATCCCACAAATGGACCAAACTCTATGTACAAGAAATGCAACATGTAAGAAGGAAATAGGGTTATACCTTTCTCCTTAGCTCCAGAAATCTTCTTGTCTCGTGGTGGTGATGCTCCAAGAACTAAACACGGATCAACTATTGAAGTATACCCCGGTAACACGCCAACCTCGAGTGCTAGCTCACCTCTATGGTACTTCAACTAGAATACCACTTCTGGAAAAGCCACTTGTAAGACCAAATCTGGAACAACCTCTCTTGAACTCTCTCTTGATCTATTTTTGCACCAAAGAGATGTATTAAGTGTGTTTTTCCTTAGACAGAAAAAGAGAGACGCGTTAGAGTGAGTCTTAACACTCTCCAGACCCCAATATCACTTCTAAAACCGGCCAAAGTGGAATACACAAGTCACACATCGATTGGCCAGCTTGGGAGGTGATTTGACAAAAGGCACATGCAGGGTTAGCGGCGCTAACCATTAAGAGTTAGCAGCGCTAACCTCTTAAGGATACAGGCGCTATCGCGGCCTGTCAGTGAAATGACACAAAGTACATGCAGCCGTAGCGGCGCTAACTCTTGCGGGTTAGCGGCGCTAACCCCTTAATGTTAGGGGCGCTATCGCGGCCTGCGATGTCAACTTTTGTCTTTTGTCATATTTGGTCCCTTAACTTTAGTTGATGTCAGGTTAGTCCCCAGTGTATGACCCAATAGGCCCATACATCATCAGCAACGGTCGATATGGCGTACGTGCATTAGTGGGCATATTTCTAACAGATGTGACAATTTTTAGGAATTGAGGTTTTTATTATTTGTAGAATTGACCTAAATGCTTGAGTTGGTTTTTGCTTTCTTTTATGGAACTTTATTAAAAAAGTAACTAATGAAATTAATACCACGTTTATTGACAAAGTTATTGTAAGTTATATATTAATATAATACACTTAAAATATATATGTAACTACAAAAGGTTATTAGACATTAATGCTGATGATTACTCTTAAATAACGAGTACAACCTATCATAAGTTTGTTATTACAGTACAACACAACACCCTCTTTTGTGTCACACAAATCCGTGGGAAAAGGATGTTTCTCTCGGATTTCCCATGGAATCTACTAAAGCTAAAAGCTTGGTGGAAAACCATTTCCCTTGGATTTCCCTCGATTTTCCCACGGAATACATGGAAATCCACTCAAAATCGACTTTCTGACTCAAATACGTGGGAAATCCGTTGAAAGTTTCCCATGAAACTTGGGCTGTGGAAAATTCGTTTCTGATGCTTGATTTTCTTGTAGTGTTATTTGCAATTCGTTAAAGTTTGTAAGTTAATGATGGTATCGAACGAGGGGATGTGAACTTGATTGCGTTTCTTGTCATTTATCATTTGAGGAAGCTACTAATATGTGTTCCTCTATGTAGATTTGGAGGTCACGTGAGATCTAGCATCACATTTCAATCGTTTCAAGAGGTATAACGTGAAGATTTCACGATTTTATTTCTTCTGACTTCTACTGTCATTTGCAGATTGATTTGATGACATTCTATTGTCTTTCTGACTTCTATTGTCATTTTGTTCTTTCACGATTTGATTGGCTTCTATTGTGCTTGGAGTATTGTACTTTAGGTGATTTTGCTCCTCACATTGATTTTAATTTCAATTTTATGTTCTAAATTTCATAGTTATTTTGTGTAGCCGTGCAACAAGGGTATAAAGTGAGACAACATTATACCGATTCAGGAAGGTAGGTTGCTAAAAGTTGGTAGATGTGAAGCAATACAAGATAATAGCCAAAGCTTTAGCTTTTTTGCAGTTTTAGGTATCCGGTGATAGTTGGTTTAACACCAAGGTAGCTTTTTCCATTATTCTTTCTCTTCTATTTTTTGTTTTGAATAGTGGTTCAATGACCCATGTATAAGTGGTTGTCATGTGATGCACAACATGTGTTCGACGAAATGCCGGTGTATTTTTCTTTAATTTTCACCTGATGTTGAGGAATCTTCTAAGCTATATGTGTTATTCAAATTATTAAAGTTTTGGATGAAAAAATATTTAAGAGCATGTTAGATGATTTAGTGAATAAGTATAATTAAGAGTATTTGAAGACTGCTCAATTCCACAAGAAAAGTTTTGTCCGTCAATATATGTTTATTTTTTGCATTTCTCGCAGAAATATTGTTTCTCGCATGAACCACCCTATATTATGTGTGTGTAATATAGTAACACTATTTCCCTTCTTCTTTTTTGAAGTTTTAAAGATAATATAAATGTATACGATCAGAAACTATATCTATATTGTCAAGTTAGTGGTACAAATATTGTAATTAAGCCGTTTTGAATGTGTCAAGCATATGAAAACACTTCACATCAATTTTGACACGTTCTTCATTTAGCTAAGTTTTGAAGTTTATCCCAATGATATTAATATTGCTCACTTACCGGTAATTCTGATCCTTACAACTGTAGCTAACAACATGTCGCTTCTATAGCTTATTGAGATTTGTTTTAATTGATTTGGTGATTTGAGTCTTTCTGAAATCCTTTGAAAATGTTCATGTGCTCATCTCAATATTCAAGGGGGATGAAATGTAAAGTTAAGTGGTTTTTGAGGAGTTGTGTGAAAGTATAAATACTTAAAAACCATGGATTGGTTATGAACAAAAGTTTCCGACTGTAGTGAAAGCAATGATGTTGATTTCACATAATTACAATCAGATAGAGATTTTGGTTAGTTTTCTCTTGGTTTTGATATTTTGTTTATCTTTTTGCATTCAAATATGAAAAGAAAGCAAGTATAGGTATATGATTCAAAAATACCGTATGGAGATTATATGATTTGTGTTTGGAATACATGTGTTTCACAATAAGATATAGTTCGGCTACATTTGTAAAACCTCACTATTTTTGAATTTAAAGTTGGTTGTAACCTTTTGTAAATTTGTTATAGTTATATAAGCTTTTATAGAAACCTCGAGAAGAAGAACCCTTTGTAGCCATTGATTATAATTAATCAAAGGTTAATATTAGTTGTGACAAACATGTAATTAATTAAAAACGCAGCCGACATTTTTTACTTTACAAAAATGTTATAGGGGTATTTTAGGCAATTTGCCTAAATAGGGGGGGGGAATTTACCCCACTTTCTTAGAACTAAAATATCTTATAAACACAAATATATTAAAATACAAATATTATACCAAATTAACGAGAAAAATATACTCTTTAATATGACATCTATATTGATATACTTTTTCAAATAATTTTTTTTTATTTTAGCCAGTTTTTTTTTCTAGCACAGTATGAGATGTATGCACATGTGCATATAACACATATATTTTCAAGCACATGTGTACCACATGTTCATACTGTATAGGTGTGTCGGCGCATATATGCATAATGCACCGTACAGGCGTTCACTCATGCTGATATGCATATGCACATGTACACGTACCACTCACTTTCTTAAAAGAAAATAATTCATTTTTGTTAGATTTTTTTCAATACATCACCATATATGTGCACATGTGCATGTACCATTCGCTTTTTTTCCTAGCACAGGCGTAGTAAGTGCACATGTGCATATTATAGTAGATTTTTTTGCACATATAATAAAGTTGTTTTTCCCGAATTAGGAAGTAAATATGTAATACTAACAAATATTAAACAAAAAATCTAAGTACGGAAATAGTATAATGACTCGAACACACAGATGTATTAAAGTTTGAATATATTAATAGACAAACTGACGAGCTTTCAAGAACAAACTTGAAAGCAAAGAACAAACTACAATTTCAGAATGCACTGAAATTGAGGGACGAACAGACGGGCACTTTTCTCTAACACATGAGAAAAGTATCTATATGTTATGTAAACATATTCTGCCTTTCTAAACAATGACACTTGTAATCGTCTAAATAAAAGTAAGTTAAGGAATCCTAAAAAACTTCTAAACCAATTATAGGGTCGGATCTTGAACCGCTTGCCTCACGCATATAGCAATGATGTGATAGTAGTGACGTGTTCATTTTGTTGAGGGGACTATTTGTTCAGTGAAAACAAACTTTCAATGAAACATTAATGTTTAGTTGAGTGGAACTTCCTTCGAATTGAGAGAAGACCCTTCTTAAGTGAATTGTCTTTCAGCGTCTTACAAAAAGATTGATATATACTAGATGCCTTCTTCGAAAATCATCTTGACTTGATGGAGAGTAAATAAATCTGAGATTGTCAAAACTCACATATGCACGGTGCATATGTGCACAACCTGTGCATACTACAAGGTTTTGTCTTAGTTTATGTGCGTCTAATTTCGTATATGCACTGTGCACGTATGTATCTTGTGCATATATGCAAATGCATATGTACACCTAAATGCATGTGTACACGTTACTACGTTAGGGTTGTAAACGAACCAAAGGTTTTGTGAAGGGTTCGTGAACTGTTTGGTGGAAAGTTTGTTTAATTTATAAACAAACGAATATGAACAAAAATATTTGTTTGCTTAGTTAAATAAACGAACACAGACAAAGACCCGCTTTCATTCATTTATGTTCGTGAATGTTCATCTATCTGTTTGTTTATGTTCATTTCTATGTGTGTGTGGTGTGTGTGTGTGTGTGTGTGTGTGTGTGTATATATACTAGCTAAGCGACCCGTGTATCAACACGGGATGATATAAGTCAATTTTAAATTTATATAGTTTTAAAAAGTATTAAGACGTATAGTAAAAATAATTGCAAAGTATATATATGAATATAAAATCTCGTAAGAAATGAATAATAATTACAGAATTTTGAAATTCATACATAAAATTATCATTAGATTTTCTTTAAAACCTCTTTATAAACAACATTCATACTTTAATTAGTAGGGTTTCCTTAATCATCGCAAATTAAAACTTTTAACCTCCTTTTACTCTCCACTCAAGAAACTGTCACATATAACTGTCCATGAGTGAAAACGTGTCTTTTTAGTACTTCTTATAAATACTCTTTTTAAGAAATATAAAGTTACATTACACGTCTAAAAGTTTTAGTATAATATTAATGTGTTTCTCGTGATAGAACTTTATCCCGATATTGTAAAACCATAACTATAATATTATTGTTGATGTTATAATATCAAGTGCTGTAAAGACATTTTTATTACCGGATTATATATTTAGATCTTTGAAATTGTAAGCTAAATTCATTAAAAGTTAAATCATGATGACATCCATTTAAGTATGCGCAGATCAAATCACATAAAAATAAGATTTTAACATAGAATAGATTATGTCTATACATATGTAAATCGTTTAAGTATAATTTATTTTTCAATTAGATATAATTGAAAACACAAGATACCACTGAATTTCAAATATCCATGTAATAACTTTTATTTTATGTAGCAAACTATTAGTTAAAAATAAGATAACTTAGACAATTAAATTTTTTATATATAATTTCAAGTTGTATGTGTAGTTACAAAACACATTAACATGATAGTTGTTTCACTACCCAGTATGTAGAATTATAGTTTATGTATGGTTATTTAGTAACAACTAATAATCATTTTTAAAAAGCTCTAAGTGGTAGTTTTATAAACAACTTTATGCCACTAACCGCTGGTTAAAGTATATTTTTTATTCTTTTTATCGACAAACCAATAAATCAGTGATTATATCGATTATATTATGTAGAGGGAATAAATATAAAAGAAGAATAAAATGTACAATATTTACCTACACGTTGCTCTCGATGGATAAAACAATTAAAATATACTGATTTTTAGAAAAAACTGATATTCCGATAAAAATTTATATCAAAACGTACATAAAAATGAGCCGATTGCAAATATATAATTAGTTTTTCTCAAAACAAAATATATTATAAGTTATTAAACGTAATTTTCAAACAACTTATAATTAATTACATTAATATACAAATTTCTTAACAACCCCTCACATATTTCATATACCACCCTTAACCATTTACATTTAAACCCTTCCAATTATATTTAAACCCTTAACAATTTACATTTAAACCATAACCATTCCCTTAAGGATTTGAAGTAATTATGACTTAATCATCTTGGAATTTTCAATTTTTATTTTAAAATAAAGGGTTGTGATTGGTGGAGATTTTTTTGGAAGATTGTTATGATGCTTTTTTATAGTATATTTTTAATTGTTTGTTATCCATTAATAGTAGTGGGTAGGTTATTCATAAAACAATTTATATCTTTTTTATATTTATTCTATCTACGTATCATAGTCGATATAATAACTGATTCCTCGGTCTTTCGAAAAAAAGTATTAAAATTATTATTTTTAAAAAATTTATTTTGTTTAAGATAAATATATATAAATATAGATAACATTTAAAACAGGCAAAGGTGCATCAATCAATATAAAAATTAAAGAATCATATATATATATATATATATATATATATATATATATATATATATATATATATATATATATATATATATATATATATAGTGGAGGGTTCATTTGAGAACTATTGTTAGTGCGAAAACCGTGAGAACCAATCTTAGCCGTTCTTTGGATATGGAAAATTTATGGATGGAGAGCGTGGAAGGATAGAGTGTAGGGTGCATGTAGGGAATTTATGATATAAATTTTGTACAGGAAAGAGCAATTTTGGCTCCCAAAAATAAAGATGTCGAGTGTATTAATGACTTCATGGTTTCAATGATTGATAAAAGAATGTCGTCACATAAATATTGAAAATTGAAAATTCCAAAAAAAGGGCTAAGATTGGTTCTCCCAGTTTTCGCACTAACAATGGTTCTCAAATGAACCCTCTACTATAATATATATATATATATATATATATATATATATATATATATAATTTTTTAATTTTTTATATTGATTGATGCACCTTTGTCTGTTTTAAATTTTATCTATTTTTATATAAATTTATCTTAAATAAAACTAAATTTAAAAGAAATAATTTTAATACTTTTTATTGAAAGACCGATGAATCAGATATTATATCGACTATGATACATAGATAGAATAAATATAAAAAAGATATAAATTGTTTTATGAATAACCTACCCACTACTATTAATGGATAACAAACATTTAAAAATATATTATTTAAAAAAAGTGTCATATTACAATAAAATTTATACCAAAACGTGGATAAAAATGAGACGGTCGCAAATATATAATTATTATTTTTCTAAACAAATTATATAATAAGTTATTAAACATATTTTATAAACAACCTATAATTAATTGTATTAATATACAATTTTTATAAAACCCCCTCATATTTTCATAAAATCCCCTAACATATTTTATAAAACCCCCTAAGAATTTTCACAATGCCTCCTTCCAAGGCTTAAGGATTTTTGTCATATTTGACGTAATCATCATGCATTTTTTGATTTTTTTGATTTTTTTTTTAAATCAAGAGTTGTGATTGATGGAGAATTTTTAGGAAGAGGGAGAAACCCTTTTCTTTTAATTAGAATATAAGATATATATATATATATATATATATATATATATATATATGTGTGTGTGTGTGTGTGTGTGTGTGTGTGTGTGTTTGTGTGTGTGTGTGTGTACATACATATATATACATACATTCTCTCTCTCTCTTTCTCTCTCTCACACACACGCACACACATATATACACGTAGTTAGTGTCTGTTTATATTTAATAATGTTAGGTTTGTATTATATTTGTATATGTGTTCGTTCGTTCATGTTAGTTTATGTTCAGCTAAAGTTAAAGGAACGAACATGAACACATATATTCATTCATTTATTCGTTTGTGTTCGTTTATTTTGTTCTATTAAAGTAAAACAAACGAATATGAACAAACCCCCGTTCGTGTTCGTTGAGTTCGTTTACAACTCTAGTGCACGTGCAACTCAAAGTTGGTATTAGTGCATACATGGTCACACATTAAGAAATGCATTCCTTATTTTGATGATGATAAAAATATGAACAAGTAATATTATTGCTTATCAAATTTATTCATATGTTCATATGCTACATTCTTTAAAGATCAACAAACCTAAAATAAATGATCAAGTGAAGAACAAATAATTGAAGACCTCAAATCAACAAGAAAAGAAGAAAACAAGATAAAAGCAAACACTCAACCTTCACGGTCGATATCACGGTCGACCGTGAATCGTCCGTCACTGCACAGTCCACAACTTGTTCTTCTTGAAATCAACCAAACGCGTACTCAACAAGTGAAGATGATATCTTCAAAGCTGATGGCGAAGATATCTACAAACAAGAGTTCGAATTATATGAGCTTACAAATAAAATAATTAAATTAGTTTATGTTTTTATAAAATTATTTTTATAAAAACTTTTATAAAAATGAAAAAGATTTTATAAAACTCAATTGTGTTGGTTGATTAAATCTAAGACTTCCTATTTTAAGCAAATAACAAACACAATCCTACTTTGAAACAATACACTACCATAATTAGCAAAGGAATCTCCCAAAGGGGTAAAATTCCAACATGCTTTGTGTATTGGTTTCCAAACTTCCATATATGTGTTTAAATTCAAACTTTAAGAGTATGGGATCAACCAACCTTTTGAACATATACTTTTCAGTTGATTTTTATGGTAAAAATGAGTTGAGTGTGGTTTTAAATAAAGTCCAACGTCTATATTGCAAAGAACAAGAAAGTTCAGGTGTCTCACGGTTTTAGCCACGGTCGACCGTGGATCGACCGTTAGGGTTCTGAACAGCTTTTGGACTTTCACCTTTTTCCTTATTTAAACCAACTCAAACCTCATTTTTTATTATCTCTTGCACAAGCTAAAACACATAACATATATTCTTATCTTGTGAGCTCATATTCTTTGATAATTCATCTATCATTCAAGATCAAGAATCAAGCAAGAGCAAAGCTTTCAAAGCTTAAACACTACATCATCTTTCTATATATTTTGTAATAGTGTGAGGATCAACTCTAGCCTTTCAAATTATAGTGAAGTAAGGATCATCTCTAGCCTTTAGAATTAGAGAGAAGTGAGGATCAATTCTAGCCTATAGAATTAGAGTGAAGCAAGGTTATCTTTACCTTACTTGCAAGTTTGAAGTGTTAATTCTTGCAAGTGAAAAAGAGAAGTGTAAAAGGTTTATCTCTACCTTCAAAGGGAGAAGCTAGTGGAGCAAACTCTTGGTGGGTGAGGTCATGGAGTGGATGTAGTGCAAGTTAGTTAACACTTGCATGAAGCACTATAAATCTCTTGTCTACTAATTGGTGATATCTCTCTACCCTTACTCTCTTTATTTCAAGCATATATATTTGTTGTGTTATAAACTTCAAGAAAAATATTTTTAACACAACTTACAAATTTTTATAAGTGTAAAAATTGGTAAACTAAGTCAAAGAACCTATTCACCCCCCCCCCCCCCCTCTAGGTTCTAACAGTTGGTTTAGTCAATTTCATTTCCATCTCAAAAAAATTTAACAAAAAGGATATGTGGGTATAAGTACTTAATATATAACTCAAAAGATTCTAATAAATTGTAAATGATTGTAATTAAAAATAGAAAAGGAAGTAATATAAAAAAGAAAAACATTAAAAATCATTCTTACTTTCTATAATAAAAAGAAAGAAGAAAGTAAAAAAAATGGCATAAGAAAAGTAAAAACTAAAACAAATCAATTGAAAACAAAAAAGGTGGCGCACGGGAAAAAACACGCAGCGCATTATTTAATGGGAAAATTGCCTAAAAAGGTAATATATATATAAATTTGTCAATAAAGATAATGTGTAGTTTTTTTGTCAAGAAATTGTTGGAGTATGCCAGTGTTACACACGCACTAGCATCACTGCTGATGAGGTACGGGCCTATTGGGTCACACACCAAAGGTAGATTCCGACAACACAACCCAAACATAAGAGAACATGGAATTAAGGTTTCAGCCGACCTTCAAGTGCCTTTACGGGCCGTGGAGAGGTCATGAAGATAAACACTTCACGAGGCTTCATAACCCAGACATGTAGTCGTGGGGGCGCGGTCTTCACAGGCCGTGAGTGCCCGTGAAGACAGAATTCAAATTGGCACTTTCATTTTATTGGATTATTTGTTTGGTCCAATGAGGATGAGCTATAGTACCCGACCTCTAGTACCTTTGAGACTTAGAGGAGGTTTATAAAAGTGATATGTCTCTCTTAGTGTTATAACTCTTGACATATATACCATATACACACACACTAAAGGGCAACTTGAAGTCTATCTTGGTGAGCTCAGTGAGTGTGTTAAGCTAAGGAGATTAAGGTGTTGTTCCAGAAACTCGAAGACAAAGTTGTGGTTCGGGTTTTTGGGCTTTTAGCTACGTGGAATCTCGTGAACTTGGTATGAATAACCGGTATAGGAGCTCGGTTTAGGGTTCTACATGTCATCCTTGTTGTTGCATCGTTCCAGACGTGGTTATGGTATAAATTTTCTCCTTTTCTCTTCTATTTTCTATTGCTATTTTTCTTTGTAGTCATGATCCGCACTTGGGGAATACTTGCATGTTGTTTTTTATACTCAAAAACTCAATTTTGAAACTTGTTGCTTCCGTTGCTTCACGGGTATGGATATGCTTGGGATTCCCTATAGAAATGACTATAAATTTTAATTTGTTACAAAAACAAATATTGAGCAAATAATCCTGATTTTTAGCATGTCATCATACTCTTTTTAATAACAAATTAAAATTTATAATATCTTTTTATGCAAAATTGAAATTTACAATCTTTTTATAACAAATTAAAATTTATAATCTTTTCTCAGCACAAAAAATTACACATTACCTTTTTGGTAAATTTTGACATAATTAGTACCTTTCTTGGCTATTTGCCCTTTAAAAGATTACTATTTTTTTTTTGTTTTTCTATTTAACTTAGATAATTAAGACAAGATAATTACCGAGTGATCCACAATGGTTCTCGCAGTTCTTCCAATAAAAATGATTCTCAAATTAATTTTTCTCTCTGATAGATCCGTGGGATCACCGGTATTAAAGAGCTAAATCTAAAAAATATAAAATATTTTTGAATTACGAAACCAATATGTTGTAAATAATTTGAAGATAAGTAAAATCTTACAAAGAATATAAATTATATACACACGAAATAGGACCAAATTTTTTAAAGGACTTCTTTATAATCAGTTAATAGAAGAAAGGAACATGACATTCATCGGATCAAATGAATTGATGATGTTTTGAAGTGTAATAGTTTGATAATCTCATGTTAAAATGTTTGAACTTTTTGAAGTAGTTCTTTATATAAACACTCGATTAAATCTAACTGTATGCAGTTTCAAAATCCATATACCGATGGATTACACTAATACAAAAAAGGCCTTTAGGTCTTGTAATTTTAGACATTCAGGCTCGGTTTTAGTGGGGGTGATGTGTGTGAAATCTAGTTATAAATTTTAAGTCCAATATCACCTAAGTTTCATCACACACTACCAGCACGTATGACTGAATCATGCAATAGCATAGCCCGGGTAAGTAATGGGTATCGTATCCACGGAGAGTAGTGCAACACCAAGAAGAATGATAAACTAATAGTTAACCTAAAGATGGGGGTTACAGGTCTAAGAGGAGAAAAGAACTAGCAAGACTAAATAAAGAACAAATAACTAAACTAATGAAGCAAAACAACCAAATAAAGGACAAGTACTCACCTTAATCTCTCCCCCTAGTGTGATATATTTCAAGATCAGTTTAATTGATTACTTGGATTGACTTAGCCATATTCCACTTCCTATTTCATACAACTATTGTGAGACGGATAAAGAAAAACAACTTCCTATTGATCATCTAAACCACACAACCTAGTGCATAATTCATCAAGCATATTAAACAAGTTTAATATAAACCAACCGTTTCCTCGATTGCAAAGTCCTAGATAATTAGGTTTAGGTTATGGAATCTGGATTCTAATTACTTTTCCTACTAAACCCTTAAACGATTCATAGACAAACCATTTAAAGAGGAGCATACATCATACAAACTTCCTATTTATACTCAATATGAACCATAAATCCATAAACGAAGATGAAAACCATAAAAATCCAAACTTTAACTGAATAAACATACAACTAGTATAAATCCATAAGTAAACAAGGAAATCAAAGCATATCCCAACTAGGGTTCAATCATAAGATGAATACATAAGAACATCAGCCCATAAATGGGTTTAGAACAAACAAGAATCCCAAGAAACACATGATTAATCCAAAAATAATTAAACATAGATCTAGACAAACCGAATGAACTTTGATGAATCTTGATGTTTGATCTTCAATCTTTGCCCTCCAATGGTGTTATGATGCTCCAAAAGTGTTTAAAAGTCGTGTCCCCTGGTTCTAGGGCCGGCCAATGGGTATATATAGTGAAAAACAATTCAAAATTTGAATCTAAATGAAGATAATGTCTGGCCGACACGAGCTCGCGGCGCGAAGAACATGGGCTCGTGGCGCGAGCCTTTGTCTGTGAGAGATGGCCATTAAATTAAAGTTGTAGCCCTCTGAGTCTAGTTTCCGTGGCCGCTTGAATCACCTCAATCCGAGTTTGTGTGAATGAGATATGATCAAAACAGTGGAGGTGTGTCGGAGTTGACAGCTTTTCTCATTTTCTTCATTTTTAGCTCTTTTCCCGCCCTTTCTTCGACGATTCCACCATATTCAACCTGAAAACATCCCAAAACATATATTAGTGTATATTTTGCTCATTTGCACATAAAATAGAGTGTAAAACTTATAATATTTACGGATGAAAATCTAGTTAAATCCGAAAATATCACAATTCCCACACTGAACTTTGATTGCCCTCATGCAAATCATCAAATAGAAGTAAACCAACTTGGCCACCCAAATTCCCCAACTTATTTACCACAAGTAAGATAGATCATCCTAAACTCACAAATTAGTCGGTACACACTCAATAATCGAAAACATGCAAAGCCTCACATCCTCACTAGGAGTTCACTCAATCACTCAAGTATTTAGGCTTTATATTTTGGGTGAACACTCCTGATAGCTAACAAACAACCAACTGGTATAGACTTGTATCCAATTCTAATCTCCATCACTAGAGTTGTCAACCGTCAAGAGGGCTTTAAGGTTGTAACATCAGGCTAAGGGTAAAAGGTAGGGAAAATGGAATTTAAAGTGACTAAGATAGCAAAAATCTAAATTGTGCTGAAAACAATGACTCACCACTCAAACTGGAGCGGTCAAACACGAATACTGAAACAAAGGAATAATATGAGCAATTTATTTTGTTGAACTCAAATCATTTAGGGCATAAGATATTCTATCACTTTTTTTCATGCATCTTTATCCTTTTTTTTGTGCAATTTTCTGTTTTTTATTTTTATTTTCTGCGTTCTTTTTTATTTTCTGCTTTTCAACTACGCCTTTGGCGAGAATTCAATAACACTCACATGCTCAAGAATCCGCAATTTATTTGGGCGGCATAGTACTTTTATTGACTCGATAACACTGACGGAAATCACATATCCAGCACAATCAAGACTTAAGCTAAGGCCAAAAGAAGCTAAAATGGAATTGGCTAAACAATGTGGCTAACAAATGAAGTAGGCTAAAGCTTCAACATGGTGTCTAGGGTATCGAGTACTAAAAGTGAGTACTATGCGTTAAAGGGGTAGGGCATATTAGAAAATCTAACAATAAGAATTTCTAACGATAAACAGGCTTAAAACATGGCTTAAAACAAATGAAGGTCTCTATCAGTACGATGGTGATAAAAACTCATTGTGGTGATCTCGAAAAGTAACTAGGTAAAAAGTTCTACAGTCTATGCTTGCAGCTATCCTCACACAATCGAAAAAAATTGTACTAAAATATCTACTATAAGGCTCAAAACTCTCAATTATGGAAAATGGGTTAAGTGATGATCAACAAAGCATGCAATCTCAAATATCATGTTATCAACAACTCGTTTACTTAGGATAACCTATAATAATGTGGATTTGAAGGTAAGGAAGAAAAGTGGTCAAAAATAATGTGGATAACCATAAAAATCCAAACTTTAATTGAATAAACATGCAACTAGTATCAATCCATAAGTAAACAAGAAAATCAAAGCATATCCCAACTAGGGTTCAATCATAAGATGAATACATAAGAACATCAGCCCATAAATGGGATTAGAACAAACAAAAATCCCAAGAAACACATGATTAATCCAAAAATAAACATAGATCTAGACAAACCGAATGAACTTTGATGAATCTTGATGTTTGATCTTCAATCTTTACCCTCCAATGGTGTTATGATGCTCCAAAAGTGTTTAAAAGTCGTGTCCCCTGGTTCTAGGGCCGACCAATGGGTATTTATAGTGAAAAACATTTCAAATTTTGAATCTAAATGAAGATAATGTATGGCCTACACGAGCTCGCGGCGCGAAGAACATGGGCTCGCGGCGCGAGTCTTTGTCTGTGAGAGATGGCCATTAAATTAAAGTTGTAGCCCTTTGAGTCTAGTTTCCGTGGCCGCTTGAATTACCTCAATCCGAGTTTGTGTGACTGAGATATGATCAAAACAGTGGAGGTGTGTCGGAGTTGCACATTTTCTCATTTTCTTCATTTTTAGCTCTTTTTCCGCCCTTTCTTTGACGATTCCACCATATTCAACCTGAAAACATCTCAAAACATATATTAGTGTATATTTTGTTCATTTGCACAAAAAATAGAGTGTAAAACTTATAATATTTACGGATGAAAACCTAGTTAAATCCGGAAATATCAGGGAGCTTGAAAGTCAGGGATTCAGACCCGGTTTAAAAAATCAGGCCACAAAGTCACTTTTAAGCCCGGTTTTTTATATAAAAAACAGGGTCTGTATGTTTCCTTATAAGATCCAAATAAATATTTTTAAGCCTTGTTATTTTGTTAGAAAATCAGGCGTGAATCTTTACAATTAACAAAACTATTTTTGTTGTTTCCTGCTAGCATTGACCAATAATATTCAATCCATTAACAACAAGAATAAGAAATATATATCATACATAGTAAATAATTAATGTTATCTCGAAATATTTCAAAGTTCTAATACTACAAGATACAAAATGATATTGTTTTGTCTATTGTAACATAAATAAACATATTATCTACGTTCGTTAGTAAACTTTGCTTTATTATGTACACTTTATAATTCAACTCGTATCGAAGTCAGCAACACCTCAACAATCTACAAATAAAATGGACGTGGATAAGAATAAAAAACCTTATATGATGAAAATCAAATAACAAATAAGCAAAGTCTTGCAACAATACGTCGTTATGCAAGCTTATTAATTAACAATGAAAACCAAATATCACTAAACTTAAGATCACATATACAAATACAATTTGATATGATCATTTGAACTTAAACTTAAAATTAAGGTCAAAAAATTAGCAAATGTCTTATTTTCATAAAGAAACCTACTTTCCATTTTTTTCATATCAAATTTATGAGATGCTTAAACTATGAGCTTATTTAGAGTTAAAGAAAATGATTTACTTTACTATCACCATGACTCTAACTTTTGGTAGAATCGTGTTAATATGACTCTTAAAGTGTGCATTCTTGTTTGTTTCTTGAAGTTCTTGACAAATTTTGGTCAAAATCTTGGGTTTTGATGGTTATTTTCAAGATTTGAGTACATAAAAAGTGTTTGTGGAAGTGGAGATACATAGATCTGAAGTTAAAAATCGATTTTGATGAGTTTTTAGAATTCTTGTTCTTGGTGTTCTTGATAAGTTCTTGATAAAGAAGAAGGTGGTGGATTTTGATGTGATTTGTTTGAGTTAGTGTGTGAAAAAAGGTGTTTGTGTGTGTTTTGGATGAAGATTCCGAATAAAATTGTTCGGAATTGATGTGTTCGGAATTGAAAATGCTCGGAATTGAAAATGTTTGGAATTGATTTGATCGGAATTGATGTGTTCGGAATTGAATAAAAAACATTTTAATTAAATAAAAAACCGAGAACAGTCCATCACATAGCTGTCATCGGTCAGTCATCACTCATCGAGAACTGAGAACACTGTTGTCCATTGTGCTAATCGAGTGTTTAATATTCATTTTCGAGGTGTTATTGTCTCGAGGAGCTGCAATGTATCTCAAGACAATTTATTACTGAGGCCAGCTGTACCTAGGACAAGTAAACAGCCATTATCAAGAAATAGAACAGCCATTATCGAGACACACAATCTGTTCTTGGTTAAATCAAGATTTTCATCGAGTTTAATTAAAAAAAAGGGGGCTACGCGTGATTAATTCAACTGTCAGATGTTAATTTTTGCCATCATCAAGGCCTGCCATCATTAGTTGCTGATTGACCAGCTGTCATCAAGACCTGCCATCGAGAAAATTAAAACCAAATTCAAAATTAAAAAGGGATTCTCGAGACTGTCATCTGTATCATCAACCGAACTGTAGCAATTTACTTTTTGTTAGAAATTAATTCTGTGAGAAATTAATTCTGTGACTAATCGATTTTGTGACTAATCGATTTTGTGAGAAATTAATTCTGTATCACAATGGATTATTTAATGAGATATTTTTCAAAAGCAACAATTAGGAAGAAATTAAGAAATGGCGGAGATCAAGATCTAAGTTTACACAAGAGGAGACTTTTATCCTTAAATTGTTTGATCATATGTTTTACTTACATGGCAGTGCATGTGCTGGAGTCACCACATGTCACAAAATTTTTAAGAGTCTTCCATCTGATGTTCAACAGAAGTACAAAGATTTAGGGTATGATGAGAGTGATTTCTTTTCGAAAATAACTTGTACACAATTATATCAAGCGGAAAGAATGAATATTGGTTATACACAAAGAATATGACGTTTGTGGCTGAAGAGGAAGCAAAAGGAGAGGAAGAGATTAAAAGGAAAACGACAAATAAATGTCAGAAATTTCTGAATTATGATCGGTTGAATGCAACATACAAAGCCTATGACGACAACAAAGTCAAGCTTGTGTGTTCAAGTGAATATTTCATTCCTTATCAACCAGAGCAACAGGTCAAATCAACTGCACCTCGCGTGTACATTCCTCACATGGAATTACAACGCCGATAGGAGATTCTCGAATCACAATGCTTCACAAAGAATGTCATGCTTGAGTTATCTTATGCAGTTGAATTAGAGCAAAAGCAAGCAGATATTGAAATTGCGATGAATAACGCTAAAGAATTGACACAAGCCAATGCCGAGCTAAATGACAAATTGTCTTCTGTGTTGAATAATGATACAAAGATCATAGACAAATTATGTGTTGAAAAAGCTGAGTTGAAGGAAAAAGTCAAAGGACTTGAACAAAAGCTGCATGTGTCAATTCAATCGTATGTTCCTCGTTCAATCTTGGAGAGGAAAATATCTGAACTGCAAACGACACTGGACACTGAGAGAGTACTTTTTGAGAAAGAGAAGAAAGAGTTAATGGCTAAAATTCTGAATGCTGAGCTTAGCGCCGCAAAACTTGCTGAATCAATCAAGACTTCCGCTGACAATATTAATTTTGATTCAGTTTCACATTGTAGTAGCCAATCTGATTCTTATTTCTCTGTTGCAGGTTCTGAGCTTTCATTTAAGGATTTCACCAACACATCAATTGCTGCGAAGCATCATAAGATTACAGAATCTGTCGGATCTTCCTATCGAGTGAAATCACCTACAACCGCAACGACTCATTCTCCAAAACGAAACTCTAAACAGAAACAAGCTGCTTTCAGCTATAAACAGAATACTTATGGTTCAAGTAATTCTAATTCTGTTTATTATGTTATTACAGATGAAAAATCATCAACTTCAAAGACGACGAAATCATTTTAGACTGTCAAGCAGAAATCTTTGGATCCAACTCCAGGTACATCAGGGTATAGAGTAAAGAAGGATCTAAATGATGATTCGTCAAATATAACAAAAACAACGAGGATTCCAAAGAAAAAGAATCAGGATGATAAGTCAAATCATACTTCTCATCACAACAACAGACGCCGATCTTTCTCAAAACCAAGATCAACAGGGGAATTTGTGCTTAAGACAGACGTCATGTATCCTTTCGTGGTTTACTCAGCAAAGCACTTAATCCGCCTTTCAAAAGAGAAGATCTGTAAGACGTCCAGAATAAGACAAGAGTTTGTTGTGAAGAACGGAATTCCTGAATGGCATTCAGGACCATTGAACAAAAAAGTCCATAAACCTGTTATTACTACAAATACACAAAAATGGATGCCAAAACCTGCTACTAACAAATCTGGACCCAATAGAGAATGGGTACCTATTTTTGTTAATCCGTTTTGCAGGTAAACAAAAAGAGAGACATTGTTGAAGCACAAGAAGATCATTCAGACTGCTGTGAAGATCATTGTGTTCAGTGTGCTGAATTGTTTTTTAAAACTCTTATCTTTCAAAGATGACGGAGTCTCCCTGCGTATCAATTTAAATTCATTTTGTTCAGCATTAGCCCGATTCTAATGACCTGAGATGCTTATTTTGTGCGGTTTTATCATTTCATGATATAACTTGCTTTCTAATGAATTGTTGTTTGCAGGGGGAGCAAAACATTTTATCTTCACCTAATTGATGAAAAACGATATTCATGCATCAATTTAGGGGGAGTTTGTTTTTACAGCTTTATACATTTCAGAAAAATCCAAAAACATTCAAATATTGAAAAGCCAAAAACATTATAAAATTTCAAAACTCAAAAATATTTTTTCTTTTCATTTGTTGTTATCTGTTCAAGAAGGTATTCATTCATTGCTTCATTCTCATACCTTTCTTGATTCACTTTGTTGATCTTTTGTAAGATCGCCTCTCATTTTCGCGTTTCCATCTCAAATCATTCCTTTCTTCGTTCTCAAATGTTTTATTCTTTCTGGAAACCGCTCATTCGTGATATATATTATTCAAGTGATCGAAATGACACCATGAGTGAGGGAGTGTAGGCATTTATACTCCTATGGTCTATCAAGAACCGGAAGGACCTGCCCCAGGAGCTCAACATAATCTAGAAAGAGATAGTAAGGGTTACTTACTAGGTCATCTAGGTGAGCATAATCAGTTATCACGGGATACTGATTGGTGTGCAGAGGTAAAATGAAACTGAGAGGGGTGGAACAGGAGATGGGGTGCATCTGATCAACAAAATATCTTGAGCTTACTGTTAAATCATTCTGTGACATTTTTGTCAAAACACCTTGATGATTCATATTCTCTGATTATTCAAATCTTCCTTGACAATCCTTCTCAACATCATCTTTCTTGAAAATCATTCTAGTTGTAAATCACATGATTTCTCATCCGGTTACGAATAATAACAAGTGTCCATATGTATCCAACAAACAGAGATACATACATAAATTTTGGAAAGTGAGTTCGAAGGAGAAGTTGAAAAATATTTAGAGAGCTGTGGGTGAGACAGGATCAAAAGAAAAGAAAGATCCTTACCAAATAGTATACATCTGGGTAGCCACATCTGCTACTAGATCTCATTCGTTGAGATTTGGTATTGAACTAGACATCATGGACCCAGTGATGCAATGCACTAACCCCACCCAGCTACTCAATTATCTCTTAAAAGATAATTGTTTCAACTTCACACGGAGAAATAGCACATTTCTATTGACATCTCACTTGGAGATTGTTGATATTGAAACTAGGAGGACAGCTACTCTGGTCCCCGACTTCTTTCATGCACTTATCGAGTCTAAAGCTTATTTGCATATATATTTCAATTCTTAGGACACATTGTGGAATTAATGTTCATATCTAGTCTTTCGTGACTACCGGAACATCTTGGAGTGATATCTTTGTGATATTCACGATGATTAGATGGAAATCCTACCATCGCTAACATCACGCCAACACTGAAAGTAGGTCACATAGTTTCTAACTTTTATGTTAACGAGAATCTATGTGATCTCGGTGTTACCCCACGGAAACTTTGAGACGGTGCCCTAAAGACTGTCTCGCATTCTTTCATTGCCATATCATTGTAGTGACACCATCATTCAACTGAATCTCATGATGAGGGTTCAAAGTTTCAAGTGTTCAACATATTCAGGTCAAAATCAAGCTGAATACATAATTCATGTACATGATGTTCATGAGGAATCCTGATCATCATGAGGGGGAGAAACATTAATACTAAATCAGTTGATTTTGGGCTTATTGATCAAGAAAAGGTTCGCTTGTTGAGGGGGAGACAAAGAGAACTAAAATAAAAATAAAAGATCATACATGTCAAGTCAAGGGGGAGCGAAGAAAAAAACAAAAGAGAAAGAATTCAAGTTCAGAACAATAAAAGTGTTTAAATGAAAATGCAAGAAGTTCTGAAGAAATAAACAAGATCTAGAGCTACATTCAAGGGGGAGAGAACAAATATTCTTCCTAAATCATTCTGTTTAAATGCTCAAGATCGTGTTTGCTGAAAACCACCTCAAGCTAAACTGTTCATACAACCAGTGGTTGCATAACCTTAGGTTAATGGTGAAAATCTGAAAATCACAAGAAAAACAGATGAAAAAGATGTTAATATATGCTATCAAGATTCAAGATCTCATCAAGGTTATGAAGTGAAGACTATTCTCAAAATGAAGAGTCTCTA
Source organism: Pulicaria dysenterica (assembly GCA_947179395.2). Classification (NCBI taxonomy): domain Eukaryota; kingdom Viridiplantae; phylum Streptophyta; class Magnoliopsida; order Asterales; family Asteraceae; genus Pulicaria; species Pulicaria dysenterica. The sequence continues at coordinate 43,730,300 of OX359293.1, read as the reverse complement.
TTTCAAGATGAGAAGTCATCCTGAAAACATCGAGTCAATGATTGAAGATTTTCCGAAGGTTCAAGAGAAAAGGTTCAAGAGAATGCAGACTGAAAAAGAATATCTGCATGATTCAAAAGGGGAGATTGTTAAAGAATTCACAAGTTGCCGAAAAGACATAATATCTTCTATTTCTATACAAAGGGGGAGATTGTTAGGTTTATTAATTGTATAGAATAGAAGATTACATTTTAGTTGAAGTTTGTATTAAATATACAAACTTAGGGACCAATATTGTAAATACCCTTAGGGGTATAAATACTAATGACTAATTGTCATTAGTAAGGTCTTTGGCATAATCTCATTCTTAAGTGTGTGTTTTACATGGTGTTAATCATTCTCTCTCTACATTTAAGATTATGTTTCATTGATATTCATGAGATTAGTTGATACCTGAATCACTTGGGACAAACAGAATGTCAGCAAATTGGTTGAATTTATAATTTCTTACTCAACCTCCTACAACAAATCCTTACTTAATGAATTAAATAAGGTTAGATTATATAACTAAAGTAATTTACAACATATAGTTCCACATTTAGTTCAGTTATAGATCCATCATATATTAGAAGAAAATATAATGAAAAACCGACCTTTAGAGGGCTGCTTGTAAGTTATGCCTGAAGACCAACTAAACACATCCACTAATAGAAATTAAACTAAAGTCCATAAATTAATCAAAAATCTATTAGAGATTACTCAACACTAACTAATAAAATTTCATGGGATTTGTAAGTTTAGCTCGGATTCATAACTCAAGACTAACAAAACATATGTTTTATATTAATATAATCAGACTAACAAAATCATAAATTTTAATCACACTAACAAAAGCATACTAAATCATAACATGGACAGCTAACCCTTTTCCTATTGATTGGTCTTCCACTATACTAACAAGTCTTCAACGGTATAAATAAACTTGATCCTTAAGCAACGCTAGGTCAAGAGAAAAGCAAGTAATCAAGACTATATCAATACTAACAATGGCCCAAATGAAGAGAAAACATTAAATACATATCATAGATGATACACAAATTTTAACTAAAAGAGATAAAAGAGCACAAATGTACCTTGGTCCATCATGTTTAATTTTATTTGACCTATGGAGCTTGTTGTTTCTCATCTGATTTGCAATAAAACTGATGCAAATGAACATAAAATGAATCTGATAGAGATGCCTTTTTGAAAAACCAAAACAAAAAAGAAGAAAATACCACAATATGACCCATCAAACAAACTCAAGCTTATGCTGATATTAGTAGAAGTTATTTGAACCATGCTTCTTATGTAAAACAAAAGTAAATATGTATATAAATATTTGTGTGTTTGCTTGCAAAGCACTAGATGACAAGCTTCAAATTAAGCAAGCCACCCATCAAAATCATTATATTTCCTTTATATAACACCAAATAACCCCGAGCTTGGACCGAGTTATTGCCAACATGAAGAGAACTGGTTAGAAGGTGACCCGGGGGTGGAGCCCCGGGATCAACCCTCCGACAATCAAGTCAAAACATGTATATATGTGTATATATGTATTACTATTGTAAGTATACAGAAAATATGTAAGGAGATAGTGTAAAGAGAAAGGGATGAAGATTAGGAAAAGGGAATCCTGGTGATGATATGAGCTCCTGTATATATACAACTGAAGTTGGTTATTACCTAGTTGCTTTATCCGATGGTTACAACATCTAACTAGTCCATAGGAACTGACATTTTCCTGCCAAGTCTGCTGCATTAGATGTTTTTGTCTGTTTGCATTAAATGTGTTTGTCTGTTTGTTTGCATTAAATGCATATCCTTATGAGTAGGCTTATGAAGATTTCCCTCCCAAGTTGTAAGTTACTATTTTGCCGTTGGTCTGATGGTTATATGAACCTTCAGATGGTTAGAGCTCCGGACCATACGGAAACAAGTCCCCTAGTCTAGTATGATGTAGTTTCGGCTACGTCATTCTAGACTCAAAATCTTCATGCTATCCGTTTGTGTTTCGGCGAATACCTGCATAAATTCTATCTTCAGTGCTCCTCATTCTTGGTCTAAGTCCTAGAAGGAAGCTGAGCGAAGCTTTGAATGACCTGGTGTAGACCCCCTATCCTTTTGTTCAGAAGATTGTTTATCATGTTGTTGAAGTCATTAGTTCTCGTCGTTGCTCCGTTGGTGTATGTCAATGTCTCCACCGATCCTATTTAAGCTTTTCTAAGTTTCATGAACCTGTTTCAAACCTTTGTTTGTTGTTTAAAACCTTTGTTGGTTGCTTGGTTAGTGTCGGCCAAGCTATGTTTGTGTGGCTATGCCATTTTTGAACAAGTTACCATTTCATGGTTTTGATCTTATTTTCAATTGTCTGTTTTGCTTTCACAGTAATGATTGTATTGTTTAAAGAAGGTGACCATCGTAGATACTTCTTATAATGTTGTGAACCCTTGTTTTTTGTAAAGGTTTTGTTGTGTCATATCCTGTTGGTTATGCGAAGCACTTTTCTTGCGTATTTGTGTAGTGCTTCCAAAAGGTGTCGGTTACACATCCATTATGTTGCGAAAACCCTTTTTGTCTTGTAACCAGGATCCGTTGGTTGCGGGAAGTACTTTGCACCTTTCTGGTTAACAAAGATTTTTTGCTCTTGATCCTGAAGCTTCTAATGAGTGGCATGACCTTACACATGTTGGTGGTAAGATTCATGTTTTTACTATTTAATTATTGTGTAGCTACATGTTGTAAGGTAACCATTGGTTACCATTTGTGTTGAATACCTTTGTACAATAGCACAATAAGGTTGATTTTCGAAGCTTAGCCGAAGCTTGGCCTAAGCTTAAGGTCTCACCTTTTTCTCTCAATAAAGTGGTATTATACCATTGTAGTCCCCCGGTTCAATTGTTCTAGCTTATTAGTACTATTGAACTTAGTTTCATTCATGTATTCATTTATAGTGGTATGTAATGAAAACGAAGTAAGTAAGTAGCGTGCATATTGATAAATAATATCATGCAGAGATCATGTATATCATAAACAAGGTTATGCGTTCGTGATCGACCTTTGCAGATGGTTTTTGATAGCTTCGGACCAGTATATGACCTTTGCCGATGATTTTTATGCGTTCGTGATCGACCTTTGCGGATGGTTTAAGTATGTGTGTGTCAGATTGTTTTATTCACTATATTGTTTGATCCGAATGACGCTTCATCCTTTGGAAAACATGTTATTCGGATCAAACATCATCGGTAGTTATGTTCAATATTCTTATCATATGTAGTCACATATTTATGGAATCCTTACTTAGGCTATGATTGGAATTCAACCAAACAAAGAAGATTTAGTTTGAAAAGGGTAAGGGCATGTATGCTATGCTAGGCTAGTTGTTTTTACTATGCTTGCTTTTTACTCTTATTTTTCATTATTCTGAGCATATTGGGAGCATGCAACAGTTATATATATATTAATAAATCCACATATCTATAAGTACACATAATCTTTAAGAGAAGGTTTTTTTAATCAACTTTTTAAACCAGAGTATATTGACAATTAAATAACTAAAAGCAAGTATAATGATGGCTAACACATGGTATAATATAATGTCTATAGTAATCTTAAATATACCATAACTATGATTGGGTATAATAGTACCGGACATGTCTTATATTATATTAATATTATAATATATAATAATCTTCCTTTGCATGATAGAATATTTTGTGTAGGTTCACAAGAAAAGTTTTCATCTTTTTACTTTCTGCACTTAAAGTATGACGAAAGTTGGTAGGTGTGATTTTTTCTTTTTCATGATGATCTAAAAGATTTCAAGAGATTATATTGGGAGTTACATGTTTATGTATTTTAATGTATACATGTAAGTTATATGTATACTTCCCTATCATTTTCTCAGTTAAGAAAATATCGTATACATGTAAGTTATATGTATATTTATTCTCTCCTAAACAAAAAATATGTGTACACGCACATATATAAATGTTTGTTGTGATAATTAAATACATGTTTTGAGTTCTGTACTTTTTTTTTGTAAATGGACGACGATGAATAAAAAAAGACTACCTTTAAGAATAAGTTAAAGTCAACAAACCCACTATTCTATGCTTTCTTTCGGTCACATGTTCTTTCTTTTCTTTGATACAACATAAAATTGTTGTGAATAAGAGTATATGGTATCATGTTAGTCATTTTCACTTATGGAGGTACAATACAACATGTTATTGGTGAAATAAGGGTGATAAACGTTTATTAAATTATAACTACTAAGCATTTTTGGCCAATACGTGATACTCTATTATCATTCAATGGAACAACGTGCATCCTTTAATAAATTTTTGTGACCTTATGCTTGAGATTTGGACCAACATAACCAATATATATTTAGGTGTAAATATGTAATTTTACTTTTCTGTTTAGTTCAAAATTAACCAAGGGGTTGAGTACATATTTGCATAAAAGGCCATACTTTCTAGCTTCTATAATGAAAAGGTATACCATCATAGATTATAAAAAAGGACTAATAGGATGGATGTAGGTGCATAATATGTGTGTTGACTTCATCTTCTTTAATTTAATCTTATATATTTTAATAAGAGAAATGTTCTATAGTCCATACGTATTGCATAATCCTGAGTGATTAATTTTAGCCCTTAGATCAGCCACATCAATGGTCCAGATCGAATTTTAAAAATTTGGGCGTAGTACGTAGCATTTTTCGTAATTAACATGTAATGATTTTACAATCACATGTGATTGTATAGTGAATCACATGTGATTTTATATTGAATCACATTTGATTAAATATTAAAATTTAGGACTATATTTTTTATATGGACTATATTGAACACAACTCATTTTAAAAAAACCCATTTATATGTGTTTAAAAGGACAATAAAATCTCATATAAGATTTACTGTACAAATACGATTATTTTTTTGGTCATACGTTTATATAACGCAGTGTCTAATTTTGTGACTAAAAGTTATGTGATTATGAGTCTATTTCTAATGTCGTAAAAGTCATGAGGAGATCATTCGTTAAGACCATTGATTAAAATCGGCACTTGAAATGAATTTTTCTTATCTATTTTATTCTTATTTTAAGCATTATACATATATTCATGTCCTCCTATGTACGTATAAATATAACTAGAAAAAGAATGGATGTTATCATGTTGATTCTCTAAATTTCATTAGTACATCCATCCATAGGGAAGATGCATTGTATGTCTACTTATATTAAATTTAAACTTAAATAATAGAATCAAATCATATAATATATGAATAAAACAAAAGGAGGCATGTTGGGTGAAAAGAGATTTTAGCTACTGTTTAGCGTGAGTTTTACCCACTTTTACAAGAAAAAAGGTATAACTCCATATCTTGAAAAGATCTTTTGAGTATCTCACATTAGTTTTGGTGATGAGCCATTTAGCTTCCTTTTCATTTATCTATTTATTTTTATTTGCTTTAAAATAAAAGCTTAGACTTTTTTTAAAAGGAGATTCTCCATTAAAGCACAACATCAGTTTGTTGATCCTTAACATATTAGGAAGAACTATAACCATTGGGAGAATTGAAGCCACGATGGAGATCGGCGAAAGAAGTAGAAAGAGGGAAAGAACATTTGTCACACCAGCAAAATCTATCTTTTTTTCCGTCAATATTGATTTCTCTCAATGTTTTTCTTTTCTCTCTTTTTTTTTACAAAAAACACATCGCATACTTGGGTGTTTATGCCTGGGTTTGAACATAGGCTATATGTATGTACGTGTAGGAAAGAAGGAAAGAAACGAGACACATGTTTAAGTTAGGCCAGAAGAAGGCAGGGAGAAGATGGTGATACCAGACCTCAACTAGCTAAAACAAAATCAATTAGCATGCACTGCAGGTTTGTAAATGGTGCATAAGAATACGTTCCTTATGTTTATAAATATATGCTTCTACTAGTTGTACGTTTGGGTTTTACATTCTTATTTACACTACTTGGAAATCATTTGTTTTGGTTTAATGTATTAGAAATATATTCTTGATTTAGTGGAAACAAATCTTACACGCCAACAAAAGTTTTATATTTTTTTATCATTTTCCTAATAGGTAAGCATACAAAATTTTCATCTTTGTTCATATATTCCACTCACATAAACATAAAAATTTCGTTCTTGTTTTGTCTCTTACTTAGAACCAGATTCACAATTTTAATTAACAAAGAGAAAATAGGTTTTCCTTAGAAAATAAGTTGTTATATAACAGAAGATAACTTGTGTTATTAAAGCAAGTATCACATGCATACTCATAATATTAGATATCGCATGTAAAAATCATATATATTCATAATTGTTAGGATTCATATTAGAAAGAATAATCTTGAACAAGAGATGAATCAAAGCTTGCTATCATTGATAAATCAAAAGAACCTTTAAGTTCACAAAATAACATTCTGCAGGTCTGATGCTTACGATGGAAAACAACATGTACAAGACTAAAAACAAAACACTTACATAAAGAAAGGGAAAAAGACATAAAAGGTCCCTAAACTATCTATAAGAAACAAAAGGGGCATAAAGAATGTTAACACCCCCCCTCAAACTCAAGTAGGAGAAGAATGAACTAAGTTGAGTTTGGAAACTAGACTTTGAAACCGACCCGGCAGATGAGTTTTAGTGAAGATATCAGCCGGTTGATCTGCAGTGGAGATAGGGAGAAGTTGTACAGTGTTACCAACCACATGTTGCCTAACAAAGTGACAATCAATTTCAATATGCTTTGTGCGCTCATGAAAGACATTGTTGTGAGCAATCTGGATGGCACTCCTATTGTCACACCAAAGAGGGGTAGGATTAGATTGAGGAGCTCCCATATCGGCTAAGAGCCAGCGCAGCCAAATAAGTTCTTGAGTAGTATCGGCAAGAGCCCGATATTCTGCCTCAGTGCTAGATCGAGCAGTTAAGGACTGTTTCTTACTCCGCCAAGAAATAAGAGAATCGCCTAGAAAGAAACAATAACCAGTGGTGGAACGTCGATCAGTCAAATCACCGTCCCAGTCTGCATCAGAGTATCCTTTAAGTGTCAAGGTGGAAGCCGATGAAAAGAATAGACCATGAAACATAGTACCCTTGAGATACCTAAGGATGTGAAGAACAGCTGCATAGTGATCAGAGCAAGGAGAAGCCATGAATTGACTAACGATATGGACAGCATAAGCCAGATCCGGACGAGTGACCGTAAGATATACCAAGGAGCCTACCAACTGACGATATAAAGTAGGATCATTTAGAGGAGTTCCGGCACCAGGTACAAGATGGAGATTGTACTCTAAAGGTGTAGATGCAACCTTATTGTCAGTTATACCGGCTCTAGATAGAAGATCTGATATATACTTTGCTTGACAAACATAAATTCCTGAAGAATCGTTAAGAACTTCAAGACCAAGGAAGTAATGCAAAGTTCCAAGATCTTTCATCTCAAAACAAGAACTGAGAGACTGCTTAAGACTATGAATTCCTGTAATGTCGCTACCTGTAATAACCATATCATCCACATAGAGTAGAAGAAGGATAGTACCATTCGTAGTGACACGTGTGAACAACCCAGAGTCATAATTACTAGAAGAGAAACCCAATGAGAGAATGGTAGTACTAAAATTTTCAAACCAAGCACGAGGTGCTTGTTTAAGGCCATAAAGAGCTTTCCGTAACTTACAAACGTGGTCGGGAGGATGACATGTTCCAGGTGGTGGTTTCATGTAGAATTCTTTAGAGAGTTCACCATTTAGAAAAGCATTCTTAACATCCATTTGAAAGAGTTGCCATTTATTAACAGCAGCAATAGCAAGTAGGCTGCGAACAGATGTGACACGAGCAACAGGTGCGAAAGTCTCTTCATAATCAATGCCATATTCTTGATTAAATCCTTTTGCAACTAGTCGAGCTTTATAACGATCTACCGAACCATCAGCCTTCGTTTTAACCTTATATACCCATTTGGAGCCAATAAAAGTCTTCCCAGGAGGAAGAGGGACAATGTCCCATGTGTGAGCCCTTTGAAGAGCTTGAAGTTCTTCTGTCATAGCTTGATGCCATACAGAGTTTGAAGAAGCTTCTTTGTATGAAGAAGGCTCATGGTGAGATAACAATGTAATGTAACACTGAAAATCACGAAGGTGAGAGGGAACTTGTCTTACTCGATCTGAACGTCTAGGTTCGATAGATTCACGGTGACTAGGATCCATAGGTTGGGAAGATGCCTCAAAGATAGGATGTGAAATTGTAACGGTAGGCTCAACGTTGTCTACCGGATTAAGAGAAGGTGATTCAGGAGTGGCCGACTCGGAAGTGTCTGAGTGAGATGGAAAAGAGTCTAGTGAGACTGAAGCATCCGTAAGATAAAGAGAGGTCGACGGAGATTGAACTTGAAAGTGCGAGATAGAGGAGAACATTTTGTGTTCCCAGAAAGTAACATGACGAGAAATACGAAGACGTTTTGAAATGGGATCCCAACATCGGTATCCTTTGTGTTCGATTCCATAACCAAGAAAACAACACAGACGAGAACGACGCTCAAGTTTTGAATGTTCGTGAGATTGCAATTGAACAAAACACGCGCAACCCCAAACTCTTAGAAGATCATATGCAGGTGAAATACCATGTAGTAGTTCATATGGAGACTTGTTTTTAAGCGTAGGAGTAGGATGGCGATTTATGGTGTAGACGGCTGTGAAGGCTGCCTCGCCCCAGAATCGTTCTGGAACCTGAGATGAGATGAGAAGTGTACGAACAGTGTCCAAGATATGTCTATGTTTGCGTTCAGCACGACCATTTTGTTGAGACGTGCTAGGACATGAGTATTGTGGCATTGTGCCTTGTTCACGCAAGAATGAGAGGAGAGGATTCTTTGTACTCCATGGCATTATCAGCACGAAATACTTTGATACATTTTGAAAATTGAGTTTGAATCATCCGTGCAAAAGTGATATAAATATTGGGCAACTCTGAACGCTTATGCATAAGATAAATCCATGTAAAACGAGTGCAATCATCAACAAAAATAACAAAGTATCTAGCACCTCCCATAGTATGATGAGGAGCAGGTCCCCATACATCTGAATGAACCAAGTCAAAAGCTGACGAAGAAGTGAAATCATTTGTAGTGAAAGGCAAGGAATGGTGTTTTCCAAGTTGACATGACAAGCAAGAAACTGTTTCGGTTTTAACATTACCAAGTAATCCAGATTGAGCAAGAAGTTTAAGTCGAGACACGGAGATATGACCTAGGCGAGCATGCCACAAATCAAAAGAGGAAAAACTTGATGTAGAGCCGACAAAATTTGAAGATGAATCTTGAAGACGAAGGTAGACGACTTCAAACATCCTGCCAACTTTACGACCTATCCCATGAATCTCCTTTGTTTTTGGATCCGTCACAAGACACCCAGAAGGGGTGAATAGAACATGTAGACCCAAGTCACATAATTGACCAATTGAGACAAGACTAAGTGATAAGTTGGGCACATGAACCGTATTGGGTAAATACAAATGTGATGTACGAATATGCCCACCAATTGTTACAGGTAATCGAGTGCAATCAGCTGTGCAAACAGAGCGGAATGATTGTTGTGACTGTCTGCTGACAAACAATTCTTCTTGTGGTGTCATATGATTACAACAACCAGAATCAAATAACCATGATCTACCTGAGGATGATGAGAGTTCACGAGTACTCATAGAACCTATCATGAGTTGTTCAATTGACTCTTGATGTTGTTGTGATAGTTTTGTAAGTTTCGTATTGGATAGCATGTACTGATCACTAAAAGCTGATAGAAGTTGTAATAGCTCTTGATTTCTTCGTAGTAATTCCATAAGATTAGAATTATTTGTGGCATTGAAACTAGATGACATATAAGTATTGCTGCAAGCTACTGGCTTTGACATAATTGTAGAAATTTAGAATGCCAACATCAAATGACCCTGCTTTATCTCGTGAATAATTGATGATCCAGAAAAAGAAAACCCAAATTCTGATGTGTGAGCACAGAGAAAGAACCAAAAGATCGTAGCAGTAGAAATTCTGAAGAAAATCACCCTCAGTCCTCAGATGGAAGGCTTGCAATAGAAAGCTGTTGAGAAGAAGAAGAAAAAATCCAAGATTCGTAGTGGCAGCGCTGCAAAGCTCGTCAGAGGTAGCTAGGGTTTCTGGTAGAGACGTCGCCGGCAAGTAGAGTGAAGGTTTCATGGCTCTGATACCATGTTAGGATTCATATTAGAAAGAATAATCTTGAACAAGAGATGAATCAAAGCTTGCTATCATTGATAAATCAAAAGAACCTTTAAGTTCACAAAATAACATTCTGTAGGTCTGATGCTTACGATGGAAAACAACATGTACAAGACTAAAAACAAAACACTTACATAAAGAAAGGGAAAAAGACATAAAAGGTCCCTAAACTATCTATAAGAAACAAAAGGGGCATAAAGAATGTTAACAATAATCAAGCAAGCATTCGGATCATATAACAGTATGGATTTGCACTTAGAACCTGTGATACGGGTTAGATAATGGATTGTGTCCATGGAACAACGGCCCGATACTTATATGAACCTTCGGATGGTTTGATCTCCGAACCATAAGTTATCAAGTATTCCACTTCTAGCAAAAGCTTCGGTCAGATGTGAGCTATTCCACAATATGACAAGAATAGCTTCTCTCTTTTTTTAGCTAATTCAATTTTTTTAATAGAATTTAGGAAATAATTTATATGCCATATGTAAAGGGATATGCTTTATTAGTTTGTATATAGTGCATTGATATGTACAATTTATGTGTATACCATATGCAACCATACGTATCTACTTGATTACTTCACCTTTTTTTTGTTTATAAACATAGCGTATGATCTGGTACTCTTTTCCCTTTTTTCTTTTTTTCTGAGTTAATTTCAAAGATGAAGATGCATATGGATATCATATACATACTTGTGAATAAGATATTGTAGGTATCGGTGTACATGCATATTTATAGACAAGATATAACAAATAGCATGCAAATTAATTTGTAAACAATGAAGTACTCTGGTCATATTTTAGTAGTAATTTGATATTTAGAACCTGGAGATACCAAAGAGAAAATGAATCATTTCTGGAACACGTTAGCTTGTTGTTTGTGTCCCACGGATGGTGCCAAATGTTGAAACATCGATCATCCCGGTTCGGTCCAGATATATGGTTTGGCCGTTCTCTGTTTCCCGAGCTTAGACAGAGTTGCTGCCAACATGAAGAAAACTCGTCAAAAGGTGACCCGAGACTGGAGCCCCGGGATCAACCCTCCGATGATCAAGATCAGGAAAAGGGAGTTTTACTCCTTACTTGCTTATCCTGGTGATGATATGAGCTCATTTTCCTGCCAAGTCTGCTACATTAAATGTTTTTGTGTGTTTGCATTAAATGCGTTTGTGTGTTTGCATTAAATGCATATCCTTATGAGCAGGCTTCTCAAGATTTCTGTAACACCCGCGTATAGGGTCCGGTCGTTTGTGGCTATGGTAAGTGTTTATTTAATTATTTATATTTATATATTTAATTTTTTATATTTATTTGCTATTTATTTATATTATTATTATTTGATGATAGTTGGTATTTAATTAGACGCGAGGTAAGAGGTAAAAATATTAGTTTAATATTTTTTATATGTTAGTTATACCTTATGATTCGTATTTACACAAGGGTCCTAAATAATACCTCGTTGCATGCTAATGACTTGATTATGACCACTTTAATTAGGTTCCTGTACGTCAGATAATTGTATTCTACACTGTGTATGTGTTTAAAAATTCATCAGCCGACTTATATGTGTTCTGTTTTACTCTTGAGAAGTCAAATTTCTCTTTTTTGCTCCTGTACTTGAATCCTTCGTGAAGAAGAAAACCAGAGCAAACTGACCCAGCCTTTTACCTTCTGATTTGTGTGTTTTCTTTGCTGATTCAAGGTAATTTATCATATGTAAACTGATTTCTTTAGCCCTTGACTAGTTTTGGTAGGTTTATTTTATTGAAATTGCTAATCTTTGATTTTTAGGGTTCAAGATTCATGTAGGTTTATGCTAATTCGAATTGTGTTATTGATTTATCATGTTCCATGTTTAGTACTTACTGATTTAGAGTAGGAAACATATTAATTTGTGTGGGTTTGATGAATTTGAGCTCCAAACTCATCAAAGGAGGTTTTGATGAAAATTGAGAACTTGAATCCATGATTTAATGATCTTGGATGTAATTTGATGTTTGTTTAGGTTGGTATCATGTTTGGTGATATGCTTATGTGTTTTGGAGTCACTTATAGTTGAGTTAATCTGCTGGAATTCGAATTTTGTTGGTTGGTTTGATGGCTGGAACGACCAGTAGCAGAACCGACTTCACTATGCCTGTCCAGCATAGAACGCGTTGCCATCAGGCGGCGCCATCGGATTCGATTCATCTTACTGGCATAGTCTATCAACGTAAGTAACTATTCTTATTTGATTGAAGTTACAGTTTAGAATAACCTCAGTTTATTGAATTATGATACAAAGAAGAAAAAGGATCGAATAATCATTGTATGATGAAAATAGAATAATCTCCTATTTTTTTGCGTTGTGTACTTGGCGGGTATACAATATAAAATCAACTATAAAAAAATTGTTTATCAATTTGTATTTTTAATAGATAGATGGGATAAGGATTTTTGTTGATAACTCTAAAACTGGCCTAGAAATCAATTTGAGAATTCTTCTGATATGGAATCATAGTCAGGGCTGGGATCGCGGCGCGATCTCCTCTGCACAGCCTAGGAACCTGTTTTTCGATCTGTTTCGCGTAGTATCTTCTTGTGTGCTGATATATAATGTTAGTAGATGATATATGGGTGTTTATATGATATTTGTGAAGGTCTTTTGTTGATGAAATATGCTTAGAAGAGTCTTGAACTAAGTATGTTTATTTTGATGATAATGCCTACTTTAATTGCGAGAAACAGACATAGATGACCCGTATGCGTGTTATGTTGTTCGTATATTATTTCTATATTATATATAGTGATATTAAAGTGTTGAACATGTATGTCAAGTTGATTTGATGTATTAAAATCGAACGGGTTGGTTTTGACCCGTTAGTGAGTTAAATCATGATTTACGGACTTTAAATGTGTTTTGTTGATTGCTACACCTTGTTTATAATATTTATGGATATTCTAAATAATATTAGATGTGTTCCATGCTGATTATATGAGTTTTGCGTAATGGCTTAGCTTTGACCCGTTTGCTATTGAACTTGACATTTTAGAATTAATTGGGATTTGATTCACTAATCTAGTTGTGTTGTGTTCTCAGGTTATCCGAAGCCTCAGTGAAATTAGATAACTGAGCTTGGTGTCTTGAGGATACAGATAAGTGGACTTTAATTCACTGGTGGTTTTAGTTGTAACTGTTATGGTTACTTGAATTTTATACGATTAATCATGCGATAGACTGTTTTGTCTGATATGACTGTTTGACTGGTTATTTGATGATTATTGCGATCGAATTCAAGATATGAGTATCAAGACATGAAATTTTACTCATGATTTTTGTGGCAGAGGTCAACTAAGCGTGATTTTGGGCTGGGCCAGTTGCTTCTGGTTAGGCAGTTTTAGATCCCCTGTTGCATCTGTTGTAGCAGAGGAGATGGCTATCGGTAGATCATTGATATGGCCAGCATTGGTCGTAGGCTCGGCAGAGCCGCCAGTCCTTTGATATTTGAGATTAACTGTTCTTGTGATCGTTGTGGTTCTGCTAATTGTTGCTTGTGGCTTGATTTCCATTCACTTAGTTTTGTGCTAATTCCCCACCTTAACTCTCTGTTACAGGTTTTTGAGAGCATGGTTGGTTGGTTGTTTTTGTGTAGAGGGAAGGTTTGACCGTCACTGTGATTTAAAAAAAATGGCTTGTATTTTATAGTGTTACAATTTCCCCGCCAAGTTGTAAATTATTATTTTGTCGTTGGTCCGATGGTTATATGAACCTTCAGATGCTTCGAGCTCCGGACCATACGTCAACAGAAGTGTCCGGTTCAAAACTAACAACCCACTATGCAATTTTAGACAACTTGTTACATAATTGTTCAAGTGGTAGTTACTAAAGGAAATAAAAAAAAAGTAGAGTGGTGGTTTTAAGAACACTTGGCGGATGAGAGGCAACCATGGTTTTTGATGAGAGGTCGACGGAGATTTGGAGAAGGTGAGGCAATGGCTTCGTACATAGAAATGAGAGTACTAAGCTTAGGGAGGGAAATTTGGTCAAAGGAGGGAAAGGAAATCTGTAGGAGGGAATTGAAAATATTTAAATTTATTAATCTTTGGACCAGGTTTTATAAGAGAAAAGAGGGCTTGATTGATTTTAATCTTTTAGACCCGGTTTTGTAATAAAAAAACAGGGCTTGAATCTATTAGGAAATTAGGACACTATGAAGCTTATGTTAGGACCCTGTTTTCTTAACAAAAACCGAGCTTAAATGTCTTCCAAACTATCAAACCCGGTTTTTTGTTAATCAACCGGACCTAAATCTCTTAAAAACACGGAGAAGACCTTTTAAGCCCGGTTTTAGGTGTTTTTTTTTAATCCGAGTCTGGGGGAGCGTGAGGTAGTGTTTGGCTGGATGGATTCCTTCGGAATTGGATTTTATTTCCGACCAAATCATGTGTTTGGTTTAACATAAGGGAAGGAAATGCATTTTAAGGATGGAAAACATTCCCAAAGCTGATGGATTTTGAAACCTTCCACTCCTCTATGGATTTTGAAATCCTTCCTTGTCTTTCCTTTTTCTCTTTACTTGGCTCAACACCTGATCATAAACACAACCCATTTTGCGCAACCGGCGGCGACCTTCAACGGCGATGTTCGACTGCAACGACGAGCTGGTGGTGTTCGACATTCGACATTCGACGTTTGACAGCTGGTCGCGTTTGAAGGCGATTTAGGGTTTCGTTCGACAGCTGGTGGGGACGTTTAACGTGCAACGACGAACTCTGACTAGGGTTTCGACGTTCGATGGTGACGTTCAACGGCGACGTTTAACGACCGTCGGCGACCTCTGGCTAGGGTTTCAATGGTGGCGGCGATTTAGGGTTTAGTCAGTGGCGACGATTTGGGGTTTAGACGGTGGAAGCGATTTACGGTTTAGACGGTGGCGGCGACGTAAGGTTTAAACGGTGGCATCGTATCGACGGTGGTGGGCGACAGTGGGGCGGCGGTAGCGTATCGACGATGGTGGGCGACAGTGGGGCAGCGGTGCCGGCAGTAAGGTGGTGGTGAAGGTGGCGATGGTGTTGGCAGGTCTAGTTTAGGGTTTTGTGTGGGGAAATGAATTCCAATTATTGGAACTACCAAACACAACAAGGGAGGATTTTGAATCAAATTCCAAATCCTTCAAATTTCAATTCCTTTAAGGATTCCACAACAAGGAAAGTCTTTTTTGTAGTAGTGAATTAGTATGTTGAGTTATAAACACACTGTAGTATGTGTTATATTTCAATAATCGTTTAATTGAGAAACAATAGGAATTTTAAATAACAACGTATCATATTGTAGTTTCAAATGGTTTAAAATTAAATCAACATGAATTTGCGCACGGACTGCTGAACTCTAGAAAATACAATATGTTATTGTTATATGATATAAATGAAATCCAAAACTTTTAGATAACTCAAACAGTCAAGATACTAAATGACAATGCCACTGAATAATAGCATCCCACTAATTTTGGTTAAGAAATAATAATTAAGATGATGGTAATAGAAAGTCCACAAAACATATTGAACCAATAAAGGTTCAATCTAAGTCAAGAGTTAACAGAGTAAACTATCCAAGAACTTCAACAACAAATATATAACTGATCATTCTAAAAATATATAGGTGATTGTCATATTTTTACAGAATTAAACAATATAAGAGCTAATTGAGTAAACTATCCAACGAAAATAGGGATGATTCAACATTTAAAATCCTAAAAGCATTCAAGAAATGAACTCATTCTAAAACATATTTATAACCGTACGACGTTAAAAATGTATCCTATGAAACTATAAACAACAATCTATATTACAATAGCAGTCAATAAAGAATTGAAAATCTACTTAGTATTATTGTTTCAAATATTAGAATTTAGATTCGAGCCATGCTTGTTGCAGTTTTAAAATGCATCATATCTTTCTTTTTGGCTAAATTTAATTTTGATGCCTTTGTTACTCTCATTATATTACCTGTCATCTTTTTCTTTTTTTTTCTTTTGGATTAAATTTTTTTTGCCTTCACGTGTGTTACTTTAATTATTAATTTAATTAAGTTATTTTATTTGTTTTTCTTTTATAACATATATCGTATAATGTTTTTTTAAAACAAAGTATATATATATTCATATTAACTGTACAAAGTTCCAATCCCTCTCAATGGTACATTGATTTCACCCACTGTTAATACACTAAATACCTAAACTTAATCATTTATCATATTAATAAGCCAACCAAGGAGCACCACTTTCACCCGACTGCTACACTATTTTGGATGATTAAGGATGGTTGGTAACGTTAGCCACACCTCCCATTTGAACCACGAATCCATCTTCAGTTTTGCTTTTATCCATTGGAACCCCGGCGACTGTCTGTTCAAGATGATATCCCCGTCTCATTTACCGTTGTTGAATAATGCGTCGTTCCTGTTTTTCCAGATGCAATACGTCGTGAGGCTTGTGATAATGGACCAGAACTCCCTGCTCTCCCTCGCCAATCCTTTTGCTGCTTCATCCATATCCAAAAACTTTGAGGGCAGATTGTTCCCTGAATACATAACACACCACCACCTATGGATGTAATCCCAAACCTCTTTCACCTTTTGACATTTGAAAATTGCGTGATCAACACACTCCACCTCCAGCTCACATCTTGGGCATAAAATGGAAGGTACATCCACCTCTCTATCTAGTAATTTGGTACGTACAGGAATTCTGCCTAATTCTAGCTAGCGATGTTTCTCCGATCCACCCGTCCATCCAGAAGCTAGTATGCTTATCATTCCCAATATACAGCTTATACAAATCACCCGTGTTAATACCTGTTTTCTGTAGTTCTTTTCCAACCCTACTTATACCCGCCCAAATCCCTTTTGTTTTTAACACACAGTTGCCATCCATCCCACCCCCCCCCCCCTCCCGTATACGCTTTTTATCAAGTTAACCCATAATGCATCCGGTTCCATACGAAACCTCCATCACCACTTTAATAGTAAACTTAGGTTGAAAGTATTTAAATTTCCGATACCCAACCCCCCATATCCCTCCCATTTGTAACTCGATCCCAATTAACCTAATGAATTTTTTTTATCGAAAGGATACATTTTGGTTCTTGGAACACACAGAGAAAGTAAACTCGCAAACTCGAGAGTACTGCTTTGATGATTGACCATCTTCCCCCCACTGAAAGACATTTACTTTTCCACCCTGATAGAGACCCTTCCATCTTTCCGATCACTTTCTCCCAATGGATACTCTGTTTCATATTTGCACCTACCAGTACCCCCAAATAATGAAAACACTGAATTACTAACTTTGCAGCCTATCCGATCTGCCATCCTCGATTGCGTTTGTTCTTCCACACCGATTGCGGTCAATGAGCTCTTTCTCCAATTAACTTTCTGCCCTGAAGCCTCTTCCCAACATTTCAAGAGTGCCATGATTGCTTTGACGTTTCTTTTGCTCCATTTGCCAATGATTATTGTGTCATCCGCATATTGTAAGTGCGAAATTGTTATTTTATCCCTTCCAACTTGAATCCCATCAAACACACCCGTATTTACCGCCTGCTGCAACATAATGTTTAACCCTTGTGCTACTTATAAGAATAAGTAGGGGGCAATTGGGTCTCCTTGTCTTACTCCTTTCATTGGCTTGAACTCGTTCGTGGGTGACCCATTAATCAAGATCAATAATTTAGAAGACTCCACACATGTTTTAATCCACTCGATCCATTTACTCCCAAACCCCATGTGATCCATCGTATGAAAGAGGAAGTCCCAATCTAAGCTATCATAAGCTTTTGAAAATCTATTTTGAGTACAAATCCCTTACTTTTTTTCTTTTAATCTCATTCACTACTTCGTCCACTATTAGGATTCCATCCAAAATTGATCTATTTGCAATAAAAGCTGATTAAACTTTGCCAATCAGATTAGGTATTACCTTTTTTAATTATTTTCCTGGAGTTTGGAAACAATTTTGTAATAGCTAGCAATCAAGTTAATTGGCCTAAAGTCACTAAATCCAAAAGGATCGCTTACCTTTGGTACCAAAGTGATAATTGATGAGTTACACCTCGATGAAATTTTCTTTGAGCACCAAAACCAAGAAACAGCTGGAATCAAATCATCCTTTATGATTTCCCACGCGAATTTGAAGAACTGAAAGTTAAATCCGTCCGGTCCCGGTGCCTTGTTACTACCACACGCCCAGACTGCATCTTTAATTTCTTTTTCGGAGAACTGTTCCTCGAACGCCCTACTGTCTTCTTCCTCAATTCTTTTGAAGCCATTAGTCATTAGCCTCATCGACCTATTACTATCTTTTTTGAAGAGTCCTTCGAAGTAAGTAACAACTTCCTTCTTGATTTTCTCCACATATTGTTCCCACCGACCATCGACTAGGATGCCTGCGATGTTGTTAGTTCTATTCCTTCTGCGAATTGAATTATGAAAGAATGTAGTGTTTTCGTCCCCTTCCGCGAGCCATTTTGATCTCGATTTCTGCCTTAGCATGCTTCACTTGATGTTTTCTTTCTCCTTTAACACTTTGCATTTGTCTACCCACCGCTCTCTATCCTCCCTCGTCATCGGATCAATTTCAGCCTTGAGTTCCCACTCTTTGATCTCCTGTCTCAAACTCATAATTTCGTTATCTACGCCCCCGTAGTTGTTTTTAGCCCATGCTTTCAGTGGTCCTTTAACCTTCCTTAATTTTTCAAGGAACCTGACCTCTGGATTCTTGGCTGTTACATGTGCTTCACACGCTTCTTTGATAACCCCTAAACACTCTTCATTCTACAACCAAATGTTAAAAAATCTGAAGGGCTTAGGTCTTGAATTCTGCGCATTATCAGTACACATTATTGGACAGTGGTATGAATATTTTCTATCCAAGGCCACACACATAAGACTACCCCAACCTTGATAAAACTGTTCCATAACAAGGAACCTATCAATTTTGCTGAATTTGTACCCATCATCCGAAACTCTTGTGTATCTCCTACCCCCCAATTGAATATCCATCAAATCAAATTGCTGTATAAAGTTGTTGAAACTGCTCTTGTTACTCCTATTAGAAGCTGCATTCAGTATTTCCGATTCATCCCTTACCTCATTGAAGTCCCCAAACAACATAATTCTCTCATCTAGTGATTGAATCAGATTTCCACTGTTGTCCAACATTCTTTTTTGCTTTCCATAGTGTGACGACCATAAATATTTACAAACCCACATATTTCATTCACTCCTTTGAACACACCCACTATTGCTACATAAAATTTATTCCCATATGACACAACGTTCGATATGAGTCTCAGGTCCCAGACTATCAGAAGCCCACCTGCACTCCCACAGGATGGTACAAATGCATACGAAAAATAGGGGTTTCCCCAAATTTCTTCAACGTATTCATCAATCCTTTCCAACTTTGTTTCTTAAATTCCAATAATCATTGGTTTGTCTTTTGAACACAGTTGCCTATTCCAATTCTTTTTGTTTGACGACCTTAAACCCCTTATATTGATCGAGATTATCTTCATTTAACAGTTGCTTATACGGACCCCAACCTTACCCTCTACTGAGCCGTGTTACCATTTACACTTACGAAACCAACTTTTTCACCAATAATTTTATAATTATCCGTGGAATTTGTGAGTGACTTACCTCCAATCGAGCTATCTGGAGCTTCTTCCTTCATGGCTTTTCGATCTAAATGTTGTCGTGTGAGTAGATTTCCCCTTAGCCCTAGCCAGCTTCTTCATGACATTCAAGCTTAGTTTCCCGGTTCCCATCCACTTGTTGTTACCTTTTGACATAGCTGAAGATGTTGACTTCCCCTTCCTAGAACACACCTTCCTTTTTCTCAGAGATGGGATTGAACCTGGAACCATAGATACCAGGTCTTCATCTATCTCATGTTGCTAAGCCCCTTTGTCTTGACTTAAATCATCTTTTGTCGTAACCAGGCTATTATTCTTCTTTCGGGCTTAAGGCCCATCCCTACCATTATTTGTTTCGGTAAATAAAATGAAGTCTCCCTTCATCTGGATATTTGGCCCATTTGTTGTTTTATTGGGGCCCTCATCATTTAACCCCTTAAGTGCCCTCACCCAATAATTCTTTGACTTTTTTTGAATTATTGAAAACAGTGTCTCCCAAATTTGTACCGTTTGGGGTTGTCTCATCGCCGACTTCGAATTCTCCATTCTGCTGACTCGACACCTCCGATGAATATTCGGAACATCCCTTTTCGACAGTTACCAGATCCTTCTCGGGGATCGTACTGAGCTTCACCACCCTGTTTTGGTTTTTCAGTTTTTCCGGTGACCTTGGTCCCCTTTTACCGGCGATGTACAGTCCGGCCACCCCTTCATCATGTTGACTTTGATGAACCCCCACTCCATCTTCTTCGTCTTCCTCATCCTCTCACTCTGGAACTTCGTAAGTTGCTTCTGAGCTATCGTCCCCTGACTCCGAGCCTTCCTCATATGTTGCATCCACCCACCCACCTTCTCTCAGGATAAACTCCCTAGAATACCAAGCACTTTATAATGTATTTGTCTAACAGTGGGAACTTATACGAGGTGTTGATCAGAACTTTTCCGGCTACCATCGCCTTCGAGTTCGACCAGGAACATTTTTCTACCACAATTGGTTCCCCCCATTTGGCTGCGATTTTTTAAAAGTATTCTTCTTTCGACAAATCTAGGGGAACACCATAAATCTTGATCCAATTCAACCTATATACCCCGTTAGAAAAATCCGGCGACCATTCCATTATGTTTTCACACCATTTCCAAAATTCTTCATCCTTGTTGTTCATTAGACTTTTTGCAGCTTCTGTTGTAATACATATAATCAGGATTTCCTTAAAAGCAATAATTTTCCATTCCACCATGTTGCCACATATCAAGGTTAGAATTGAAGATAAATCCTCTAGCATGTTAGCTCTGCATAACCTCGCAATGATGCTTCTTTGAAGGACTTCTTCAATGTCTTTCACCTTCTCCAAGTCTTTAATGTTTCTCCAGGTAGGGCCCCCCTCCATCATAACTTTCCTTGATTTCCCTTTGTTTTTTTGTACCACGGTTTCTAATACTGTGAATCCATCACCCGCCTTCACCACATCAGCATAGTATCTTCCATCTATCCTACCCTTCTTATCATTAAATCTTCTCCCCTGCACACCATTAAGAGTCCCCCTACTATTCCTGTTAGTTGCTTTACCTACCACTTTAATGTTCCTTTCTCTTGCAATAAATCCTCTTATCTTGTAGGACCCAATCCATATGCCATTAAAGCTTCTTAATAACTGCTCCATGTCTCTTACCTCCTTAAATCTAACGAAACCGAATCTTTGATTACTTCTTGAGAGTTTGCTTGATACGTAAATATCTACCACCCTACCACAATATTTAAACATCTCCGAAAGCATTACAGTTTTTGTATGAAACGGGAAGTTGCAAAGAACACCGATTTGTAGCCCGTTGGAGATGAACCACTCTGATTATCCTCTTTTTGTCAGTTCCCAATTCTTCCATGTGTTCCGAAGGCCTTGCTGTTCTCTCTCTCTCATTCTGTCTCTTATCTATTGTAATGTTATGTGTAAATAAGAATATATATTTATGACAATCTTAATTTTATCTATCTTTCGATATATATAAATATTATCATAATATAATATTTATCTAAACTTTTATCTTTCAAAATCATAATACCAGGGAATATTTAGATTTTTTCAACTTTATCTTATATCTATGTTTGAATGATTACGTTACTTGTTTAATCACAACTAGTTAAGTGACCCGTTTACTACACGGGTTATAATAAATATTGAATGTCAAATAATAATAAATAAGAAGAATTATCATTTAACGTAGGTTCTTGATAAGATTTACAGGGTACAACAAGCACAGCGGAAAAAAATATAACATAAATCCCTTTACAAGATCACAACTGGATCAGGTGGGGACAGAACAAACAATCATAATTATATATCAAATAATATATATATATATATATATATATATATATATATATATATATATATATATATATAAATCCATAAAAGTATTAAACTTAGGATAAAAATATACCCTGAACTACTAGAGGGGGATACACAGCTACTGCACCTCGTGAACAGGCTGCTAGACCGCCTACACGAACAATACCTGAGGAAAAAGATCCCGCGTGTGTGTACACCACCAAAAAGCCGGCGGCTTTTTGGTTGCCTTTGACCGCCGCCGAGAAGCCCTAACCGCCGCAAAGGGTGAGGCTACGCCGAAGGTCCGATCTCCGAGAAGGGGGGGGGGGGCGCCGAAGGGGTGCATCCGTCTGCCCGTCACCGTACGCCGCCGCAAGAACCATTGTCGACCACCGTGTGAGGTGGTGGTGGTGCCGTTGGCCGAGAACAAGGAGAGAGGAAAGAGGGTGTGTCTTTGTCTTGTCTTTAGTTGCTAATGAGTAGGATTAGTTTAAAACTAAGGGTTAATCCCATTTAAATACTTATTTAAATGGATCTAAGCCTTTGGACTCCGAAGCCCGGTGTGCGACCAACATCTTTGATCGATGGCAAAACAAACCCTCTAGTTCGGTTTAATATTAATTAATTAACTATTAATTAATATTTTCCAACCAAAGTTTATAATTAAATATTTAACTAATATTTAATATCTCCTTTTAAATAATAAATTATTTCTCTCGATAATTAATTAACTATTAATTATCTCTTATACACATATGGTATTGTTTCCCGGTTCAATAGTTAGGTGTGCAACTGTGTGACCTTTTAGTGACTCATAGTGTTCATGGATATGATGACACGTGTACACTATCCCTGCACACAATATATCAGACTCCTACTTGTGCACGATAGTTACACTCCCTTGTTCATCATGAGCCTAAGGAGGTTCCCAGCCAGACACTTAGGTTAACCACGACTAGAAGTTCTCTTATGTCGTGAGATTATGTAATCGTCTTCATCGACTACCTGGATTTTCCTTTTGCATCGCGATATTCCATAATTTAGATTTTAGACATGGAGCATGTGATCTATTCTCAAAAATCCAGATTATATTTCTTGACTTCTGATCTCGACTAACTGCATTTACGGAGTTACCAAGTGATGTCCATCATTCTATCCAAGCACGGAGACGCATTTCATTTAGCCCTAATCGTCAAGAGGCCCTCGAATATCTCTTCTTCTCAAGAGAAGGTGCAAATATCATCTTAACTACTTGCATTTGAGCACACGTCTTCCGCTGCACTCAGATACGCCCGTTATAGTTACCCTGTTACGACGTAACATTAGAACGTTCCAAATTACAGAAGTCCTCGTGCCCCAAACCAAACATCTTGGGTCTAAGGACGACCAATCAACTAACTCATGTCAAAGGCTCCATGAAGTTAGTCTGATGCGGATCACCTCCAATATTTGTACCTCTGACAAATATCTATAAACACTTAGTCACAAAACTTATGTTGTTCTTCTCTACACGAATAATCCATCAAGTATTTATAATAGCGTTAGTATCTCCCTGATGTGGCTCCCACCGCATCAAGTAGCTATGGAGTAATTTTGATATATCAAGACTTGTATATCATGGATAGATAAATATGCTAAAAATGGATAAATTTAAAACGATTATATTAAACCTTCTATTTCCATCACGCAGAAATGTTTAATACATAATCACAAGTCTTAAAATTCAATCCATACAATTTAATTAAATACTGAAAACGAGTTGCTAGGTCCCATGTACTGCATTCCAATAGAACTAGCATGTCTCTCATGCTTATCTCTAGCAAGCGCTTTAGTCAACGGATCAGCCACGTTGTCATCTGTTGGTATCTTGTATATCCTTACATTTCCCCTTCCGATGATCTCTCGGATGATGTGATACTTTCTAAGTACGTGTCTGGTCCGCTGGTGATCTCTTGGTTCTTTTGTTTGCGCTAAAGCTCCCATGTTATCACATAATATATCAATCGGTCTAGAGATATTGGCAACAACTCAGATCCGAGATAAAATTCCTCAGCCAAACCGCTTCCGTTGCCATATCGTTTTCCGCAATGTACTCAGCCTCTGTAGTTGAATCTGCTATTGTATCTTGCTTCTGGATTTTCCAAGATACAGCTCCTCCATTTAGGGTAAAAACAATCCTTGACTATGACTTAAAGTCGTCTATGTCTGTCTGGAAGCTCGCATCTGTGTAACCAGTTATACTGATTTCATCCGTGCTTCCTCCAAAGACGAAGAACATTTCTTTTGTCTTTCTCAAATACTTGAGAATATTCTTAGCAGCCACCCAATGGGCTTCACTTGGATTTTGTTGATATCTACTCATAAGGCTAACGGAATAAGCAATATCGGGCATAGTACATAACATGGCATACATAATCGATCCTATTGCCGAAGCTTAAGGAACTGATTTCATCCTCTTCTGCTCTTTTGGAGAAGTACGACATTGAGCCTTGCTCAACGGTACATCAGATCTCACTGGAATGAATCCTTTCTTGGATTCTTCCATCTTAAAGCGTTTTAACACTTTATCGATCTATGTACTTTGACTAACTCCGATCATCCGCCTAGATCTATCTCTATAGATTTTTATACCAAGTATATATGCTGCTTCTCCTAGGTCCTTCATGTGGAAACATTTACCTAACCAGGATTTTACTCCTTGTAATGCTGGTATATCATTTCCTAGGATTAGTATGTGAAGGGTTTTGTAGGGTATAAAAACATGCATAGCGGAATAAAACCCCCTCCAGTGATCTCATCTAACTCGTACATAAACTAAAAGAGAAAAAAGATTAGAAAAGTTATACCTTGATGAAACCAAAAACTAATTCTTCAATCCTCTAGACAGCTGCAGGTTATCCACCGCTACTGTACCACCTCGAACGGGCTGCTAGACCGCCTAAGGATTAAACCTTGGATCAAAACGTGACCCTCGTATGTGTGTGTTTCCGCGTCGCCGCGGGCCACCGCCCTTGGTGGTCGGTTTTATTTCTTGCGCCGCCGCCGAGAAAGAGAGAGCAGGGAGAGAGCTTTTAGGGTTATCACTTTAAACTTTGTAATTGAGTTATATGATTAATGAGGCTTAATAAGGTTTATATAATAAACCCTTATTAGGCCTAAGCTCGTTTAATTAAACTATTAATTGATTAATAGTTTAATTAAAGCCCAGCTTTAATTAAACTATTAATCAATTACAGAAAGTACCCTCGACCTTTCTAATTAATTAATAACTATTAATTAATTGGTCCCGTTAATATTTAAACTAAATATCAACTTCTCCTTTTAAATAATAAATATCTTTTATTATTTTTCTCTTTTCTCAATAATTAATTAAACTATTAATTATTGTCATACACAAAAAGGTAAAATCCAAAAGGTTCTATTTGGGTGTGCAGCGGTGTGATCCTTTAGTGTCACATATTATTGGACACGATGATACATGTTATCTATCTCTGCACATAATCTAACAGACTCCCACTTGTGTAAGATAAGTAACACTCCTTGTATATCGTTGGCCTAAGGAGGTCCCTAGTCAGACACTTAGGTTAACCAGACTATGAGATCTCTTACATCTAGAGATATAATCCATACCTTGGATTATCTAGGCTTTTCCTTTTGCATCGCGATATTTCGTAATGTGAGTATTTGACATGGAGCAGGGATCTCATCTAATACTCAGATTTTCTCGACTCTGATTTCGACACTCTGCGGTTACGGTTTCCCGAATGAATAACTATCATTCTAACCGAGCGCGGCCACGCATTTTTAGTAGTCTTAATCGTCGAGGAGCTCAGAAAATATCTCTCCTAAAAAAGGAGGTGCAAATTCCATCTTGACTATTTGCAATTTGAGCACATGGCTTCCGCTGCACCTAGACAAGCCCCTTATGATCACCCTGTTACGGCGTAACGTTAGAACATGCTAAAGTACAGAAGTTACCACGCCCCAAACCAATATTAATGTTAACGCTCCATGAAGTAAACTCGATGCGGATCACTCCAATATTTATCCCCTGATAAATATCTATGAATACTTGGTCACAACCTTGTTCTTTTATTCATACCCGAATAAATCATCAAATATTCATAATAGCGTTACCTCCCTAATGTAGCTCCCACTACATTAAGTAGCTACGGGCATTTAGACAACTCATCACTTGACTTGTCATGGATAGGTTAAACATGCTAAAAATAGACAACTAGAAACAATTATGTAAAAACCTCCTATTTCAATCCCATGAAATGTAATTACATAATAAAAGAGTCTCAAGTTATATCTATAGTAATAATAAAAAACATGAACTAGCTGCTATGTTCCAAGTACTGCATTCCTATAGAACTCGCATGTCTCTCATGCTTAGCCCTAGCTAGCGGCTTCGTCAACGGGTCAGCAACGTTGTAGTCCGTCGGTATCTTTTGCAATCTAATATCATCTCTTCCAATGATCTCTCGGATGAGGTGATATTTCCTGAGTACGTACCTTGTACGCTGATGATCTCTAGGCTCTTTAGCTTGCGCTACAGCCCCTGAGTTGTCACAGAATTTATCGATCGGTCTAGAGATACTGGCAACAACTCTAAGATCCGAGATAAAATTCTTCAGCCAGACAACTTCCTTTGCCGCATCACTTGCCGCAATATACTCTGCCTCTGTAGTAGAATCTGCTATTGTATCTTGCTTTTGACTCTTCCAAGATATGGCTCCTCCGTTTAGGGTAAAGACAAATCCTGACTGCGACCTGAAGTCGTCTCTGTCGGTCTGGAAACTAGCATCAGTGTAACCAGTTACACTGAGCTCATCCATCGAACCTCCATATACTAGGAATATGTCTTTCGTCCTTCTCAGATACTTGAGAATATTCTTGACGGCCACCCAATGAGCTTCACCAGGATTTTGCTGATATCTACTCGTGACACTGATAGAATATGCAACATCAGGTCTAGTACATAGCATGGCATACATAATCGAACCAACTACCGAGGCATATGGTATCAATTTCATCTTGTCTTGATCTTGACTAGACACAGGACACTGAGCCTTGCTCAAAATCGCGCCAGATTGCATAGGAATAAATCGTTTCTTGGATCCATCCATCTTGAATCTTTTCACGACTTTGTCAATATAAGTACTTTGACTAAGCCCGATAAGCCGCTTAGATCTATTCCTATAGATCTTTATACCCAGTATATAAGCAGCTTCTCCCAAGTCTTTCATCTGGAAACATTTACCTAACCAGGATTTTACTCCTTGTAATACTGGTATATTGTTTCCTATTAACAGTATGTCGTCTACATACAAGACTAGGAAGGTTACCGCGCTCCCACTGAATTTGGTGTAAACACACGACTCGAACTCACTTTTGGTAAAACCAAACTCTTTGATGCGCTCATCAAAGTGTAAGTTCCAGCTCCTAGATGCTTGCTTTAGTCCATAAAAGGATTTAAGCAACTTGCATAATTTATTAGGGTTCTTTGGATCCGCAAAACCATCTGTTGTATCATATATACATCCTCTGTCAGTTTCCCGTTAAGGAAAGCGTTTTTGACATCCATCTGCCATACCTCATAGTCAAAATATGCTGATATGGCCATTAGAATCCTAATAGTCTTAAGCATTGCCACTGGGGAAAAAGTTTCATCATAGTCAACGCCATGAATATGCGTGAAACCTTTTGCCACTAGCCTTGCTTTAAAAGTATGCACCTTTCCATCCATGTCTGTCTTCTTTTTGAAGACCCATTTGCACCCAACAACTTTACTGTGTTGAGGCAAATCCACTAACTCCCAAACATGGTTTTCATACATGGATTGCATCTCTGCCTTCATGGCTTCTAGCCATCTCTCAGATTCTAAACCTGAGGCAGCGTCTTGGTAGGTAGTGGGTTCTAAAAGATCCCTTTCGTCTTGAGCAACTAGGAATCCCAGATACCTATCTGGCTCAATACGAGGCCTACTAGACCTGCGAAGGTCTTGTGTTTGCACCTCTTCTCAACCACAGACTCGGGTTGAGGTTCGACAATTATCTGTTGAACTACAGGTTCAACTATCGGTGGTGGTGTAATCTCCTCCTCTTCAATTTCTTGAAGCTCTATTTCTTTTCTTGGAGTCTCTGAGTTTAGAAACTTCTCCTCCAAGAATACCCCTTTACGAGCAACAAAAACTTTGTTCTCATCTGGGTTGTAGAAATAGTATCCCATGGTTTCCTTGGGATAGCCCACGAAGATACACTTATCTGATTTGGGATTGAGTTTATCCGTGAATGTTCTCTTAACAAACACCTCACATCCCCAAACCTTTAGAAAAGACATTTTGGGCTTTTTCCCCGTCCATACCTCGAATGGTGTCTTTTCAACCGATTTGGTTGGAACCCAGTTCAGCATGAACGCTGCTGTCTCGAGTGCGTGTCCCCAAAACGACAATGGTAGTGAACTTCGACTCATCATTGATCGTACCATGTCAAGTAGTGTACGATTCCTCCTTTCAGATACACCATTCATCTGAGGTGTAAACGGAGGTGTGAGTTGTGAAACAATCCCACATTCCTTCAAATGATCGTCGAATTCCTGACTCAGATACTTGCCACCTCGATCCGACCGAAGCGACTTTATCTTCTTGTCTAGCTGATTTTGTACCTCATTCTGAAACTGTTTCAACTTTTCAAAACTTTCAGATTTAAGTCTAATGAGGTAGACATAACCGAACCTACTGAAGTCGTCAGTAAAGGTTATGAAATACCGGTATCCTCCTCTAGCCTCCGGAGTAAAGGGTCCGCACACATCTGTGTGTATAATCCCTAATAACTCGCTGGCCCTTTCATTCTCACTGTTGAAAGGCTGCTTTGTCATTTTACCAGACAAACAAGATTCGCAAACATCATATGACTCCAAGTCAAATGGTTCTAGAATTCCGTCATCTCGGAGCTTCTCTATGCGTTTCTCGTTTATGTGTCCTAAATGACAATGCCAGAGGTAAGTTTGATTCAAGTTACTCTTGGATCTCTTACTTATATGATATATGTCATTGTTATCTAAAT
Organism: Pulicaria dysenterica; assembly: GCA_947179395.2. Classification (NCBI taxonomy): domain Eukaryota; kingdom Viridiplantae; phylum Streptophyta; class Magnoliopsida; order Asterales; family Asteraceae; genus Pulicaria; species Pulicaria dysenterica. The sequence continues at coordinate 43,700,922 of OX359293.1, read as the reverse complement.
TTAGCATATATAGACCGTTTTCTGGAGTAGCTTTGAAAAAGAAAACATCATTTTTAAAACATGAAATAGCCTTTTCATAAACATAAGCAAATCCACAGTCTATCAGCAAATTGAACGAGATAACATTTTTAATTAGTCTTGGAACATAATAACAAGGTTCTAGTTCTAAGACCATGCCCGAGGGCAAACTAAGACAATATGTCCCTACAGCTTCAGCACCAACCATGGAGCCTTCGCCTACCCGCAGGTCCATATCTCCTTGTCTCAGTTTCTTACTTCTCTTGAATCCCTGCAAATGATTGCATATGTGATGACCACATCCGGTATCCAATACCCATGATTCATAAGAAGTAATAAGACAATCTATCATAAAGATACCTGTATCATTGGGCGAACCAATGTCCAGCTGATCTATGTCAAGTGAGTGCTTGCATGAATCCTTGCTACCACAGTCTGGGCAACAAATTTCTCCAAGTTCTTCTAGCCAGTCACCCTCCTGCATAGGGTCCACAACTGGTGACTCTAGCTGCTTTGGGTTCAACTTGTTGCTAATGCACATGAGGATTTCGTGCAAGCCTGCGACAGTCATCTCAAAATCACCTAGGACATACATTACTCTTTTCTGGTAATAGTCCGACAAGGAACCGAACAAGAGCATAACTAGTTCATGTGGTTTTGATTTTGATCCAAAACTCTCATAGCAATCTAAGAGCCTTCTCATGTTAATGAGATGATCGCTAATAAGCTGACTTTCTTTCATCTTGGCTGAAAGGATTTCCCTCATCAATAACATACGACATATCCGTTCACTAAACTTGAACTTCTGCTCCAGTCCTTGAACAACTTCATAAGATGACTTCTCACGGAGATCGTCCGTAAACTCGGATGATGCGGTGAGAACGAGAATCGACATAACATCAGATTCGTCAGCCATATACTGATAGTAAGTGTTATACTCACTATCTTGGGCATCTACTCCTGGTCGCTCTGGAGGCAATGTCTCAATGATGTGAAGCTTTCCCTGTGCATCCAAAACATTTTTCAGATGCATCTTCCAAACAGCAAAGTTTGGACCTGAAAGCTTCCACTTGCTAGTGATGAGAATTAGAGACTCTCTTGGTGAATAAAACGGAATAACAGATATAATAGACATCTACAGAAAAAGAAAAAGATAAAACCGATTCAGTATTGATTATATCTTCTAATAACTATTACCTTTTAACAAAAATTATTAGACTAGGATCCATATTTCACATTTCTCGATGCAAGGTTTGGGCACTTCCCACCGGGACAATGCCATTTCTGGTAGGTAAGAACTATACCAATCGTATCCTAAAAGGACACGACTCCTAGATCCGCGGGACATCGGTTACAGGAACCGTGCATGTTTAGTCCCTCTAGTGCATTTTGGGCCGGGACTCCCGATTATCACCAAAATAGATCGCACCACCTAAGACAGCATGAATTCTGGCCGGGACTCCCGATTATCGCAGAATCTTTCATGCCCCTTCCCGCAATGGTTTGAACCCGGATGCCCAAGGTTTGGGCACTTCCGACACCCGAGTACCGTTTAACAGCAAGGGTGTACCATTAGGTGGGTGGCACACTGATCTAAGATTTTTCTAAAAAGGATTTCCAAGTTTTTAACGAGAAAAACTTTAAAGCCAGTTTTCTTTAAAACATCGGTTTCAATAATTAACTATTATTAAAACCCTTGTTTTATTTCATCGTGTTAATCACAACCACGCATATATAAAATATGTAAAGAAATAAAACAACCACAAACAACTATGCATTAGCCTTGCCCTTAACTATTGTCGGTTTCGTGAGCCACACGAAAAACCCGACGGTCAAAACCTAAGTGGAAAAACACAACACACATGGCATGGCATTCTGAAGCTCCCACTGGCTCTAGCATCCAATCCTGCTCTCTGCTCCTTGGTTCTTGGTTCTTGTGTCAGTTTCATATTTATTCTAATAATCTATTCTATTCTAAAAAAACTAAAAACAAAAAAAAAATATTATAAAAATTACAAGATGATCAAAGGCACGCAGACCCGCTAATTCTAGTAATTTTACAAAATAGAATAGGGGTTGTAAGTGGCACGCAGGCCTCCCCACACCATAGAATAATAAAACCAATCACAACCACAAGTGCGAGAAATTAAACAATCCACAAGGTCTAGGGCTCGGCTATGACATCCCAAACATGTACTAAATTAATACATGAAAGTAAAGCAACTGATTTCTAATTATTCATCTTGATGAAAATTACTGATTTTAACAACCTGTTAAAACCCCTATATTGTTTTTCCTTTATTTGCAATAAATATATATTTCAAGTTTTATACTTTGATAATTAATCAAAAATTCAAAATAATATTTAAACCTTAAATTAAAATAACAACTGTATTTCAATTTAATATTGACCACAAAATATCTGAACCGCGAGCTGGGCCAAATATTTAAACTGGGCCATTGATCAGAAACGGACCGGGAAACAAAAACTGGGCTGAGGCCCAAAACAGCCTTTAGCACCGCTAAACCCAAACTGGGCCGCAGGCCTCCTGGGCCGTGGTTCTCTGGGCCGAAGCCCACCACACAATTAGCGCCGCTAACTGTGCTGCTATCGCGTCGCTAATGCGTCGCTCTCCGCGCCGCGTACCCCTACAACCACCGCAGACCGCCGCCGATCATCGGCAGCCGGCGACTACCGTCCCAGACTTGAGACCGCCGCCGATTAGGGTGGTGTTGATGCTCTCGGTTATCGAAAATAACAACAATAAATAAAAAACAATCTATTTATCCAAAAACTAATTAATCTAATCCAATAGAAAACATATACTTGAATTCTATCTACTTGGATGATCAAAAAAATTTCTTTCTGGATAAAACAGAATCATATTTCATCAGAATAAAAAGAAACCTACCTAGTCTCCTACGAGGTTAGAAGTAGCTCTGATACCACTGAAGGGTTTTGTAGGGTATAAAAACATGCACAGCGGAATAAAAAGAAACCTACCTAGTCTCCACCGCTATTGCACCACCTCGAACGGGCTGCTAGACCGCCTAAGGATTAAACCTTGGATCAAACCGTGACCCTCGTGTGTGTGTGTTTCCGCGTCGCCGCCGGCCACCGCCGTTGGTGGTCGGTTTTGTTTCTTGCGCCGCCGCCGAGAAAGAGAGAGGAGGGAGAGAGCTTTTAGGGTTATCACTTTAAACTTTGTAATTGAGTTATATGATTAATGAGGCTTAATAAGGTTTATATAATAAACCCTTATTAGGCCTAAGCCCGTTTAATTAAAGCCCAACTTTAATTAAACTATTAATCAATTACAGAAAGTACCATCGACCTTTCTAATTAATTAATAACTATTAATTAATTGGTCCCGTTAATATTTAAACTAAATATCAACTTCTCCTTTTAAATAAGAAATATCTTTTATTATTTTTCTCTTTTCTCAATAATTAATTAAACTATTAATTATTGTCATACACAAAAAGGTAAAATCCAAAAGGTTCTATTTGGTTGTGCAACGGTGTGATCCTTTAGTGTCACATATTATTGGACACAATGATACATGTTATCTATCTCTGCACATAATCTAACAGTATGTCATCCACAAACAGGACCCTAAAGATTGCTACGCTCCCACTGAACTTCATGTAAACACAGGACTCGAACTCGCTTTTGGTAAAACCAAATTTTTTGATGCGCTCATCAAAGTGCAAGTTCCGGCTTCTAGATGCTTGCTTTAATCCATAAATGGATTTTAGCAACTTGCATACCTTGCCTGGATTCTTGGAATCCTCAAAACCGTCCGGTTGTGCCATATACACATCCTTTGTTAGTTTCCCGTTGAGGAAAGCGGTTTTGACATCCATTTGTCATATCTCATAATTGAAATATGCAGATATTTCCATAAGAATCCTTATAAACTTAAGCATAGCTACTGGTGAAAAGATTTCATCATATCAATGTCATGAGTCTGAGTGTAACCTTTTGCAACAAGCCTAGATTTTGAAGTATGCACATTTCCTTCCATGTCCGTCTTCTTCTTGAAGACCCACTTGCATCAACAGCTCTACTATGTTGTGGCAAGTCTACTAACTCCCAAACTTGGTTGTCATACATGGATTGCATCTCTGCCTTCATGGCGTCTAGCCATTTTTCAGACTCACTACCTGACACAACATCCTCTTAGGATGTGGGTTCATGAAGATCCCCTTTTTCTTGAGCAATTAGAAATCCAAGATATCTATTTGGCTCAGTCCGAATCCTACTAGTGTAAATCCCCGTCCATAACTCGAACGGTGTCTTTCTTTTCTCCACAGATTTTGTTGGAACTTGGTTTAGCATAAAAGCAGCCGTCTCGAGTGCATGTCCCGAGAATGACATTGGTAAACTTGTTCGACTCATCATAAAATGAACCATATCAAGCAAGGTTCTATCCCTCCTTTCTAACACACCATTCCACTGTGGCGTATATGTAGGTGTGAGTTATGAAACAATCCCACATTCCTTTAGATGATCGTCAAACTCTTGACTCAGATATTCACCACCCCGGTCAGACCGAAGCAGCTTATCTTCTTGTCAAGCTGGTTTTGTACTTCATTCTGAAACTGTTTGAAGAAATCAAAACTTGAAGACGCGTGTCTCATAAGATACACATAATCATACCTATTGAAATCGTTAGTAAAGGTAATGAAGTACCGGTATCCTCCTTTGGGTTCTTGCCTGATAGGACCACACACATCTGTGTGTATAATTCCTAGCAGTTTCTTTGACCTTTCATTCAAACTGTCGAAAGGTTTCTTTGTCTTCTTGCAAGACAAACAAGATTCCCAATCGTCAATTGATTCGAGATTAAATGGCCCTAGAACTCCATCTTCATGGAGTTGCTCTATGTGTTTCTTATTAATATGCTCGAGCCGACAATGCCATAGGTAAGTTTGGTTCAAAGTGTCCTTTTACCTTTTACGTATATGATAGATGTCATCTTGTAGATTTATTGTGTATAGACCATTTTGTGAACTTGCTTTAAAATAAAATAAATCATCTTTAAAGAACAAAATTGTTTTTCCTACCGACTGATAGGTAAAACTATTGTCTATTAATAAATTATACGAGATTACATTTTTGATTAATCTAGGAACATAATAACAATCCTCTAGCTCTATGATTAATCCTGAAGGTAGCCTGAGAGAATATGTTCCTACAGTTTCAGCACCAATAATGGAGCCTTTCGCCTACCTGTAGATCCATGTCCCAATTCCTTAGTTTCCTACTCCTCTTGAATCCCTTCAAGTGATAGCAAATGTGATGACCACATCCGGTATTAAGTACCCATGATTCAAAAAAAGCAACTAAGAAATCTATCATAAAGATACCTGACTCAGAACCAACGTCCAGCTTATCAATGTCGAGTGAGTGCTCACAAATATCCTTTCTACCGTAAACTGGGCAACAAATGTCTAGTAGCTCATCAATCCAGTCATCTTCTTCCATTTATTCAACTACTGTTGCATCAGGGAAATCCGAGTGCATCTGCTCATCCATGCACATTAGAAACTCATGCATACCAACTACTGTTGATTCCTGTTCTCCGATCTTATCCACTACCTTTGCCTGATAGTGTTCTGTCAGAGACCCGACTAAAAGCATCACAAATTCTTGCTCGCTGACTTGTGAACCTAGAATCATTAAGCAATCAAACAACCTTCTCATGTTAATGAGATGATCACTCAAAGACTGGCCTTCTTTCATCCCCTATGAAAGAATGTCTTTCATAAGCAGAAAACGTCCACAGTGCTCACTGCTTTTGAAACAATCCTCTAGACCTTGCACGACCTCAAAAGTTGACTTAATTTTTAGTTCCTCTGAAAACTCAGATTCTATGGGGAGTATCAGAATTGACATGATGTCAGATTCATCAGAATAATCAGGTCGTGCTAGAATAATCAGGTCGTGCTAGAGGTAGTTTATCGACTGTGTATAGCCTTCCCTGTGCCCTTAGGATATTCCTAAAGTGCAACTTCCAAACTACAAAGTTTGGACCTGAAAGCTTCCACTTTTGCATGATGAGATTAAGAGACTCCTCAGGTGAATAAAATGATATAACAGATAAAATTGACATCTATAGTAAAAAGCAAGAGAAAAACGTTTCAGTAACAACTTCCTCTAAACTAATTTAAGACCCTTTAATTAAATTTATTTTAGAATAGGATCCATATTTCACACGTGCCAGTGCACGGTTTGGGCACGACAACACCGACCCCGTGCTATTTCTGGTGGGCATTAACCATACCGATTGTAATTAACCCAAAACACGATTCCTATATCTTAGATGGGTAGCACTACAGGTCTAAAATTTTAGTAGGTTTTATCCAAGTTAGAAAAACGTGATTTCCAGTTTTGTAAAATTATTTTAAAACTATCTGTTTTAATATCCGTATATCTTAGTATACCTTGAACTAGGTATACAATACTTCTTATGATAAAATCATTTTGAAAATCAAACTGTTTTTAAAATGCTGATACGACAATCATAAAATATTAAATTTTATAGTATGTTGTCATATACCAGTTTTATCATATTCGTGGTTTTATCTCTGATTAATAAAACTATTATTAATCTCCTACTTTAATTTTATAGTCGCATAATAATCATAAAAGTAAAGCACAACCACGCTGATAATAAACTGTTATAGTTTTGCCAACTATGTCCTAAGGGGTCAACTAAGGACAAACTAGACTAAGCTTGATCCCGTGGCTTGATCTTATGTATAGTCTCCTTGCTCCCACTAGCCTTGACACCTCCAGTCTTGACTCGAGCAATTCCATCTTGTTCCTCCATCTTTGAAAAACTCCATCTAAATAGATCTTCGTCTTTGGTTTTGGTTACAACAAACTAAACTAGAGTACATGAAATCTTATTCTATTACTTTTACATTATAAAAGGGGTTGTAAGTGGCACGCAGGCCTCCCAAAATACTTTTACATTGTAAAAGGGGTTGTAAGTGGCACGCAGGCCTCCCCAAAACGAAAATAAAGAAATAAGACAAATACACAACCACATGTCTAAGTTGGCAAAACCTATAAACTACATGTTTAACCACAACAAGAATATATTGTTGACTTGTTTAAGTCAAGCATTTATAGTTGACATGTAGAAACTACAAACACAACTTAAAAATACTAATGCTACTTTAGTATACAAGTCAAACCCATTCAACATTTATATATAAACAATATATAAATAATTAACCATGCATCAAATATAAACAATAAATAATGCAAGTACTATACATACATCCTTGATCTATTAACCTTTCTCGTAACCTTTCAATTAATTAAACTATTAATCGAGATGAGAAATCTTCACAAAGAAAGACTTTGTCATCCTTTAATCAATTATATCAACTATTGGCATAATTACTTTTATACCAAATGTTTTTTTTTAATCCAAAAACATGTAATTGATTAAACTTGTTCTTATTCACTTTGTTCAACAATAATACACGATTATGATTAAATATTATAGTTTAATCCAAAAATATAATAATCCTTTAATTTAACTCAACTAGTTAAAATAATACTTTTAATCATAATTTATACATATATTAACTTTAAATCCTTAAAATTAATATATATAAACTTGTATTATTTAATTTAATTTATTCCGAAATACGCGTCCTAAAAAAACGGTGTTTATAACGCGAATATGGTCCAAGAGTCCATTCTCGGTTATGCCTAACTGGCCAAGAAACCTATTAAGTTTAGAAACAATTTATAAGCCCAATTTTAAACCAAAAGGTTTTAAGTTCTAAAAACTATAAATCATAAAAATTTAGTATAAGAACAAAAAGAAATAATTTGGACTTTAATCTAAAAACGCATCAAAGAAGCAACTCGGCCGACCCCAACTTGGGCCGAAATTTCTTGGGCTGCCGGGCCGCCGCAAAGGAGCCTTGGATTTGGGCCTGGGCCGCTGCTGGGCCGAACGGACATTGTCAGGATCGGATATTACCAAATATCAATAAAAAGAATTACCTTTTAGAATTAAATCAGAGTTGTTTAAAGATAATCTTTCAGTTTGATCACAATCAACTAAGAAGTTGCGGAATCACACTTAATTGATGTTTAAGGTTTTATCACAAGAACAATTCAACAATCAACACAAGAAAATACTTTCAAACTCAAGATGTTTATTAATAACCAATGATGATTACAATATTCACCAACACCTCTAATCTAACTCTTTTGTTAGACGAAGAACACAACTTGTTCTTAGGTTTCTATGAAACTTAGAGATCAACACACTTTTAGAAAAACAAATTAACAATGAAATATGAATGCGTAGAATTGCCGTATAAAAACAATATTCTAGTACTAGTATATATAGGCTCTTGATCCTCCTTGAATAGTTGACAGTTAGGCAATCTTCTATCTTCCGAGATAATCTTGATAATCTTCATACTTGATAAAGATATACTTCAAATCCACAAAGATAGCATTTTCCATAAATAGCTCAACAGTAACTGTTTGTTGAATAAACAGTTCTGAATTTCTTCTAACAGTCTTCATTTCAAGGTCTTCTAACAGTTGTGTATAACTGAACTAACAATTATGATCTTTTGTACTAACAGTTGTAAAACTTGCAACAACTGTTAGATACAACTGTTTTCACTGATTACTCTAACAGTTTTACTTTGCATGTCCAACAGTCTCAATGACTTAGCAAATTTCCCAACAATCTCCCCGTAACTTAAAGTATTGAACAATACACTTAAGTTGTTTGTTTTATAGGGTTCAACCACAGAAAAATTAACATAATCAAAGAAAATATTTACATTAAATATGCAAAGTCAAACTGTTACAATCAAAACATAATAAGAAAAATTACTTTTGATTTGACTGTAAGAACTCCAGCCTTTTCTTTATCCTCTTTATCAGATCATCCTTCATATCAGCAGGACCAAAGAACTTTGCACTTAACATATTCAGCAGCTTTGCTTTACCATGATCAACAAATTCAAAATCAAACCACTGAGTTTGTCCCTTTCCCATCACCATATGATAAACTCTTGCCTTATCATATACTTTCATAGAACTTATTGGGAAGGCTTCATCACTTATCAAAATGGGCATTATCTCCAATGGATTGTAAATACTCTTTAGAAGCCTCATCAACACTCTCACCTCAATCTGTGTCGCATCTTCATACTTGCTTACTCCATAATCATACATCTCTTGAACATCCCTTCTTGTAATGCTACCCATCAGTTGTAAGAAACTGGAATAACTTTCAATTGGTTCCACTTCTCTGACAATAGTAACTCCTTTCTTTCCAGTTTCCCATCTTAACAGTTCAAATCTCCACTCAGTAATGTGGGATTTCTGGCCTAGCTGCTCTGCCACTAATTTGTCAATTCTTTCTTCAACCTCTACCCTGAGTCTATCATGAAGATTGGTTTGTACCATACCCGCTTTTGCTGCATCTTCAGATGTTTGAACTGATTTGGATTTTTCAGGTTGTTATGGCTGAGCTGTTTGCTTTATCTTCTCAACTGTTGGTTTGGGAGGTGGAACTGTTTTCTTCATTTCAACTCTCTTTCTTTTTACTCCCTTACCAAGTTTCTTAGCACTTTCTTCTTCCTCAAACTCCTTAGTAAAATCAGCAGCTAGCTTTTGAGCTAATTCAAGATCTTTCCTCTCTTGCTGTTCAAACTCAGCAGCCATCCTCTGAGCTAACTCATGGTCACGCTCCTCTTGTTGCTCTTTTGAAAGTTTTAGCTTGGGAAGTTCCACAACAATCTCCTTACCCTTACCTTGCACAGAAGGCATCTTCTTCTCCACTACTTTTTCAGAAATATTAATTCCTTTGAATCCTGGCTTTGGTGCAATAGGTTTCAACTTTGAAGATTTACCATCCAGCCATCCATCTTCAATCTTTTGTTTCATTTGAAATGCACTGCAATTTAGAGTTTGAGCACACACATCAATCAAATGATCCTGCTTCACTTTTGACCAAGATCCGAATACTTCAGTAGTTGGATAGTCCCCAGACATAATCATTTGATTAATCAAGACTCTATCAACTACTGACAATTTTTCTTCTACAACTGTTTGAGCACTTGGTGCAACTGTTTTCTCTGTAGGCTCAGCAACTGTCTGTACACTCTCTTCAACTATTTGAGCACTTGGTGCAACTGTTTGTTGTTGAGCAGGTACAACTGTTTTTGGCAAAACTGTTTTCTCTTCCTTTTTGATTGGAACAATTGGAGGGGGTCTAGCACCAGCAGGAAACTGTTTCAACACTTGATCATGAAACTGTACCACAGTTTAGCCTTTTTCAAACACTCTGTCAAAAATCTTATTTGTTTGTCTTGCTTAATGATAAGCTCATTATGTTTTGCCAAAAGTTTATCTTGTAAAGAATTTCTCTTTTCCAAATGCATTTATGCCCCGAAGAATGGTACAAAATTGGGATCCGTCAAAGCCTTTTGTTTCATACTAGCCTCAATGTCAGGGATTGTTGCCACTGTGAACATATCACTGCCAGAATTAACTGGTGGTTCACTCCTAGAAGATTCCACACCAGTACCCCTCTGTTCTTGGTACTAGGGATTTCCAGAAGATGTTGGAACAACTTCTGTTGCCGTGGCTGAGGTCTTAAAGATGTTAACACTTTCCTGCTCACCCCTTGCAGATGAAACAGTAGTGTCAGCCTCAAACACCACATGATCACTCTCCCATGGGGTGATCACCTCCTCAGTGTGCCTGGGAGACAGCACAATGGGTTCCCTTTGGATATTCTGCACAGGAGAATGCTCTTGTGCAGGGCTTACAGCTTGGGCATTAGATACTGTGGTGGAAGGAGCACCAACAGTTCTCTTTCTTTTTCTGAAAGTAATTAGAGTGGGGGCTTTTGTTTTAGCTTGAAGCAAAGTAGCAGATTGAGTTGTTTGAGTATCGTGAGCTGGGGGTTCCAGAGTTGTGGGTGTAGCAATGATGTGGGCCTCTTGCTCAACTCTGGCAGCTCTGTTTCTTGACAGAATCTCCACCATTGCAGAGAGTGGTGGAGTTATGGCACCAGAAAAATTCTTGCCATTAATCAACAGTTTGCTCAATGTGGAGGCCACATGAGCAGAGGGAATCAGTACCCTCTTGTGCATTTTGAGATTTGGCAATAAAGAATTTAGTAAAAACTGAAAAAATCGTGGATACATAAAAAAGAGACCGTATTTAGTCCCAAGATGTTTTACCATGCCATCAAATATCAGTTTAGAAAAGTTAAAAGAACGGTTATTGGCCAAACAGATTAAGGCTAGAGCAATGTTGCTCCCAAATTCATTCCATCCAGTCCTTTTAGGGCTTATGCATTGTTGGAGAGTATGAATCAAATACTTCCAGTGCGAACAGAATTGCCCTTTATAAAAGGTACCCTTTCCCCTAGGGCCCTCATATCCCAGCTTAACAAGCTCAGCATGCAGATATTCCAAAGAAACAGAATCAGAATACTCACCTTCGAGATCATCAAGTTGAAGGTATTATCTTATGATACTCTCAGAGATAGAAACATCATTAGCATCAACTTTGGAGTCAATCCATTTCACTCCATCTTCTTCTCTCAGATAAGCATTCTTCCAGAACTGATCGATATGCGCAGTATAAATGGTGGGATTGATGGTCAGAGCATGACGTAGGTTGGAAAGTGAAACATAGTCAATCATATCGTGAAAAACACTGAGATCATCGGGTTTTATCAGAAAAGCAAGCATGTTGTGTTCCTTAACGAATGGAAGGGGAGCCATGACGATTTGCAAGTGAGTTTCTAGGGTTTTAGCGTTTGAAAGGAGTTCAGTAAGCGTAAAGAAAACTGTGAGGAGGGAATGGCTTATATATGTTACGCATATTCAATGCAATTCAAATTCCCTCAAAGTCCCTGCAAAGACTAAAATACCCTGAAAGAAACTAATAGTTAAACAAAAAAGAACTAACAGTTGAGAACTGTTTTCTTAATAAACTACAACTTTTACTGAAAAGAAAGACTCCCCCTTGAATGACCATGCAGTTTGCCTAACAGCTGTGGACTCCATGTACTAACAGTTGAAAACTGTTAGTTGCATTATGTACAGCTTTCTCTTGAACACTGACACAAACAGTTGTTAGACTGAATACTAACAGTTTCAAACTGTTAGAGAGAGAACACACAAAAACACAAAAACACAATCAAACATGTGATCCTAAGTTATTCTAAGTTAATCATTCCAATATTTGAGATCAGAAAGTTGAATCTGCTTACATCAAATGCTTTGGTGAACAAATCAGCTAATTGATCATCAGTGTGGACTTTCATAACCTGGATTAACCGTTTCTCATTGCAATCTCTTATAAAATGAAACCTTATCTCTATGTGCTTTGTTTTAGAGTGCTTGACAGGGTTGTTAACAATACTAATAGCACTTGTGTTATCAACATAGATAGGTGTATTCAAGAGAGTCATACCATAATCCAGAAGCTGATTCTGGATCCACAAAACTTGTGAACAGCAACTTGATGCAGCAACATATTCAGCCTCGGCTGTTGAAGTGGAGACTGTTGTTTGTTTCTTGCACTGCCATGATACTAACCTGGAGCCAAAGAACTGACATCCTCCGGAAGTTGATTTCCTGTCTACATTAGCTCCTCCTAAGTCACTGTCAGAGTATGCCACCAATTCAAAAGGTGAATCCTTAGAATACCAAATTATGTCATGGTGGAACGTCATTAATTTGCGAAACTTGATTTTCCTGATAGAACCTTCATTAAGGCGTCATTAATGATCCATTAATGAAGCATTAATGAGTCGCCAATAAATAATTTATAAAATAATGCAATTACTGTAAAATGACCTTTTCTCTTTCCTTCCTCTTCAACTCGGGAACACAAACTTATGTCTTTTCTATCCAATTTCATTTTTTTTCCAATTCGAGAACATATAAAATCAGAATTATTATCATTTAATTTCTTTTTTCTGCTGTTACTTTTGTTTTTTATCTTTTTCTTTTCTCTTGTATGTCGGAAACAAAGACGAATAAAGTTTAGTGCCTCGCAAGAAGCGGCAAGGAAAGATGTGGAACAAGATTTTGGTGTGCTTAAACAATGGTGGCACATTATACAAAGCCCTATAAGAATGTGGCACCCGAATAAAATACGTAAAGTAATGTACGCTTGTATCATATTACACAATATGATATTAGAAGATGAAGGTCACGTGATGTGTCCTTTCGGAGAAAACATTAATCAAGCGAACGAGGTAGAAGACGTAGAGATTAGCGAACAACAATATGACGCTAACATCCGAGTGGTCCGAAACACGGAAATGCATCATAACCTTCGATCGGATTTAATCGAGCACGTTGATCGGTTTCCAAGACACAACAACGACGATAACTAGTAGTTTGTTAAAAAAAATAAAAAAGATAGAGGGTTGAATTAAGTTAGATGTAGAGTTGTAGGGTTAAAAAGGGTTGGAGATGTAGAATGATGTGGATGGTTCCGCCGGATGTTGATTGTCTAAGTATCCCAAACTTAAGAAAAAGCCTATATCTAGCGGTGTGTTCCCAAACAATTTTTTACGATGGAAAAGAAGGGATTAGGAACGAAAGTGATTAATTCTTGTGTTCCCTAATAAAATTTTGGAAAGAAAAGAAAAGGAGAGAAGAAAATATCCCCTAATTTTCCTTCCTAACTTTCTTCTCAAATATGGAGAGATTTGAGGAGAAACGATATTGTTATATTTATAATTATTGTATGATTACTAATCTACCCCTTATCTAATATAACTACCTCACATATCATTAGATAAATTCAATGATAAAATCACGCACGACTATATTTTTTTCTTCATTCTCCGTTGCTCTGCTTCCCTGTACACATACATGCTTCCCTGTGCTCTATCAATCTGGTAAGTAATGGCTTCTTTTTCTTATGTCTATATGTAAATTGATTAATGTGTAAAGGCATAGATCTACTCGTGTAGATCATTTAAATATAATATATATAAAAAACATGTACGTGTCCACTATGTATGTGTTCATATTTTTTAGTTGCTTTGTAGAGAATATATCATCAATTAATATAGTTATTATATTAATAAACTAATGAAAAATAGGAAAAATACAATGGTTATCTATTTACTGGATGTCGTGTTTAGATCCTTTAGAATGTGTACCCGATAATTTTAGCAGAACTGCAAAACTTGTTCTCATTCTTCTATATTGCAAATCTTTTGAAGGAAGTGATAGGTGTATTATTTCATTAAGAACTTCTTTTTGTGTCCACAGTGTGTTCATAATATATATGTATATAGATAATATAAAAACCCTCTCATGCTTTTTTTTGAATTACGTATACATCATTTTTCTTGGCATATGATGGTGTACTATGTGCTTTAGGTGTGTACATTAGATTCACAATAAGGATATCTCACAATAGGCTTTAAAAACATTACAACCATATTATGTCATATGTTTATGGATATGATGGATGTACTTTATTTGATTTCTTGTTGTGTCACTTTATTCGGTTAATACTAATAAGTGTATGTTATAATTCATTTATGATTGCTTTAGAATGGATAACCTAGCGCTTGAAAGAATATTAACCATTCGGCGAATGGTGAGAGCCCGACAAATGTCAGCTATTCAATAATGGTTATTGTTTGAATAACATGCTTTAATATGTATTTCTTTTGACACATTTATATTTTTGTATTTACTTATTTTCACATTGTTAAGTTTGTTGTGTAGAAAATAATCATGGGCAAAAAAGATGAAAATAGTTTGAAATCGGTTTAATGGACCAATGACATGGATGTTTTGTTCATTAAAGCCATGCTTGATCAACAAGAGAGAGGGTATAGGGTCGACGGACAATTCACAACCCAAGCATATGCTAACATGGTAGAGGATTTGAGTAAAAAACTAAACATAGATATTCACAACCCAAACATATACTAATATGTTGAAGAAGTTTATTGCTAATTGTTGGGTGTGACTTGACTAGCGGAAAGGTATTTGAGACTAGAATGGTTACTCGATGATAAACGGTTTTGATTTCGAAAAACGACGTGGACGGTGTGCATGGAATTGGAATTAATTGCGTAACATTTGATTGCATGGATTTACTTTGCATGGATTAATTAGATGCATACGTGGTGGAGATTTAATCATGCCGAGGATAGGTTTTTTGAATTCAAAATATGGTTTAATGTTTATCTCAATTTTATCTTGTTTTAACTTTAGATGTACGGCCGAACAAGTTTGAACAAGATTGGTGTTTATCAAGTTTATCTCATGTTATTTGAGTTAGACTAGGTTTCTAGTTTGTTGCCTATAAATACCAAGGCTAAGGGTAAAGTCATATGTACATCGAAATATCTCTAGAGTCATAATAAAAAAGTCTCTGTTCCTCCCCGTGGATGTAGGTCGTGTTTGAACCGAACCACGTTAAATCTCGTGTTCGTTTATTTTCTGTGTTCCGCACTATTCTAACGCTGGTTTTAGGTGTCTCGATCCTAACAAGTGGTATCAGAGCCACGGTTCTGTTCACCGGGCTCGCGTATTTGTTGATTGTGAAGATGTCATCTTTGAAGTTTGATTTGGAGAAATTCAATGGTTCAAACGATTTCACGCTGTGGAAGGTAAAGATGAAGGCTCTTCTAGTTCAGCAGGGTTGCGCGGTGGCGTTAGAAGGAGAAGATAAACTTCTGAAGGAGATGAAAGAGGATGTTAAAAGAGATATTCTAGCAAAAGCGTATTCGGCGATTTTGCTGTGTTTGGCTGATGAGGTATTGAGGGAGGTGGTGGATGAAACAACGGCTGCAAGTATGTGGGAGAAGCTGTGTGAGAAGTATCATAAAAGTACCCTCACGAATAGGCTTTATCAGAAGCAGAGGATGTATACCCTCCGAATGTCAGAAGGTACCCATGTAAAAGATCATCTAGATAATTTTAACCGTATTACCCTTGATTTGAAGGTTGTGGGTGTTAAAATTGATGATGAAGATCTTGCCCTGATTTTGATGTGTTCACTACCGCATTCTGAGAATTTTGTTGATACCATGATGTATGGTAGGTCAACAATTTCTGTTGATGAAGTAAAGGATGCCCTGTTGTCGAAGAAACTCAAGCTTAAGGTTTCTTGTAATGAGGTGGAGTCCGGTTCAGGTTTATACGTAGGTAGGGGAAGGACACATGGTGGAATGGGTGGACTGGGGGAGTCGCGTTCGAAAACAAAATCCACGAGAAAGGTAATGTGTTATTACTGTAAGGAGTTTGGTCACATCAGGAGAGACTGTCCTAAGAGGAATGGAGATGGTAATGTGGTTCAGGAAGATGAAGACATAGGCGATGCTTTGACTGTATGCACGGATAGTCCTGCAGATACCTGGATCTTCGATACGGGTGCATCTCATCACATGACGTTCTCACGTGATCTGTTTACTTCATTTAAGAAGTGGAACGGTAAGGTGAAGCTGGGGGACGATGGGATTCAGAGTGTCAAAGGTAGTGGTACGGTACAGATAAAGTTGCATGATGGAGCGGTCAAGCGGTTTTATTGTTGGTATGTCCCGGATCTTCGGAAGAATCTGATTTCTCTTGGTACTTTGGCCAGGAATGGATATGTATATTCTGGTAAAGGGGATGGGCTGAAGGTTTCTCGGGATGCTCGAGTGATAATGCGGGGCAGACTGCGACGTGGTATTTACGTTCTGGAGGGCAGTTCTGCGAGTGGAACGACGGCTGTACCGAACTTGGAGCCGAAAATTGACCTGACGAAGTCGAGACGACACGGGTGGAGTTGGTCTCCGGTAAAGTCGCGCGAAGGGGTGTCGGACTTCGTGGCTCGGACAAGGAGGTAGTCCCTTCGGGGAGTTTGGCAGATGAGAGAAGGTTCTTTGGTGATGACTATTGACGGTTGAGAACTGGGAGATTGTCGGATCTCAGTTGACTGGTGAAGGGTACTTAAGTCAAGGGGGAGATTGTTGGGTGTGACTTGACTAGCGGAAAGGTATTTAAGACTAGAATGGTTACTCGGTGATAAACGGTTTTGATTTCGAAAAACGACGTGGACGGTGTGCATGGAAATGGAATTAATTGCGTAACATTTGATTGCATGGATTTACTTTGCATGGATTAATTAGATGCATACGTGGTGGAGATTTAATCATGGCGAGGATAGGTTTTTTGAATTCAAAATATGGTTTAATGTTTATCTCAATTTTATCTTGTTTTAACTTTAGATGTACGTCGAACAAGTTTGAACAAGATTGGTGTTTATCAAGTTTATCTCATGTTATTTGAGTTAGACTAGGTTTCTAGTTTGTTGCCTATAAATACCAAGGCTAAGTGTAAAGTCATATGTACATCGAAATATCTCTGGAGTCATAATAAAGAAGTCTATGTTCCTGCCCGTGGATGTAGGTCGTGTTTGAACCGAACCACGTTAAATCTCGTGTTCATTTATTTTCTGCGTTCCGCACTATTCTAACGCTGGTTTTAGGTGTCTCGATCCTAACAAGTGGTATCAGAGCCACGGTTCTGTTCACCGGGCTCGCGTATTTTTTGATTGTGAAGATGTCATCTTTGAAGTTTGATTTGGAGAAATTCAATGGTTCAAACGATTTCACGCTGTGGAAGGTAAAGATGAAGGTTCTTCTAGTTCAGCTGGGTTGCGCGGTGGCGTTAGAAGGAGAAGATAAACTTCCGAAGGTGATGAAAGAGGATGTTAAAAGAGACGTTCTAGCAAAAGCGTATTCGGCGATTTTGCTGTGTTTGGCTGATGAGGTATTGAGTGAGGTGGTGGATGAAACAACGGCTGCAAGTATGTGGGAGAAGCTATATGAGAAGTATCAGAATAGTACCCTCACGAATAGGCTTTATCAGAAGCAGAGGTTGTATACCCTCTGAATGTCAGAAGGTACCCATGTAAAAGATCATCTGGATAATTTTAACCGTATTACCCTTGATTTGAAGGTTGTGGGTGTTAAAATTGATGATGAAGATCTTGCCCTGATTTTGATGTGTTCACTACCGCATTCTGAGAATTTTGTTGATACCATGATGTATGGTAGGTCAACAATTTCTGTTGATGAAGTAAAGGATGCCCTGTTGTCGAAGGAACTCAAGCTTAAGGTTTCTTGTAATGAGGTGGAGTCCGGTTCAGGTTTATACGTAGGTAGGGGAAGGACACATGGTGGAATGGGTGGACTGGGGGAGTCGCGTTCGAAAACAAAATCCACGAGAAAGGTAATGTGTTATTACTGTAAGGAGTTTGGTCACATCAGGAGAGACTGTCCTAAGAGGAATGGAGATGGTAATGTGGTTCAGGAAGATGAAGACATAGGCGATGCTTTGACTGTATGCACGGATAGTCCTGCAGATACCTGGATCTTCGATACGGGTGCATCTCATCACATGACGTTCTCACGTGATCTGTTTACTTCATTTAAGAAGTGGAACGGTAAGGTGAAGCTGGGGGACGATGGGATTCAGAGTGTCAAAGGTAGTGGTACGGTACAGATAAAGTTGCATGATGGAGCTGTCAAGCGGTTTTATTGCTGGTATGTCCCGGATCTTCGGAAGAATCTGATTTCTCTTGGTACTTTGGCCAGGAATGGATATGTATATTCTGGTAAAGGGGATGGACTGAAGGTTTCTCGGGATGCTCGAGTGATAATGCGGGGCAGACTGCGACGTGGTATTTACGTTCTGGAGGGCAGTTCTGCGAGTGGAACGACGGCTGTACCGAACTTGGAGCCGAAAATTGACCTGACGAAGTCGAGACGACACGGGTGGAGTTGGTCTCCGGTAAAGTCGCGCGAAGGGGTGTCGGACTTTGTGGCTCGGACAAGGAGGTAGTCCCTTCGGGGAGTTTGGCAGATGAGAGACGGTTCTTTGGTGATGACGATTGACGGTTGAGAACTCGGGTTATGGGAGATTGTCGGATCTCAGTTGACTGGTGAAGGGTACTTAAGTCAAGGGGGAGATTGTTGGGTGTGACTTGACTAGCGGAAAGGTATTTAAGACTAGAATGGTTACTCGGTGATAAACGGTTTTGATTTCGAAAAACGACGTGGACGGTGTGCATGGAAATGGAATTAATTGCGTAACATTTGATTGCATGGATTTACTTTGCATGGATTAATTAGATGCATACGTGGTGGAGATTTAATCATGGCGAGGATAGGTTTTTTGAATTCAAAATATGGTTTAATGTTTATCTCAATTTTATCTTGTTTTAACTTTAGATGTACGTCGAACAAGTTTGAACAAGATTGGTGTTTATCAAGTTTATCTCATGTTATTTGAGTTAGACTAGGTTTCTAGTTTGTTGCCTATAAATACCAAGGCTAAGTGTAAAGTCATATGTACATCGAAATATCTCTGGAGTCATAATAAAGAAGTCTATGTTCCTGCCCGTGGATGTAGGTCGTGTTTGAACCGAACCACGTTAAATCTCGTGTTCGTTTATTTTCTGTGTTCCGCACTATTCTAACGCTGGTTTTAGGTGTCTCGATCCTAACAAGTGGTATCAGAGCCACGGTTCTGTTCACCGGGCTCGCGTATTTTTTGATTGTGAAGATGTCATCTTTGAAGTTTGATTTGGAGAAATTCAATGGTTCAAACGATTTCACGCTGTGGAAGGTAAAGATGAAGGATCTTCTAGTTCAGCAGGGTTGCGCGGTGGCGTTAGAAGGAGAAGATAAACTTCCGACGGAGATGAAAGAGGATGTTAAAAGAGACGTTCTAGCAAAAGCGTATTCGGCGATTTTGCTGTGTTTGGCAGATGAGGTATTGAGGGAGGTGGTGGATGAAACAACGGCTGCAAGTATGTGGGAGAAGCTATGTGAGAAGTATCAGAAAAGTACCCTCACGAATAGGCTTTATCAGAAGCAGAGGTTGTATACCCTCCGAATGTCAGAAGGTACCCATGTAAAAGATCATCTGGATAATTTTAACCGTATTACCCTTGATTTGAAGGTTGTAGGTGTTAAAATTGATGATGAAGATCTTGCCCTGATTTTGATGTGTTCACTACCGCATTCTGAGAATTTTGTTGATACCATGATGTATGGTAGGTCAACAATTTTTGTTGATGAAGTAAAGGATGCCCTGTTGTCGAAGGAACTCAAGCTTAAGGTTTCTTGTAATGAGGTGGAGTCCGGTTCAGGTTTATACGTAGGTAGGGGAAGGACACATGGTGGAATGGGTGGACTGGGGGAGTCGCGTTCGAAAACAAAATCCCCGAGAAAGGTAATGTGTTAAAACTGTAAGGAGTTTGGTCACATCAGGAGAGACTGTCCTAAGAGGAATGGAGATGGTAATGTGGTTCAGGAAGATGAAGACATAGGCGATGCTTTGACTGTATGCACGGATAGTCCTGCAGATACCTGGATCTTCGATACGGGTGTATCTCATCACATGACGTTCTCACGTGATCTGTTTACTTCCTTTAAGAAGTGGAACGGTAAGGTGAAGCTGGGGGACGATGGGATTCAGAGTGTCAAAGGTAGTGGTACGGTACATATAAAGTTGCATGATGGAGCTGTCAAGCGGTTTTATTGCTGGTATGTCCCGGATCTTCGGAAGAATCTGATTTCTCTTGGTACTTTGGCCAGGAATGGATATGTATATTCTGGTAAAGGGGATGGACTGAAGGTTTCTCGGGATGCTCGAGTGATAATGCGGGGCAGACTGCGACGTGGTATTTACGTTCTGGAGGGCAGTTCTGCGAGTGGAACGACGGCTGTACCGAACTTGGAGCCGAAAATTGACCTGACGAAGTCGAGACGACACGGGTGGAGTTGGTCTCCGGTAAAGTCGCGCGAAGGGGTGTCGGACTTTGTGGCTCGGACAAGGAGGTAGTCCCTTCGGGGAGTTTGGTAGATGAGAGACGGTTCTTTGGTGATGACGATTGACGGTTGAGAACTCGGGTTATGGGAGATTGTCGGATCTCAGTTGACTGGTGAAGGGTACTTAAGTCAAGGGGGAGATTGTTGGGTGTGACTTGACTAGCGGAAAGGTATTTAAGACTAGAATGGTTACTCGGTGATAAACGGTTTTGATTTCGAAAAACGACGTGGACGGTGTGCATGGAACTTGAATTAATTGCGTAACATTTGATTGCATGGATTTACTTTGCATGGATTAATTAGATGCATACGTGGTGGAGATTTAATCATGGCGAGGATAGGTTTTTTGAATTCAAAATATGGTTTAATGTTTATCTCAATTTTATCTTGTTTTAACTTTAGATGTACGTCGAACAAGTTTGAACAAGATTGGTGTTTATCAAGTTTATCTCATGTTATTTGAGTTAGACTAGGTTTCTAGTTTGTTGCCTATAAATACCAAGGCTAAGTGTAAAGTCATATGTACATCGAATTATCTCTGGAGTCATAATAAAGAAGTCTATGTTCCTGCCCGTGGATGTAGGTCGTGTTTGAACCGAACCACGTTAAATCTCGTGTTCGTTTATTTTCTGTGTTCCGCACTATTCTAACGCTGGTTTTAGGTGTCTCGGTCCTAACAAGTGGTATCAGAGCCACGGTTCTGTTCACCGGGCTCGCGTATTTTTTGATTGTGAAGATGTCATCTTTGAAGTTTGATTTGGAGAAATTCAATGGTTCAAACGATTTCACGCTGTGGAAGGTAAAGATGAAGGTTCTTCTAGTTCAGCTGGGTTGCGCGGTGGCGTTAGAAGGAGAAGATAAACTTCCGAAGGTGATGAAAGAGGATGTTAAAAGAGACGTTCTAGCAAAAGCGTATTCGGCGATTTTGCTGTGTTTGGCTGATGAGGTATTGAGTGAGGTGGTGGATGAAACAACGGCTGCAAGTATGTGGGAGAAGCTATATGAGAAGTATCAGAATAGTACCCTCACGAATAGGCTTTATCAGAAGCAGAGGTTGTATACCCTCTGAATGTCAGAAGGTACCCATGTAAAAGATCATCTGGATAATTTTAACCGTATTACCCTTGATTTGAAGGTTGTGGGTGTTAAAATTGATGATGAAGATCTTGCCCTGATTTTGATGTGTTCACTACCGCATTCTGAGAATTTTGTTGATACCATGATGTATGGTAGGTCAACAATTTCTGTTGATGAAGTAAAGGATGCCCTGTTGTCGAAGGAACTCAAGCTTAAGGTTTCTTGTAATGAGGTGGAGTCCGGTTCAGGTTTATACGTAGGTAGGGGAAGGACACATGGTGGAATGGGTGGACTGGGGGAGTCGCGTTCGAAAACAAAATCCACGAGAAAGGTAATGTGTTATTACTGTAAGGAGTTTGGTCACATCAGGAGAGACTGTCCTAAGAGGAATGGAGATGGTAATGTGGTTCAGGAAGATGAAGACATAGGCGATGCTTTGACTGTATGCACGGATAGTCCTGCAGATACCTGGATCTTCGATACGGGTGCATCTCATCACATGACGTTCTCACGTGATCTGTTTACTTCATTTAAGAAGTGGAACGGTAAGGTGAAGCTGGGGGACGATGGGATTCAGAGTGTCAAAGGTAGTGGTACGGTACAGATAAAGTTGCATGATGGAGCTGTCAAGCGGTTTTATTGCTGGTATGTCCCGGATCTTCGGAAGAATCTGATTTCTCTTGGTACTTTGGCCAGGAATGGATATGTATATTCTGGTAAAGGGGATGGACTGAAGGTTTCTCGGGATGCTCGAGTGATAATGCGGGGCAGACTGCGACGTGGTATTTACGTTCTGGAGGGCAGTTCTGCGAGTGGAACGACGGCTGTACCGAACTTGGAGCCGAAAATTGACCTGACGAAGTCGAGACGACACGGGTGGAGTTGGTCTCCGGTAAAGTCGCGCGAAGGGGTGTCGGACTTTGTGGCTCGGACAAGGAGGTAGTCCCTTCGGGGAGTTTGGCAGATGAGAGACGGTTCTTTGGTGATGACGATTGACGGTTGAGAACTCGGGTTTTGGGAGATTGTCGGATCTCAGTTGACTGGTGAAGGGTACTTAAGTCAAGGGGGAGATTGTTGGGTGTGACTTGACTAGCGGAAAGGTATTTAAGACTAGAATGGTTACTCGGTGATAAACGGTTTTGATTTCGAAAAACGACGTGGACGGTGTGCATGGAACTTGAATTAATTGCGTAACATTTGATTGCATGGATTTACTTTGCATGGATTAATTAGATGCATACGTGGTGGAGATTTAATCATGGCGAGGATAGGTTTTTTGAATTCAAAATATGGTTTAATGTTTATCTCAATTTTATCTTGTTTTAACTTTAGATGTACGTCGAACAAGTTTGAACAAGATTGGTGTTTATCAAGTTTATCTCATGTTATTTGAGTTAGACTAGGTTTCTAGTTTGTTGCCTATAAATACCAAGGCTAAGTGTAAAGTCATATGTACATCGAAATATCTCTGGAGTCATAATAAAGAAGTCTATGTTCCTGCCCGTGGATGTAGGTCGTGTTTGAACCGAACCACGTTAAATCTCGTGTTCGTTTATTTTCTGTGTTCCGCACTATTCTAACGCTGGTTTTAGGTGTCTCGATCCTAACACTAATGTCTTAAGCATATTTGCAATGGAATCACATTTTTTGGTTGTTTTAGAGAATTTTGATCTTTTTTTGGTTGGGTTGTAGTTAATTATGAACTTTTTTATTGACTTATTTAACATATTTATTTTTTTAAATTTAGATGTTTATCCTTTTGTTTAATATATATGTGGTATTATTTATTTATAAGGTAGGGGTAAAATTGTAAATATGCCAACTTTCTTTTCTTTTCTATCCTGTTCAGAAACACAAATTTTAATTTATTTTCTTTCCTTTCCTTTCTTCTCTTTCTTGTTCTGGAAAACTCTTTTTTTAAATAATTTCTATCAATTTCTTTTCTTTGTTAACCCTTTCTTTTCTTTTCTTTCTATCAAATTTTATGGAACACAGCTACAGCCTGTTCTCGAGTTTTTAAATGAAGGGGAAGGGAAGGAAAGAGAAGGATGGAAAGGAAAGAAAAGATAAAAAAAACTTTCCCTCTCAATCATTTCAAAGGGTGGAGGAGGGGGTTTTCATATAAAAACGGTAAAAATGCCCCTCCTAAACCCTTCTAACCCTTCTCTTTTCATCCTTCAAAAAAACTCAAGAACACAATTTACTTAAATAATTAACTCGAGAACAGGGTGCTAGTCTTGTTTAGAGCGACCTATCACTCCTTGAACCCCAACGAACTCAAGCTCACTGCAATTGTGAACCACCACTGTATATACCCGAAATGGGGAAAGAAAGCGATGGAGAATCAGCGACTTAGGGCTGCAATAGAGGGGCGACAGGTAACAGCAGTAGGGGTACGATCGAGGAAAGCTTGATCGAGGATTTGGATTGGAATCAAAGGTCGAGTTGATGTTTGATTCACAGTGGCAGCAACGTTTTAGGTAAGTTCGACTCTCTCTTGTAACACTGGTGTCTCAAATTTTCTACTATTTGATGCTTCTGTCTCGAATTGCTCATGATGCTAAGCCTCCATTCAGATTTTAGTTGGTTTTGAATCCATTCCTTTAACACGAATTAAATATCTAAGCCCATTGCGGAATTGGTAAGTTCTTGTTGGATGTAATTAAAAGCATGTCTGGTAATTGAATCCATATGGATCTTGATTCTCATTCGTGTGCTCGTTTATTACAAACAGTTACTTCGAATTTCTTGATCAAACAAGGAAAGCAATCACACCTCTTGTTTCTGAAAAGGGGTTTGTTGCCTTCCTCGATTACTTTGGCAAACCGTCTACTTCAGATGTACGTCAGGTGTGGCTACTTGTTTGATGCTCGGAAACTGTTTGATGAAATGCCTCAAAGAAACCTCTTTACTTGGAACTCCATGATCGAAGGGTATGTGAAATCACGAAATGAACAAGAGTCTTTGCACCTGTTTTACACAATGCCCGACAAGAATGGTTTCTCATGGAACATGATTATATCAGGGTTTGTTAAAGCAGGTAAGTTGACTCTTGCAAGAAAGTTCTTCGATGAGATGCCAATGAAAGATGGGGTCGCATGGAACTCAATGATTCATGGATATGCTAAAAATGGGCAAGCTTTCAAAGCACTTAATCTATTTAGAGATATGAAATCGGGTTACCATGGATCGTGCCATCTAGATGTATATATTCTTGCTACGGTTTTTGGTGCTTGTACTGATTTATCGGCTCTTAAATTGGGAAAGATAATTCATGCCTGCATAATTGCCAATGGTGTCAACATTGACCCAGTATTGGGAAGTTCAATTGTCAACATGTATGGGAAATGTGGTGATCTTGATAGTGCAAGTTTAGTGCTTTCTAGTCTCCCATTCCCCGATGATTATTCACTCTCTTCGTTGATCACTGCATACTCGAATAGTGGCAGAATTACCGATGCAAAAAGAATTTTTCATATGAAAGGTGACCCTTGTGTTGCTTTATGGAATTCTTTGATTTCTGGTTACGTTATTAATGATATGCCTATGGAAGCACTTGTCTTGTTTGGTGAAATGAGGAGATTTGGAACTCGGGAAGATGCTTCTACTATTGCAAGTGTTTTGAGTGTGTGTGCTTGTTTTCGTGTTCTTGATTATGGAAGCCAAATGCACGCTCACGCTTGTAAATTTGGAGTGACTCATGATCTTGTAGTCGCATCCGTGCTTCTTGACACTTATGCCAAGTGTGGAAAACCGAATAGTGCGTGTGAGTTATTTAGTGGGTTACATTCATATGACACAGTCTTGATGAATTCAATGATCACAATTTATTGTAGTTGTGGAAGAATTGAAGATGCTAAAAAGGTGTTTAAGAGGATACAGTCGAAAAGCTTGATCTCATGGAACTCGATGATCTCAGGGTTAAGTCAAAATGGCTACCCAAACGAAGCACTTGCATGTTTTCATGAATTGAATACACAAGGATATAATTTAGACAGATTTAGCCTTGCGAGTGTTATTAGCACGTGTGCAGCCATTTCTTCACATGAACTTGGTGAACAATTATTTGGTAGAGCTATTGTTATCGGTCTTGAATTCGATAAAATTGTTTCTACCTCTCTTGTGGACTTCTATTGCAAATGTGGGTTAGTTAATATTGGCCGAAAACTCTTCGACCAAATGGTGCAAGTTGATCAAGCTTCTTGGAATTCAATGTTGATGGGTTATGCTACAAATGGTTATGGCAATGAAGCATTGGATTTGTTCAATGATATGATAAAATTAGGTGTCGTGCTTACAGATATAACATTCGTTGCCGTTTTGTCTGCTTGTGATCATTGTGGCCTATTTGAAGAGGGGTTAAAATGGTTTCGTGCAATGAAACACGAGTATAATATTGATCCGAGAGTTGAACATTATTCTTGTATGATAGATCTTTTTGCACGGGTTGGTCGTCTTGAGGAAGCCATTAATTTGCTTACAGATATGCCATTTGATGCCGATGCAAGCATGTGGTCAACAATTTTAAGAGGGTGCTTGGCTCATGGAGACACAATAACAGGGAAAAAAGTCGCAGAAAAGATCAGAATGATCGATCCGAAGAATGTTGATGCACATGTGCAGTTATCAAGCATTTTTGCCACTTCCGGGGACTGGGGTGGATCAGCACAAATTCGAAAGTTAATGACAGTCGAAAGAATGCAAAAAGTTCCCGGTAGAAGTTGGGTTGATAGCTGAGACACCGAGTGGCTCATGGCCTATGATCATGGGTTTGAGTTCCGCTGTGGACAAATTTATGCTAGATTTAGGAAGCATTCAAAAAAGAAACTAGTACATATGTAGTCCATTTTTTTTTTAACAAAGTTGCTAAAGATAAAGATAATTAGAAAGCATAAAAGTCTCCAACATTCTTTTTTATACTAATTATAGAGTGAAAGATAAATTGATACTTTTTCTTGTTAATCTTTTTGAAATATTAAATTATATATTATAGTACCATACAATTTGGAGGAAAGAAAAAGAGTTCGTAATATATATTAAGTAACAGATAAGATAACCAAATTCTCATTTGGCGGAGTGGTAAGGCGCTGCTGTTTCCTGCAGGTGGCCGTGGGTACAAATTCTCCTAAATACAAATGTTTGCACAAATTTTGCCATTTCGTTTTTTGTATTATTTTTAACTCTTTTGTATTTTTTTAACTTCTATTCTCTTAAAAATGTCATTCCGATTTTAATTTATCTTTTTTAACCTCTTTTTTATTTTTGTATTTTTTTAAACCTTTTTTTTCAACTTCTATTTTCTTAAAGCATCATGTGTATCGTCTATTTTTTATGTAAAAAATATTTAATATATTTATCAAATTAAGAGTTTAATTAGGGTTAAAAATAATTTAAACTCTTAAACTTTTTTTATATTTTAACTTTAAAACTTACGCTTATTTTGGTGTAACCATTAACTTTTATTTTTGAATTGTTTAAGCATTAAAGTTTAAGTTTGTTATGATTTAACCATGAAACTTTGTTTTTAGAACTAATTTTATGTAAGTATGTATCATATTATACTTTGATTGTTAAGTCATGACGTAAATAAGTCGTTAAAGAACAACAGTAATTTTTTATGTTACAACTACCGTTTTTCTTGGTAAAAAATATTCTTAAGTAAGTGTTATTATTTTTAGTTAACCAACTACCAAATACAATTTCTATAAACAAAATGTAGCTTACAAATACATTTCAAACAAAACTTTGTACTAACTCACTAATAATATGTTTTCTTAGTCAAACAAAAAACCACATAAATTTCACGCATCAATAATATGTACATTTATTTAAAGGTAAAAATATTCTATAAAATTTGAACGTTTATATCAATAAACCATATTTTTGATGACGGAGATAATGTTTAAGTATTAAACCAAAATAACGTAATACTTTGAAAGGTTGTGTTTTTGAAAATAAAATCTACACGTTAAACCAAAATAATCTTTTAATTTAAGAGTTGAAACAATTTATAGATAAAAGTCAACAGATTAAATTAAAATAGTCTTAAACTCAAGTGATGATACAGTTGGAAAATAAAGTCTAAATGTTAAACCAAAATAGAGCTTCCATTTTAAGGACTAAACCATATTAATCCTTTTGATAACTACTTTAGAAAATTATGTCATTATCCGTTTCGTTTTAAGTTTTTGTTAAATAAAATATTTATGTACCACTGTAAAAACTTTAATTAAAAGTGAAATTTTTTTTTTTTGAAAGGCAAGATAATTTTATTAAATTTAAACTAGCAAGATGCTAGATAGTACAACCGATAAAAAGATACACAACATCTTTAACAACGAACAGACATCGGAAAATCACGAACACCACCTAAAACGAACCTTGAACTCTAACTAACCTCGAACTCGGAACCTTGGACCCACGAACTGAAGCAACAAATATGACCAACTGGAGCAACAAACACGAACCTCTTACACGAACCAAACACGAGACCTTGGACCCACGAGCTAAAACAACGAACCTGACCATCTGGAGCAACAAACACGAACTAAGGTAACAAACACGAATTGGGGCAATGAACCAAACACGAATCTGAAACAACCTCTTGAAATCTAACCAAACATGAACTGGGGCAACAAAAACTATTAGCCACGAACTGAAGCAACGAACAATCGAACCATGAACGACATCTCCGAAACTCGACTAAAGATAGCTGAAGCCACGAACTAACAGATCTGATACATGAAACTCTGAACCTTCGAAACACGAACCTCCGAACCACGAAACTCTGAACCTTCGAAACACCATCTAACAGGTCTGAAACATGAACCTCCAAAACCCGAACCACGAACCTTCGAAACCGAACCTCTGAACCACACGATCTAACAGATCTGAAAACACTAACCTCTGAACCACCACCAAAGGTCTGAAACACGAACCTCCGAACCACGAAGAACCTTCGAAAGACCATCTAACAGATCTGAGACACGAACCTCCGAAACCCGAACTACGAACCTTCGAAATCTAACCTCTGAAACACGAACCTCTAAAACACGATGTTTTACCGACCCTCTGAAAAACTCGAACACGAACCAGCGATCTGAACAAGCCACGAAAACTCGAACACGAACCAGCGATCTAAACCATGAGCCACGATCTCGAACCACGAACCAGAGATCTGAACCACGAACCAGAAATCTGACCATCTTGAAATGCTACCCACGAACTTGAAATGCGACCCATAACCTGAAAATCCAACCAGAAAACACGAACCTAATCCTTCTAGAAAAACTCGATCTAAAAACTCGGTGAAAGAACCGATCTGCAGGTTTGAGTGAACAGTCCGATGTGAAAACGTCGATATGAAAAGTCCGATGTAAAAACTCGACCAAAGAGCCCATCTGAGAACTCGATCTGAAATCCCGACCAAAAACCCGAACATATGAGCAATCACGACCAGTTGTACAGAATAACGAACAAGAAAAGGGAAAACGAAGACTTTGAAGATGAAGAAGGAGGAGATTCTCCCGACCGCCGGCAAGCGCCGACGGCCGGAGAAAAGAGGGGTGGCGGCGGCTGTACTTGAGTTAGGGTTTATGGAGGGAGAGAGAGTTTATGATAAAGTCAAACTTAACACTGTGATAAAGCCAATAATTACCTTGTTTATTATACAAAAAGCCCTCATTCCCTTCCAAAGAACATAAAAACACCCTAAGTCTTTCATACGTAAACCAATAAGCTAATTAACAGCTTTTAAAATTATAACCACCTCAAAATCCATTAAGCAGAATTGACCATATAAACTTGAGCCCTTCGCATCAGAACTTTGCCTTATAACTTCCCATTTAGCTTAAGGAATTGAATTGATGGAAGATTACTTTAGACCAGAAGTCCCAAAAAGCTTTTTTTCAATATATGTTGTACTCATCCCTTATTCCCTTGTAGAGCTTGTGATTTTAACTTTTCAACCGCCAAAAACACAATGAAGTACATTTAACTTTTCAATCAAATTAACCAATTTGACTCATGAATCAATCAACATATAATGGTTTTCAACCAATTGATAATTGGAGCTTCTAATAACTCTTTCAACTACAAAAACAGATCCAAAAACACCTTTAAGACAATCCATCATAACTCATATAAGTTCAGGGGCGGACCTGCCCTTTGTGGGGGGGGGGGGGGGTCAAGCGCCATTGGTCCTTTGATAGTTCGCAGTATTAATTTTCGACTTTTTGAGACGATGCTACCGGTAAATTTTCGGGTTGCACCCGGTGATGCCACCAAAATCAAAGGAAAAAAAAACTTTTTATAAAAAAATGATAAGAAAATAGTTTAATCTTTCAGTTTATACCTTTAAAATACTTTAATTTACCTTTAAAATAGCATTTTAGTTAACAGGTCTTCATATAAATTGTGTTTTGTTTTAAAATTTGGCCTTAAAATACCAGAAAAACAGCCGAAACCTCGTTAATCCGACCCGATTAACCGGAAACCCGAAAAAAACCCGAACCAGACCCTCAAACTTATTTAATTTTATTCTCGCATTATATGGTGCTACTGGTCCCCAGAAATCCTGGATCCGCCACTGTATAAGTTTAACCTAAATTTGATGGGTTTGACCCATTTGACTAATAAAGTCAAACAATTCATTAATCATCCTTCAAATATAACTTCAAACACCAACATCAAGGAAGAATTAAACATAAAACTTACTTGAATTGCTGAATTATCTCTGGATCAACTTCTATTTCGTGAATTTCATCCTCCACATGCTAGTCGTCATATTTAATCACTTCAAAAATATGGTATAAGTCAACATGCAACTCAAATACATGAAGATTTCACATGAATTCCTAATCTTCCTCTTTGGTAATTGCTGGAGTTCTCCTTCTCCAATCTCCATATGTTTATAGTGATTTAGACTCTAAAATAAGTCAATTAATCCAGGTTGGTGGTTTTTATCTCACAATTTACATTTCAGTCCTTAAAGTTTCACTTTTGACAAAATTGGCCCCCAAAGTTTCATATGTTTTACATATTCAATAAATAACTTTTAAAATCTATATGACTAACATTCATAGCTTTAATTAGTTGTACTTTATGTACTATCATTTATACTTTACGAGTAAATGACATTAAATAGATATAATCACCTTTATAAACAATAAATTTTCAATTTATCTATGATACGTTATCATTCCTTTTTATAAATATGACCCACAATTTATCTAATTAAAATAAACACATATTATTTTGTGATGCGTATCAAAATGGTAAGATAGGGGAAAGTAGAATGGATCAGAAATAGATAAGGATATAACTTGGATAAAGTTGTCACCACCAAGCAAACAACCTGATTGAGTCAAGGATAAAGTAACTAAACACCACCAGGATCAATCAGATTGGCGAAGGCTGAAGTTATTAGTGATAAAGCTGTAGCACCACACTAAGAACATTCAACAATCGACTCCATGTATAAACCCTCAAAAGTAGCTTTAAGAAGCTGATTTTATATTCAAAACTCATGATATCAGAATACAACCTGGAAGCCTTTATATAGAGGCTGAAACATGTAACTCTTGGAAGATAAAGAGCAAAAAGTCATCAAAGAGACATTAAAGAAATCATAAATGAACTGATTATCATGAAGACTTAATTAAATTCACTAAATCTCTGGGACTTCCAACTGGACTTCATTAAGGCTGAATGTTCACTTCACTTGGCTGCCCAAAAAGTATATTTACTCCCAGTGGATGTTTAAACCCATATGTGACGGGGGCCTCCAAATCTAACTCAAGGTAAGCATGTTTAACAAAATGGGAATGTTTGGATGCTCCCGCATCATTTTGTTAAATCTCTACCTTAATATTCTTAATGAGTATTTAAACACCTCATTATTTCAAATCTAAGATAATTCAAATTTTGGGATGTTACAATTCCTCCCTCCTTAAAGAGATTATGTCCTCGGAATCGTATGACGAACTCTCAATTTATACTAAGATCCAAACTAGGATAGAAAAACATAACTAACGATATAACCCGTCTACATAATTTGTTAATCTTTCTTTCTACAATAACAATCAGTTCTTCCAATCACACTTCAACTTTGTTATAGTTTGATGTGCTTAACCAATGGTATGTACCATTAATTCCAACCACACTTTAACTTCTGTCTTCCCATGGTTGAGAAGGTACCGGCAATGGAGTGTATAAGCCTTGATGGAACTTACTCTTTGCTTGTTGACATGTTGCACACCTGGAAATAAGTGCAGTAATATCTCCTTCCATGTGTGGCCAATAAAAGTGCTCTTGTAGGATACCAAGTGTCTTGTTGATGCCGAAATGACCGGCTAACCCTCCTCCATGGGCTTCTCTTATCAACAATTCTCTTATGGACCCCTTAGGAATACAAAGTTGATTGTTTTTAAACAAAAACCCATCCTGGACAGAATATGGGCCATTAATATGCCTTAACGCTTGATGATCAGAATGTAGAACAAACTGTTTTGGCCTTAAGTAATGACTCCAATGATCTAAGGCACGCACAATAGCATAGAACTCTTTGTCATAGGTGCTGTAATTCTGTTTTGACCCATTCAATTTTTCACTAAAATATGCCATTGGACGTTTATTTTGCACCAGAACAGCCCCAATGCCAACCCCACTAGCATCACATTCAACCTCAAACAATTGGTTGAAATCTGGTAGAGCCAAGATAGGGGATTCACATAGACATTACTTGATTTTCTCAAATGCCTTTTGGGCAGATTGAGCCCATTCGAAAGGGTTTTTCTTAATACAATCGGTGAGAGGGGCAACAATAGTGCTGAAATTTTTAACAAACCTCCTATAAAATGAGGCGAGCCAATGGAAACTCCTCACTTCAGTCGCATTAGTAGGTACAGGCCAAGTTTTGATTGCTTCCACCTTTGATTCATCCACTGAGATTCCATCTTTAGACACAACATACCCGAGAAAGATGACCCTCGAAGAAAAGAACTCACACTTCTCTAACTTACCATAGAGTTTCTGGCTCCTCAAAACTTTAAAAACACTCCTTAAATGATGGACATGTTCTTCCTTGCTTTTGCTGTATATAAGTATGTCGTCAAAGTATACTACAACAAAATGACCAATGAAAGGTCTAAGTACCTCATTCATAAGCCTCATAAAGGTACTTGGGGCGTTAGAGAGTCCGAATGGCATTACCAACCATTCATACAACCCACCTTTTGTCTTGAAAGCCGTTTTCCATTCATCTCCTTCACACATTATGATTTGATGGTACCCGCTTCTAAGATTGATTTTTGAGAACCAAGTGGCACCATAGATTTCATCAAGCATATCATCAAATCTTGGGATCGGGTAGCGATACTTAATGGTAATGTTATTGATTGCGCGACTATCAACACACATTCTCACGGTTCCATCTTTTTTTGGAACCAACAAAGCGGGAACGGCACAAGGACTCATACTTTCTCGAACATAGCCTCGATCAATGAGCTCTTGAACTTGTCGTTGCAATTCTCGAGTCTTTTCTGGATCACAACGATAGGCTGGTTTGTTGGGAAGAGGTACACCAAGGATTAGATCAATTTGATGCTCAATACCCCTATGTGGAGGTAATCCTGGAGGTAAGTCAGAAGGAAACACGTCCTTGAACTCTTCTAAAAGGGGGCGAACAGTAGGTGGCAAGAAACTCCCATCTTGTGGCAACCTGTTTTCAACTTGAAACAAAATAAAAACGGGTTTACCCTTGTTAAGAACCTTCTCGATTCGTGTTTCTGTCAAGAATAAACCTTTCTCAGCCATACATTCCAGCCCCGGTTCAGTTTTCTTGAGTGCCGTAGGAGGTAGTGGATCAAGAATTTCCTTCTTTTTGTTCAAGACAAAAGAGTAGGTGTTTTGGTGACCATCATGTACAACCTGTCTATC
The DNA here is from genome assembly GCA_947179395.2 of Pulicaria dysenterica. Classification (NCBI taxonomy): domain Eukaryota; kingdom Viridiplantae; phylum Streptophyta; class Magnoliopsida; order Asterales; family Asteraceae; genus Pulicaria; species Pulicaria dysenterica. The sequence continues at coordinate 43,667,005 of OX359293.1, read as the reverse complement.
ATATTGCCAAGGTCTACCAAGTAATATATGACAAGCATCCATGGGGATAACATCACAAAGAACATGATCTTGATAAGATCTACCAATTGAAAATAAAAGTAGGGCCTGTTTGGTTACCTTCACGTCGGTTCCCTGGTTTAACCATTGAAGTTTGTACGGGTTCGGGTGAGATGTTGTTGGAATGTTGAGTTTGTTGATAAGGGTTGAAGTTGCCACATTTGCACAGCTGCCACTATCAATAATAAGGCTGCACACATTTCCTTTTATCGTGCATCTAGAGTGGAATATGTGTTCCCTTTGCTCCTCGTTAGAAAATACTTCTTTTGCATGAAGTGCTCTTCGTATAACTAAAAGATCTCCTTCATCAGGTTTGATTCTTTCTTCAAAGTCAACTTCTTCTTCATCATAAATAGGCGTTTTTTCTTCCTCTTCCTCCACAAGAGTAACCCCTTGAACCTCTTTCAAAGTCATGATTCGTCGGTTTGGACATTCTGCTTGAAAGTGTCCTAAACCATGACATTTGAAGCACTTCCTCTTTGATGAATCCACAACAGGTCCTTTGTTTTTGTCTTGCCTTGTTGAACTTTCAACTTTCGGAGTATTTACTGATTTGTAAAAGGGATTTTTGAAAGAATCATTATCCTTAGTAAATGACTTCGAGGCTGATTTTTCCGCCTTTTTAGTATTGGAACATTTCTCAATCTTGGAAGCTAGTTTGCACACTTCCTCAAAAGACCAATAGGGTTGTAACTCCAGTTTTTCAACTATATCATGATTTAACCCACCAACGTATCGAGCAATGGTTTGTTCCTATTTTTCTTGAACTCCACTTCGCAACATAATCTGTTCGAATTCACGAGTATATTTGTAAACATTAAGATTTCCCTGCTTGAGGTTGGTCATCTTAACATAAAGATCTTGTTTGTACGAATCTGGTAGAAACCTCTCCTTGAGCAGCTTTTTAAGTTTTCTCCAGGATCTAATTTTAGGTTTACCCTTCTGTTCTCGTTTGGATTTGACATTCTCCCACCATAAAGAAGCATATGTCTTGAGCTTTAGAGTAGCAATTTTGTAGCTTTTCTCATCAGAATAACCTTTGACTTCAAAAAGGTTTTCAATATCATTCAACCATTCAACAAACTTATCAGGATTCGAACCTCCATGGAACTCTGGTGCTTCTGCTTTGACATCTCTAAGATCATCTCTCGCCCTTCTTCTTCTATGAGTCGTGGTCCGACCAGAAACATCAGAATTATAGTCACCAACGTTGGACACATCACTGCCACTATCATAATAAAAATCAACATGATTCCTTCTATTGTTTCTTCGTGGTTGCTCATCTAATAGTCTTGCAAGTTGCTGAGTAATAAACTCATTTTGTCTCTGAAGTTCTTCGATCTGTTCATCACGCCGTAGATTTTGAACTTGTTCTACCGTCATATTAGGAGGGATTGCCATTGGAAGCCTTGAAAAAAAAGGAAGGACAAGAAAAGAAAAAAAATAGTAGGTATAGAAGAACTCAACCGAAGGATAACCTGGGTTAGCTCTGATACCAATTTGATGCGTATCAAAATGGTAAGATAGGGGAAATTAGAATGGATCAGAAATAGATAAGGATATAACTTGAATAAAGTTGTCACCACCAAGCAAACAACCTGATTGAGTCAAGGATAAAGTAACTAAACACCACCAGGATCAATCATATTGGCGAAGGCTGAAGTTATTAGTGATAAAGCTGTAGCACCACACTAAGAACATTCAACAATCGACTCCATGTATAAACCCTCAAAAGTAGCTTTAAGAAGCTGATTTTATATTCAAAACTCATGATATCAGAATACAACCTGGAAGCCTTTATATAGAGGCTGAAACATGTAACTCTTGGAAGATAAAGAGCAAAAAGTCATCAAAGAGACATTAAAGAAATCATAAATGAACTGATTATCATAAAGACTTAATTAAATTCACTAAATCTCTGGGACTTCCAACTGGACTTCATTAAGGCTGAATGTTCACTTCACTAGGCTGCCCAAAAAGTATATTTACTCCCAGTGGAGGTTTAAACCCATATGTGACGGTGGCCTCCAAATCTAACTCAAGGTAAGCATGTTTAACAAAATGGGAATGTTTGGATGCTCCCGCATCATTTTGTTAAATCTCTTCCTTAATATTCTTAATGAGTATTTAAACACCTCATTATTTCAAATCTAAGATAATTCAAATTTTGGGATGTTACAATTCCTCCCTCCTTAAAAAGATTCCGTCCTCGGCACGGAATCGTATGATGATCTCTCAATTTATACTAAGATCCAAACTAGGATAGAAAAACATAACTAACGATATAACCTGTCTACATAATTTGTTAATCTTTCTTTCTACAATAACAATCAGTTCTTCCAACCACACTTCAACTTTGTTATAGTTTGATGTGCTTAACCAATGGTATGTACCATTTATCCAACTTCTGTCTATCTAAACGAAAATTAATTCCTTTAACAAGAATTTCAAATATCCTAGTAATTCGCCAATAGAGAGTCCCTAATTAAATTTCAACCGAACTTTCAGGAATTTCATATCGTTAGCCCATTTTTTGGTGACTCTTAGCACAACCTAATCACCTAATCTCATGACTTGATATCTGTTCACATTAATTAGTAAACTACCAATCGGTATACATTTCTCAATTGCCACTTTGCCTCATTAGAACTTCTTTGTAATATATCTCAATTTCCAATTATTTCTTGGCAAATTTATGCCCTCAAATGGGTAATTGCATCCCTTAACATCATTTCAATTGGATGTATTCCAATTTCTAAAACGCTAGAGGCGACTGTAAGCAAACTTGAGTATGGATAACGATTAATTTAATCCCACTACACTCCTCGTTACAAACATAAACACAACATTCAATCACTCATCCGAGTGCAATATGTAGGTAATATAAGCATGAGCACAAGTGTTCATCTTTTTTAAGGATATCACCTTAGCAGGAGTATTTCACAAGTCCCTATCCATAAATTGGATACTATGATATTATTCCTTGAAGTGATCATAACCATATAAAGTTTTGTCCACATGATTAAGGAAGCAAGCTCACATGTGTCACAATGACCTGGTTCATGTCATGTCCATTCATGGCTCTTGACAACCTTGCCATATAACCTTAGGAATACAAACTAACCCTCTATTTCGGGAATTCCCAGTATATACAAAATCAACGTCTTGACCACGAGGCTTCACATAAACTTGAGCAGTGAAAGGGTATTTCTCATCGCATAATACTATGATAGCTTTCATTTTAATCATCAATGTAGAAAATCCAATTTCTTATGGAAAAGTCAACTAGAACATGCGAGCATTAGGCAAAATCAGCTCACAATCTATTCCCCTTCTTAGCATTCACACCGAGCCATTAGCGACAAACTATAATTATCGTCTTCATGACAATCTTAATTAAGAGTATAAACTCTTACTAGAGATTTTTCATCCCACAAGGCCTCTCGTTTTGCACCTCTAAGTCGCCAAAAAAACCCAAAACCACTTTAGATCTAAAAGACTTGCAAGGGAACAATTCGGATCATAACCTACGACTCAAAGCTTAGGTCACAACATTTGCCATGCCTGTATAAAACCGAATCTCATAGCCAACGTCTTCGACCAACTAATATCATCGGCATCTCCGCATTTGATTCCTTTTGATCGTAGATCTAATACAACTCTTGTTGTTTATAAGTACCACACATCACTTATCAAATCATGGGTTAGATATTTTGTCACATTAGACATCAATTGATAAAATGATAGAGTCTCAACTCTATCTTACTGTCAGGAACATGTTTCAATCTGGAAATAGAAGCCTCACTTTGAGCAATCAATTTCCTTTGAACTCCATATAAAACAAATGGTAGTTGAGGTATCAATATCCTAAACAACAGAAAGGCATGAAACAGAGCGAATTGGAGTTCCAAAGATTCCAGAATCACATAAGGAGTCGGTGGTAATAGTTACATTATCTGGAAAGCTCTCAATCTCGGAGTGAGACTCGAGGAATTTTCATCTCAATACCACCTTAATTCTCAAAGCCTTCATGAAACTGAACTTCTTGATTTATTTTGGTCAAAAGCTTGGCCAAACTATGATGCAATGCACGAGGACCAATCCCCAATTTGTTTACTAATGGACCACTTACCTATTTCATTAATTTAATGTAGAAAGCCAACATAATAGTTCTAGTATCCAAATCGAAATTAAAAATAAACTTTTGAAACCATAAAGAAGGGTGTTTCACACCACGAGAAATTCGCTGGAAAATTTCATGTGTTGAACCAGACTCGCTCGCTCCGCGAGCACATGTCTCTCTCTACGAACACATGTAGAAAACCCACTCCGGGTTTTTTTTGTTCCAAATCCCAACCATTTTTGTTTATAACTCAATTGAAGCAAATGAAACTTGTTACTATGCGTATAGTTATACCAAAAGAACCTAAAACAACAACCAATTCCTTCTTATGAATACTAAATCAAATTGAACCCATCCGACTCATGAATCAATCAACACATAATGGTTTTCAACCAATTCATAATTGTAGCTTCTAATAACTCTTTCAAATACAAAAATAGATCCAAAAATGCCTTATCCAAAATCCATCATAACTCTTATAAGTTTAACCTAAATTTGATGGGTTTTGACCTATTTGACTAATAAAGTTAAACAATACATCAATTATCCTTCAAATATAACTTTAAACACTAACATAAGCAAGAAATAAACATAAAACTTACTTGAAATGATGAATTATCTATGGATCAACTTCAATTTCGTGAATTTCATCCTCCACATGCTAGTCCTCATATTTAATCACTTCAAAATATGGTATAAGTCAACATGCAACTCAAATACATCAAGATTTCACATGAATTCCCAATCTTCTTCTTGTGTAATTGTGTTGGAATTATGATATTCTCCAAGACCAACATTGGTACATTTTAGTTATTTATTTATTGTGTAGTGTTTTGTTGTCTAAGTTAGTTTGTTTTGTGTAGGTTAAGTGTAACTGGGCTTATGAAGGTTGTACGTGCGCTGATAGTAGCTGTTGGGTTTGCAAAAGGATTGAAGGGGGCAGGCTTGAGACCGGGTCGGGTGCGCACCTAGTGCGGATGTGGCCCGGATCTTTCCCTTAGCTGCCTTTTGATTAGACATATTACATAACTCATGTAATATAAAATTGGGCCTTAGCATTGTTTGAGTTTATTTGATTCACTTTATAGTTAATCTACTGCTGGGCCTCGTTTGTGTTGCTGGGCCTAAGTGTACAACAGGCTTAATTGATGTATGGTTGGGCGCACAACAAAACAACTGGGAGATTAACTTCGTCTTTTGAAGGTTGGTTCGTACAGTGCAATAGTTTTGTTCGACAGATGTAGCTTTAGGTTTATGAGAGATTTGAGTGTAATTTTTCATATTGGTTTTAGTACAGTAGGTTTCGTTTCTTGTTTTGTATTCCGCGTGATTCGTTTATAAGATTCTGGTGTTAATTGTTTGGAGCTGTTGAGTTCAAGAGTTTTTTATCAAATTGTTGGAGTTCTTCTTCTCCCAATCTCCTGATATTTCTAGTGTAACTTAGACTCTAAAATGAGTCAATTACTCCAGGTTGGGGTTTTTAACCTCACAATTTACATTTCAGGCCTTATAAGTTACATATTTGACATAATTAGGGCCCCTAAAGTTTCATCTGTTCTACATATTCAATATATAACTTATAAAATCTATATTACAAACATTCATAGCTTTAATCAATTGTACTCTATACTATCATTTGTACTTCATGACCAAATGATATTAAATAAATATAATCACCTTTATAAACAATAAATTTCCAATTTATCTATGATACATTATCATTCCTTTTTATAAATATGAACCACAATTTATCCAAATAAAAAAAACATATTATTTTGTTAAATTTCTTTCTCAATATTCTTAATGAGTTCTAAACACTTCATTATTTCAAATCAAAGATAATTCAAATTTTAGGATGTTACAAAGCGGGTATGTGTTCTTTACAGTTCCCTTATTAAGTTCTCTGTAATCAATGCATATGCATAGAGTCTAGTCTTTCTTTTTAATAAATAAAACTAGAGCTCCTCATGGCGAATAACTCGGACATATAAAGCCTTTGTTAAGTAAAACCTGGATTAGGGTCATCTCCTGAATTTTAAATGGAGCGAGAAGATATGGAGATTTTGCTACAGGCGTAGCACCAGGAATAAGATCGATCTAGCATTTTACCTACCTTATAGGAGGTAAAGCCGGTAACTCTTCAGGAGACTTTAGGGTATTCTGAAATGACACTGATATCATTTACAGTCTTTTCTTCCATCTCGGCATTAGTTACATATGCCAAGTAGGAATCACTACCCTTGGCGATGGATTTAAGGGCTTTAATTGCAGTTATTAACAGAACATTAGATTTACGCCTTTCTCCTCGTGCCCCAGCATAGAAACTGCCCGATAAAGGAATTTTGATTAACCTCTTAGGATCAAAATAGTAAAACAATGTCCGTCGATAGCAATGGAAACTTGAGTTGCGTGTGAAGTAACAAAGACTTGAGTACCATTATCAACTTCCACTTTAATAGGATCTTTAACCAAAATATTTTGTAGTTGCCATTTATCACAGAAAGTAGAAGACACAAAGGAGTAGGTAGCACCAGAATCAAATAGAATACAAGCTGGTACAGAATTAACTAAGAAAATACAAGTTATCATATCACGTGTGTCTTTAGCCTCCTCCGTAATCATCTAAAAAAGTTCTCCCTTGAGCACGTGGAGCGCCCCCTTTTCCTGCTTGATGCTACTTATGACCCTCAAGCCCTCGAGCTTTGCCACAAAGGGCATCCTGCTATTCGATGCCCAGGTTTATGGACCTTATAGCAAAAATCTTTTTTATACCTACAATCATGAGTTTGATGCCCCTTCTACCCACATCTTTTACACTTAACAGTATCCCAGCTTCCAGATTTATGGGATGTATCAACCCGTTGCTTACTTCCCGATCTACCTTCACCTTTTCCTATATAACCAGTCGTCTATTTAAACTTTCTCTTCCCTCCCTATTGTGGCTGAGATTTTTGTTTCTGCTTGTAATCATCCTCAGTTTTCCGGGTTATATCAAAAGCCGCATCTAGTGTTGTTGCAGATCTTACTAGAGCTTGGTATTCTATAGGTAAAGCACTCGAAAATTTGCTGACCATTGCCTTTTCATTTGGCATGAGTTGAGAAACAAACCTTATTTTATTAGAAAATTTGGTAATAAGATCCTCCACGGGCTTATTACCCTTCTAAAGAGCTCAAAACTCATCTTCTATCAGCTGCATATCATAGTCTCAGCTTCTAAAGTCTCCAGTGGTGTAATAGTCACAATAGTATCCCATCAAGAAAGTGCACGACCTCGAAGCATTCGTTTAGCATACGTTACCTTCTTGTTTTCTTCATGTTGGGAAGATGATCTCTTTAGTTTAGATTTGATGAGACAAAGTTAAGTTTGTAAGATGTGTTCTACATACAACTTACACAGAATTATGAAGCTTAGTGAGACTGAACACTTATAGTGATTCAGACTGAGTATAAGCTGAGCATATGTTCGATCAGCTTAGACTATATCTTAGTAAGATTATCAATATGTTTGATAAGCTGTGTGCGTAAACTAAGATATACATGTTGAGTTTCAGCTTGATGAGTTTCAAGCTGAGCGACTCAGCGTGAAGACTGAGTCAGCTCAATAGAGTTGCTAAATATGTTTTGGTTAACTCTTTGGACTTCTAAGGATGAGTTAATAATTATACATGTTAGTCCGTATTTGTTTTCGAGTGTGTTCTCGAAGAACTCAGCTTGATGAGTTTCAAGTTGAGTAACTCAGCCTGACTAAAGAAGTCAGTTTAAAAGAATTTAAATATGTTTTAAATTCTGTTTTAACTCTCTATATCTACGGGAAGGATAAAAAGACTTCAGAATAAAGATTGAAGATTGAAGACTCAAGATAAGAAGATTCAAGATTCAAGATTCCGAGTTATCCGATAGTTAGTTACCAAATTAGGATTAGTCTAGTTTGTTAGGAACCGTAGCAACATGATTATAAATACTTATCTTCCTGATAAGTTTAGAGGAATGACTCAGTACGACTATAGAGCCAAAAACCTCACCTCGCCGTATGTGATACGATTCTTGAATCACTGTTTGTAAGTTCAACGTGATCAAGAAATTCACAGATTGCCAACTTGTTCGTGTGTTCGAATATTCACATTTGTTGTGAAGTTGGTAAGTAATCATAAGTTGATTGAATCTGTGATAAAAATCCTGTTTAGAGAGTCGTCAGTATCTATAATCATAAATTGATTATAGATAGCTAAGTTTGAAAGTTTGAGAGATTTACATTAGGTGTTTACATATCAAGAGTTGCTTACTTGATAGTTATTGTAATCATCTTCTTATTCAAAGCATTGTAATCATCTTCTTAATGAAAGCATTCGATTGATTGTGGTTTGATTTACTGTAACACTTTTATTTGATTTGTTCAATTTTCGCAGAAAGTGTATTCAACCCCCCCTTCTACACACCTGTTGCTTGTTGTTATTCTAACCAAGGGACCAACAACTGGTATCAGAGCAGGCTGAACGATTTCATAACTTGAAAGTTCAAGATTTTGAGAAATTTTACAATGTCTACAAGCAACAATACTTCAAACTTTCCACAGATGTCTACCAAAGGTTGTCCCGTGTTTGATGGATCTGACTTATTCTATGTGGAATTTTAGAGCCATGCTGTTCCTCTAGTCCATTGACAATCGTATGTCCGATGTCATTATTAAAGGACCGATAATCCCCAAGATCTCTGCTGTTGTCAGTGATACGTCCGTTGATAAAACAGACGAGTGAAAAAGAGGTAAAGAAGCCTGTTGCATCCTAGACTGATGAAGATTGGAAACTCTACAATGTGGATGACAAGGCTAAAAGTGTTCTGGAAAATGCCCTTACTAACGAGATCTTGCACATAGTGACTGGGTGTCAATCTGCAAAAGAGATCTGGGATACTTTAAGTGTTACATATGAGGGCACAGATCTGGTCAAACAGCAAAAGGAGAACCATCTGAACAGATCATATGAAAACTTCTTTTCAAAGAAGAATGAAACCTTGGCTGATGTGTTTACCAGGTTTCATTGCTTGATAAATGAACTGCTAAGTGTAGGCATTAAGAAGGATGAAGCTGAACTCGTGCTGAAGTTTCTGGATGTGTTACCAAAAAGGTTCAATGAAGTGACCACAACACTGAGGGCTGGAGGAACATTGCATTTGTATAACCTGCAGTCCATTTATGGGTTCTTGCTAAATCATGAACAGATCACTGAACACAAAAGTACTTCTCAACAACAACTCAAGGAGTCTTTGGATAAAACTGAAGTTGCATTGGGTGCACATAAAAAGAAGAAAAATTCCAAGGCACTAGTTATTGAATCTGAGACTGAGTCAGAATCTCAAGCTGACCACTTAGACTCAGACTCAAGTGATACTGATGATGTTCAGACTATCACTGAGCAGATGGCCATGCTAGCCAGACTATTGAGAAGAGCTCAACGGGGAAGAGGAAGATCTGACAGGGGCAAAGGGAAGAGTTCCTTTGATCCCAAGAATGCTGTGTACTTCAATTGTCAGAAGAAGGGACATATTGCTGCTGAGTGCAGATCAAAGAAGTTGGAATCTACATCGGTTGTTGATAAGAATGCTTACAGAGCTGATAAATACAAGAAGAAATATACTCAGCTCAAGAAAGGAAAGCCTGAAGACAAACCCAGTGCAAAAGGACTATATGCTTAAACCTGGGATACAGAATCATCTACCTCAGATGATGTATGTCTGATGGCTCAAGAAGATGAAGAGTTTGAAATTGACGAAATTGATTATGGTCTGTCCGAGTCAACTTTTGAAGCTGACATGAAGGAAGCTGAGGAAAATAGTAAGCTCAGTGATTGGGATCCTGCTTCCATGTATAAGGTTAGTAATTTCAACTCTTACACCGACGAAGAAAAGGGTCTTGCTTTTGATTATCTGCTGAATGATTTCAAGACCATCCTTAAGTCTCAAAATGACCTTAAAGCTGATATAGCTAAACTGAAGAATGAGATTAAGGAAAATAAATCTCTCATTGATGTTGGTAAGAAAGCACAATGTGATCTAGAATGCCAAAGACACATTAACAAACTTCTAAGTGAAGAACTTCAGGAAGCTAAATACAAAGCTGACCAACTTCAAAAGGTCACTAAGTCTTGGTGTAAGTCATAAAAGCTTGCTGAAAAGTGCATAAACCAATAAATACCTAAACAGGTAAAGGCTGTACTTGGAGTTGACTATCAAACAGTAGCTTATGTAGCTAATGATGAGATAGCAAGTACAGACTCTGAGGAGGATAGACTACTGATTGAGTCTCAGAAGTCAGCCTCGGAGAAGAAACATGGTCAAAACCTTAAATACAATATGTTTGTAAAGGCTAAAGATCATGGATAAGAGTGCTCAACATCCAAACAGCATGGTAAGTTTGTGCTAGACAGATTAAGCACTCAGCATATTCAAAGAACTTCAGTCATAGAAAGGCTTAATCCAAATCCTTTCAAAAGACAACATTCTCTATCTGGCTCAGAGAGAAGTTCCAAGAATAGGAAGACCACTGTAAGTCAGAGGTCAAAGTACAACAATGGTAAGTCCAAAGTTGTAGATCTTGGTAAGTCCAAGAAGATGAAGGTCCTACAGTAACATTTGGAGACAACTCTCATGGAAGAACTAAATGCTATGGGAAGATGCAAGCTGGCATGGTCACTTTCCAGAGAGTTGCATATGTCAAAGGTCTCAAACACAACCTAATTAGTATCAGTCAATTGTGTGATGAAGACAATATAGTTACTTTTAGGAAGAAAGCAGGAACAATCTATAATGCTAAGGGAAAGCCTGTATTAATAGGTAAAAGAGAAAGAGATGTGTATCTACTTGATCTTAATTCTGCTAATCCCTATAATGAAACCTGCTTGTATTCCCATTCTGTTCCTAAGCTGAGTTGGTTATGGCATAAACGTTTATCTCATCTAAACTTTAAAAATATAAATATGCTGTCCAATAAAAAGTTAGTCTCTGGATTACCAAATATCACATTTGTCAAAGACAAATTGTGCTCATCTTGTGAATAAGGGAAACACCATAAAGGGTCCTTTAAATGAAAGCAAAAATTTTCAATAACAGACCCATTGCATATGTTGCATATGGATCTATTTGGACCCATAAGTACTCCAAGCCTAAGTGGCAAGAAATACACACTGGTGATAGTAGATGAGTTCTCACGATTCACCTGGGTAATATTCCTTAAAGCCAAAAGGGAGGCTGCCCTGGAGATAATCAGTTTTATCAAGCAGGAAGAGTTGCAGAAAGGTTTGTCTGTAAAGCAACTTAGAAGTGATCATGGGACTGAGTTCAGAAACTCTACCATTGAAAGTTTCTATGAACAAAAGGGAATATTACAGAATTTCTCATCTGTCAGAACTCCCCAACAAAATGGAGTTGCTGAAAGGAGAAATAGAACCCTCATTGAGGCTACTAGAACAATGCTATGTGAGGCATGATTGAAACCTTATTTCTGGGATGAAGCTGTTAGTACAGCCTGCTATACCCATAATAGGTCAATCATTGTCAAAAGACATGGAAAGACTTCATATGAGATTTATAAGTCTAGAAAGCCCAATATAGGTTATTTCCATATCTTTGGTTCAAAATGCTATGTGCTGAATCAAAGAGATCAGCTCCATAAGTTGGAACCTAAAGCTGATCTTGGAATATTTGTTGGTTATTCCTCAATCTCCAAGTCTTATAGAATATATAATACAAGGAGAAAGGCCATAGAAGAATCAATTCATGTCTCATTTGATGAAGACAGCTTTGATCAAGCTGATAAAAGTCAAGCTAACTTGGTCAGTCCGAGTGAGCTTGAAAGGCCTAAGGGAACCAACTCATCAAATCCTATGTATGTCATAAAAGATGATAGTGATGATGATGTGTGTTCATCAAAGAAATCATCACAAACTCCAAGGGATTCTCAAGCTGAGAAAGATGATGAGTTCATCAACCCCTTTGGAGCTGAAGTCACTCAGACTGAAGATCTTGGTGATCAATAGTTTTGTGACAATGCTGCTATTGAGACTGAGGAGATAAGTTTACCTCAGGGCTCTCAACACCACTCAGAACCAGAACCAGACTCTCCTACTACAACAATCAAATTCCTCAAAGATCATCCTCAAGATCAAATTATTGGAAATGTCCAAGAGAGGGTCATGACCAGATCCAAGGCTACAGCTAATTACGCTGCACACTCTGGTTTCCTATCTCAAATGGAACCAAAGAAGACTGAGGAAGCCTTAGAGGATGAGGATTGGATTGATTCTATGCAAGATGAAATGAATGAATTTGAGTGAAACAAAGTCTGGAAACTTGTCCCTGCCCCCAAAGATCATTCAATTATAGGTACTAAGTGGGTCTATAGAAATAAAATGGACAAGGATGGAGTGATAGTTAGGAACAAAGCCAGGCTGGTAGCACAAGGGTATAAGCAAGAAGAGGGAATTGATTATGATGAGTTTTTTGCCCCTATTGCTAGAATTGAAGCCATAAGGCTGTTCTTAGCCTATGCAGCATATAAAGACTTCAAATTCTATCAAATGGATGTGAAGAGTGCCTTCCTTAATGGAAAACTTCAGGAGGAAGTCTATGTGAAACAACCTCCTGGTTTTGTAAGTTCAAAGTTTCCACATCATGTCTATAAGTTGGACAAGGCTTTGTATGGTCTTAAACAAGCTCCAAGAGCTTGGTATGATACTCTGTCCACTTATCTACTATCATTGGATTTCACCAGAGGTAGTATAGATAAGACACTCTTTATTAAAAAGAGTAAAGGACAGGTGATTCTTGTACAAATCTATGTGGATGATATTATCTTTGGTTCTACCAATGAATCTCTGTGTGAGTGGTTCTCCAAACTAATGTCACAAAAGTACAAGATGAGTATGATGGGTGAGATGACTTATTTCCTAGGCCTACAAATTCAACAAAAGCCTGATGGAATATTCATCAATCAAAGCAAGTATGTTCTTGATTTGATAAAGAAATATGGTTTTGATTCTAGTTCAACCATGAAAACACCCATGTCACCAGCTGTCAAGCTGAGTAAAGACTCAGATGGTAAGTCTGTGTGTCAGTCTACCTATAGAGGAATGATAGGTTAATTACTCTATTTGACAGCTAGTAGACCTGATATCATGTTTGCTCCATGTGTTTGTGCAAGATATCAGGCATATCATAAAGAATCACATCTTCAAGGTATGAAAAGGATCTTTAGGTACCTTAAAGGTACACCAAATCTAGGTCTTTGGTATCCAAAGGACTCTGGATTTGAGTTAGTTGGATTTTCTGATGCTGAGTATGCTGGGTGCAAGTTGGACAGAAATTCAACAACTGGAGGATGTCAATTGTTTGGAGGGAAGCTAGTAAGCTGGACTAGTAAGAAACAGAACTCAGTGGCTACTTCAACTGCTGAAGCTGAGTATGTTGCAGCAGGAAGCTGTTGTGCTCAAATCCTTTGGATGCAACATCAGCTTCAAGACTTTGGCATGAGTTTCAAGAAAACTCCTATCTTCTGTGATAACCAAAGTGCAATAGCCATCACTTACAATCCAGTCTTCCACTCACGAACCAAGCACATTGAAATTAGACATCACTTCATCAGGGACATCGTGGAAAAAGGGAAAGCTGAAATTAAATTTATTTTCACTGATGACCAATTAGCAGATATTTTCACTAAACCCCTTGATGAAAAGAGGTTTATGTATCTGCTAAGTGAATTGGGTATGCTCAACCCCTAGCTAAGTGTCTAAAATCTGAGTTTTTCAGTTTGACAAAGACTAAGTGTCTTAAGCTGAGTGCACAGTTTATAAATAAGTTTTCATAAATTTTATAACATGTCAAGCTGAATGATGAGTTCACACGTTTGGTGCGTTCCAAACATACTCTAACTGCTTAGTGTAGTTATGATATAGTTTGAGTCAGTCTCAAACATAAATGACTAAGTGTCATTAAGTCTGAGCTATGTGCTTAACTCAAGTTGTGTGATTAGTTCACACGTTTGGTTAGTTCCAAACATATTTTAACTACTCAGTGTAGTTAAAAAGTAAATTCGAGTCAGTCTCAAACGAAAATGACTATGTGTCTTTAATCCTGAGCTGAGTGCTCAAAATCAAGCTGAGTGCTCAAACTCAAGCTGAGTATCAATCTCAAGCTGAGTAATGATATCAAGCTGAGTGCTTGATTCACACTGAGTGATTAGTTTCCTCAGCTTGTTGTGTCCAAACTATGATTTAAGTAATGAGTGTGATTACTTCATATGCAAGTGCGTATTTGAGTAAGTCTCAACATAGCGTATTATACTAATTCGGTATTGGTGTAATACAATAGTGTTTATAATGTTATTATGAGTTAATAATATTATTTTACACTTGTATCCGTTGGAAGAAGATGTGTCTCTAACCTCTAACTGTTACATCAAGCCTTAATTTTTACGGTGTAACGGATAAAAAGGGGATTTCAATGGTAACTTTTCTCTCTCCTAAGAAAGGTATATATACCGATCATAACCAGTTTAGAGAATTTTACGGTTACAAGTCCGACTTCTCATCTTCTCAATTACCTTTCGCAAACACCTCAATTGCTTAGTGCATTTGTTCGCTCAAAACCCTAACTTGCTAAGTGCAATTTCTGTACCGCTAAGTGCGAATTTTAATTTACTCAGTGTGATTAATTCAACATGGTTGGAATCACATTAGTTCTCGGTGATCTGATGATTCGAGGTGCTCAGTTCAAGAACAATGGAGTGCCGTTGCTGAAAGTCAATAATCAACGGGCCTGTCTTGCAATTCCTCCGAGGAAACAAGGCAGAGGATATGAAGTCTGGGTAGCTTACATTCGTAAATGCACCATAGCATTTGCCTTCTATGGTGCACCTCTCCATATCGTTCCTCAACATCTACTGGAGTTCTGGTATACATGTACGTATGATCACAACAGGGGAGAGATTACGGGGACTATTCTTAATGGCAATAGAACAGTAATCCTATCTGTGCAGCGGCTAAGGGATGTTCTTCGACTCCCTCAATCAGATGAGTTCGAGCCTGCTGTCACGAGGCAGGTGGCAAGGTCAGTCCTACCCAGAATGGGTCACCCGCAGACAGAGGGTGTAATAAAAAAGGCCACCTTTCCAACCAGTTGGGGCTTCATGGTTTCTACAGTGATTCGTTCACTAGGAACTAAGGTTAGAGGATTGGACCAGGTGAACGAGTTCGAGATGCAGCTGCTGCACAACATATACTTTGCACGCAATTTGGATTACGCACAGCTTATATTAAACGAACTCAAGGTCCAAGTGATGAAGACCACAAGGGATCTTCATATACCTTTCATAAGATACCTGTCCTTGGCATTTGAAGTCGAGCTGGGGACAACACTATATGAAGGTCTGAGTGCACCTATGCTTCTTATTGCTGAGGCAGCTTCTTCAGAAAGTGAAGATGAGGGATCGAATCAAGGGGGAGCTTCCCAAGCTGACACCGAGGTTCAAGCTGAGCACTCTGCTCAAGCTGAACCAGCAACCATTGAAGCTGCTTTTGGTAAGACCTCTCCACTTTCTCTTTCTTCTCACTATTCTCCATCCGTTTTTGGAGATAAGACTGTGGTAAGCCCAACCCAGTCTAACCTATCTCCTCCACCTTCATTCCATTTACAATCCCACTCTGAAGCCACCTATAGCTTGCCCACTGCTGCTAGGGAGAATATCCAAACCTATACACGTAAAACTGCTATAGATGGTGCCACTCCTAAAGGCATCACTGGAGCTGAGATCACATTGATCCCTCCACTGGCAGGAGTTGAGGGGGAGACGCCTACTCTTAAGGTTTCAACCTCGAGGCTCATTACTACCCAACAGCCTTATCCGGGTGTGGTGTCTACTCAGCCCACACTCTCCAGTGCCATGGGAGAGCCAACTACTGTGCTTAAGCAGACACACTTAGGTAACATTGAATATATGACCAATCCCCAGGGTCAATCACCCCCCTCCAAACCAATCAGCCAACCACCAACCCATACACTTCACATTTCGAGCCCCATTACTTCTCTTCACTTCTCACACCCTATCGCACGACCTTTCAATGTTTCATCTTCAAACCAAGGTGATTCACAGGGTCCAGACTCTGGTGCAAATGAATTTGAAGGTAAACACCAACCTTTGGATGATGCACCTAAAGACTCTCCTCAGACTGACACCGCCTCCTCAGGCATCCAGCAGCTGAAAGATTATGTTGCTGCTCAGTTTGGTTTGTTCCATCTCAAGCAGAAGAAGCATAAACGTCAAATCTATCAAAGGCTTGAGAAGCTGACCATGGATGTTAAAGAGATTACCTCTGCAGTTGTTGCACTCCAACAACAAAAGACTTCAACCCCTATTGATGATGACAAAAAGGGGGAGAAGGTTCAAGCTGATACTGAGGCTGAGCTAGTTCGAGCTGAAGCTGATGCACTACTAGTACTAGCTAAAGGAGCTGAGAGGAAGACTCAGGCTGAGGGGGAGTTGGAAATAAATAAAGAGGAACCTGCAGCTAAGACACAAAAGGTAGAAGAATCTGAACCTGAAGCTGACAGTATTTCTGAAACTGAGGAAGAAACAGAAGAGGATAAAGCCACAAGGCTTATGATTGAAATGCTCGAACAGGAGGAAGCCAATGAGTTAGGTATTACTCTTGAAGAGCCGAGAAAGAGAAAAGAGAAGGAAGTAAAAGACCAAGAAAAGGAAAAAGAAAGAAAAGTTTTGGCACAAGCTAAAGCTACATACACTGGTCCAAGACCTGATCTAATCCTATACTCAGATGCAGAACTGCAGGAGTGTTACTTCAGAAGAAGCTTCAATGAAGAGATCAGAGGAATGACTCTGAGCAGAGTAAATGGAGCTGTCATTCTCACTTTTGAGCTTAGTGACAAATCAACAGTAGGAATGGACCTGAGATACGTTCACAGGATGGGCTACATTGAATGGCAAAGAATAATGATGATGCTCAGGAAGTTCAAAAGGAGTCAAATCAAACAAGAAATTCTATATGAGGTCTCCAAGTTGATTGCTCGAGCTAAAGAACTGAGGTATGTTCCAGTTCCTGGTCTGCAGTGGGAAAATCTGTTCAGAATGCCTGAGGGTGTAGAATTCAAGGAAAATCAAAGTGTCAACACACCTATTCAAGGCTTTATGTTTAAGGATCAGCCAGGCAATCCTAGCTTTATCAAACTAAATGAAGTATGTTATCTGAAAGCTGAGGATGCCTTGAGAATTAGAGAGTATTGTGGTGATGATTCTTCGAATCAACAAATGAAATACAGACTAAACAAGATCATCAGGGTACAACAGAAAGAACTCAGTGAAAATGAAGAAGTTGAAAAATTGTTAGATGAGATCAACAAGGAGATCAGCATTCGGGAGCTTCTACATCCAGAGTTCATAAGATAAACTCAATAGATTAGTTCTATTGTAAGTTAGATTAGTTCTAATGTAAATATTAGATTAGTTCTAATATTTTTGTAAGTACTTAGTGTGCATGATCTAAGTGATCAATCATTTTGTATTATGATAAGTTCAATTAATACAATTACAAAGTTTGATATGTTCAACTGTGTTGTGATGTGTTCATAGTTATAAGTCTGATAAGTTCAGCAAAATGAATAATTGATAAGTTTTTATTCATTAATGTAATTGGTTGGTGTGTTCAACTGAAAGTTGGTTTGTTCCACTTATAATTGATAAGTTCAATTAAAATTGATATGTTCAAATTAATATTTGATTAGTTCAATTATAAAATCTTAATAAGTTTGAGATTTAAAACATAATTCTGTTAAACAAACTTAAAAACTGTTTGATGGTTTTGTCATCATCAAATAGGGGGAGTTTGTTAAAAAGATGATCTCATTAGTTTAGATTTGATGAGACAAAGTTAAGTTTGTAAGATGTGTTCTACATACAACTTAAACAGAATTATGAAGCTTACTCAGACTGAATACTTTTAGTGATTCAGACGGAGTATAAGCTGAGCATATGTTCGATCAGCTTAGACTATATCTTAGTAAGATTATCAATATGTTTGATAAGCTGTGTGCGTAAACTAAGATATACATATTGAGTTTCAGCTTGATGAGTTTCAAGCTGAGCGACTCAGCGTGAAGACTGAGTCAGCTCAATAGAGTTGCTAAATATGTTTTGGTTAACTCTTTGGGCTTCTAAGGATGAGTTAATAATTATACATGTTAGTCCGTGTTTGTTTTCGAGTATGTTCTCGAAGAACTCCGCTTGATGAGTTTCAAGTTGAGTAACTCAGCCTGACTAAAGAAGTCAGTTTAAAAGAATTTAAATATGTTTTAAATTCTGTTTTAACTCTCTATATCTACGGGAAGGATAAGAAGACTTCAGAATCAAGATTGAAGATTGTAGACTCAAGAAGAAGATTCAAGATTCAAGATTCCAAGTTATCTGATAGTTAGTTAGCAAATTAAGATTAGTCCAGTTTGTTAGGAACCGTAGCAACATGATTATAAATACTTATCTTCCTGATAAGTTTAGAGGAACGACTCAGTACAACTACAGAGCCAAAAACCTCACTTCGCCGTATGTGTTACGATTCTTGAATCACTGTTTGTAAGTTCAATGTGATCAAGAAATTCACAGATTGCCAACTTGTTCGTGTGTTCGAATATTCACATTTGTTGTGAAGTTGGTAAGTAATCATAAGTTGATTGAATTTGTGATAAAAATCCTGTTTAGAGAGTCGTCAGTATCTATAATTGTTGGTCCCGAATGCATACTACAACAACAAATGTTTGTAGAAGGGGGGGTTGAATACAAACTTTAGCAAATTAAAATTTAATAGACACACGGTTTACTTTTATATAATTCTTATTGATGTTAATCAAGAATTACATGAACTAGATGCGGAAAATCTAAGTTCAATAAAAGGTGGCAACTAGATTTGTCTAACAGATAGACAATGCTAATCTTAAACAACTAATGTCTAAGATGTTCAACACATGAACAAGTTTGTTACACTGAAAGTAAAATGCTAACTCTTCTAATTCTCAACTAATGAGATTTCAGTGCTTTTCAACGTATTCGCATACTTAGCATGTTTCCATGCATGAGTATATATAAGCAAGGTATGTCCTGGTTGATGAAGAGAGAAGGAGACAAAGGTACTTGGTTTAATAATATTATAATAGATAAAGTTAGTGGTTGAAAAAGTAAGTTAACTTTATACACAAAGTGTGTAAAGTGAAAATACTTTTCAGTAATGAGTATACCCACTATCTATTATTATATTATTAAATTACTACCTTTATGTCTTGAGAATGTAACCTTATCCTTCCATGCTTGTGCTTTAACCAACACCATGCTTTCTGAAGATTTGACTTTACCAAGTATGGAGTTGCCAGCCATACTTAATCATCATATCTTCGAGATCTTCTTTTCAAGAGTATCTTTCTCCTTTTCCAGAGGATAAAGATCTATCCTTTTTGTTTCTTTGCAGATACAAAAAGTGCTAAGTACTTTTACAAAGAAAGATCTAAGGCATAATAGAACAACACATGTTCTGCCTTTGACTTAAGAAAATATTACACTGAAAAGCTATTAGCTGATTAAAGACTCAGCTAACAGACACTGAACTATAAATGTAACTTTACTCAGCTAAGGATAATTATGAAAGACTCAGCTGACTAGATTTGCTCAGCTGATTGAAATACTCAGCTGATAATACAAATCATGGCAACAGCTAATAAATTGATTAACTCAACTGTCAGCTGTTCCCATGGGCTCAGCTAATCATTTGAGTAAAGTCAACTTAGGAGGAAAAGATAGGATAAGTATAGAATACCTTATCTGACATGTGGGAGGCATCAGCTGATCTATGTGATACTGTCAGCTGATCTTTGTTTGCTCAGCTGATAGAATAGATACTGTCAGGTGATCAAAGAGGTACTGTCAGCTAATCAAAGAGTAGCCCTCAGCTGATGGTTTAGCTGCTGCTTTTAGACGCATAGCTGATGCTTCGTAGCATGTCTTTTCTTCTTAGCTGATCTTTCTGATGCTGGTCCTTTGGCTGATACTCAGTGTTCAGCTGACACTTTGATTCGTCAGCTGACATTTCTTACTTAGAAATTCTTTAAGTCTGATATGAAAAACAACACATGTTTTTCATTGATTTAAGTCCAAAACTGAATGAATGGTTTTGTTAACATCAAATCCTATTTTAATTAATAGATAGGTTAGATTTAGGTTTGATATTGCTATCTCCCCAACAATCTCCCCCTATTTGATGATGACAAAACCTTATCTTGTTTAAGAAGAACCAGTTTGACTCGAATTTGTAAAGATAAAACTTGTAAGTGCATTTTGGTTACCTAGCTATCTGTTTATGGTAACTCTTTAATATATGTTCCCTGATATTTTATTTTTGGGAATATTTTCATTTATGAAGTACCATGTTCTGCTTTTTGTGGTATCTTTTATCCTTTTTCTGTTTTTAGGATTTTTTTTGTTTTTCTAGTTACACTAGGTGAGCTATCTACTAAGAGTCATTTATACTCGCATTTTAGCTAAGTAGTCCATGATCAAAGTTTCAAGCTTGATTACAGAACAAAGTATTTACATCAGAGTTTGTACAATGTAATCTAACTGAAAGTTAAGCTAAGTACAGAAGTTGAACTATTCTAGGAAATTGAAATTACATCTAATCTAGTTATGATGGGTGGTCTTCATTCCCTCCAAGGTTCTTCTTTTACATCCAGAAATCTATCCAGTGGATTTGCAGCCAACAACTCTTCAGCTCTTGCTTAAATTAGATTTTCAAAATGTTCACTTCCTGTCTGTCCCCTTGTTGATGTTGCAGCTTGAAAGATTAACTCTCCAGGGGCTTTTCCTAATTCAGTTTCTCTTAGGAATTTCCAAACACCAGCTCTGTTCTTGAAGAACATCTCTCTTTCAGGTTTAGTTATGTATTTAAACATTTATGGTTCAATGTTGGTGGGCAAAGCAGTGTTGAGATTTTCATACGCAGACATGTAAGGATGATCAGGATTGAGTATAATCTGTTCAGCAGGCACAAAAGCTTTGGAGGATTTCTTGAAGGCATCCTCAATCACATCAATGTGTTCTACAAATTGATCATGAGTGCATATCCTGTGGTAGTCAGACATTCTGATCCAGAATTCGAATTTGTTTATGAACCTTGTGGCAATTTCACTTTTGGATTTAAGGAGGTGGTACGGAGTCTCAATCATCTCAGTGAAGGAAAACAGTTTGCAGTGATGAATGTAGGCATTCTTTTGTGTTTTTCTTTCATCTCTTCTTACTAATCTGAGAAATGGCCCTTCATCTGTTCCCTTATATGGAGTGACTCTGGAGATGAGATTTGGATCCTTTATTTCTATCAAGTTCTTCTTGTTATCCAAGACCTATTTGATCTCCCTTTCAGATTGCTGAGTTGTAACTCCAAAGTTGAACTCATGCAATGCTTGAATGGCTTCTCTGTGAGTTCTTCCTCTTTTAGGAACTTTCTTGACAGAAGGATCATCTTGTTGTGATGCAACCTGTGTTGGATGTGATTGAGAGGATATCATGATCATCTCTTCTTCTTGTAACTCTCTCAGCTCATCATCAGTGACACCAACTGCAGCAGCAAGATCCTCAGTGGTAGTGAAATCCTGGTGTCTCTCTTTGGCTTTTAGTACTTCTTCGATGGTTGAACCAAGAGCAGCAGCCAGTTCACTTAACTCTCTGAGATTCTCATCTTATTGGTTTAACTCTTCCTCTCTTCTTTCTTCTTCTTCAATCTCCTCAGCAGACATTATTTTCTTCCCTTTTCTCCTTGATGTACTGCTGGGAGTTGGTTGACTTGTTTGCACTGGAGAGGAGGCTTGGACTGTTGGAGCTTTTGGAGAGGGACTCTGCTTCTTTAAGTTCAGCAGAGTGGATGGAGGTACATCATCTTGATCATCATCATCAGAATCATCAGATGGTAGTTCAATTGGAGCACATGATCACCTTGCTTTGATCTTTTTGCACTCTTCCTTCTAGCTGCTTGCTTAAATATTCTTTTAGGCTTAGCAGGTTGCTCCACCTCAGATTGATTCTCCCCTTCAACATTTGATTTGCTTTGAGCTTCTGTTGCAATGGGGGCTGATGCATCTTCTGCTTGCATAGCCAGAACCTCAGCTGTATATGCATCAACAGCTGCCCTTATTGTTTCAGGGGAAGGTTCTCTTACTGACTTCTTTGACTTCTCCCCCTTTTTGTCATCAGTAGAGGAGGGAAAAGTAGTAGGCTTAGCAGGGGCACCAGTGCTCGGGAAAGGATGAGGTTGAGGGAAGAAAGTAGATCTCCTTAGGCTTAAGATAGCATCAGTGATATTTGTGAATTCTTTGAGGGTTTCACTGTGCTTTTGGATGGAGTAGTTGTTTAGGTGTTGGAGGTCAGTGGTTATGGTTTGGAGAAGAGAAGGGACTCTAAGAAGAGAATCAGGTATGGTTACTGAAATGTTAGGAGGGGAAGGCCTGAGTGTGGAAAGTTGGGTTAGAAGATTAGAGATGGTTTGATTTAGAGAAGATATGGTTTGGTTTGAGATGGAATGGGAAGGAATAGGAATTGGATGAGAAGTTTGGGTAAGAAGTTGATCTAATTTAATGAGAATTGGGGAAAGATCAACAGGGGCAGGGGTGGGTGGGATTTGAGATTGTGTAGCTTTGAGTGACTCAACCTCTTGGGTTAGATGAGAGATTTGAGTTTCTGTTTGGGTTTGGAAAGAGGTAAAGGAGGATTGAAGACTATCCATCTTTTGAGAGATAGATAGTAAGCTTTGAAGGATTTGGGGTGATGGTTCAGAAGTAGTAGAGGGAATGGGTTGAGTGGTAATTGATTGTGGTATGGTGCCACGAACTGGAATGGATTGTGGTCCCTCACTTAGACCTTGGTATAGAGGCCTAAGATCACTGGGAACAGAGAGTGTGCCCTGTACTAATGGTTGGTTTATACCACTAGTATTGACAGGCAGTGCAGTAGCATGTGTAAGTATTGAATCAAAAGTGGTTGCAAATATGTGAGTGTGAGTGAGGGTTGCACTCAAAGGGGTATCCCTTATTACAATAGCAAGTTGTTGTGAACTTACTAAGGGTAAGGCTTGACTCAATTTGGGTGTAGACACAATATGACCTTGGGAGGAGGTCTGTCTTTCAATGGTATCACCCTGTTGGGAGGGTGACCCAGATTGCAGCAGTCCCATATTTACAGATATGTTCTGTTGTGAGAACACATCCACTGGCTCAAGGGTAACGACAACTTCCAGTGGCTCCCCCTCAACATAAGAGGGAACTAATGGAGCTGAGATCAGAGGTGTGGATGTCACTACCTCAGAGACTTGTGAATAATGCACAAACTCTGTTGATCTTATTTCTATATGAGTTTCAGTGGGAGTAGAACTAGCAACTGTTGGGAGTTGACTAGAGCTTGGCATTTGTGGGGGTGTTACAACTGGAGGTGAGGATGGGTTCTCATTGGTGGGGTCAACCAAATGAGTGTCCTCAGAGATTGAGAGTATACCTGTGATGTGTCTAGATTTGCTGATCTCAATGAGCTCCTCCAGCTTATCAGAGACCTCTTCATCATCAGGGACATCTTCATTTCCACTACTTGGTGCTCTATGAACAGATTCACTTGATGCTTGTTGTTGATCAGGGTTGGGATATGCAATGGTACCTCCAAGAGTCCTACTTGGAGAATCATCATCAGATTCTGCATCACTATCATCAGTACCATTATCAACATCACTACCATCACTTGAATCAATACCTTGTTCAGGTTCATAGAAATTTACTCCTTCAAATATGGCTTCATCATTAGTATGAGCAGGAGAGTGCTCAATGTTTTCAGTTATCATATCATGAGACTCAGAATCATCAGCCATTTCTTCATCAACATTTTCAGCAATAACCTCTTCTTCATCCTCAGCTTCATCACCAGCAATTTCAATTATCTCTTGCATCTGGGCAGTAATAGCTGGACCTTGCTCTTCCCTTATTAGATTAAAAATCTTTTGACCCATTTGAGGCATGGGCATTGCATCAAGCACAACAGCTATTCCAGTATACTGTTCCTATTGCATCTGATGAAGGACAAGTAAGCTCAAGTACCTTATGTAAGGAACAACAGTCCTTGTGGACTTCTTTGATGTAGAGAGAGTAATCTTGTCCACCATATCTGAGAATATGACTTGAGCGAAGTCAATATTCCTCCCTGTGACTAAGGCATGAAGCACCATCAGCTCTGTTTGGTTCATTTGATCGAAACTTCCAGTTTTGGGACCAAAGCAGCGAGTGATGACGCTTGCCAGATACTTCCATGGGTGTCCCAGCACAGACAACTTGTATTGACCATGGGCAACAGGAGCATTGTAGCTAATTAGGGGTAGTACCTCCAAAACTTGATCCATTTGAGCAAATGATTGATAAGGAGCCAAGTTTGGCAGAGAAATGGCCTGTCGTAGAGTGTTGACAGTGAAATTTATGTTGATGTGGCCATTCAGACAAGTGCAGGTGATGAGATTTTGATTGGGTTGGTACCTAGCAGTGTACCACATCTCACCAACAATGTGAGGGAAAATAAAGAAAGGATGAGCAGAGAGACAAGAAAACAGAGGATGGGCAGTAATAAATGCAACCATGGGTTCGTATCCCTGGTTTGCCATGTTTGGAGGGATTTCAGTGGTTATTATAAAGTTATTGGAACGAATGATTAGTTCAGCGTTGGGTGTAACATTTTCACCAGCAACAGCACGAGGAGTGGAAGCAGAGTTGAAGATCACCATGATCACAGAGTGAAGAAGTTTGAGCAACGAAGATTTAGGGTTTGAAGATTTTAGAGAGAATGAGTGTTTGGGAATTTGGAAAGCACAAGAAATGAAAAACCGCCCAAAAACACCTTTATCTCTTCCTTGGAAACCTAAGCTGTCACCAAAATATATTTCAAAAAGTAACTGTCACTTCTGTAAAAAGGTGATAAACAGAATAGTTAGTAAATACACAGACAACTAACGGACAATATACAAGAAATTAAATACCTAGTTAACATATTAAATGCAGATGAGAAAATAATAAAATAAATGTGGGGACACATAATTTTTGACTTTTGAAGATCATCAGCTGACAAAAGAGAGTGTCAGCTGATCCATGTTGAGATAAAATAAGTGTCAGCTAATGAGAATAGTTAGCTGAGCTTATAAGTCTTAGCTGATGGTTTATCAGCTGAGGTATAGTGTCAGCTGATGGTCGTCAGCTGACATAATTCAATTAGCTGATCTACCATGAGTAAAACATGTAGAAGCTTAGATAAGTACTTCATTGCACACACAAATAAAATTATTTTCTCACACTAAACTAACTATCTAAGAACAGAATATATTACAAGTTTAACATGCTAAGTTTGGATATTAGGAAGTTGAACCGAGACTCATCCAAAGGTTTTGTAAAAATGTCAGCTAATTGAACATCAGTGTTTATATAGCGCATTGAAACTTTCTTTTTCTGCACATTATCTCTAAGGAAATGATGTCTGATTTCAATATGCTTAGTTTTTGAATGCAAAACAGGATTGTTAGAGATAGATATGGCACTTGTGTTGTCACACAGAATTGGTGAGTTTTCAAACTGTATGTCATAATCAAGTAGTTGATTTTGCAGCCATAGTAATTGAGCACAGCAACTTCCAGCAGCAATGTATTATGTCTAGTGTGCAACCTGCAAAGTCAGAATCAGTGTATCCAACTAACTCAAAATCAGAATCTTTGGGGTACCAAAGACCTAGATTAGGAGTTCCTTTGAGATACCTGAAAATCCTTTTAACTGCAGCTAAGTGAGATTCTTTGGGATCTGCTTGATATCTAGCACAAAGATATGTAGAAAACATAATATCTGGTCTACTTGCAGTGAGGTATAAAAGAGATCCAATCATACCTCTATAAGCTGTAATGTTCACTGATTTACCATCAGTGTCCTTTCCAAGCTTTAAGGCAGTGGACATGGGTGTTTTCATTGAAGAACAATTTTCAAACTCAAATTTCTTAAGTAAGTCATTTACATACTTTGTTTGATGAATGAAAATTCCACCAACCTCTTGTTTGATTTGAAGACCTAGAAAATAGTTTAATTCACCCATCATACTCATTTGATAATTATCAGACATGAGTTTAGAAAACTTTTTGCAAAGATCAACATTTGTAAACCCAAATATTTTATCATCTACATAAATCTGTACAAGAATCACATCACCCTTGAATTTCCTTATAAACAAAGTGCTATCTATGCTTCCTCTTATAAATCCTTTATTGGTCAGAAAAGAAGAGAGGGTATCATACCAGGCTCTTGGAGCTTGCTTCAGACCATACAAAGCTTTGTTCAAGAAGTATACATGATCTGGTTTGCTTGCATCCTCAAAACCTGGAGGTTGTTTGACATACACCTCTTCCTTCAATTCACCATTGAGAAAAGCACTCTTAACATCTATTTGGAATACTTTGAAGTCTTTGAAGGCAGCATAGGCTAGAAACAGTCTTATTGCTTCAAGTCTTGCAACAGGGGCAAATGTTTCATCATAATCAATACCTTGTTCATCCATTTTGTTTCTGAACACCCACTTAGTACCAATGATTGATTTGTCCTTTGGTCTTGGCACCAAAGTCCATACATTGTTCCTAGTGAATTCAGCTAATTCCTCTTGCATGACATTTATCCAGTGAGGATCATTTAGAGCTTCATCTACCTTCTTTGGTTCCATCATAGAAACAAAACGTGTGTATAAACAAATATTGCAAGCTTTTGATCTTGTTAGTACAGGTGCTTCTATATTACCTATGACCTGATCAATTGGATGATTTCTGAGGTCCTTGTAGGCATTTTGGATTCTGGGAGTTGAAATTCTTTGGTTTGGGTCACCTGATGAGACTTCTGGTTGATCAGCTGACAGAATTTCTTGATTACTATCTGATGGGACTTCTACTGATGAGGGAATGTTTGATATGGAATTAGAGTCCATTGATGTTGAATCATGATTTCCATCATTCAATAAAAGTGTGGGTTGGTTTAGGATAGAATGTGCAGAGGTGTTTTGTAGATTTGGAACAAATTCATCTAAGTCATCTATGTCAGCTGATGAGATTGGATCAGCTGATGGGAGTGGATCAGCTGACACTGGAATGTTGTCTTCAGTATTCAGCAGATCATTAAATTCCTCACCTGTAGATGGATTAGTAGAACTGGAAGCAACAAAGTCATTTTCATTTAAACTTACATTGATTGATTCTTCTATGACCTTTGTTTTGATGTTGTAAATTCTGTAAGCTTTGGAGATCACATAATATCCAACAAACACACCTTCATCAGCTTTTGGTGAAATTTCTGCAATTGGTCTTTCTGGTTCAGAATGAAACACTGACACCCAAAGATGTGTAGAAAGCTGATGTTGGGCTTCCTTCCCTTGAGCACTTCATAAGGAGTCTTGTTGTGCCTCTTTATTATAAGGGATCTGTTCTGAGTAAAACATGCACAGCTGACAGCTTCAGCCCAGAAGTTGAATCCTAACCCACTCTCACACATCATGGTTCTTGCAGCTTTAATCAAAGTTCTGTTTCTTCTTTCAGCTACACCATTCTGTTGTGGAGTCCTTGGAGCAGAGAATTTTTGAGATACACTTTTCTCATCACAGAAACCTTCAAGAGTTTGATTTCTAAATTCAGTTTCATGATCACTTCTAAGCATCCTTACCAGATTACCATTAAGCACTTCCATCTTTCTAATGAAGCTAATAATCTCTTCAGCAGCCTCACTCTTTGCTTTTAGGAAGATGACCCAGGTGTATCTTGAGAATTCATCAACCATTACCAATGCATACTTACTTCCACCAATGCTAGCAGTAGGAACAGGACCAAATAGATCCATGTGCAACATGTAGAAATGTTCAGTAATGGAGAAGACTTGCTTAGATGGAAACGAAGTCTTGTCCTGCTTTCCCTTCTCACAGGCAGAACAAGGTTTAGGCTTAACATACGTCAGTGAAGGTAGTCCTGACACTAGTTCACCCTTGCTCAACTTGTTAATGTTTTTGAAGTTTAAATAGGAAAGCCTTTTGTGCCATAACCAGTTTGTGTCAGTTACAGACTTGGTATACAAACAGGTTAACTTTGATGGATCACCAGAGGACATATCAAGAGTATATACATCCTTGGTTCTCTTTGCACAAATTATTGTTTTACCTTCTTGATCTAAAATGGAACCACTTGTCTTTGTAAAGAGGACTTTATGATCACCATCACATAACTGACTTATGCTGATGAGATTGTACTTAAGCCCTTTAACATATGATACCTTGGACAAGGTTAGGTTCCCATTATAAAGTTCCCCGTAGCCTTTTGTTTGCCCACAATTATTATCACCAAAGGTTACTCTTGGACCTTTTTCCTTCTTGTAGTTACTAAGCAAAGCTTTACAACCTGTCATGGTCCTTGAACATCCACTGTCAAGATACCATGTGTTCAGACCCTGCATAGATGTGATTGAAAGAAGGTTAGTGACATTTGGGCATCCACATTTAAGTGGACCCCTGTGGATTGCACCTAGCCATCCACTTTATATTAGGTTGTTTATGAATGAGAGAAACAACTGTGTTATCATAATCAGTCTGCTGTCTTGAGTTACCTTCTAGAGAACAATTACCTGCCTTATGTTCTTTGCTCCCACATTTATAACATTTTTGATTTTTGGAGCTTTTAACATGTTTTGGTAATTGACTAAGAGATGTCTTAACTGTTTTCTGATGACTATGGGTCATCAGCTGACATATTTCACTATTCAGCTGTTGCAGCTGATTCTGTAAACTAATAAGGTCTTTGTTTACAGTCACCTTAGGTTGACCCTTAGGTAAAATGAGTTTTTGATCAACTTTAGGTGGCAGACTTAGACTCTTTGTAAACAAAATGTCCTTTTCCCTTAGTTTCTCCTATTAAAAGAGTTTGAAGTGATGTTTGATCAGCTAAACAAACAGAAGATGATCCATGATCAGCTGACAGGCTATCAGCTGAGCAGTTATCATCTACTTTTCGATCAGCTGATGTAACATTATTAGCTGAAGAATTTTTAGTCACCTGAGTTCCTAAATTTAATGTATCAGTTTTCAAGGTTTGACAACAGAATGTCTCTTTGGGATCAACAAATGATTCCATTCCTTTTACCTACTTCCTTTACACTTAAATTTTCAGTGCTTTTGCTTTCTGTTAAGACAATAGAACTTGAACCAACTTTTGAAGAGGTTGAGTCTTTCAGCTGAGTACTTTTACTTTTGACAAATCTGTTAGTGATAATACTTTTTCCTTTTACGATCTTTTGAAAAGTAAGAGGTAAAATATCAGCTTTTTCTAAGATATTTATGTTCTTGCTAAAATCAACACAGTTAGCAGCTTGGGAATAATTTTCACCAATAATAGCTTGAACTTGTTTTGGAATCTGCTCATTGACACACTGAGTGGTCTTCTCAGCAGAAACACACCAAGATCTAACTACTTTTTGAAGGTCATTAAACTTTATTGTTGCTTCATTGGTTTCTTTTACCAAGATCTGATTAAGTATCTTTTGATTAGCTAAATCATCTTCCAGTTTTGTCATTTGTTTAAGTTTCTCATCTTTAAGATTTAATCTCTCTTTTAGTGATTCTATTTCTAATTTTAGCTTCTTTTCTGTTTGAATATTTGACTGAAACTCAACACACAGATAATCAAACATAGTGTTCTTTTCATTATCTTCATAGTTAATAAAATTTCCAACCTGATACATAGAAGAAGGATCCAAGTCAGGAGAAGTACAAGCTTTAGCAGCTTTCTTCATATCCTCATCAAAGGAACTTGTACTTGCTGTGTTGGCCATCAAACTGAACTGAGCTGTGAGGACCTCATCTTCATCACTTGAGAGATTTTCCTCAGCCCAATCTTCTTCTTCAGCAACAAGCATCGTGTTCTGAGCTTTCTTCTTTTTCTTGTAAAGGACAGCAGGAAGAAGTTTCTTATACTTGGCTTCATAATCAATCTTGCTGTCGGAGCTTGAGGAATCCTTGAAGCTTGTGTTTCCTTTGGACTTACATTCACTGGCATAGTGACCAGTCTTGCCACAAGAGAAACAACCTTCAGAAGCCTTTGGTTTTGACATGGCTCTTTCTCCTTTGAAGGGTTTCCTTTCAAACCTCTTGACACCCTTTCTTTTCAAGAAAGGTTTGAACCTTTTAACCAACATGGCTGCCTGCTCAACAGCAGCTTCAATGCTGTCCATGTTCTCTAGATCTTCATCCCCAACAGCCACCTGCTCTTCATCAGAAGTTTCCTCTTCATCTTCCTCATCACTTTATTCATCCACCACTGCTGCAAAACTCCTAGATCTTGTATCCTTAGATACAAGGTGTCAGGATCGGATATATTATATCAAATAACAAGAACTAACTTTTAAATAATAAATCAGAGTAATATAAAAGTTAATCTTTAACTATGATCACAATCAACTAAGAAGTTGCGGAATCACACTTAATTGATTAAAGAAGGTTTTAAACAAAGATTAATTCAATCAAACAGTAGTTTTATTAACCAACCAGAATGATTACAAAAACAAACTTCACCCCCAATCTAACTTATTCTGTTAGACGAAGAACACAGACTGTTCTTAGGTTTCAACAAGAAACTTAGAGGCTAAAACACTTTCAGAAAAATAAATAACAATAAGAACAAAATGCTTTGAATAATGAGATCAAGTCGTCATTGTCAATTGATCATCTAATGAAGAATATATAGACTCTTGATCCTCCTTGAATTGTTGACAGTTAGGTAATCTTCTATCTTCTGAGATAATCTTGATAATCTTCAAAGTATTTCGAGATATCTTCTAAGATAGGATTTTCCAAATATAGCTCAACAGAAACTGTTTAATGAACACAACAGTTCTTTAGACTTCTAACAGTCTTCAGCTTCAAGGTCTTCTAACAGTGTTGACTTTGCCAACTAACAGTTCTGAACTTTTGAACTAACAGTTGTAAATCTTGCAGCAATTGTTAGTTACAA
Source organism: Pulicaria dysenterica (assembly GCA_947179395.2). Lineage (NCBI taxonomy): Eukaryota > Viridiplantae > Streptophyta > Magnoliopsida > Asterales > Asteraceae > Pulicaria > Pulicaria dysenterica. Next base: position 43,635,703 of record OX359293.1, on the reverse strand, counting down.
CTGTTATCACCAAAACACTCTAACAGTTTTTTACCTTTGCATGTTCAACAGTTTCAATAACTTAGCGAATTTCCCAACAATCTCCCCCTAACTTAAAGTATTGAACAATACACTTAAGTTGTTTTATAGGGTTCAACCATAGAAACATTCACATAAGCAAAGAACACATTAACATTAATTTTGCAAAGTAAAATTGTTATACTCAAAATATGAAAGAAAAATTACATTTTCTCTTTCTCTATCAGCTCCATTCTTTCTTTCAGTCTTCTTCCCAGATCTTCCCTTAACCTTACAGGACCATAGAACCTTGCCTTTACCATATACATCAGCTTGGTCCTACTGTGATCAACAAAATTAAGATCAAACCACTGGGTTTTAGCATTGTTTGTCACAAGACTATACACCCTTGATCTTTCAAAAACTTTCACAGTCGATATAGGAAATCTTTCATCACTTGTCAGTATTGACATTACTCTCTGTGGATTGCATATACTCGATAAATGTACCAAAAATACTTTTATCTCAATTTCAGCATCCTTTCCAAAATGACTTACCCCATATTCATACATTTCTTGTACATCTCTCCTGGTCACACTATCCATCATTGCAGAGAAACTGACATAGCTTTCAATTGGTTCCACCTCTCTAACAATGGTGACACCCTGCTTTCCAGTTTCCACTCTCAGCATTTCAAACCTCCATTCTTTGATATGAGACTTTTGAGCTTCAAATTTATCAATTCTTTCTTTTATCTCTTTTGAGAGTCTATCTTGCAAAATAGTTTTGACCAAGCCTGTTTTGACTTTTTCTTCAGACTGTTGGGGTTTTTGGACTGATTGGGGTTTCTTCTTTTCCACTACTGGCTTGGGAGGTGGAACTGTTTTCCTTTTTACAACTCTTTTTCTTTTTATTCCCTTACCAGCAGCTTCCTTTACTTTCTCTTCTTCATCAATCTGAGTAGTAATCTCATCAGCCAGCTTCTTTGCTATCTCAAAATCAGTCTGTTCTTGTTCTTTTAGCTCAGCTGCTAGCCTTAATGCAAGTTCATGATCACGCTCTTCTTGTTGCTGTCTTGAAAGCTTGAGTTTAGGACAAACAACAACAATTTCTTTACCTTTGCCTGAAACAGGAGGCAACTCAGATTCTTTCTTTCCTTCCTGGATGACTATCCCTTTATATCCTTTCTTTGGTGGTAAAGATTCTAACTTAGCAACCTTTCCATCAAGCCATCCATCATCAATTTTCTGTGCCATTCTAGAAGAACTTATTCCCAGATATTGAGCACTAATATCAACCAAATAGTTCTGCTTAACTGTTGACCACGATTTGAAAATCTCAGTGCTTGGAATATCTGCAGTTGATACCATCCTGTTGATTAGCATCCTATCAACACTTGAAAGCTGTTCTTCTTCTTCTTCATTAATCACTTGGACACTTGCAACTGTTAGTTGATTTGAAGTTACAACTGTTGGTTGTGATGTTGCAACTGTTTGATCATTTGGAGCAACAACTGTTTGTTTATCCTGTGAAACTGTCTGCTTAACTTCTTCCTGCTTGGATTTTCTTCTTCCTTTAGCTTGAGCAGTTGAAGAGATTTTCACCAAGGATTTGGGTTTAAGCAACATCTCATGAGTATGAAGAACATTTGTTGCTTTCTTCAGATTCTCATCAAGAAAGTTCAGCTTCTTATCTTGTCTTATTAACACCTCATTGTGAACTGCTACCACCTTGAGTACTTCGGTTGCCTTCTCCAACTGTTTAGTCAGTTCTTTTATCTTCTCATCTTGAGAAACTATCCTTTTGTTTTGAAGAGCAATCCTTTTCTTTAGATGTAAATGAGCAGCAAGGTAAGGTGCAAAGTTAGGATCCGTCAATGCATGTTGTTTCAGTCTAGTCTCAATGTCAGTTAGTGTTTCCACTGTGACCATATCATCGACATTTTTCACTGGTGGCTTACTCCCTTGAGTATCACTATCAGTACCCCTCTTTTCTTGGTTCTGGGGATTACCAGAAACTGTTTTACTAGTCTCTGTTGCCATGGTTGAGGTCTTAGCTATGTTAACACTGTCCTGTTTATCCCTTGCGGATAAAACAGTAGTGTCAGCCTCAAAGACCATATGATCACCCTCTTGAGGAATGATCACCTCCTCATTGTGCCTGGGAGACAGCACCAAAGGTTCCTTTTCGATATTCTGCACAGGTAAATGCTCCTGTGCAGGGCTAACAGTTTGGGGTTCACTAACTGTGGTGGAAGGAGCACCAACAGTTTTCCTCTTCTTTCTAAATATTTTTAGTGCAGGGGCTTGTGTTGTAGCTCTTTCAAAAGAAGCAGGTTGGGAATTTTGAGTATCTTGGACTGTGGGTTCCAGTGTTGGTGGTGTAGCAATACGATGGGTTTCATGCTCAACACTGGCAGTCCTGTTTCTTGACAGAAACTCCACCATTTCAGAGAGTGGAGGAGTTATGGCACCAGAGAAACTCTTGCCATTAATCAACAGTTTGCTCAAAGTGGAAGCCACATGAGCAGAGGGAATAATGACCCTCTTGTGTGTTTTCAGATTTGGCAACAAAAAGTTTAACACTACTTGCACAAATCGAGGATACATAAAAAAGAGACCATACTTGGTCCCTAGATGTTTTACCATGCCATTGAAAATTAATTTTGAGAAATTGAAGCAACGATTGTTGGCCAAACAGATTAAGGCCAAAGCAATGTTGCTTCCAAACTCGTTCCATCCTATTCTTTTAGGACTAATGCACTGCTGGAGAGTATGGATTAAATACTTCCAGTGAGCACAAAATTGTCCTTTATAGAATGTACCCTTCCCTGAAGGACCCTCATACCCAAGCTTAACAAGCTCGGCATGCAAAAAATCTAGTGAAACTGAATCAGAATACTCACCCTCACTATCATTGAGTTGTAGAATTTGGCGAATGGTGTCCTCAGAGATTGAGACGGTCAACTCATCAATGGTAGAATCAATCCATTGCACGTCATCAGTTGTTCGAAGTTGAGCATGTTTCCAAAACTGATCAATGTGTGAAGTGTATATGGTAGGGTTGATGGTGAGAGCAGTATTGAGATTGGACATTGAGAGATAATCAATCATATCGTGAAACGTGTGAAGATCATCGGGTTTTGAAAGAAAAGCAAGCATGTTATGTTCCTTGACGAATGGAAGGGGAGCCATGGCGATTTGATAGCAGAATTCTAGGGTTTTAGCGTTCAAACGAAGTTCAGTATGTGTAAAGAAACCTCTGAGGAGGGAATGGTTTATATATGTTTCGATTTTTGAACGTAATTCAAAGGCTTTCAAAGTCCTGCAAAGACCAAAGCACCCTTTAAAAGCTTAACAGTTGAGAAACTGTTTTTACTAGCTTAACAGTTGACAGACAAAAATGAACTAACAGTTGAGAAACTGTTTTCATAAGATGTAACAACTGTTATTCAAAAATTCACTCCCTTTTGTTTGATCATTTATATGAATTGACAGTTGTTTAGTATTTACAACTGTTCTTTATTTCTCGCCCTTAGTTGACGAAATTCTCCCCCTCAGTTGCACATGGACTTTGTCTAACAGTTGCCGAAGCCATATGCTAACAGTTGAAAAACTGTTAGTATTGATTGAAACAGAAATGTGCAACTGTCAAACAAACTTTCGGCTCACATATATCAAATGCTGAAGCAATAAAAATAAAACATTAGAGAACACAGTCATCAACATAAGATATATTTTATTCAAGATAATCACAATAGAGCTACAATAAGTTGAAAAGAAAAACAAAACTGTCTTGTACTATAGATCGAAACACAGCTTATAAGAACTGTCTTAACTCCTAGATCTACATATGACAAATGATTGATAACAGTTTGTATCATCAAATCTGAACTTTAAGGGAAGACAATCATCATCACATTCACATTCTTGCTCAAGACTGTCTTCGTTATTTAAGAATCGAGTTCAGAATAGCCTCTACAGTGCCACCATCGTCTTACTGAGAAGCCTGTCTTTAAAGAATGGTCATGTAATACACGAGCCATTGTTGGTACTGCTTATCTAATTGTGCAAGGCCGTCTCGTAGGTGTGGGAGAACAATGATCTACACCGTAAGTGTAGACAACTTTCTCAGTCAACTGTTGATAAGCCTTAGACAATTGTCAAAACATACTACCTACCAATGGGTGTGCAGTAGACCTTCTCATCTTATGCATCACCAGAGACGATTGTCATAATTTGCCTCGTGGGTGTGCAGTGGAACTAGTCATCGAAGACAGTGACTTCCACTGCCTCATCATCTGAGGCCCTCTGGTGGTTACGAGTATTATATCTTCGAACATTGAACCACACTACGGAGTTTGTAGTGCCTGCTAGGTTCAAGACGAATCTTAGACAACATGGTGTAGGCAATTCATGAAAGAGAGTGAAATTTTCAAAATCACCTCTTATACGAATATGATCAATTTGTTCATTTGGCCTACGTGGATCTGGATATTGTGTCAAGGGAAACCTATCCCGATCATCATGCATCCCAAGAACACATGATGAGTGATGCCAAAGCTCATGCATTCTTACAAATGGGGCAGGGATGGTTACATAACTTTGTCTAACATTAATATCTTTGAGGGGTATTAGAAAAAGTTAGTATCCATTTGCAGAGAGAAGAGTGTGCAAATGTAGGTGTGAGTTGTGAAGGATGGGTGCAAGACTATTTATAGAGAAACTAGGAGGCATTAATGTCCGTTAATAGCCATTAATGACCATTAATATCCAGTAATTTCCATTAATAGCATGCAGTGACTGGTCATATCAAATGCACTATAGAACAAGCAAAAGGACTCACCTTTATCAGTTTGGAACTGTTGATTCAAGAAAGTGAATTTACCTTTACCTCATAACAAGGACAGTCACGAGTGTGAAGAACTGTTTGTGAGACAGGTCAGCAGATATGTCCAAAAATGATGTGTGAAATTGCATTTCCCTCTCTGAATACTTAAAGGATAACAGTTGTTAGAAAACGTAACTAACAGTTGCAAACTGTTAGTGTGAAAAACATGGAATAATGAACAACTGTTAGTCCAAGTTAATCATTCCAATGTTGGAAATCAAAAAGTTGAATCTGCTCACATCAAAAGCTTTAGTGAACAAATCAGCTAATTGATCATCAGTATGAATTTTCATAACTTGGATTAATCTCTTTTCATTGCAGTCTCTTATGAAGTGAAATCTGATTTCAATGTGCTTGGTTTTAGAATGCTTCACTGGATTATTAACTATGCTAATAGCACTGGTGTTATCAACATAAATAGGAGTATTTAAGAAAGACAAACCATAATCCAGAAGCTGATTTTGGATCCATAACACTTGTGAACAGCAGCTTGATGCAGCAATGTATTCAGCCTCAGCTGTTGAAGTTGAAACTGTTGTTTGTTTCTTGCATTGCCATGAGACCAGCCTTGATCCAAAGAATTGACATCCTCCAGAGGTTGATTTTCTGTCCACATTGGCTCCACCATAGTCACTATCAGAATATGCCACCAAATCAAAAGGTGAATCTTTAGGATACCAAAGTCCCAATTTTGGTTGGCCTTTGAGATATCTAAAGATTCTCTTTACAGCAAACAGGTGTGACATCTTCGGACTGCATTGGAACCTGGCACAAACACAAACAGCAAACATTATATCAGGTCTAGAAGCAGTTAAGTACATTAATGAACCAATCATTGATCGATAGAGGTGTATATCAACATCCTCCCCCTCAGAATCTGCTCCCAACTGTTTGTGTGTTTCCATTGGAGTACTTGCCAGCTTCACATCTTGATAGCCAAACTTGTCCAATATGTCCTTGACATACTTAGATTGGCTTAGAAAAATACCAGTGGGCTTCTGTTTGACTTGTAGTCCCAAGAAAATGTGAGTTCACCCATTGAACTCATCTGAAATCTTTTGTGCATAATGACTTCAAATTCTTTGCACAAGCTGTCATTTGTGGATCCAAAGATTATATCATCAACATAGATTTGAACAAGCAAAATCTCTGTTTTAACAATCTTTGTAAACAATGTTTTGTCAATTGTGCCTCTCTTAAAACAATTCTCAAGGAGATAGGATGACAATGTCTCATACCAAGCTCGAGGAGCTTGATGTAGACCATATAGGGCTTTATCTAACCTATATACCTTGTCAGGGTACTTTGAGTCTTCAAAGCCAGGGGGTTGACACACATATACCTCCTCATCAATAGTGCCATAGAGAAAAGCAGACTTGACATCCATTTGATACACCTTAAATCCTTTGAAGCTTGCAAAAGCAAGAAATATCCTAATGGCTTCAATCCTTGCAACAGGTGCAAAAACATCATCATAGTCTATTCCTTCCTCTTGTGTGTAGCCTTGTGCAACCAGTCTTGCTTTGTTCTTGATAACAATTCCTCTTTCATCTTTCTTGTTTCTGAACACCCACTTGGTGCCAATTACTCTTTTACCTCTTGGAAGCTCAACCAACTTCCAAACTTGCTGAATTTGAAATTGTAAGAGCTCCTCTTGCATTGCCTCTACCCATGAAGGATCTTTCAATGCCTCAATTGCTTTCTTTGGTTCTATTTGAGACAAAAAGCAAGCATTCACGTCAAATTGGGCAAGATCCACACCACTATTTTCATTTTGCAGCATATTTCTTGTTCTGATAGGAGTGGTTGGATTTCCAATTATTTGTGATATTGGATGAATCTTGTGAACTCTTGATGTAGGAATGTTTTCTTCAGTCAGTTCATCCCCTAGATTAGATAGATCAAATTCACATTCACTTGAATTTTCAGCGTTATCACACACTTGATCAGCAGAGTCAGTGTGATGTTGAGGATCATGGGATTCCATGTCCTTTAAAGATTCAGCATCCATCAATGGATCAACAACGTTGGAGAACTCTTGTTGAAGCATAGGAATCACAACAAAGTCTTCAGTAACTTTGTTTGAACCAACAGTTGTTGGTTTTGAGCTAACAGTATCAAAACTGTTTGGGCTGGAGGAAGATGTTTGATGACTTTCACCAACAGTTGTTGGGGTACCTGTAGCTGTTTCAGTAGAATACTCAAAAGAAAGAGATTTAGACAATGCATCAATATCAAATAACCAATCAGGTCCATTACCTGCAATATTGATCCTATTTTCATTGAAAGAGATATTCATACTCTCTTCTATGATTCTAGTGACATTGTTAAAAACTCTATAAGCTTTACTTTGAGTGGAGTATCCTACAAAGAAACCTTCTTCAGCCTTACTCTCAAACTTGCCTAACTGTGACTTGGTATTAAGGATAGTGCACGGACAACCAAACGGTTTGAAGAAGTTGATTAAAGGTTTTCTCTTGAGAAACAACTCATAAGGAGTTTTCCCTTTGGACTTGACTACATGTACTCTATTCTGAACATAGCAGGCAGTGTTCACTGCTTCTGCCCAGAATGTCATTGGAAGTCTAGAATCGGCTAACATTGACCTAGCAGCCTCTATCAAAGTCCTATTCCTTCTCTCAGCAACTCCATTCTGTTGGGGAGTCCTAGGAGCACTAAACTGTCTTTCAATACCTTTACTTTCACAAAAACTGTTTAGCTCATAGTTCTTAAATTCAGAACCATTGTCAGATCTAATGACTTTCACCTTCAAATCAGATTGATTTTCAATTTTAAGAATAAGGGACTTAACTAACTCAGCTGTTTCATCCTTTGTTCTAAGAAATTGAACCCATGTGAACCTGGTGAAGTCATCAACTATGACTAAACAATATGCTTTCTTCCCTATACTTATCACAGATGTAGGACCAAAAAGGTCCATGTGTAACAATTGTAAAGGTGCAGTAATAGAAGAAACTTCTTTGGTCTTATAAGAAGTTTTGTGTTGCTTGCCTTTAAGACATGCTACACAATGATCATCACATGAGAACTCTTTTTGGGGCAAACCTCTTACCAAACTGTTTTTAGCTAACAAGTTCATGGTTTTAAAATTCATGTGACACATCCTCCTATGCCAAATGGCAGACTCATCATGAGATGATTTGGAGAGTAAACAGCTTAACACATTCTGTTTAGCAATCTTTTGTGGATCAAGACAATATACATTATCTTTTCTAGGTGTTCTTAAAAGAACATCCTTCTCATTTAATTTAAAATCTTTTGAAAGAATAATGCATTCTGAATCTGTAAACAAAACTTTGTTTCCATTGTCACAGATTTGAGATACACTTAGCAGATTGTACTTAAGCTGTTCAACAAAGAAAACATCATTAAATGTAAGTGTACCTGCCTCAACAGCTCCTTTACCTGTGATTTTTCCTCCCTTTGGATTTCCTCCAAATGCTACAAATCCTCCATTGATTCTTTTTAAATCCTTCAAACATTGTGGATTTCCAGTCATGTGCCTTGAGCATCCACTATCCACATGCCAGATAGATCCATGATTGGCCCTATGAATGCTCTGCACAAATAAAATCAGTTAGTAGCAGGAAGTACCCAGGCCATGCAGGTCTTGGGTACACCGTTCAAGTCATAATACTTAAACAGAGTTTGGTTCTTTTTGATTTCATCCAACTTAGATTTCTCTAATTTGTGTGATGAATACTTTGTAAGAACATGTGGTTTCCAACTGTTGTGATTAACAGTGGATACCTTTGAACAAACAGCTGGTGGAGTTGGTAAAACAGATGAATCAACTTGTGATTCCTTTTGATTTTCAGTTTGAAGAACAGTTTTACCTTCTCCAGAATCAGTTTGTTTTTGAATTTTCATCCAAGCCAAACCAGCAGTTTTTGGTTTTGCTAAAACATTTTTGGAACTGTTAGTTGGTTTGGATGTAACAGTTTTAGAACTGTTTGCCAGTTTTGGCTTAACAGTTTTAGAACTGTTATTCTGTCTTTTGGGACTTTTGTTTTGAGTGCCATTGATCTGTGGGTTATAGTAACAGTCTTGAACTAAATGATTAGATCTTCCACAAATGTAGCACTTTTTGGTTTTTACAATAGGTAAACCAGTTCTTTGTGACCAGAATTGGTTCCTATTTCTTTGATTTCCTCTAACAGCTGCAGATTGAGGAAACTTTTGGACACCATGTTTTTGACATGTGCATGCAGGCACTTCAGTATGCCTTTTCTTAGATTTGGGTTTAGCCTGAGGTTTTGTAACTTCCTTCTTCTTCCTAGTATACACAACTTCACCAACTTTCTCCTTTCCTTTGGCTTTGGTACTAACAGTTGGGCTTTTTAGCTTAGAACTGTTTGGGTTCTTGTTGAAACTGTTAGTGTAAAGATGGGGACTGTTTGTAACAGTTGTGGAACTGCTAATAGAGTTAACAGTTTTTGAGGATTTTGGCTCATTGGTGAGGGGTTCAGTGGATGCTTTTACAAACACCACAGGTTGTAAAGATGATTTTGTGGGAATGGGCTCACACAGGATGTGATTTTCATATGGAATACCTTCATCCTTCTTCACAACTTCCTCATTATCTTCAACACTTACTACTGACACAACTTCATCTTCATAACTCTCAAACTTTGGATCAGCTGACTTAAGTTCATCTTCCAAAGGTTCATTAACATATCTGTCAGCTACCTCAGACATTGGAGTTATGTAGTTTTGGTTGTATGGAGGTGGGGTTTGTTTGTATCCTAGGCCAGTTTTCACCTTGTCTCTCACTTGAGATTGTAGCAGAGTCTCAAGCTTAAGGTTTGCAGCCCTGAACATTCCAAGATCAATGTCCACACCCTCCAATTTCTTTGTGAGTTCATTCACCTTGCTTTCTTTTTCAACTAACTTCTTTTTCAGACTATCAATCTCATCTTGAAACTGCTCTTTCTCCCACTTATGATATTTTCTATCATAGTCCATTTGCAGTTCATTAGCCTGATAGTCTTTAATTTTCTTTTCAAAATCTTCTATCACAGCAGTATACTCATACCTTCTCTCCTCCATTTTACTTAGAGCAGCACATACTTTCTTATTGTGCTCTCTAAATCTCTTAACAATAGCTCTACATTCACCAGGACATAGTTTAGAAGATACCTGTATGTCCTCAGATTCTGGAGAATCCATCTTGATGGAGGAGTCAGTCAATGCCATCAAAGCTTTGTTGCTGGTAGCCTCCTCTGCTTGATCACTCCAATCAAATCCATGGCCTTCTTGTGAGACCAATGCTGAGGAGGTATGGTTCTGAGTTTGCCTCTGACCTTGATTCTGAACTTGTCCACCAGATTTGCATTCTCTTGCAAAGTGGCCAAGTTGTTGACATTTGAAGCATCTAACCCTTGACTTGTCAAATCCAGCCTTGCCATCAGCTCTGAAATTCATGTTTTGCCTTCCAGTTCTTTTAATGAATCGCTTGGCTCTAACGGTAAGCATGGCCATCTGCCATTTGAGATCCATTTCCTCAAGATCATCAGGGTGCACTTGTTCAAGATCCTCATTGGTGAGGGTTGAATGAGCATGGCTGGCAAGAAAAGCTTCAAGAACTGCATCTGGAGTATTCATATCTAGTCCAACACCAGAACTAGTACCTGCACCACTATCAAGAGAGTTAGTTAATGAATGGTTTGATTCCATACCTGAGGAAGATAGGAGAGCAGCATTATGACTAGGGATAGCAGTTTTTCTTTTTCCCTCTATTTCTCCCTCAAACACTATCAAACTATTATAGAGGTCATCTAACTCTATGTCTTCAAGAGAATCCTTGGTTCTCCATTGTGCAGCAAACACAGTCCATTCATCACCTAGAGACCTAAGAAATTTTCTATTTATCTCATCTTGATCAAGCCTAACCTTAGCACTCTCCAGTTGACTCACCAGTTTGTAAAACCTATCAAAGATTTGGGTGATACTCTCATTCTTCCCACTGGTGAAGTTCTCATAGGCTTGTTTAAGAAGATCTCTTTGGTTTCTCTTAGAACTAGCATTCCCAGCAAACCTCTTTTCCAGAGCATTCCAAAGTTCATGAGCATCATCAAATTTCTTGAATTGATGTTGATACTCATTGGGAATTGCAATCTGAAGGATGCTGAGGGCTTTCATCTCAATCATTCTACTTTTCTTTTCAGCATCTGTCTTTGGTGGTGGTTTCTTCTTTGGTTTTCCATTCTCATCCAGTTCAATGGTATTAGTAGGAATAGTTTCAATGATTTGCCAAACATCATAGTCCATTAGTTGGACATGCTGTTTAATTCTTAGTTTCCACATCTCAAAATCAGATGGTTTGAGCATGGGAACACGAATGTTGGACCCTGATCCACTGTTATCAGAAGAACCTCCCGAATCCATTGAAACAAATTGATTTAAAAAAAAGTTTAAAAAAAATAAAGCAAGGTAAAGCAAAGACCTTCAACTGGTGATCAAAGGAACCTTAATGATAAGGCTCTGATACCACTTGTCAGGATCGGATATATTATATCAAATAACAAGAACTAACTTTTAAATAATAAATCAGAGTAATATAAAAGTTAATCTTTAACTATGATCACAATCAACTAAGAAGTTGCGGAATCACACTTAATTGATTAAAGAAGGTTTTAAACAAAGATTAATTCAATCAAACAGTAGTTTTATTAACCAACCAGAATGATTACAAAAACAAACTTCACCCCCAATCTAACTTATTCTGTTAGACGAAGAACACAGACTGTTCTTAGGTTTCAACAAGAAACTTAGAGGCTAAAACACTTTCAGAAAAATAAATAACAATAAGAACAAAATGCTTTGAATAATGAGATCAAGTCGTCATTGTCAATTGATCATCTAATGAAGAATATATAGACTCTTGATCCTCCTTGAATTGTTGACAGTTAGGTAATCTTCTATCTTCTGAGATAATCTTGATAATCTTCAAAGTATTTCGAGATATCTTCTAAGATAGGATTTTCCAAATATAGCTCAACAGAAACTGTTTAATGAACACAACAGTTCTTTAGACTTCTAACAGTCTTCAGCTTCAAGGTCTTCTAACAGTGTTGACTTTGCCAACTAACAGTTCTGAACTTTTGAACTAACAGTTGTAAATCTTGCAGCAATTGTTAGTTACAACTGTTATCACCAAAACACTCTAACAGTTTTTTACCTTTGCATGTTCAACAGTTTCAATAACCTAGCGAATTTCCCAACACAAGGGTAGTAGTTGGAGCTTTTGCAGCCTCCTTCATATCCTTGGTAGAGAGTTTCCTTTGCTTCACTGATTGTTCATGATTCATAAGGTTTCCATATAAACCAACCAGTGTAAGACCCTTGATTTTCTCACCATCTTTAAGCACAGCGATAAAGTGATCCCAAGATTCTGGGAGAGAGTCTAGAAACTTGTTTACAAGTTCTTTGTTGCTCTTGGGAACATCTGCCCTTCTTAAGTCATTAATAAGGCAGTTGAACCTGGTGTAGGTCTGAGTTAGACTTTCACCTTTATGAGCAAAGAAGAACTCATATTCTCTTACCAGAAGAAGTTTCTTGTTTTCCTGCACTTCTTCAGTACCTACATATGCAACGGTCAAAGTGTCTAGCATTTCTTTTGCAGATTTGCAATTAAGAACTTGATGATAGACATCATTTGGTAGTGCAGAGACTAAGGCTGTTCTTGCTTTAACATCAAGATTAACAAGCCTTTTGTCTTCATCAGACCATTGATTTACAGGTTTTATAATTAGTCTTTCAATGGCAGGAACTTCATCAGTGGCTTCAGTTACTTGGATAGTTGAGGAAGGAACATAAGGACCTTCAGTAACAGTTTTAAGCATCACATCGTCAAGGCTTGACATATAGAGAAGAACTCTACTCTTCCAGAGAGAGAAGTTCTCTCCATCAAACATTGGACACCTTGTGAGTGAGCCATTGTTGGAAGAAGTATTAGAAGCAGCAACAGAAGTGGCCATTTAGTAGTGGGGGTAGAAGCAGTTGAAGAGTAAGCAAAACAGATCTTAGATATGAATTATCTAGCCTGCTCTGATGCCAGTTGTTGGTCCCGAATGGATACTACAACAACAAATGTTTGTAGAAGGGGGGGTTGAATACAAACTTTAGCAAATTAAAATTTAATAGACACACGGTTTACTTTTATATAATTCTTATTGATGTTAATCAAGAATTACATGAACTAGATGCGGAAAATCTAAGTTCAATAAAAGGTGGCAACTAGATTTGTCTAACAAATAGACAATGCTAATCTTAAACAACTAATGTCTAAGATGTTCAACACATGAACTAGTTTGTTACACTGAAAGTAAAATGCTAACTCTTCTAATTCTCAACTAATGAGATTTCAGTGCTTTTCAACGTATTCGCATACTTAGCATGTTTCCATGCATGAGTATATATAAGCAAGGTATGTCCGGGTTGATGAAGAGAGAAGGAGACAAAGGTACTTGGTTTAATAATATTATAATAGATAAAGTTAGTGGTTGAAAAACTAAGTTAACTTTATACACAAAGTGTGTAAAGTGAAAATACTTTTCAGTAATGAGTATACCCACTATCTATTATTATATTATTAAATTACTACCTTTATGTCTTGAGAAGGTAACCTTATCCTTCCATGCTTGTGCTTTAACCAACACCATGCTTTCTGAAGATTCGACTTTACCAAGTATGGAGTTGCCAGCCATACTTAATCATCATATCTTCGAGATCTTCTTTTCAAGAGTATCTTTCTCCTTTTCCAGGGGATAAAGATCAATCCTTTTTGTTTCTTTGCAGATACAAAAAGTGCTAAGTACTTTTACAAAGAAAGATCTAAGGCATAATAGAACAACACATGTTCTGCCTTTGACTTAAGAAAATATTACACTGAAAAGCTATTAGCTGATCAAAGACTCAGCTAACAGACACTGAATTGTAAATGTAATTTTACTCAGCTAAGGATAATTATGAAAGACTCAGCTGACTAGATTTGCTCAGTTGATTGAAATACTCAGCTGATAATACAAATCATGGCAACGGCTAATAAACTGATTAACTCAACTGTCAGCTGTTCCCAAGGGCTCAGCTAATCATTTGAGTAAAGTCAACTTATGAGGAAAAGATAGGATAAGTATAGAATACCTTATCTGACATGTGGGAGGCATCAACTGATCTATGTGATACTGTCAGCTGATCTTTGTTTGCTCAGCTGATAGAATAGATACTATCAGCTGATCAAAGAGGTACTGTCAGCTAATCAAAGTGTAGCCCTCAGCTGATGGTTTAGCACCATCAGCTGATGCTTTCTATACGCATAGCTGATGCTTCGTAGCATGTCCTTTCTTCTTAGCTGATCTTTCTAAAGCTGGTCCTTTGGCTGATACTCAGTGTTCAGCTGACACTTTGATTCGTCAGCTGACATTTCTTACTTAGAAATTCTTTAAGTCGGATATGAAAAACAACACATGTTTTTCATTGATTTAAGTCCAAAACTGAATGAATGGTTTTGTTAACATCAAATCCTATTTTAATTAATAGATAGGTTTGATTTAGGTTTGATCTCCCCAACAATAATCATAAGTTGATTATATATATCTAAGTTTGAAAGTTTGATAGAGTTACATTAGGTGTTTACATATCAAGAGTTGCTTACTTGATAGTTATTGTAATCATCTTCTTATTCAAAGCATTGTAATCATCTTCTTAATGAAAGCATTCAATTGATTGTGGTTTGATTTACTGTGTGTAACACTTTTATTCGATTTGTTCAATTTCCGCAGAAAGTGTATTCAACCCCCCCTTCTACACACCTGTTGCTTGTTGTTATTCTCACCAAGGGACCAACACTTCACATTCACTAGAATCAAAAGCATTCTACATTTCCTAAATCTAAGTCTCCATAGCAGAAGGATCATTGGTGTCAGCAGAAGTAAGAAGCTAAAATTTGAAGAAAGTTTTGAAGTTAGAAGGATTTTAATCTCTTTAGCAGCCGGTAACATTCTCGCTCATTGGTCTCCCATAGTTGAGCTTCCAATTGACACATATAAGCATCCTTATCCTCATTGCCCAGGAACTAGCCATTTGATTCAACTTACTATATATACAAAAGAAGGATACTTAGTAGAACTCACATAACTTACTAATTAATAAAGAATTGTAGTATTCTAACACATAAAATTCATAGCTCACTCATCACACCCAACACCACTCAGGGAATACATAATAATGATCGTGCCTGGATTTGCGATTGAATACTCTTTGACGTATCCAATTCTCTCACACCTAGTCTCTGATACCAACTTGTAGCACAGTCATTTTACAACTACCTTTTTTAATTCAAGTTTTGAAACTGCGTGGTTACATATGAAATTATAAAAATTTTCATAACATGTTTAAATAAAATATTATATAATAGAAACAATGGAAACATACCATGTTCTAGTTAAATATCTATAAACCATTATAAAAGTTTCAAAACAAAAACCATCGGGGTTACCATATATCTACTGACCATTACATATATAAAATAACCAAAAGCATGCACAGCTGTATTCCCCAAAACTGGTTGTATAAACCAATGCTAAGCACCCGTCCTCACCAAAATCAACTAGTTACCTACACATAGGAAGGGTACATATGAGGGGTTAGCTATAAATAGCTAGTGAGCAACAATTAATCACAAGTATCATAACAAGAATATCATATCGCACATTAACAAACAAGTCTATCCTAACACATTGCATTCCATAAGTCATTCACCAAGTACCTAATTCAAATGTCAAGACAATTTCATTTCATAAGTCATCAATATGTATTTAGTGAAAAATTGATGGATTGTATAATGTACCTGAATCATAACTATTATTTTCTGAACACCCCTTTGCGGCTAACATTCTTGCAAAATCTCCTTCTTTTCCCTTGTACTTTGGAACTGCTCTCTCTCTCTCTCTATATATATATATATATATATATCACTCAAAGTCTTCAAGAAAAAACTTTTTAACACATGAAAATCGTATCCAAGACCATCATATTATCCTTTATGCCTTGATTTTTAAAGAAGTAATAAGGATTCAATAGACAGGCTAACAAATGTTATGGACTATCGATTCGACCTATTGATTTGTTGTCTATAATGTCTATGATAGGACGGTAGTTAACCTCAACATTGTTAAAAGATTTTTTAACATCTTCAATTGTTTGATAAAGCTCTGCGTACAAGAAACTAATTGATGGATTTTGATCTCCACCAACTAGCCGTAACTTTTTCTTTTTCTCCATCAAGCTTTGAAAAGTGAGAAATGATGTAGCAAACCTAGCAACTCTCCGCCTCACAATGTCCTTTCACTTTGTAAACTTTCGCATTAATGCGGATGTCCTATGATGAGCATAAATGAATATAGTTAAAGTTTAGGCCTTAGCAATCCAATCTTTGAACTTACCTTTCTTACCAATTGATACAATTATACATAAGAAAAGAAGATTCCATCCATGAAAATAATCTAATAAAGTCATATTCTGATTGCAAGCACATATAATTTGTGTAAAAGTGTAAAACATAATATTTTGGGAATTAAAGATGGTGTTGGTAGAATGGTATTAGTGCTTCGAGTGATGCTTCCTTACTAGTGCAATTTACTAACCAATTAAATAAGGTTATAAAACTTATTCAACATAAACAATAAAATACGTAATTATCTTAAATAATTAATCATGTTGGTTGGTGGTGACATGAGTTACGTATACTCGATGAATCAAATCCATAGATATTGCAATTCCACTATCAAAATTTCAAGTAATATTCAATTATTAGTTTACATATGCGATGGTGGAGTGTGGTGTCGTTGTAGGTGATGGCGTCGCCGGTGGTAGCATCGTCGGTAGTAGCATCGCTGGTGGTGCTATCGCCGGTGGTGTAAGATATGTTGATGCTGTTATATACACCTTTTCTGAAAGCTTCCCATTAAGGAAGGCGGTTATACATCCATTTTCCAAATTTCATAATTATGAATGGTGGTAATGGCAAGAACTATCTGGATAGACTTCAACATGGCCACTGGTGAAAAGGTTTCATCATAGTCAACTCCTACTGTCTGTGTGAAACCCTTAACCACCAGTTGCGCTTTGAAGGTATCCAAGGTTCTATCCATTTTGGTCTTCTTCTTGAAGACCCATTTACACACTACTGGTCGAAACCCGGTTATTGAATCATTTAGTTCCCAAACCTGGTTATCCGATATGGATTGCATCTCGCTCTCTAAAGCTTCTCTCTACTTAGGGGACTCAGGGCCCGCTATGGCCTCCTACTAGTTGGTGGGTTCATCATGAGATATGAGAAACTCATAAATCTCTGGCTCATGGCGAGCTCTACCAGATCAACGCGGTGTAGCTAATGGAAGTATGTCAGGTACCACAAAATTATCTTGCTTGGTCTCAACCACTTAAGGTTGAGTGCTAATGCCAAGATGAAGTCCTTCATCGGTTGATCCTTTAACCAAAATGAGAGTTTCACTGTAGTTCTTCTTTAGAGATAGTTTCCCCTTTTATCAACCAAAATGAAAGTTTCACCATCGGATTCAAGTAGCTAATTCGACACCACCCATTCCACAACCACACGTTCCGTTAGACATCATGGCAAAGGATCAACCTATGTGGAATGTGAGACAGCATGCTCCACGTTCACAACTTCTATGATGCGCAAGCCACCGATTGAAGAAGAGAATTTCAAGATTAAGGGTCAGTTCCTTCATATGGTGCGAGACCTGCAATTTAAAGGTGAGCTTAAACACGACCCAACCCAGCACGTCGGGGACTTCTTAGATATATGTGATCTTTTCAAGAATAAAGGAGCATCTGAAGACACAGTCCATCTTTGAATCTTTCAATTCACTTTATCTGGAGAGGCAAAAGCTTGGTTAAAATCTCTAGAGATGGATTCCATTAGGACTTGGGAGGACTTAAGGAGTGAATTCGTTACTATGTTCTTTCCACCTACCAAGGCGGATAAGCTTAGGAAATATATCATGAGATTACAACAAAATCTGAATGAATCACTGACCGAAGCTTAGGAGCGAATGAAGAGGATGATCATGATGTGCCCTACACACGGACTCACTAAAGCTCAACAGGTTCAAATTTATATAGTGGGATCGACTCACAATCACGGGACACCATTGATTCTTCAAGTAGGGGTGTGTTCATGTACAAGACCCCAAATGAAGTATACCAACTGCCGGAAGATATAACCCTCCATACCTTGGAATGGGCTCTTGATAGAAGCGTTATTACGAAAAAAGTAGTAGTTAATGCAGCACAAGATGATTCCAGAGAAGAAGTTGCAACTTTGAAAGCAAATCAAAAGGTACTCGAGTGAAAAGTTGATGCACTAACATCTTCTCATCTTGTTTACAGGTGGGATGCGAATACTTCAAGGGGCCTTACCTTACCAAAGATTGCACTATAAATGACCAGCCAATGATGATAGAGGATGAGGTGAATTTCTTGGTTTAGAGGTCAGGTGAGTACTATCAAGGTGGCAGATCTAACTTGGAGAATAATCAAAGTAACTTTTCTTACTCAAAGCAAGGACTACCGGGGTTCTATAGGCATAATCATCCTAATCTGCCTCAACTTAACGGAGACCCGAGGAGCCAAGATCTAATCTTGAAAAGATGCTTGAAAGGTTCATAACCTCTACAGGGGAGTCAATGAAGAGGTTGGAGAATATTGTCGCTTAGAATCAGCTACATAGTGAGCAAGTCCAGAGAAATCTCCAATCTACAATCTAGAACTTAGAGTGAGATGTTGGGAAAATAGTGTGAGTTCTTGATGGAATGCAACAAGGAGGACTTACCCTAACCTCTCAAAGCAATCCAAATACTGGTCCTAACTGGCACGAGCATGTCAAAGCGAGTCATACAAGGAGAGGTAAGGTAGCGGATCCTGAGCACTTTAAATGTTAATTCTAGGAGTTTTATTTCTAATCCGCAAGATGACTCAGAGGATGATGCAAGATGCCTGGGGAGACTTAACCGTTGAAGGTACCAGTGGACATGCCTCCTACTAAACCTCCACTGAGAGAGTATAAGCCGAGAGTTCTATATCCTCGATGATTTATGAAAGAGAAGTTTCAGGTACAATATGGTACGTTCTTAAACATGATTAAAAAATACGCATTAACGTGCCCTTGGCTAATGTACTGCCAAGTATGCCTAACTATGGAAAGTTCATCAACGACCTGGTCTCAAATTAAAGCAAGTTGGAGGAGGTGTCATCTACTTTTCTCAACAAGGAGTGCTCAGCCCTGTTGCAGATGAAGATGCCACCAACACTTAGTGATTTAGGGAGTTTCATTATTCCTTGTTTTATTGGCAATTTTGTTTTTGCTATGCTTTAGCTAGCTTAGGTTCTAGTATTAATCTGATGCCTTACTCTTTGTACAAGAAACTAGGCTTAGGAGAGCTAAAGCCAACTAGGATGAGTATCCAGCTATGACTATCCCAAATAATCAAGTATCAAATACGAAATGATGAATTACAAAAGTAGAACTATTAGGAATGTTGAGAGGATTTCACTTACACCGAGAACGGATATAGTTCATTTCAATAAGAGTGGCAATTCATACATAATACAATGTAGTCATCAGGGATATATATACTCATAGAGTATATGACTAATTGGATCCAAACCTTACACACAATATATAACTTCTATTTCTATACAATATTTAATCCTAACAAGCTAGTTGACCGATCTTTGAAGTACCTAATAGGCATAGCAGTAAAAGTCGATAAATTCATTTTTACTGTCGACTTCGTTGTGCTTGAGATGATTGAGGACAACAAGGTACCACTAATTCTAGGGTGTTCTTTCCTTAACATTACTGATGCTATAATTCATTATTCTCAGAAGCATTTGACATTAGGGATAGCGAATGAGATAGTGACTTTCTCCGTTGATCGAGCCATGAAGCACTCCCCTGAGTCTAATGATGAATGCTTCTTTCTTGATGTGATGGATGAGGGCTTAATTGATGAGGTTGAAGACTTTCTAAAAGTCGAGACACCAGAGGTGAACTCTCCAGATGAACATGAGTTGACTTCTGAATCTGATGCCGAGATCAGAGAGTTAGAAGAGCTACTAGAGGTTAGTGACCAGGAGACACCAGGAGAGGAGCTAGAGTTTGTGGAACTAATGAAAGATGGTGATATAAGAATAAGACTTCTCTGAAGGATGATCCCACCTTAGAGCTTAAAGAGCATCCGAGCCGTTTAGAGTATCCCTATCTTCTAGAGGTTCTCAAAGCTCACAAGTGGCCAATCGCCTGAAAAACTGTTGATATTCCAGGGATTAACCATACCTTCTATAACTTCACACCAGTTGTACAGAGGCAGCTGAGGTTGAATCCAAATATGACTAAGGTGGTTAAGAAAGAGGTCATAAAACTACTTGACGCTGAGATCATTTACCCTATTTCAGATAGTCCATGCGTAAGTCTGTTGCAAGTAGTGCCGAAGAAGGGACGGATGACAGTCATAAAAAATGATGTGGGTGAACTCCTCCCCACTCACATGGTCACTTGATGGAGGGAGTACATAGATTATTGTCGTTTGAATGATGCCACACGTAAGGACAATTTCACCTCCCCTTCATTAACCAGATGCTCGAGAGACTTGCTGGGAAAAAGTTCTACTATTCCGTGGATGGTTTCTTGGGTTACTTCTAAATCCCGGTTGACCGTAAGGACCAAGAGAAGACCACCTTCACTTGTCCTTTGGGACGTTTGTGTTGGAGTATACCCACTGACACACGCGAATTGGTGTCATTGCTGATGAAGCATGTGCCTATTGGGTTACACGCCAAGTACTAGTTCCGGTATCACCACTGGTCAAAGGAGAGAGAAAACCAGAATTGACTCTGGACGGCCAGGTACAACCGTGACTTGTATAGGTACGCCCGTGCCTCATGGCTAGGCACGAGCCCAGTCAGGAGTGACTTGGGGTGTGCCTCCTTTCAAATGCATAGGCATGCCTTGTCAAAGGCACAGGCGTGCCCAGTACACTAACAAACTATTTAATTGGTCGATTAAGACTAGTTAATTGGTGTTAATGACATGTAATTGATCTCTGGCTATTAGTACATGAATTTGAACCACTTTAGAGGTTCTATATAAGTGGCTAAAAGCTTAAGGGGTCAAGGTTACAACATTTGATTTCTTGGTGCAACATACTCTCTTTACAGACACTTGAATTGTAAGGCTTGTTAGTTTCAAGTGCAAGCCTCATTGGTGGTGCCTTGGGGGAGGCTTCTCATCACTCTAGCAAATGGGAGCCAAACTACACTTTGTGGATTGAATTAGAGGGTGTTCAAACTTGAACCCTTGTTCTTCCAAGAGCATAACAACTAACAAGAAGGGAACTAACATCAAGGGTATACTACTAACCTTCTTGTTTTGTATATTGCTTAGTGCATGTTTAGAGTTTTGGTCCAATTGGTGGATGTTAGTGGTTTCAAAGAAATGTTGTTTTTCTACCTTTTTGCTTCCATTGGGTTTTGAACAAACCACCCATACTCAACAGTGGTATCAGATCCATCTCTAACATGGCTTTGCACATTTGATTTGAAAAACTGTAAAATTCTGTCGAAAACCGTTTTCCGGCGACCGGGCACAGCCGTACTTCTTCGAGGCACGGGGCGTGTCGGAGGCCGGGTACGGCCGTTCCTGTCGGGGTACGGGCTGTGCTGGCAGAATTCTTTTAAAATTTGTTCTCTGTATTCTGGACACAAGATGGGCATGCCCGTACCCTTTATACGGTACGGCCGTGCCTCTGGATTTTCCGACCAGAACCTGGAAAAATTTAAATCAGATTATTTGATAATAAAAAATAGTTTTGTCAATTTTAGATATGTTTTGGATATGTTTGTAGCCCACTATATTTTGGTGTTCTTATGTTTATAAGTTTTGTATGGCTTGGCATGAAGTGCATAAAAACATGTACTCATAAGAGTATATATGAATATGTGATTTGAAACTTGGTATTAGAATCACTAATGCATATGTACTAGGGTTGTCTTTTGTGCCTTGAGTGTTTTGACAATCTTGATCAAGATATATTTGTTTGACATGGTTTTGGTGGCACACCATGGTTTTTGTTTGCTTTGTGGTTGTTTGTGTTGTTCGGTAACAATTATGCCCTTTAGACAATTGTGATGTTTGTTGTGGTTGATTATTATTTTGGTGGCATGCGTGCCGTATTATTGTAATCAATTTGGGCGCGGCTTGCATGCCGTTTATTTTATTCTTTGTACTCGTAATAGTTTAGTAGGAAAATGCGACCTGCTTGTCGTTTCATTCTTTCTATGTACTTGTACTTAGTTTAACTAGTTCCACCATCTGGAGTCACGACGATGATATCTCGGCGAGGAGTAATCCGGGTGGCTAATGGAGATACCGGATATGGTGGGAGCCGCACAACAAGTGTATTGGTCTCGTCTTTAGATGACTTAGTTTTCCCCGTTTTGGCTCACAGGAAAAACACATAGGATTGGGCATGTTATCGGACTTTGTTTACTTGTATGCGTGGTTGTGTTTTATTTATTTCTTTTCTTGCATGGATTTAGGATTCGCATGCTAGAAAATTTTTGACAAATAAATTTAACACAAGATTTTGTAAAAATGGTTTGCAATTTCTCCACGAATAGAATCGGAAATTAAATATAAAATTGATATTATTTTAAATGAGAAAACTGTTTTCTCACTCAATTGTTGATTCTCAAAATCATGCTAAATGATTTAATCGGAAAAATAAAAAACGCTTTTTTTAAATGTAAGTTACGTGCATCCGTAAGACGACACCACCCAAATCTATCGAAACTTGGATGATTGACGAGATTAAGCACGAGTCTTTCCTTGTGGAGATGTGTGGAAGGTGAGTTTGGCAACTCGAAATGTTCGTTGTCGAGCTTAGGCACTAGCGAATGATTGGTCGAGAGTACCAACGTGTGTCTTGACGGACAACTTACAAATTCATTGTGATACTTAAGTGGTGTCGAATTCAAGTCGAGTCATTTAAGAAGAACAAGTGAATTGGTGTGGGATGGGATCAAACATCATGCCTAGACATAATGGATGTCGAAGGATCCCGCAAGGACCTAAGAGTTTCAAAATGGTTGCAATTGGTAAAATGGTTACCGGCCTAAATAGCTTGCTTCGTGACACGCGGTAAACCCGTCTTGAGGTAGAGTGAACTAAGGTTCTTATCCTAGTTTAAATAATTGGTTTTCTAAACTATATGGGTAATTATTTTTATAAGGGTTTTACAACTAAAATTGATACTCTATTATTGTAGATGACATCCAACAACAACACCGTTTCTTCTTCTTCATCGAACTCAATTTCCCTCAAGTTATTCCTAGAGAAGGCTATGCTCGATGGCCAAAACATCATGGATTGATTCATGCAACTAAGGATTGCTCTTACGAATGAACAAAAGATATGGTCCATCCAGGACCCGCTCCAGGAAGCACCTGCGGCGAATGCGACTAAGGCCGTCTGTGATGCGTATGAAAAACGTGTCAAGGACACCAACGAGGTGGTTACCATCATGCTTTCCTCTATGACTCCTAAGCTTCAAAAGCAAATGCAGCATTTGGGGGCGCATGATATGATTGGTCAGCTAAAGGAAATGTTCCAGCTGCAGGCTAGGCAAGAGAACTTCTAGTGCGTAAAAGCCCTCTGTAACACCGTCAAATTCAGGAGCTTATTTTTTAAACTAAAATCGAGTTTTGAAACTGCATGGTTACGGTTGTAAATACAATAGTTCCATAACCTGTATTTATCAAAAATATCTACAGCCGACACAGCGGAAACATTTAGTATCTAATTTAATATTTATAACCTATTATATAAGTTGCAACAAAAGAAACTGCCGGTGTTACCAAATATCGACCAACCATTACAAAACACAAATAACATAACCGAAACATTAGCAAATGTGTTCCCAAAAGCCAGTAATGTTAACCGTATCCAATCATAGCACCCGTCCTCACCAACCCCAACTAATTACCTACAAGTAGGAAGGGTACATGGAAGGGGTTAGCTGTAAATAGCTAGTGAGCAACAGTTAATCATAAGTATCATAACAAGAATATCATATCATGTATTAGCAAACAAGTCTATCCTAACACATTGTGAAGCACAGGTTAGTCAGCAGGAACCACGTCTTGCCAGGTAGCGAACCTGGCTCAATGGTCCTAACTGGGGAAACCGAATACATCCACCGCGCCGGTGGAGAAGCGGATAGCGGTCCACCATTGCGTTAACGAGAACATTACCCAATCGGGATTAGTGGGAACTGAGAGCCCATCATCAAGTTGAGGGACGGAGGTTTTTCAAGAACCAAGATTCGCGATCGCCGAATCACCGTACATCATAGCTGACAGCACAAGGCCCCAACTAGATCCAGACAAGGTGGCCCCAAACATCCAACAAAGTGCCGGCACTAACACACCTTGGCCTACAAAAGCCATAGCAGAACAAAGTTGGCCTACAAAAGCCATATCATATCAAGTTGGCCTACACAAGCCATAGCATAGGTACATATAATATCATATCATAACACAATTGGCCTACTCAAGCCAATAACATGCATATGAAATCATATCACATCACAATCCAACAATACATAATGAATAACTCACCTTTAGCTTTAATGTTCATTAACTTGCATAACATTCTTATTGTGATGCTAATGTTAACTGGTACTCACCTGTAGAATTAAAGAAGACAAATATAGTGTTTGGGGTCCTCTTGATTCTCAGAAGTACCTAACATACCATTATTTATATTTAACATCAATACACCAAGTAACAAAATACAACAATCAAGATATTTCACAAACGGGTCAAAATGCACCCGACATGTCCGATTCATGTAATGATCATAAAATACCTCCATAATCACTTACAATATCTTTATATATAATTTGCAACATGTACAAACCAACTACACATGTATATGGTTCATCCAAGTTAACTTCATATTTTAAAGTAGGCAATTAACACAAATATCTATGCATATAGCATCAAACATCATAGCCACCTCTTCTATATCATATAATCATAACTCAATCTTTAAGAATGTAAGTTTTTTCCCAAAAATTTTGCTCAAAACATAAAACTATGTACAAAACTCATTTTTGACCAAACGGGTCAAATACCCACAACTTTGCCTCTAACAAACGACACCAAAACGGAAATTTTTGAAAATACTTTCTAAAGACAGTTTGTTCCCTTTATGATGAGGAGTTGATCTGCAAATATTGAGGTCCTAACTCGGAAAGACGACAAAAGTTAACAAAAGTCAACTTTACCGAAATTTCGGTAATTTTTAGCAATACAATCTCAAATCACTTCTACTCATTTTTCAGTGTTTACTAACATCAATTAACACTTGTAAAAGCTATCTAACATCTATTTCACTCACTCAATTAATTCAAACAAAAATCCAACTTAAATTAACAAGAAAATGTCCAATTTAAGCCATTTCTTGAAATTCATCAAAACTAACACTTTTACTCCATAATTCTTACTTAATATGATTTATACAAGCTATAGGAACTGATTTAAACAATAAAAATCAAATATTGATAACTAATTCAATTTTTGACCCATTTGAACAAAATCAAGAAACTCAATCAAAACTAGCACATTAATTCCTAATTTGAGTTTGACCCATTTAGAATCATAAAAACATGAATTCCCAACTTCAAGTTCATAACTAACCTCTAATAATGAAGGTTCAAGCTTTCAACTATGAAACACATCAAATAGCATCATTTTAATACTAATTTCAGTGAATAACTTACTATTAACAGATAACTAACATTAACAACATACTAGAAACCATTTTAACATCAATTTCTTGAAGACCCAATTCTCAAGTTCATCTCCTACCTCCATTAATAGAGTTTTATGCTTCAATCATCATAAACATAGAAATTAACCATGAAAATGATACTAATCAGTGATATACTTATAACTAAACATACCAAATCATGAGAACACTATCAATTTATCATAAACCCATTTCTACAAGAACCCTAGAATTCAAGTTTGGGTGTTTCGAAGCAAGAACACATGAAGAGCTTCAAGAATCAACATAAATTAGTTACATACCTTAAGTTAGCAACAAAAGAACACAAAATCACGAATTTGTGGGCTGGATTATGAAGCATTCTTGAAGGAATTAGGAATGATAAGCATGAAATGGAGAAGAACCAACATCACAATGAAGGAAAGAGGTTCAAGTCGTACACTGTATTCTTTAAAACCGTCACGCTGTATTTTTTATCTGTTATCTATATATAGTTGATCATTTAAGTGGCCCTACCTAATTAGTTATTTACCAGCGAGGTATTATTTATGACCCTTGTTTAATAACAAATCTAATGGTACCAATCACAAATGAAATATAAAACTTTATATTTTCACCTTTTACCTCGTGGTTCAATTATTATTTTTATATATATCCATTTTAAAACTAAAACTCATAGTATATAAATTAATAACTAGAATATATGTATTATAATTAATTTATCTAAAATAGCTACGAACCGAATTCACAAACGTCTAGACCCTTTTTGAGGATGTTACAAATCCACCCCCTTAAGAGGATTCCGTCCTCGGAATACGTTCAACTATGAACAAGTGAGGGTATTGTGCTTCCATTTACAAGAACCAATTTGATCAACTTCAATATACCTTGGGCTTAAGTTACCCTTGCAGCCAAATCAAATCACCTCTTTCCAAGGTGAAACCTTTATAGAACACACGATCACCCACTTCAAAGGTAACGGTTCGACGTTTAGGATCTGCATACATCTTTTGACTATCACGTGCAACTTTCAACTTCTCTCATGCTATATTTACTTTGTCAACAGTTATTTGAACAATATTAGAACCTGCATATTGTTTCTTTCCAGGTTCCAACCAACAAGTAGGAGTACGACATCACCTACCGTATAGATTTCATACGGTGACATGCCTATACTCGAGTGATAAGAGTTATTATAGGCAAATTCGATCAAGGGTAGGTGAGAGTCCCAAGAACCACTAAATTCAAGTATACAATCCCCAAGCATATTTTCATGAGTTTGAATAGTCCTTTCGGACTAACCTTCGATTTGAGGATGATATGCTATGTTGAGATTAACCTGTGTACCAAGCTCACGTTGAAGACTATTCTAGAAAAATTAGATGTGAATCGTGCATCCAATCTGAAACAATAGATAAAGGAATACCATCACGAGATAGTATCTCATTAACATAGAGTTGAGCCAAACGATTCATAAGTGTAGATTCGTTAATCGCGACCAAAAGAGCACTTTTGGTAAGACTATCAATAATAACCCAGATCATGTCGTGCCTTTTAAAGTCCGGGGTAATATGATCTCATTTCCACTTTGGGATCTCTAACTGCTGCAAATTACTATAAGGCTTTTGGTGCTTAGTTTTAATTTGGGCACAGATTTGATATTTCTCTACAAATAAAGCTATGTCACACTTCAATGTAGGCCACAAATACAAAGCTTTCAAGTCTCGGTACATCTTGGTGCTGCCAGGATGAACAGACAATCTCGATTTATGCATCTCTTGTAAGATTGTCTCTCGATTACCACCAAGATTTGGTACCCAAATTCGTAATTGAAATGTCTTCAAACCCCGACTATCTTCTTATAACTGTTTGGACAATTTAGTTATTGTCTCAGCTTTTAAGTTAACTTCTTGCAATGCTTCATGTTATGCTTCCTTAAGCTGAGTAATAATATCTTATACAACCGTGAGTTTCATGAATTCAACTGCTCCAGGAGAGTTTTTACGACTCAATGCATCAGCTACAACATTTGCCTTCCCGAGATGATACTTGATGTCACATTCATAGTCTTTAACCAACTCTAACCAGCGTCGTTATCTCATGTTAAGTTCTTTTTGCGTGAACACATACTGCACAGTTTTTATGATCCGTACATACTACACATTTAGACAATTTTGCGTAGAGTTGTTATCGTTAAGAGTTTCCAAAATTAGGCGGAGATGTTACTCGTGCTCAACATCTGTTTTGGAACAAGTGAGGATATCATCGATGAATTCCATAACAAATTTAACAAGAAAAGCGCGACATACGCTATTCATCAAGTCCATAAAAATAGCAGGAGCATTGGTTAAGCCGAAAGGCATCACCAAGAATTCGTAGTGCCCGTATCGAGTTCTAAATGCAGTTTTAGAAATATCTTTTTCTCGAACACGGACTTGATGATAACTAGAACGAAGATTAATCTTTGAAAAAACAAGTGGCACCCTGCACTTGATCGAACAAATCATCTATACATGGCAACGATATTTGTTATTTATAGTTCGCTTATTAAGCTCCTTGTAATCAATGCATATGCGTAGGGTCTCGTTTTTCTTCTTAACTAATAAAACACGAGCTCCCCACGGTGAAGAACTCGGGCGTATGTAGCCTTTAAAGTAATTCCCGGATTTGGGTCATCATCTCCCGAATATCATATAGTGTGAGATGATATGGAGATTTTGCAACAGGTGTAGCCTCAGGAATAAGATCAATCGTGTATTCTACATCTCTTACAGGAGGTAAACCCAGTAATTCTTTACGAAAGACTTTATGGTATTCCGAAACCACCCTGATATCATTGGCAGTCTTTTTTTTTTGGAACATAAGATCTTGGCATTTTGATTAACGAGTAAATCCATGCTAATAATGACATCAAAACTAGCAATCGGCATGAGGAGTAGAGAAATAATAAAATAATGCCCGTCAATAACAATAGAAACTTAAACGGACCAATATATCTCGGAGCTAGTTTTCCCCGCTTAACAAAACGAATAACCCTTTTCCATGGTGAAACCTTCAAGTATACCAGTTCACCAACTTCAAATGATACTGGACGACGACGGGGATCTGCATATATTTTCTGTCGATCTCTGGCGGCTTTCAGTTTATCTCTCGCAATAGCAACTTTTTCAGCCGTCATCTGCACGATTTCAGGACCCGCAAATTGCTTCTCACCTGCCTCTAACCAACAAGTAGGGGTACGGCAACGACGACCGTAAAGCATTTCGTAAGGTGGCATCCCTATACTCGAGTGATAGGAATTATTATACGTAAATTCAATCAATGGTAAGTGCGAATCCCAAGATCCACCGTATTCAATCACACAAGATCTTAACATATCCTCAAGAGTTTGAATCGTTCGTTCAGTCTGCCCGTCAGTTTGAGGATGATAAGCTGTACTCAAGTTGACACGCGTACCCATTTGTCGTTGTAAACCGTTCCAAAACTTAGAAACAAACCTGGAATCTCTATCAGAAAGAATCAATACTGGAATACCGTGTCGAGAAACAATCTCGTCTATGTACAACTGAGCTAATTTGCTGAGAGAAGCTATTTCACTAGTAGCTAGAAAATGAGCACTCTTCGTTAGTCGATCGGCAATTACCCCAATAGAATCATGATTTCGTTGAGTTCGAGGAAGTTTAGTCACAAAATCCATCGTAATATGTTCTCACTTCCACTCTAGTATTTGTTGGTCCCGAATGGATACTACAACAACAAATGTTTGTAGAAGGGGGGTTGAATACAAACTTTAGCAAATTAAAATTTAATAGACACACGGTTTACTTTTATATAATTCTTATTGATGTTAATCAAGAATTACATGAACTAGATGCGGAAAATCTAAGTTCAATAAAAGGTGGCAACTAGATTTGTCTAAAACATAGACAATGCTAATCTTAAACACCTAATGTCTAAGATGTTCAACACATGAACAAGTTTGTTACACTGAAAGTAAAATGCTAACTCTTCTAATTCTCAACTAATGAGATTTCAGTGCTTTTCAACGTATTCGCCTACTTAGCATGTTTCCATGCATGAGTATATATAAGCAAGGTGTGTCCGGGTTGATGAAGAGAGAAGTAGACAAAGGTACTTGGTTTAATAATATTATAATAGATAAAGTTAGTGGTTGAAAAAGTAAGTTAACTTTATACACAAAGTGTGTAAAGTGAAAATACTTTTCAGTAATGAGTATACCCACTATCTATTATTATATTATTAAATTACTACCTTTATGTCTTGAGAAGGTAACCTTATCCTTCCATGCTTGTGCTTTAACCAACACCGTGCTTTCTGAAGATGTGACTTTACCAAGTATGGAGTTGCCAGCCATACTTAATCATCATATCTTCGAGATCTTCTTTTCAAGAGTATCTTTCTCCTTTTCCAGGGGATAAAGATCTATCCTTTTTGTTTCATTGAAGATACAAAACGTGCTAGGTACTTTTACAAAGAAAGATCCAAGGCATAATAGAACAACACATGTTCTGCCTTTGACTTAAGAAAATATTACACTGAAAAGCTATTAGCTGATTAAAGACTCAGCTAACAGACACTGAACTGTAAATGTAATTTTACTCAGCTAAGGATAATTATGAAAGACTCAGCTGACTAGATTTGCTCAGCTGATTGAATTACTCAGCTGATAATACAAATCATGGCAACAGCTAATAAACTGATTAACTTAACTGTCAGCTGTTCCCAAGGGCTCAGCTAATTATTTGAGTAAAGTCAGTTTATGAGGAAAAGATAGGATAAGTATAGAATACCTTATCTGACATGTGGGAGGCATCAGCTGATCTATGTGATACTGTCAGCTGATCTTTGTTTGCTCAGCTGATAGAATAGATACTGTCAGCTGATCAATGAGGTACTGTCAGCTGATCGAAGAGTAGCCCTCAGCTGATAGTTTAGCACCATCAGCTGATGCTTTCTAGACGCATAGCTGATGCTTCATACCTTGTCTTTTCTTCTTAGCTGATCTTTCTGAAGCTGGTCCTTTGGCTGATACTAAGTGTTCAGCTGACACTTTCATTTCTTACTTAGAAATTCTTTAAGTCTGATATGAAAAACAACACATGTTTTTCATTGATTTAAGTCCAAAACTGAATGAATGGTTTTGTTAACATCAAATCCTATTTTACTTAATACATAGGTTTGATTTAGGTTTGATATTGCTATCTCCCCAACAATCTCCCCCTATTTGATGATGACAAAACCTTATCTTGTTTAAGAAGAATTAGTTTGACTCAAATTTGTAAAGATAAAACTTTTAAGTGCATTTTGGTTACCTAGCTATCTGTTTTTTTGGTAACTCTTTAATATATGTTCCCTGATATTCTGTTTTTGGGAATCTTTTCATTTATGAAGTACCATGTTCTGTTTTTGTGGTATCTTTTATCCTTTTTCTGTTTTTAGGATTTTTTTTGTTTTTCTATATTTACACTAGGTGAGCTATCTACTAAGAGTCATCTATACTCGCATTTTAGCTAAGTAGTCCATGATCAAAGTTTCAAGCTTGATTACAGAACAAAGTATTTACATCAGAGTTTGTACAATGTAATCTAACTGAAAGTTAAGCTAAGTACAGAAGTTGAACTATTCTAGGAAATTGAAATTACATCTAATCTAGTTATGAAGTGTGGTCTTCATTCCCACCAAGGTTCTTCTTTTACATCCAGAAATCTATCCAGTGGATTTGCAGCCAACAACTCTTCAGCTCTTGCTTGAATTAGATTTTCAAAATGTTCACTTCCTGTCTGTCCCCTTGTTGATGTTGCAGCTTGAAAGATTAACCCTCGAGGGGCTTTTCCTAAGTCAGTTTCTCTTAGGAATTTCCAAACACCAGCTCTGTTCTTGAAGAACATCCATCTTCCAGGTTCAGTTATGTATTTAAACATTTCTGGTTCAATGTTGGAGGGCAAAGCAGTGTTGAGATTTTCATACGCAGACAGGTAAGGATGATCAGGATTGAGTATAATCTGTTCAGCAGACACAAAATCTTTGGAGGATTTCTTGAAGGCATCCTCAATCAAATCAATGTGTTCTACAAATTGATCATGAGTGCATATCCTGTGGTAGACAGACATTCTGATCCAGTATTCGAATTTGTTTATGAACCTTTTGGCAATTTCACTTTTGGATTTAAGGAGGTGGTACAGAGTCTCAATCATCTCAGTGAAGGAAAACAGTTTGCAGTGATGAATGTAGGCATTCTTTTGTGTTTTTCTTTCATCTCTTCTTACTAATCTGAGAAATGGCCCTTCATCTGTTCCCTTATATGGAGTGACTCTGGAGATGAGATTTGGATCCTTTCTTTCTATCAAGTTCTTCTTGTTATCCAAGACCTCTTTGATCTCCCTTTCAGATTGCTGAGTTGTAACTCCAAATTTGAACTCATGCAATGCTTGAATGGCTTCTCTGTGAGTTCTTCCTCTTTTAGGAACTTTCTTGACAGAAGGATCATATTGTTGTTATGCAACCTGTGTTGGATGTGATTGAGAGGATAGCATGATCAGCTCTTTTTCTTGTAACTCTCTCAGCTCATCATCAGTGACACCAACTGCAGCAGCAAGATCCTCAGTGGTAGTGAAATCCTGGTGTCTCTCTTTGGATTTTAGAACTTCTTCAATGGTTGAACCAAGAGCAGCAGCCAGTTCACTTAACTCTATGAGATTCTCATCTTCTTGGTTTAACTCTTCCTCTCTTCTTTCTTCTTCTTCAATCTCCTCAGCAGACATTATTTTCTTCCCTTTTCTCCTTGATGTACTGCTGGGAGTTGGTTGACTTGTTTGCACTGGAGATGAGGCTTGGACTGTTGGAGCTTTTGGAGAGGGACTCTGCTTCTTTAAGTTCAGAAGAGTGGACAGAGGTACATCATCTTGATCATCATCATCAGAATCATCAGATGGTAGTTCAATTGGAGCACATGATTCACCCTGCTTTGATCTTTTTGCACTCTTCCTTCTAGCTGCTTGCTTAAATCTTCTTTTAGGCTTAGCAGGTTGCTCCCCCTCAGATTGATTCTCCCCCTCAACATTTAATTTTCTTTGAGCTTTTGTTTCATTGGGGGCTGATGCATCTTCTGCTTGCATAGCCTGAACCTCAGCTGTATATGCATCAACAGATGCCTTTATTGTGTCAGGGGAAGGTTCTCTTACTGACTTCTTTGACTTCTCCCCCTTTTTGTCATCAGCAGAGGAGGGAAAAGCAGTAGGCTTAGCAGGGGCACCAGTGCTCGGGAAAGGATGAGGTTGAGGGAAGAAGTAGATCTCCTTAGGCTTAAGATAGCATCAGTGATATTTGTGAATTCTTTGAGGGTTTCACTGTGATTTTGGATGTAGTAGTTGTTTAGGTGTTGGAGGTCAGTGGTTATGGTTTGGAGAAGAGAAGTGACTCTAAGAAGAGAATCAGGTATGGTTACTGAAATGTTAGGAGGGGAAGGCCTGAGTGTGGAAAGTTGGGTTAGAAGATTAGAGATGGTTTGATTTAGAGAAGATATGGTTTGGTTTGAGATGGAATGGGAAGGAATAGGAATTGGATGAGAAGTTTGGGTAAGAAGTTGATCTAATTTAATGAGAATTGGGGAAAGATCAACAGGGGCAGGGGTGGGTGGGATTTGAGATTGTGTAGCATTGAGTGACTCAACCTCTTGGGTTAGATGAGAGATTTGAGTTTCTGTTTGGGTTTGGAAAGAGGTAAAGGAGTATTGAAGACTATCCATCTTTTGAGAGATAGATAGTAAGCTTTGAAGGATTTGGGGTGATGGTTCAGAAGTAGTAGAGGGAATGGGTTGAGTGGTAATTGATTGAGGTATGGTGCCACGAACTGGAATGGATTGTGGTCCCTCACTTAGACCTTGGTATAGAGGCCTAAGATCACTGGGAATAGAGAGTGTGCCCTGTACTAATGGTTGGTTTATACCACTAGTATTGACAGGCAGTGCAGTAGCATGTGTAAGTATTGAATCAAAAGTGGTTGCAAATATGTGAGTGTGAGTGAGGGTTGCACTCAAAGGGGTATCCCTTATTACAGTAGCAAGTTGTTGTGAACTTACTAAGGGTAAGGCTTGACTCAATTGGGGTGTAGACACAGTATGACCTTGGGAGGAGGTCTGTCTTTCAATGGTATCACCCTGTTGTGAGGGTGACCCAGATTGAAGCAGTCCCATATTTACAGATATGTTCTGTTGTGAGAACACATCTACTGGCTCAAGGGTAACGGCAACTTCCAATGGCTCCCCCTCAACATAAGAGGTAACTAATGGAGCTGAGATCAGAGGTGTGGATGTCACTACCTCAGAGACTTGTGAATAATGCACAAACTCTGTTGATCTTATTTCTATATGAGTTTCAGTGGGAGTAGAACTAGCAACTGTTGGGAGTTGACTAGAGCTTGGCATTTGTGGCGGTGTTACAACTGGAGGTGAGGATGGGTTCTCATTGGTGGGGTCAACCAAATGAGTGTCCTCAGAGATTGAGAGTATACCTGTCATGTGTCTAGATTTGCTGATCTCAATGAGCTCCTCCAGCTTATCAGAGACCTCTTCATCATCAGGGACATCTTCATTTCCACTACTTGGTGCTCTATGAACAGAGTCAGTTGATCCTTATTGTTGATCAGGGTTGGGATATGCAATTGTACCTCCAAGAGTCCTACTTGGAGAATCATCATCAGATTCTGCATCACTATCATCAGTACCATTATCAGCATCACTACCATTACTTGAATCAATACCTTGTTCAGGTTTATCGAAATTTACTCCTTCAAATATGGCTTCATCATGAGTATGAGCAGGAGAGTGCTCAATGTTTTAAGTTATCATATCTTGAGACTCAGAATCATCAGCCATTTCTTCATCAACATTTTCAGCAATAACCTCTTCTTCATCCTCAGCTTCATCACCAGCAATTTCAATTATCTCTTGCATCTGGGCAGTAATAGCTGGACCTTGCTCTTCCCTTATTAGATTAAAAATCTTTTTACCCATTTGAGGCATGGGCATTGCATCAAGCACAGCAGCTATTCCAGTATACTGTTCCCATTGCATCTGATGAAGAACAAGTAAGCTCAAGTACCTTATGTAAGGAACAACAGTCCTTGTGGACTTCTTTGATGTAGAGAGGGTAATCTTGTCCACCATATCTGAGAATATGACTTGAGCGAAGTCAATATTCCTCCCTGTGACTAAGGCATGAAGCACCATCAGCTCTGTTTGGTTCATTTGATCGAAACTTCCAGTTTTGAGACCAAAGCAGCGAGTGATGACGCTTGCAAGATACTTCCATGGGTGTCCCAGCACAGACAACTTGTATTGACCATGGGCAATAGGAGCATTGTAGCCAATTAGGGGTAGTACCTCCAAAACTTGATCCATTTGAGCAAATGATTGATAAGGAGCCAAGTTTGGCAGAGAAATGGCCTGTCGTAGAGTGTTGACAGTGAAATTTATGTTGATGTGGCCATTCAGACAAGTGCAGGTGATGAGATTTTGATTGGGTTGGTACCTAGCAGTGTACCACATCTCACCAACAATGTGAGGGAAAATGAAGAAGGGATGAGCAGAGAGACAAGGAAACAGAGGATGGGCAGTAATAAACGCAACCATGGGTTCGTATCCCTGGTGTGCCTTGTTTGGAGGGATTTCAGTGGTTATTATAAAGTTATTGGGACGAATGATTAGTTCAGCGTTGGGTGCAACATTTTCACCAGCAACAGCACGAGGAGTGGAACCAGAGTTGAAGATCACCATGATCACAGAGTGAAGAAGTTTGAGCAACGAAGATTTAGGGTTTGAAGA
This sequence comes from Pulicaria dysenterica, assembly GCA_947179395.2. Taxonomy (NCBI): domain Eukaryota; kingdom Viridiplantae; phylum Streptophyta; class Magnoliopsida; order Asterales; family Asteraceae; genus Pulicaria; species Pulicaria dysenterica. Next base: position 43,600,079 of record OX359293.1, on the reverse strand, counting down.
TTTTAGAGAGAATGAGTGTTTGGGAATTTGGAAAGCATAAGAAATGAAAAACTGCCCAAAAACACCTTTATATCTTCCTTGGAAACCTAAATTGTCACCAAAATATATTTCAAAAAGTAACAGTCACTTCTGCAAAAAGGTGATAAACGGAATAGTTAGTAAATACACAGACAACTAACGAACAATATACAAGAAATTAAATACCTAGTTAACATATTAAATGCAGATGAGAAAATAATAAAATAAGTGTGGGGACACATAATTTTTGACTTTTGAAGATCATCAGCTGACAAAAGAGAGTGTCAGCTGATCCATGTTGAGATAAAATAAGTGTCAGCTAATGAGTATACTTAGCTGAGCTTATAAGTCTTAGCTGATGGTTTATCAGCTGAGGTATAGTGTCAGCTGATGGTCGTCAGCTGACATAATTCCATTAGCTGATCTACCATGAGTAAAACATGTAGAAGCTTAGATAAGTACTTCATTGCACACACAAATAAAATTATTTTCTCACACTAAACTAACTATCTAAGAACAGAATATATTACAAGTTTAACATGCCAAGTTTGGATATTAGGAAGTTGAACCGAGACTCATCCAAAGGTTTTGTAAAAATGTCAGCTAATTGAACATCAGTGTTTATATAGTGCATTGAAACTTTCTTTTTCTGCACATTATCTCTAAGGAAATGATGTCTGATTTCAATATGCTTAGTTTTTTAAGGCAAAACATGATTGTTAGAGATAGATATGGCACTTGTGTTGTCACACATAATTGGTGAGTTTTCAAACTGTAAGTCATAATCAAGTAGTTGATTTTGCAGCCATAGTAATTGAGCATAGTAGCTTCCAGCAGCAATGTATTCTGCTTCAGCTGTAGAAGTTGAAACAGAGTTTTGTTTCTTGCTTGACCAGCTGACTAATCTTTCACCTAATAATTGACAAACACCAGATGTACTCTTTCTGTCTAGTGTGCAACCTGCAAAGTCAGAATCAGTGTATCTAACTAACTCAAAATCAGAATCTCTGGGGTACCAAAGACCTAGATTAGAAGTTCCTTTGAGATACCTGAAAATTCTTTTAACTGCAGGTAAGTGAGATTCTTTGGGATCTGCTTGATATCTAGCACAAAGACATGTTGAAAACATAATATCTGGTCTACTTGCAGTGAGGTATAAAAGAGATCCAATCATACCTCTATAAGCTGTAATGTTTACTGATTTACCATCAGTGTCCTTTCCAAGCTTTAAGGCAGTGGACATGGGTGTTTTCATTGAAGAACAATTTTCAAACTCAAATTTCTTAAGTAAGTCATTTACATACTTTGTTTGATGAATGAAAATTCCATCAACCTCTTGTTTGATTTGAAGACCTAGAAAATAGTTTAATTCACCCATCATACTCATTTGATAATTATCAGACATGAGTTTAGAAAACTTTTTGCAAAGATCAACATTTGTAGACCCAAATATTATATCATCTACATAAATCTGTACAAGAATCACATCACCCTTGAATTTCCTTATAAACAAAGTGCTATCTATGCTTCCTCTTATAAATCCTTTATTGGTCAGAAAAGAAGAGAGGGTATCATAACAGGCTCTTGGAGCTTGCTTCAGACCATACAAAGCTTTGTTTAAGAAGTATACATGATCTGGTTTGCTTGCATCCTCAAAACCTGGAGGTTGTTTGACATACACCTCTTCCTTCAATTCACCATTGAGAAAAGCACTCTTAACACCCATTTGGAATACTTTGAAGTCTTTGAAGGTAGCATAGGCTAGAAACAGTCTTATTGCTTCAAGTCTTGCAACAGGGGCAAAGGTTTCATCATAATCAATACCTTCTTCTTGGAAATACCCCTGTGCAACTAGCCTTGCTTTGTTTCTGATGATCAGCCCTTGTTCATCCATTTTGTTTCTGAACACCCACTTAGTACCAATGATGGATTTTTCCTTTGGTCTTGGCACCAAAGTCCGTACATTGTTCCTAGTGAATTCAACCAATTCCTCTTGCATGGCATTTATCCAGTGAGGATCATTTAGAGCTTCATCTACCTTCTTTGGTTCAATCATAGAAACAAAACCTGTGTATAAACAAATATTGCAAGCTTTTGATCTTGTTAGCACAGGTGCTTCTATATTACCTATAACTTGATCAATTGGATGATTTATGAGGTCCTTGTAGGAATTTTGGATTCTGGGAGTTGAAATTCTTTGGATTGGGTCAGCTGATGAGACTTCTGGTTGATCAGCTGACAGAATTTCTTGATTACAATCTGATGGGACTTCTACTGATGAGGGAATGTTTGATATGGAATTAGAGTCCATTGATGTTGAATCATGATTCCCATCATTCAGTAAAAGTGTGGGTTGGTTTAGGATAGAATGTGCAGAGGTGTTTTGTAGATTTGGAACAAATTCATCTAAGTCATCAATGTCAGCTGATGAGATTGGATCAGCTGATGGGAGTGGATCAGCTGGTATTGGAGTGTTGTTTTCAGTATACAGCAGATCATTAAATTCCTCACCTGTAGATGGATTAGTAGAACAGGAAGCAACAAAGTCATTTTCATTAAAACTTACATTAATTGATTCTTCTATGACCTTTGTTCTGATGTTGTAAATTCTGTAAGCTTTGGAGATCACAGAATATCCAACAAACACACCTTCATCAGCTTTTGGTGCAAATTTCTGCAATTGATCTTTTTGGTTCAAAATGAAACACTGACACCCAAAGATGTGTAGAAAGCTGTTGTCGGGCTTCCTTCCCTTGAGCACTTCATCAGGAGTCTTGTTATGCCTTTTGATTACAAGGGATCTGTTCTGAGTAAAACATGCACAGCTGACAGCTTCAGCCCAGAAGTTGAATCCTAACCCACTCTCACACAGCATGGTTCTTGCAGCTTCAATCAAAGTTCTGTTTCTTCTTTCAACTACACCATTCTATTGTGGAGTTCTTGGAGCAGAGAAGTTTTGAGATATTCCTTTCTCATCACAGAATCCTTCAAGAGTTTGATTTCTAAATTCAGTTCCCTGATCACTTCTAAGCATCCTTACCAGATTGCCATTAAGCACTTCCATCTTTCTAATGAAGCTTATAATCTCTTCAGCAGCCTCACTCTTTGATGTTAGGAAGATGACCCAAGTGTATCTTGAGAATTCATCAACCATTACCAATGCATACTTACTTCCACCAATACTCGCAGTAGCAACAGGACCAAATATATCCATGTGCAACATGTAGAAAGGTTCAGTAATGGAGAAGGACTGGTTAGATGGAAAAGATGTCTTGTGCTGCTTTCCCTTCTCACAGGCAGAGCAAGGTTTAGGCTTAACATACGTCAGTGAAGGTAGTCCTGACAATAGTTCACCCTTGCTCAACTTGTTAATATTTTTGAAGTTTAAATGAGAAATCCTTTTGTGCCATAACTAGTTTGTGTCAGATACAGACTAGGTATACAAACAGGTTAATTCGGATGGATCACCAGAGGACATATCAAGAGTATATACATCCTTGGTTCTCTTTGCACAAATTATTGTTTTCCCTTCTTGATCTAAAATGGAACCACCTGTCTTTGTAAAGAGGACGTTATGATCACCATCACATCGCTGACTTATGTTGATGAGATTGTATTTAAGTCCTTTCACATATGAAACTTTTGACAGAATTAAGTTCCCATTATGAAGTTCACCATAGCCTTTTGTTTACCCACAATTATTATCACCAAAGGTCACTCTTGGACCCTTTTCCTTCTTGTAGTTACTTAACAGAGCTTTACAACCTGTCATGGTCCTTGAACATCCACTGTCAAGATACCATGTGTTCAGACCCTGCATAGTTGTGATTGAAAGAAGGTTAGTGACACTTGGGCATCCACAATTAAGTGGACCCCTGTGGATTGCACCTAGCTATCCACTTCATATTAGGTTGTTTAAAAATGATAGGAACAGCTGTGTTATCAATATCAGTCCGCTGTCTTGAGTTTCTTTCAAGAGAACAATTATTTGCCTTATGTTCTTTGCTCCCACATTTATAACATTTTTTATTTTTGGAGCCTTTAACATGTTTTGGTAATTGCCTAAGAGATGTCTTACCTGTTTTCTGATGACTATGGGTCATCAGCTGACAGATTTCACCATTCAGTTGATGCAACTGATTCTATAAACTGATAAGGTCTTTGTTTAAAGTTACCTTAGGTTGACCCTTAGTTAAAATGAGTTTATGATCAACTTCAGATATGGTAGACTCAGACTTTTTGTAAACAAAATGTCCTTTTCCCTTAGTTTCTCATATTGAAAGAGTTTGAAGTGATGTTTGATCAACTAAACAATCAGAAGAGGATCCATGATCAGCTGACAGGCTATCAGCTGAGCAGTTATCATCTACTTTTTGATCAGCTGATGTAACATCATTAGCTAAAGAATTTTCAGTCAGCTGAGTTCCTAAATTTAATGTATCAGCTTTCAAGGTTTGACAACAGAATGTCTCTTTGGTATCAACAAATGATTCCATTCCTTTACTTACTTCCTTTACACTTAAATTTTCAGTACTTTTGCTTTCTGTCAAGATAATAGAACTTGAACCCACTTTTGAAGAGGTTGAGTCTTTCAGCTGAGTACTTTTACTTTTAACGAATCTGTTAGTGATAATACTTTTTCCTTTTACAATCTTTTGAAAAGTAAGAGGTAAAATATCAGCTTTTTCTAAGATATTTATGTTCTTGCTAAAATCAACACAGTTGGCAGCTTGGGAATAATTTCCACCAATAATAGCTTGAACTTGTTTTGGAATCTGCTCATTGACACACTGAGCGGTCTTCTCAGCACATACACACCAAGATCTAACTACTTTTTGAAGGTCATTAAACTTTATTGTTGCTTCATTGGTTTCTTTTACCAAGATCTGATTAAGTATCTTTTGATTAGCTAAATCATCTTCCAGTTTTGTCATTAGTTTCAGTTTCTCATGTTTAAGACTTAATCTCTCTTTTAGTGATTCTATTTCTAACTTTAGCTTCTTTTCTCTTTGAATATTTGACTGAAACTCAACACACAGATAATCAAACATAGTGTTCTTTTCATTATCTTCATAATTAATAAATTTTCCAACCTGATACATAGAAGAGGGATCCCAGTCAGGAGAAGTACAAGCTTTAGAAGCTTTCTTCATGTCCTCATCAAAAGAACTTGTACTTGCTGTGTTGGCCATCAAACTGAACTGAGCTGTGAGGACCTCATCTTCATCACTTGAGAGATCTTCCTTAGCCTAATCTTCTTCTTCAGCAACCAGCACCCTGTTCTGAGCTTTCTTCTTCTTCTTCTCAAGGACAGCAGCAAGAAGCTTCTTATACTTGGCTTCATAATCAATCTTGTTGTCTGAGCTTGAGGAACCCTTGAAGCCTGTGTTTCCTTTGGACTTACATTCACTAGCATAGTGACCAGTCTTGCCACAGGAAAAGCAACCTTCAGACGCCTTTTGTTTAAACTTGGCTTTTTCTCCATGGAAGTGTTTCTTCTCAAACCTCTTGACTCCCTTTCTTTTCAACAAAGGTTTGAACCTTTTAACCAACATGGCAGCTTGCTCAACAGCAGCTTCAATGCTATCCATGTTCTCCAGAACTTCATCCCCATCAGCCACTTGCTCTTCATCAGAAGACTCCTCCTCTTCCTCCTCATTGCTGGACTCATCCACAACTGCAGCAAAACTCCTAGATCTTGTATCCTTAGACACAAGGGCAGTAGATGGAGCTTTTGCAGCCTCCTTCATATCCTTGGTTGAGATCTTTCTTTGTTTCACTGATTTTTCATGATTCATAAGATTTCCATATAGACCAACCAGTGAAGGACCCTTGATTTTCTCACCATGTTTAAGCACAGTGATAAAATGATCCCAAGATTCTGGGAGAGAGTCTAGAAACTTGTTTACAAGTTCCTTATTGCTCTTGGGAACCTCTGCCCTTCTTAGTCATTAATAAGGCAGTTGAACCTGGTGTAGGTCTGAGTTAGACTTTCACCTTTATGAGCAAAGAAGAACTCATATTCTCTTACTAGAAGAAGTTTCTTGTTTTCCTGCACTTCTTCAGTACCTTCATATGCAACGGTCAAAGTGTCTAGCATTTCTTTTGCAGATTTGAAATTAAGAACTTGATGATAGACATCATTTGGTAGTGCAGAGACTAAGTTTGTTCTTGTTTTAACATCAAGATTAACAAGCCTTTTGTCTTCATCAGACCATTGATTTACAGGTTTTATAATTAGTCTTTCAACGATAGGAACTTCATCAGTGGCTTCAGTTACTTGGATAGTTGAGGAAGGAACATAAGGACCTTCAGTAACAGTTTTAAGCATCATATCATCAAGGCTTGACATATAGAGAAGAACTCTACTCTTCCAAAAAGAGAAGTTCTCTCCATCAAACATTGGACACCTTGTGAGTGAGCCATTGTTGGAAGAACTATTAGAAGCAGCAACAGAAGTGGCCATTTAGTAGTGGGGGTAGAAGCAGTTGAAGAGTAAGCAAAGCAGATCTTAGATATGAGTTATCTAGCCTGCTCTGATACCAGTTGTTGGTCCCGAATGGATACTACAACAACAAATGTTTGTAGAAGGGGGGTTGGATACAAACTTTAAAAAATTAAAATTTAATAGACACACGGTTTACTTTTATATAATTCTTATTGATGTTAATCAAGAATTACATGAACTAGATGCGGAAAATCTAAGTTCAATAAAAGGTGGCAACTAGATTTGTCTAAAACATAGACAATGCTAATCTTAAACAACTAATGTCTAAGATGTTCAACACATGAACAAGTTTGTTACACTGAAAGTAAAATGCTAACTCTTCTAATTCTCAACTAATGAGATTTTAGTGTTTTTCAACGTATTCGCCTACTTAGCATGTTTCCATGCATGAGTATATATAAGCAAGGTGTGTCCGGGTTGATGAAGAGAGAAGGAGACAAAGGTACTTGGTTTAATAATATTATAATAGATAAAGTTAGTGGTTGAAAAAGTAAGTTAACTTTATACACAAAGTGTGTAAAGTGAAAATACTTTTCAGTAATGAGTATACCCACTATCTATTATTATATTATTAAATTACTACCTTTATGTCTTGAGAAGGTAACCTTATCCTTCCATGCTTGTGCTTTAACCAACACCATGCTTTCTGAAGATGTGACTTTACCAAGTATGGAGTTGCCAGCCATACTTAATCATCATATCTTCGAGATCTTCTTTTCAAGAGTATCTTTCTCCTTTTCCAGGGGATAAAGATCTATCCTTTTTGTTTCATTGCAGATACAAAACGTGCTAAGTACTTTTACAAAGAAAGATCCAAGGCATAATAGAACAACACATGTTCTGCCTTTGACTTAAGAAAATATTACACTGAAAAGCTATTAGCTGATTAAAGACTCAGCTAACAGACACTGAACTGTAAATGTAATTTTACTCAGCTAAGGATAATTATGAAAGACTCAGCTGACTAGATTTGCTCAGCTGATTGAATTACTCAACTGATAATACAAATCATGGCAACAGCTAATAAACTGATTAACTCAACTGTCAGCTATTCCCAAGGGCTTGGCTAATCATTTGAGTAAAGTCAGTTTATGAGGAAAAGATAGGATAAGTATAGAATATCTTATCTGACATGTGGGAGGCATCAGTTGATCTATGTGATACTGTCATCTGATCTTTGTTTGCTCAGCTGATAGAATAGATACTGTCAGCAGATCAATGAGGTACTGTTAGCTGATCAAAGAGTAGCCCTCAGCTGATGGTTTAGCACCATCAGCTGATGCTTTCTAGACGCATAGCTGATGCTTCGTAGCTTGTCTTTTCTTCTTAGCTGATCTTTCTGAAGCTGGTCCTTTGGCTGATAGTCAGTGTTCAGCTGACACTTTAATTCGTCAGCTGACATTTCTTACATAGAAATTCTTTAAGTCTGATATGAAAAACAACACATGTTTTTCATTGATTTAAGTCCAAAACTGAATGAATGGTTTTGTTAACATCAAATCCTATTTTACTTAATAGATAGGTTTGATTTAGGTTTGATATTGCTATCTCCCCAATAGTATTTCTAACTGTTTTAATGATCCGTAAGGTTTCTGGTGCTCAGCTTTCACTTGCGCGCATATATGACATGATTCTACAAATTGCGCCACATCAGTTGTCATTGTCGGCCACCAATATAACACTTTTAAATTGTTGTACATTTTAGTGCTTCCAGGATGTACAGATAATCTGGATTTATGAGCCTCTGATAAAATCAACTTCCTGAGTTCTCCGAGTAAAGGCATCCAAACACGAGACTTATAATTCTTTAATCCTCGAGTATCATTGGTTAATTCTTCTCTTCTCTTAATCATAATTTCTGACTTCAGATTTTCATTCTTCAGAGCCTCCAATTGTGCAAGTTTCAGTTTATCCACTAAGTCAAATACAATTTCAATTCGCATAAATTTAACATTCTCATTAACTCCCTTACGACTCAAAGCATCGGCTACCACATTGGCTTTCCCTGGATGATAACGAATCTCGCAATCATAATCTTTAACTAGTTCTAAACATCGCCTTTGCCTCATCTTCAAGTCTTTCTATGTAAATACGTACTGTAAACTCTTGTGATCGGTACAAATCACACACTTTGTACCATATAAATAGTGTCTCCACAGTTTCAACGCAAAAACGACAGCTGCAAGTTCTAAATCATGCTTCGGGTAATTCTTCTCATGTGGTTTCAATTGTCGCGAAGCATAGGCAATCATCGAATTCCGTTGCATTAATACACATCCCAATCCTGCAAATGACGCATCACAATACACTACAAAATCGTCTTGTCCATCGAGTAGTGCAACAACAGGAGTCTGACACAATAACTTATTCAGTGTCTGAAATGCTTCCTCTTGGTCAGTATCCCATTTAAATTGCACATCCTTGTGAGTTAACTTTGTCAACGAACCTGCAATCTTAGAAAAATCTTTAATAAGCCTGCAGTAATAACCTGCTAATCCCAGAAAACTCTTGATTTCAGAAGGTGTCTTTGGAGCGTTCCAATTCATTACCGCTTCTACTTTCGCAGGATCAACTTTAACTCCGTCAATACAAATAACATGCCCCAAGAAATGTACTTCTCGTAGCCAGAATTCACATTTGGAAAACTTAGCATAAAGTTGATTTCGTTTCATAGTTTCTAAAACTTGTCTCAGATGAACTTCGTGTTCAGACTCGGTTTTAGAGTAAATTAAAATATCATCAATAAATACGATCACAAATTTATCTAGAACGGTCGGCAAACCCGATTCATCAGATCCATAAATATAGCTGGCGCGTTAGTTAATCCGAACGGCATAACTAAAAGTTCATAGTGACCGTAGTGAGTACAAAAAGCTGTCTTTGGCGCATCTTCCTCATAAATACGTACTTGATGATATCCAGATCTCAAATCAATCTTAGAGAAATATGAAGCACCCTGTAACTGATCAAATAAATCATTGATTCTGGGCGGAGGATATTTACACTTAACGGTTCGTTTATGCAGTTCACGATAATCAATACACATCCGTAGAGTACCATCTTTCTTCTTGACAAACAAAACTGGTGCACCCCACGGAGATGAACTAGGACGGATAAAACCTTTGTCAAGTAGATCCTAAATCTGAATCATCATTTTCTATAATTTCAGAAGGCGCTAATCTGTAAGGAGACTTATCAACAAGATGAGATCCAGGAATTAGGTCAATCTTATACTCCGCCTCTCTCACCAGAGGCAAACCAGGTAATTCATCGGGAAACACATCCGGGTATTCTGAAACCACCCAAATATCAGAGACCGTCTGCTTCTCCTTCTTGGCATCAATAACATGCGCAAGGTATGATTCACACCCTTTGGACAGAGATTTTCTAGCCTTTATGTACAAAATAATAGGAAAAGCAGGTCTAACCCTCTCCCCGTGAGCCACTACGTGTGACCCGTCAGGTAAAGGAAATGAAATCAGTTTTCTATGACATTTAATAATCGCTCAGTTCTGGCTCAACCAATCCATACCCACAACAACATCGAAACCAGCTATAGGCATTAACAGAAAAGGAATAGGAAAGCATGTACCATCAATATCAATTTCAGCCCCAGACACAGCCGTTGTGACTAGAACTATCAAACCATCAGCAACTTCTACGTCTAACGTAGCAGGAATATCAGAAGCATGCAATTTCAAATTATCACAAAATGCCACAGACATAAATGAACAATTGGCTCCAGAATCAAATAACACACGTGCAGGTATAGAATTTATCAGAAACATACCCGTTATGACATCGTCAGTAGCAGCATCATATACTGACATCCGAAATGCTCTTCCTCAGCTGAGGGAGGGTTCTTCCTTTTATGTCCTGAAGCGGACGAAGATCCCACAACCGATCCCGTTCCTGACCCCATCCCCGGTTTCTTAACCACACGATACTCACCTGCTCTGTGCCCCTCCTTTTGGAAATTCCAACAATCAAGCTGAGTGACTCAACGTGTATACTGAGTCAGCTCAATAGAGTTGTTAAATATGTTTTGGTTAACTCTTTAGACTTCTAAGGATGAGTTAATAATTAGACGTGTTAATCCATGTTTGAATTCGGGTTTGTTCTCGAAGAACTCAGCTTGATGAGTTTGAAGCTGAGTAACTCAGCCTGACTAAAGAAGTCAGTTTAAAAGAATTTAAATATGTTTTAAATTCTGTTTTAGCTCTCTATATCTACGGAAAGGATAAGAAGACTTCAGAATCAAGATTGAAGATTGAAAACTCAAGATAAGAAGATTCAAGATTCAAGATTCCGAGTCATCCGGTAGTTAGTTAGCAAATTAGGATAAGTCCAATTTGTTAGGAACCGTAGGAACATGTTTATAAATACTTATCTCCTGATAAGTTTAGAGGTACGACTCAGATACTAAAACAACTTAGTGTTGCAGAGCCGAAAAACCTCACCTTACCGTATGTGTTACGATTCTTGAATCATTGTTTGTCAGTTCAACGTGATCAAGAAACTCACAGATTGCCAAGCTATCCGTGTGTTCGAATACTCACATCAGTTGTGATATTGGTAAGTTATCAATCTGTGTAAATCCTGTTTAGAGAGTCGTCAGTATCTATAATCATAAGTTGATTATAGATAGCTAAGTTTGAAAGATTGAGAGATTTATATTAGGTGTTTACATATCAAGATTTGCTTACTTGATAGAGTATGTAATCATCTTCTTATTAATGAAAAGCAAAGCATTCGATTGTGGTTTGATTTACTTTGTGTACCACTTTTATTTGATTTGTTCAATTTCCGCAGAAAGTGTATTCAACCCCCCTTCTACACACCTATTGCTTGTTGTTATTCTCACCAGGGGACCAACAACTGGTATCAGAGCAGGCTGAACGATTTCATAAGTTGAAAGTTCAAGATTCTGAGAAAGTTTAAAATGTCTACAAGCAACAATACTTCAAACTTTCCACAGATGTCTGCCAAAGGCTGTCCCATATTTGATGGATCTGACTATCCTATGTGGAAGTTCAGAGCCATGCTATTCCTCAAGTCCATTGACAATCGTATGTTTGATGTCATTACAAAAGGACCTATCATCTCCAAGATTCCTGCTACTGTCAGTGATACATCACCTGGCAAAACTGAAAAGGAAACAAGAAAGCCTGCTGCATCCTGGACTGATGAAGATTGGAAACTCTACAATCTGGATGACAAGGAAAAAAGTGTTCTGGCAAATGCCCTGACCAAAAAAATGTTGCGTACTGTGACTGGGTGTCAATCCGCAAAAGATATCTCGGATACGCTGAGTGTTACATATGAGGGCACAGATCTGGTCAAGCAGCAAAAGAAGAATCACTTGAATAGATCTTATGAAAACTTCTTTTCAAAGAAGAATGAAACCTTGCCAGATTTGTTCACAAGGTTTCACTGCTTAATAAATGACCTACTAAGTGTGGGTGTAAAGAAAGATGAGGCTGAACTCGTTCTGAAATTTCTGGATGTGTTACCAGAAAAGTTTAATGAAGTAACCACGGCACTAAGGGCTGGAGGAACACTACATGTGTATAACCTACAGTCCATTTATGGGTTCTTGTTAAATCATGAACACGTCATTGAACACAAAAGAACTTCTCAACAACAACTCAAGGAGTCTCTGGATAAAACTGAAGTTGCATTTGTTGCACAGAAAAAGAAGAAAAGTTCCAAAGCACTGGTTGTTGAATCTGAGACTGAGTCAGAATCTCAAGCTGACCACTCAGACTCAGACTCAGGTGATATTGATGATGATCAAAATATAACTGAGCAAATGGCAATGTAAGCCAGACGTTTGAGAAGAGCTCAAAGGGGAAGAGGAAGATCTGACAGGGGCAAAGGGAAAAGTTCCTTTGATCCCAAGAATGCTGTGTGCTTTAACTGTCAGAAGAAGGGACACATTGTTCCTGAGTGCAGATCAAAGAAGGTGGAATCAACATCAGTTGTTGATAAGAATGCTTATAGAGCTGACAAATACAAGAAGAAATATATTCAGCTTAAGAAAGGAAAGCCTGAAGACAAACCCAGTGCAAAAGGACTATATGCTGAAACCTGGGATATAGAATCATCTACCTCAAATGATGATGTATGTCTGATGGCTCAAGAAGATGAAGATTTGGAAATAGATGAGGTTGATTATGGTTTGTCCGAATCAATCTTTGAAGCTGACATGAAGGAAGCTGAGGAAAACAGCAAGCTCAGTGATTGGGATCCTGCTTCCATGTATAAGGTTAGTAATTTCCACTCTTACACCTATGAAGAAAAGGGTCTTGCCTTTTATTATTGGCTAAATGATTTCAAGACCATCCTTAAGTCTCAAAAAGACCTCAAAGCTGAGATAGCTAAACTAAAAGATGAGATTAAGGAAAATCAATCTCTCATTGATGTTGGTAAGAAAGCACAATGTGATCTTGAATGCCAAAGACACATTAACAAACTTCTAAGTGAAGAACTTCAGGAAGCTAAAGACAAAGCAGACCAACTTCAAAAGGTCACTGAGTCTTGGTGTAAGTCATCAAAGCTTGCTGAAAAGTTCATAAACCAACAAATTCCTAAACAGTTACAAGCTATACTTGGAGGTGACTATCAAACAACAGCTTATGTAGCTGATGATGAGATAGCAAGTACAGATTCTGAGGAGGATAGACAACTGATTGAGTCTCAGAAGTCAGCCTCAGAGAAAAGACATGATCCAAACTTGAAATACAATATGTTTGTGAAAGCTAAAGATCATGGAAATGAGTGCTCAACATCCAAACAGCATGGTAAGTCTGTGCTGGAAAAATTAAGCACTCAGCCTATTCAAAGAACTTCAGTCATAGAAAGGCTTAATCCAAATCCTTTCAAAAGACAACATTCTCTATCTGGCTCAGAGAGAAGTTACAAGAATAGGAAGACCACTGTAAGTCAGAGGTCAAATTACAACAATGGTAAGTCCAAAGTTGTAGATCTAGGTAAGTCTAAGAAGATCAACAGTGGTAAGTCCAAACCTGTTGAAACTGGTGAGTCCAGTAGTCATGACAAAGGTAAGTCCAAGGTCATGGAAAAGAAGTCAGTTAGTCAAACTTCTAACCAAAGGGATAACAAACATAGATCTGACAAAGGTAAGTCCAAAGTCAGTGATCACCAAGTGAATCAACTTGCAAAAAAAGTTGAAAAGTTATCCACTACATATAATCCCAAGACTGAGAACAAGTTCTCACAAGGATTATTAGATACTCTACCTCCTGTAATCATTGGAAGAAGGAGATGCTACAAGTGCAGAAGTAGAGGTCATGAGGCTAAGGATTGTGATGTTGAAATCTCAAGGCCTGAACAAGAACAGGCTGATCAGTCTACATAGGACTCAGCTCCTGCTCAAGCTGAACATTCAGTTCAACAAGATGGAGATGCTAAGTGCTCCTCATCTGAACCCACCAAGAAGTGGGTTCCCAAACAAAACTAATGTGTTTAGCTTTCATATCATGTGCAGGGTTCAAGTAAATGGTACTTGGATAGTGGATGATATTATCTTTGGTTCTACCAATGAATCTCTGTGTGAGTGGTTCTCCAAATTAATGTCACAAAAGTACAAGATGAGTATGATGACTTATTTTCTGGTCCTACAAATTCAATAAAAGCCTAATGGAATATTCATCAATCAAAGCAAGTATGTTCTTGATTTGATAAAGAAATATGGTTTTGATTCAAGTTCAACTATGAAAACACCCATGTCACCAGCTGTCAAGCTGAGTAAAGACACAGATGGTAAATCTGTGTGTCGGTCTACCTATAGAGGAATGATAGGTTCATTGCTCTATTTGACAGCTAGTAGACCTGATATCATGTTTGCTACATGTTTTTGTGCAAGATATCAGGAAAATCCTAAAGAATCACATCTTCAAGCTGTGAAATGGATCTTTAGGTACCTTAAAGGTACACCAAATCTTTGACTTTGGTATCCAAAGGACTCTGGGTTTGAGTTAGTTGGTTTCTCTGATGCTGACTATGTTGGGTGCATGTTAGATAGAAAATCAACAACTAGAGGATGTCAATTGCTTGGAGGGAAGCTAGTAAGCTGGACCAATAAGAAACATAACTCAGTGGCTACTTCAACTGCTGAAGCTGAGTATGTTGCAGCAGGAAGATGTTGTGCTCAAATCCTGTAGATGCAGCATCAGCTTCAAGACTTTGGCATGAGTTTTAAGAAAACTCCTATCTTGTGTGATAACCAAAGTGAAATAGCTATCACTTACAATCCAGTCTTCCACTCAAGAACCAAGCACATTGAAATTAGACATCACTTCATCAGGGACATTGTGGAAAAAGGTAAAGTTGACATTAAATTTATTTCCACTAATGACCAATTAGCAGATATTTTTACTAAACCACTTGATGAAAATAGGTTTATGTATCTGCTAAGTGAATTGGGTATGCTCAACCCCTAGCTTAGTGTCTAAAATCTATGTTTTCCGTTTGACAAAGACTAAGTGTCTTAAGCTGAGTCAGTTTATAAATAAGTTTTCATAAACTGAATAACCTGTCAAGCTGAATGATGAGTTCACATGTTTGGTGCGTTCCAAACATACTTTAACTACTCAGTGTAGTTAAAATATAAGTTTGAGTAAGTCTCAAACATAAATGACTAAGTGTTATTGAGTCTGAGCTATGTGCTTAACTCAAGCTGTGTGATTGGTACACACGTTTGGTGCGTTCCAAACATACTTTAACTACTCAGTGTAGTTAAAATGTACGTTTGAGTTAGTCTCAAACGATAATGACTAAGTGTCATTGAGCCTGAGCTGTGGGCTCTACTAAAGCTGAGTTTCATTCTCAAGCTGAGTGCTCAATTCAAGCTGAGTGCTTGATTTAGGCTGAGTGATTAGTTTACTCAGCTTGGTGTGTCCAAACTATGATTTAATTACTAAGTGTAATTAATTCATCTATACATGTGTATTTGAGTACGTTTCAAATCGTATCGTATATCAATTGTGTATTGGTATACTTTACCAGTGTTTATAATATTATTATGAGTTAATCATATTATGTTACACTTGTATCCGTTGGAAGATGATGTGTTTCTACCCTCTCACTGTTACATCAAGCCGTAATTTTTACGGTGTAACGGATAAAAAGGGACTTCAACGGTAACTTTTCTCTCTCCTAAGAAAGGTATATATATCGATCAAAACCGGTTTAGAGAATTTTACGCTTACAAAACAGACTTCTCACCTTCTAAAATACCTTTCACGAACATTGCTAAGTGCATACGTCCGTTCAAACCCTAAATTGCTAAGTGTTATTTTCAACTCGCTCAGTGCGAATTTTCGTTTGCTACGTGCTTCTTCACAAAATTACTCTGTGGAATTAAACGATAATGGACGGAACCATTCTCATTCTTAGTGATAGGATGGCCAGAGGTGTGCGCTCAAGAACAACGGGATGTCGGTACTCAAAATCAATAATCAACGTGCCTGTTTGGTAATCTCAGAACGTAAAAGGAACAGAGGCTATGAAGCCTGGGTGAACAACATCAGGAAATGCCCATTGGCATTCGCTTTTACTGGCGCACCACTCCATATAGTTCCACAACATCTGCTGGAATTCTGGTACACCAGTACATACAACCAGAACAGGGGTGTAGGACCGTGGGGTTCTAAACTAACACCCTAATGCTAGGACTGATCTAGGATGAGAAATTGTGCGGAATATCTATTTCCCAAACCTCCTAAGGATTCAAGATCTGCTTAGGTGTCCGGCACACAGAGATCACGAAGAACACACAAAGATTTCTAAGAAAATCACTAAGAACTCATACAGAATGCTTTATGGCTGCCCAGAACTCTAATGAACTAATTATTAATGATTACCTCCGATAAAACACGGTTAAACCCTATTTATATGAACAGTAAACGCGGTATTTATGTTAAACACGTTTCTGCCTTAATTAACTTTAACTACGCACGTGATGCGATGCACTACGTACGTAATGTATATAATACGTACATACTAGACCTTTTCTAATAATAATTAATTAACTTTAATTAACCAGCCTAACTACGCACGTAATGAGCACCACTAAGTACGTAGTGAGCTTCATCACGCACGTGATTACTTTGATTTATACTTAACCTTCCAAATACAAATCAACACATGATTATATACTTGTAAGCTTAAAATAAACATAAGTAAACACTTATTATGAATAAACATGTAAACCATAAGTCAAAACTCCTTTGTATTATCATTCTAAGTAAGTAATTACATATCTGATTGACCAGAACTAGGGATTTACATTCATGCACTAACAAGCTCCCCCTAAGACCTAGTTTTGTCAATAAAATGCACTAAGCAAAAACAAAATGACAATCTAGCTTTCATAATGTTGTAGACTTGACTTCATGAGATCCAACATAGATGTCAAAAGCAAAACAAACACGAACAACCTTCTGAAACTGCAACGCCAGATCCATATACTTATCTTTGTATAGAATCGGATTGTAGTACAATATGGTTATGTCGTCCTTTCCAAAATTCTTTATCCACATAGGATCAAAAAGCTTTATCGTATCACCACCAGCATGATCATCTCGCAACACAACAACTGCTTCGGTTGTAACTTCATTGAAATACCACCATTTAAATCTTGCACTCCACCCAGTAGGCATTTTTCTCAATGGATTCTCTTTCATGCACAGTGGGGCTTTACAATTCAAAACATTAAGCTTCCTGCTAGTCAATGGATCAATCTTAGTCGGATGATTCTTGACACTAGGCACATACGGCTTTAAGTTTTTACATCCATAACGAGCCTCACGTTTTACCAATGTTTCAAACCATTCAGCCATTCCTTGACCTCTACAAACCAAAAGCGGCAGACGTGCAAGTTGTCTGATGTCATAGAACGACAACGTCTGTATATCATTTGCTCGCTGAAAATACTCAACTCCCCTTTCTCTTTTAACAACATAAACGTTGAATTCAGGAACATAGCACCAAGCAACGATTTCACCATCAGTCTTCTTTCCCAGAGTCTGATAAAACTTGGTGTACTCGGGTGAACTTTCAAATTTCTTTTCTTTACTTGCCTGACGTTCCAAGTATCTTTGATATTTCTTTCTTCTTGCTTCTCTTTCTTCTTGCTTAGACTTCCTATCACCCAGATATTTATCTAAATCAAAATCAACATTTGCTTGTTCTCTGGCTTCAGCTCTTTTGTTGATTTCATCAGCATTAGCGTTTTTTAATAGATCCGCAAGATCAGGCAAGTCATCTTCTTTCTGTTGGCTTGGATAATGTTTCTCAGTCTCATCTTCAATCTCTACCTCATCAGTATCAAAAGCTGGTTCTTGCTCAGCTTTCGATGGAGGCACAAAACTTTGATCAACCTCGTCTACATTTTCAATTGGAATTTGCAAGAGTTCAGCAATTTGTTCTCTAGACAAAAATGGAAGAATTTCTCCTTCCTCAGCATCATAATCCTCTTGAGATACAATCTGACCTTGAATACTCAGTGGTCTTGAAGATTGAGGGATCTCAGCTTTTAATGGCTTAGCAACATATAGATCTTCACACAGAAAATCAAACCAGATAAAGTTTTTGTCAGTAAACACAAAACCATCCTTTTCATTTATAACTTAAATGTTTCAGTACATAGGATTTATTATCAACCAGATCACATCAAAGAAAACAAAAGTAAACATTTGAAATCTAGAATCAACCTTCTTCCTCATCTGAAAGAACATATGTGTCTTCCTCAGCAGTTCCTTTCAGCTTTAGCCACACATCATCTTCCAGTTGTTCTATCTTCTTGCTGTGTTCGAGAACCATTGTTCGCATTGATTGATTTTCTTCTTTTAGCTCCAAGATTACCTTTTTGTTAGCTTTATTTTCCAACTGCAGGTGTTTCAACAGTTGTTCTCTTTCAGCATCTCTCCTTGCAGATTCATCTAATAATCTCTTCATCTTTTCAACCTCTTCATCCTTCTGCTTTTCTCTCGCCTCTCTTTCAGTCTCCTTAGCCACTAATGTCATCACATGTCGTGTGACCAACTGTAAATCCTGAGTGGCCGTGACTGGAGGTAGTTGAGAACCTGCTAGAGTTGTCGTTGTTGCTGGTGTAGACGAGCTAGAAGTTGGAGCTGCTTGTGTTGTTGGTTGGATAAGAGGCTTATACTTGAATACTTTCCTCTTCTTTCTTTGAGGTTCCTCAGTAACCTCTTTCCCTCTATCCTCTCCTACTCTCCTTTGCAAAGTTTCCTCAGCTAAGATATCCTCACTCTCCAAGATATCATCATATAACACATTCCCAAGATTTCCTGGTATGTTTTCTCCCTGGGTGGGATCGAATTCAGCACTTTCAACCTCCTATTCGTCATCTGAAGCGATTTGCATGTTTTCCACCCCAGAATTCGAATCTGTATTTCTCCACAAGTGCTTCTTCACTGGAGCTTTGTACTGGGGATTGGCAAGGTGACAGATCAGCTTCCTTTTTGGTGGATGCTCACCAATGTACCTACTCATCTGACCAACGATCGATGCACTCATGTGTTTCAGCTGCATTTTATCACCATCCTCCTTCACCAAGTTCATCAGCTGACTATCAATCACCATCTGTAGAAATCTAGGGTATAGCAGGAACTGGTCCTTACCCTTTGACATGTTTCCTTTTATTGCTTTGAAGATAACCTTTGAGATATTGAATGTCACATTCAGGACCAAAGATACAAACAGATGAGAAAAAGTTGTGTTGATCTGATCATGGCCCGACCTCCTCGATCCCAGACAATGAGAGAGAATATGCATCAAGTATCTGTAGGGTGGGCAGAACAAGGGTTTCTTTATGGTGTCAACTTCCACCTTTCCATTGTATCCACATCGTAAGAGACATCCTTTTACTCGGCAACTACTTAGCAGAATAGGATCTCCAGGTGCATCCCCAAAACCTAACAACTCATTTAATACCGCTTCAGACACAAGGACATCTTGTTTGTTAATCACAGCCTTGATTACATCAGCTTCAGAATCATACACAGCTGTTTTCCAGAAGGCTCGTTGATGTGACAGATACGCTGAGCATCTAGTAGAGATTTCCTTATGAATTCTTGATCTTTTCAGATAATCGATCATCCCATCACAGTCTCTTGTCAACTTTCCTTTCTCTAGATATGCTCGGATGTTATGGATGTCAACATACATAAGCTCCTTTTGAACTTGACTGCCCGATGCAGTCTCCATTGTACCAGCTGTAGATCCCTCGGGTTGAGTTTGGAATGTTGACATTTTTAGAATCTGTAGAATACATATGTAGCACATTAGTAACAGATATCCAAAAACATGCGAAAATCGAACAAACTTGCATAAAATAAAAAGATAAAAACAAAATTTTATTCCAAAAATACACTACGTGCGGACTGAGACCCAGTACGCACGGAGTGATCCTGCCTCGCACGTAGTGACAAAACGAATTAAACCATAAGATTTAAATGAAATCAATTGCACCACGCACGTATTACACTTAGGTACGTGCGTGATGCATGTTCACTACGCACGGGTAGAACTCATCGTCAACATGGAGAACAAGCTTCACTACGCACGTAGTGACATTCACTACGTGCGGATAACATTCAAGTCACGAACAATTCAAATTTCGATTCTATTTATCCTTTGATGTTTTGATCTAATTAGACATGTATTCAACATCGATGATGGCTAACAAACACTCTTTTCGGTTCAAATCATTCAAACGAACACACAAAATCCCCAATTTATCCCATTTTACATTTTGAGGGTTTTCGGGAGCAAAAATCGATCATATCTCCCTATTTAATGGATGAAATGGTTAAAAATCATACCACTAAGATCGTGAGTGAAAACCGAACACGAATATGAAGGCAAAATCACTCCTAACACACAGATTCGAAAACGAGATCGAGAGAAAAGTAACAGTGCGTATGAATGTTCTAAATGCGTAATGGCTACAGACACACGTACCTGGCTTTTATATCCACTACACTACGTACGTGGTGTGATACATTACGTACGCAGTGAATGATATCAATGTTTAATCCGACTGAACTTCACTACGTACGCGGTGATTTTAGGTATATGGATTCCTTTCTTTATGACCTTACCTGCACTACGCACGTGGTGAGCTGTAAACCGTGCGTAGTAGATCCATTACGCACGCGATGAAATCCTCATCTGTGAAACTTGTTACTTTTCGTACTGCACTCAGCAATAAAAAAATCAGTAACTTCAAGGCAACTAATAAACATTTAAATACGTCCAAAACAGCAAGAACCTTATAACATAAAACACACTAAAAGAAATTAGAACACACCAAAAATATTTTTGTATTTTTCTGAATAAAAGAAACAGAAAACAGACTATTCACAAACAAATTTCAGGGAGATCTAAATGCAACAAATTAAACTCTAAAACTAAAAGACCGAAATGCAAATAACTAAAAAGTACCCTAGCAAAAATTAAATTGCTGAAATTAAATCTTTTTGTGAGAAAGTTCCAAAATGGAATCAGTACCAGCATATCTATACTTAGATATCATTCATTTCATAACCTTAGGCACAAACACACTCCCTCAATTTCTATCTGTCGATCTAACTTTCCTCAGATAATGACAGATTTAATTTCAACATTTTCTGATTATCCAGAACTGAGTACATGGTTAAGACTATCTCTTTTAAAATCTCACAGTGTTTTGACTCACTCAGTAGGTTGCACAACTTGAGTACCCAACCACCATGCGTATGTGCTTTGTCATTTTGTCAACGCATTTTATGCTCTTTGACATGGAGGTCAATTTTTCACCTCTTTTGATAAATTCTGTTGAGCTTTTGTCACTGCATTTTATGCTCTTTGACAATTCAACACTAATAAATCAATGTATCTATTTCTTTTGACATCTCAGATTGGGGTCAATTTTTCACCCTCTTTTTACATTTAGCTCATTGTTATCTAACACATTTGGCATGGTAGCAGGTGTGTGCACCAGACTAAGTTAGCCTCAACTGTTATTGACTTGTAGACTTGGAATGTCTCGATAGTTTGAATCTTTGATGGATTTCCACATGCATAACCACTTATCAGCCTAGACTCTCATCATATGTCTTACACGCCATCTGTTTCTTATCTGATTTGACTCAAATTTTCAGACAAATTTCTCAAGAATATGTACATGCCTTCAGTCCTAATTTTACTAGACATACTTTGTATTGAAAGCCAGTGTACCATCATTTTCCAACTGCGTTGGATCAACTTCTCATTATGTTTTTCTGATTTTTTTGTATTTTCTATGTTTTTCTGATTTTTTTTTTTGTATTTTCTATGTTGCACCTATCTCCCCCTAAAATACTAAAAAAAAATAATACAAAGAACAGATACACACAGACACATAAAATAAACACACAGAAAATGAACACACACGCACATAGACGAGAGGTGCATTAATTTGCATCATCAGAGACGACCTCGCACTTGGTTTTCATCCCGTTTTCATTCACTAAGAACAAAAACCTGGGTTTATCAAATGCCTTTGTATACAGGTTTGCCTTTTGGAATTCAGTTTGAATATACAATACGTCAATTAATTTCTTTTCCGAGCAGTCCCGTATAAAATGGTATTTGATACCAATATGCTTGGTCTTGGAATGTTGTACTGGATTTTTAGTGATAGCTATGGCAGCAGTATTATCGACATAAATAGGAGTAGTAGAAAGTTGCAAACCGTAGTCCCGTAGCTGTTGTTGAATCCAGACGACCTGAGAACAGCAACTTGCCGCTGAAATATATTCAGCTTCACACGTAGAGAGAGCAACCGTAGTCTGCTTTTTACACTGCCACGTGACAAGACGCGATCCGAGAAACTGACAACCCCCAGAAGTAGATTTGTGATCCTTTTTGCAGCCACCATAGTCTGAATCACTATAGGCCTTTTAAGGATTCAAGATCTGCTAGGAATGATCTAGGATGAGAAATAGTGCGGAATATCTATTTCCCAAACCTCCTAAGGATTCAAGATCTGCTTAGGTGTCCGGCACACAGAGATCACGAAGAACACACAAAGATTTCTAAGAAATCACTAAGAACTCACACAGAATGCTTTATGGCTGCCCAGAACTCTAATGAACTGATGATTACCTCCGATAAAACACGGTTAAACCCTATTTATATGAACAGTAAACGTGGTATTTATGTTAAACACGTTTCTGCCTTAATTAACTTTCACTACGCACGTGATGTGATGCACTGCGTACGTAATGTATATAATACGTACGTACTAGACCTTTTCTAATAATAATTAATTAACTTTAATTAACCAGCCTCACTACGCACGTAATGAGCACCACTACGTACGTAGTGAGCTTCATCACGCACGTGATTACTTTGATTTTTACTTAACCTTCCAAATACAAATCAACACATGATTATATACTTGTAAGCTTAAAATAAACATAAGTAAACACTTAGTATGAATAAACATGTAAACCATAAGTTAAAACTCCTTTGTATTATCATTCTAAGTAAGTAATTACATATCTGATTGACCAGAACTAGGGATTTACATTCATGCACTAACAAGGGGAGAGATCAGTGGCACTGTTCTAAATGGAAATAGAACAGTTGTTTGTAGGACCGGCTGGGGGACGGGGTTCTAAACTAAACTAAAACACCCTAATGCTAGGACTGATCTAGGATGAGAAATAGCGCGGAATTCTATTTCCCAAACCTCCTAAGGATTCTAAGATCTGCTTAGGTGTCCGTCACACAGTAACACTAAGAAACACACAGAGTAGAAGCAAGAACAAACTCAAAGAACTCACACAGAGATGCTTAAGGCTGCCCTTGGATTCGGATTAAACACACAGTATTCGTTTACGAGGCTTAAAGTCGCGATTTAGTAAGGCTTAAGGTCTTATAAGGTCGATTACGAAGGCTCCCGGTTGATTACCTGTCAATTAGTCGATTACCCGCGCTAATGCGAGATTAAGCGGTATTTATAGAGTAATTAAAGTCACTACGCACGTGATGAACTTCACTGCGCACGTGGCTAGACCAGTACGCACGTACTGGTTATTTTAATAATAATTAATTAGTTTTAAACCGACCTACTCACTACGCGCGTAGTGAGTTACACTACGCACGTAGTGACACTGACTTCGCACGTGATGATTTCTCACACAAACTTAAACTTCCAAACACACATCAACACATGATTAAGTACTTGTAAGCTTAAGATCATCACAAAGAATCACTAAGAATATATACACATGCAAACAATTAATCAAAACACATTTGAATTAATATTTCATGTATGTATTGGATTGATAAGAATTAGGGATTTACATTTATGCACCAACAAACTCCCCCTAAGACCTAGTTCTATCAATAACCATTGTATTAAACAAAAATTCCACAAAGTAAAATGCACAAAGCAAAATGCACACAGCAGAATGCACTAAGCAAAAATTTGCACACATCAAAATTCATACAGCAGAATTTTAAACGAATACCTTTCGTCATGCCCTTACCTGCACTACGCACGATGTGAGCTGTAACTCGTGTTTTGTGGGGTTCCATCTCACATGTAATGAGTTTCTCATCTGTGAACCTTAATTACTGTTAGTACTGCACTCAGCAATAAACTGTCAGTAACTTCAAGATCACTTATAAACATTTAAGCACATGCAAACACAAGAAATTATAAATAAAGAAAATAAACATACCAAAAATCTTTTTGTATTTTTCTGATTATAAAGAAAATGAAAATGCAGAAGTAAACTATTAACAAATTAAATCCTAAGGAACGGAATTGAAAATACTAAGAAAATTGCAAGAATAAAATTACTGAAATTAAATCTTTTTGTGAGAGGGTTCCAGGATGGAATCAGTACCAGCACATCTATACTTAGTAGTCATTCATTTCAGAACCTTGGGCATAAACATATTCTCTTAAACTCTGTCTGTCAACCTAACTTTCCTCAGATAACGACAGATTTTGTTTCAACATTTTCAGATTATCTAGATTGGATACACGGTTAAGGCTATCTCTTTCAAAGTCTCACAGTATTTTGATTCACTCAGTAGGTGCACAACTTGATTACCCAACCACCATGCTTATGTGCTTTGTAATTTTGTCAACGCATTTTATGCTCTTTGACATGGAGGTCAATTTTTTCACCTCTCTAGACATTTTTCTTGCTGAGCCTTTGTCACTGCATTTTATGCTCTTTGACAATTCAACACTAATAGATCAATATAGCTTTTGTCACTGCATTTTATGCTCTTTGACAATTCAACATTGATAGATCAATGTATCTATTTCTTTTGACATCTCAGATTGGGGTCAATTTTTCACCCTCTTTTACATTTTGCTCATTGTCATCTAAGCACACTTGGCATGGTAACAGGTGTGTGCATCAAACTAAGTTAGTCTCAACTGTTATTGACTTATAGACTTGGAATGTCTCGATAGCTTAAATCTATGATTGATTTTCACATGCATAACCGTTTATCAGTCTAGACTTTCCTTATATGTCTTATACACTATCTGTTTCTTATCTGATTCAATTAGATTTTCAGACAGTTTTCTTAAGAATATGTACATGCCTTCAGTCCTAATTTTACTAGACATACTTTGTATTGAAAGCCAGTGTACCATCATTTTCCATTTGAGTTGGATCAACTTCTCATTTTTGTTTTTCTAATTTTTTTTGTATTTTCTAAGTTTTCTGACCTATCTCCCCCTAAAATACTAAACAAACTAGAAACTAAGAAAATAGAAATGCAACGACACAGAAAATAAGCACAAAGAAAATAAAATGATAAAGACACACAGTCAAAGAAACCTTAACCTGGACTATTTCGGTTGACACCCTTCACTTAGAAGAATGAGTTAGACAACATTAGGAACCCAAGCCCGGATGGTCATGGGTTTCCCGTCTTCTCCAACCACTGGAAGTTTCATCCATGTTCCAGTCTTGATGATCCTGTCACTTGATTCCTTGGACATTTGAACACACAGTTTGTTAGTCCACCTAGGAATCCTTTGATGCTGAACAGGAAGAGTTGAGTTTTGATGGTTTTTAAGAAACGTTTTATTTTCTTGCAAAATCTCAACTTTCTTGTTACAGCTTTGATGTGTCTTCTGATCACACTTGTAACTGAGGTGACCAGGTCTCCTGCACACATAGCAGACCCTTTCTGGGTATTGCTTCACAGAGCCTTTCGTTACCTTTTGAGGCCGATACCCTAACCCTTGATGTTTGGGTAGTTGTTTGACCTCTTGGTATGGACGGGTATCAGGAGACTTAATACCCTCATTTTCAAATTTCCGAAGTGCATCATGGATACGATGCATCAACGGACCTTGCACATAGGAACTGTCCAACAGTTCTCGAATGCCTGGTTCAGCCTTTTTGGTAACCTCTTGCTGATCCTCATTCTTCTGAGGCTTACCCACATCCTCATGTAACGTTAAATCCTCATTTGAGGTTGATGCAGAAGATTCATCAACCTTTGTGAGTAGTGGGTCAGCTTCAGACTGGACATCATCGTTCACCAGTTGATTTAACACTGGTGGTGGACATTTTGAATATACGTTTTTGTCCTTTTCTGAATCGCTACCTTGACCTCTCTGATCGATTATGTACTCAAAAAGATAAGAAGACGTGGAATAGCTTTTGAGTTTTTGACTCAGAGTCTCATAATCGACCTTTGAGGTAGCAAGTTCCCGTTTCAGCTTATCGATTTCGTTTATGTAAAACACGATAGCATCTTGTTTATTTAACAGAGCCACACCTAGTTCATTAACCTGTTTACCTAGACTTTCATTCTTTTCTTTTAATTGATTTTCTCTTCCTTTGATCAACAGGTTATTATCTAACTTAGATGTGAGATCTGAAATAGTAGACTTTAAGAACACTATCTGTTTTACATATTCATCACACGAACCACAAGGTAATCCAAAGGTACATACCTGATCCGCAGACGGTTGACCACAACTGCACACCTTTTGATTTGACTCTTTGGCACGGACATTCACTGGTGTCTCTTCTTCAGCTGGTGTCGAGGCTGGTTCATCATCATTGCTGGCACTTGATTCTTCTTCACTTGAATAGCTTTCGGTCTCGGATGAAGAATCTTCGTTTAACACATGAACGTTCGCCAAGTTGATGTCAGCATCAGCATTCCCGAACTGTACAGACCAATCCACTCCCTCATCTCTTTGAACAACCGCCATAGCCTTAGTTGGTGTTGGAGTTGCTTCAGATTTTATGGTTGTGGAGGTAGATGATCTGCTGCCAGAACCAGTTTTGAATGGATACCTCGGTCCCGAATTCTTCGGTTTTTCACATTCACGCGCGAAATGACCCTTTTCACCACAGTTATAGCAGGTCACAGCAGATTTATCAAAGCCGAGTTTGGTATCCTTGGTTGCTGATATTGACTTTCCCGTTCTTTGCTCATAAGTTTTTGCCCTTCTCACTAAGTTGGCATACGACCAGAGGATATCTTGTCTCTCCATCTCATCCTCGTCGATCTGGTCATAGTCCTCTTGAGTCATATGAGCATTACCAATCTTCCCCTTCAGTAGATCATCATAAGAGGAGACTAGTGCACTTAGCATGCTCATATGTGTCTTAACCTCATCTGTACTCCCATACTTGAAGTGTTCGACATTAAGTCCGGAGGAAGATGCAGTATAAGATGGCCCAGAGGATGAAGCATCAGAGGTAGATCTGCCCGATTCATTCACGTTGGTCACATAGGCAGACTGTAGGGGGGCATGTGACGAGGTAGACGACGAAACAGGTGTTCCAGAGTAGTAGAGTGAGGGGTTCTGTTGATAACTAGACATAGAATCCAGATTTAGTTCCTCCTGCTCCTGCTCCTTCAACTTGGTGATGAAGTCATTAAGGTCCATCCCGTCAAAACCGTTACCATTCTTCAGAATCATGATGAATGGCCTCCAACTCTTTGGCAAAGCTTTCGCCAAGATCTCTACTTGCTGCTTTTCTGGAACAGTGACACCCAGACTGTCCAGTTCACTAAGAAGGTGGTTGTATCTTGTAATAAGGGAAAGAATCTTCTCATCTCTTGTAGCCATGAAATGGTCTAATTCCTTCCTTAATTGACTTGCTTTTAGTTCCTTCAGAGCAGCGTTTCCCTCGTTCCTCTTCTCAAGGGCTCTCCATAGACTGTAAGAAGTTCGATATCTTCTAAACTGGTGGAAGATCTCGTTGGGAATCGCCTGAATTAGTTGAGCATAGGCCTTCTTTTCGGCATTGTAACTGGTATGCTGTTCGACAGTCATCTTATCGTAAGGGGTTTCAATGTTTCCCTCCCCTTTCGGAACCATATACTCAACATTCATGGCTCGTCGCAATCTACAGTCAACCCCATCCAAAAATATCTCAAATCTGGGCTTCCACATAGGATAGTCCTCCATGATTAGCAGTTTCGGTACTTTGTTGGCGCTACCCATTTCAGTTTCAAGAAGAAGGTTGTTTAAGGCGGTTGTTTGTTTTGAGGCCATTTAGATTGATGCTAGGAACCAAGGCAGCAAGCACACAGAGTAAAGATTGATTAGAGAAACCACACACAGAGGCACGGACGCACGGAACGAGGTATGAACAAACACAAAGATCACACAGTCCAGTACGTGCGGACTGGATTCACTTCGCACGTACTGGTGAACAACACGCACGGAGAGACACACGAAGGTTCTAGATGGACAAAAAGACACCACGCATGCACTAAAGGCAGTTCGCACGTACTGGATGCCCACTACGCACGCAGAGACAGACGAAGAATCTAGAACACACACAGGCACCTCATGCGTACTGGGTCCACTACGCACGAAGTGGGTATCCACTACGCACGGACGAAACTCAAGGAGCCTAAACGAAAAAAATTGACCTTTTTAACGCAAAGAGGCCCATTTCCGACCTATTTTCGGTTAAAATCGACGCAAGAGGGCACACACAGGCCTAAAGGAACACCTAGATCGACAAATCCTAAGGAAAAGTGATCAATCAAAGCACATGGCTCTGATACCACTTTGTAGGACCGGCTGGGGGACGGGGTTCTAAACTAAACTAAAACACCCTAATGCTAGGACTGATCTAGGATGAGAAATAGCGGGGAATTCTATTTCCCAAACCTCCTAAGGATTCTAAGATCTGCTTAGGTGTCCGGCACACAGTAACACTAAGAAACACACA
This sequence comes from Pulicaria dysenterica, assembly GCA_947179395.2. Taxonomy (NCBI): domain Eukaryota; kingdom Viridiplantae; phylum Streptophyta; class Magnoliopsida; order Asterales; family Asteraceae; genus Pulicaria; species Pulicaria dysenterica. Next base: position 43,571,291 of record OX359293.1, on the reverse strand, counting down.
GAGTAGAAGCAAGAACAAACTCAAAGAACTCACACAGAGATGCTTAAGGCTGCCCTTGGATTCGGATTAAACACACAGTATTCGTTTACGAGGCTTAAAGTCGCAATTTAGTAAGGCTTAAGGTCTTATAAGGTCGATTACGAAGGCTCCCGGTTGATTACCTGTCAATTAGTCGATTACCCGCGCTAATGCGAGATTAAGCGGTATTTATAGAGTAATTAAAGTCACTACGCACGTGATGAACTTCACTGCGCACGTGGCTAGACCAGTACGCACGTACTGGTTATTTTAATAATAATTAATTAGTTTTAAACCGACCTACTCACTACGCGCGTAGTGAGTTACACTACGCACGTAGTGACATTGACTTCGCACGTGATGATTTCTCACACAAACTTAAACTTCCAAACACACATCAACACATGATTAAGTACTTGTAAGCTTAAGATCATCACAAAGAATCACTAAGAATATATACACATGCAAACAATTAATCAAAACACATTTGAATTAATATTTCATGTATGTATTGGATTGATAAGAACTAGGGATTTACATTTATGCACCAACATTGTTATTACTATCCAAAGGCTGAGGGATGTTCTTCGAGTCCCTGCTAATGATGTGTTCGAGCCTGTTGTGACAAGACAGGTGGAAAGGTACAAACTGAAGCAGCTTTAGGTAAAACCTCTCCACTTTCTCTTTCTTCTCATTTTTCTCCATCTACATTTGGAGATAAGGCTGTGGTAAACCCAACCCACCTAACCCATCTCCTCCACCTTCCATTCAAATTCAATCTGAAGCCACCCCTAGTTTGCCCACTGCTGTAAGGGAGTATATCCGAACCTATACAAGAAAAACTGCCATAGGTGGTGCCACTCCTACAGGCATCACTGGAGCTGAGATCACCTTGATCCCTCCACAGGAAGGAGTTGATGTGGAGACGCCTACTCTTAAGGTGTCAACCTCGAGGCTCATTTCAACCCCAAAGGCTTATCCGGGTGTGGTGTCTACTCAGCCCACACTCTCCAGTGCCATGTGAGAGCCCATTACTGTGCCTTAGCAGACACACTCAGGTAACATTGAACATATGACCAATCCCCAGGGTCAATCACCCCCTCCAAACCATTAAGCCAACCACCTACCCATACACTACACGTTTCGAGCCCCATTACTTCTCTTAACTTCTCACACCCACTCGCATGACTTGTCAATGTTTCATCTTCAAACCAAGGTGATTCACAGGGTCCAAACTCTGGTGCAAATGAATTTGAAGGTAAACACCAACCTTTGGATGATGCACCCAAAGACTCTCCTCACACTGACACTGCCTCCTCAGGCATCCAACAGCTGAAAGGTTATGTTGCTGCTCAGTTTGGTTTGTTCCATCTCAAGCAGAAGAAGCACAAACGTAAAATCTATCAAAGGCTTGAGAAGCTGACCATGAATGTTAAGGAGATTGCCTCTACAGTTGCTGCACTCCAACAACAAAAGACTTCAACCCCTAGTGATGATCACAAAAAGGGGGAGAAGGTTCAAGCTGATACTGAAGCTGAGCTAGTTCGAGCTAAAACTGAAGCTTTACTAGTACTAGCTAAAGGAGCAGAGAGGAAGACTCAGGCTGAGAGGGAGTTAGAAATGAACAAAGAGAAACCTGTAGCTAAGAGACAAAAGGTTGAAGAATCTGAAGCTGACAGAGTTTCTGAAACTAAGGAAGAAACATAAGAGGATAAAGCCACAAGGCTTATGATTGAAATGCTTGAACAAGAGGACGCCAATGAGTTAGGTATTTCACTTGAAGAGATGAGAAAGAGAAAAGAGAAGGAAGTAAAAGACCAAGAAAAAGAAAAGGAAAGAAAAGCTTTGTCACAAGCTGAAGCTACATACACTGGTCCAAGACCTGATCTAATCCCATACTCAGATGCAGAACTGCAGGAGTGTTACTTCAGAAGAAGCTTTAACGAAGAGATCAGAGGAATGACTCTGAGCAGAGTAAATGGAGCTGTCATTCTCACTTTTGAACTTAGTGACCAATCAACAGTAGGAATGGACCTGAGATACGTTCACAGGATGGGCTACATTGAATGGCAAAGAATAATGATGATGCTCAGGAAGTTCAAAAGGAGTCAAATTAAACAAGAAATTCTATCTGAGGTCTCCAAGTTGATTGCTCGAGCTGAAGAACTAAGGTAAGTTCCAGTTCCTGGTCTGTAGTGGGAAAAATCTGTTCAGAATGTCTGGGGGTGTAGAATTCAAGGAAAATCAAAGTGTCAACACACCTAGTCAAGGCTTTATGTTTAAGGATCAGGCAGGCAATCCTAGCTTTATCAAACTGAATGAAGTATGTTATCTGAAAGCTGAGGATGCCTTGAGAATTAGAAAGTGTTGTGGTGATGATGCTTCGAATCAACTAATGAAATATAGACTGAAAAAAATCATCAGGGTACAGCAGAAGGAACTCAGTGGGAATGAGGAAGCTGAAAGACTGTTAGATGAGATCAACAAGGAGATCAGCATCTGGGAGCTTCTACAACCTGAGTTCATAAGATAAACTGTATAATAGATTAGTTCTATTGTAAATATTACATTAGTTCTAATATTTTTGTAAGCACTTAGTGTGCCTGATCTATGTGATCAATATTTTTGTATTATGATATGTTCAATTAATACAAAATATTTGTTTGATATGTTAAACGGTGTTGTGATGTGTTCATGCTTAATTAGTCTGATAAGTTCAGCTTAATGAATGAAAGATTAATTCTTATTCATTAATATGTTTAGTTGGTGTGTTGAACTAAAAGTTAGTTTGTTCCACGTATAATTGATAAGTTCAATTAAAATTGATAAGTTCAATTGATATTTTATTAGTTCAAATTTAAAAAAATCTTGATATGTTTAAGATTTAAAACATAATTATGTTAAACAAACTTAGTAACTGTTTGATGGTTTTGTCATCATCAAATAGGGGGAGTTTGTTGGGAAGATGATCTCATTAGTTTAGATTTGATGAGACAAAGTTAAGTTTGTAAGATGTGTTCTACATATAACTTAAACTGAATTATGAAGCTTAGTCAGACTGAACACTTATAGTGATTCAGACTAAGTATAAGCTGAGTATAAGATGTAAATATGTTTGATCAGCTTAGACTATATCTTAGTAAGATTATCAATATGTTTGATAAACTGTGTATGTCACCTAAGATATATATATCGAGTTTCAGCTTGATAAGTTTCAAGCTGAGCGACTCAGTGTGTATACTGAGTCGGCTCAATAGAGTTGCTAAATATGTTTTGGTTAACTCTTTAGACTTCTAAGGATGAGTAAATAAATAGACGTGTTAATCCATGTTTGAATTCGGGTTTGTTCTCGAAGAACTCAGCTTGATGTGTTTCAAGCTGAGTAACTCAGCCTGACTAAAGAAGTCAGTTTAAAAGAATTTAAATATGTTTTAAATTCTGTTTTAACTCTCTATATCTACGGAAAGGATAAGAAGACTTCAGAATCAAGATTGAAGATTGAAGACTCAAGATAAGAAGATTCAAGATTCAAGATTCCGAGCCATCCGGTAGTTAGTTAGCAAATTAGGATAAGTCCAATTTGTTAGGAACCGTAGGAACAGGATTATAAATACTTATCTCCTGATAAGTTTAGAGGTATGACTCAGATATGAAAACAACTTAGTGTTGCAGAGCCGAAAAACCTCACCTTACCGCATGTGTTACGATTCTTGAATCATTGTTTGTCAGTTCAACGTGATCAAGAAACTCACAGATTGCCAAGCTATTCGTGTGTTCGAATACTCACATCCGTTGTGATATTGGTAAGTTATCAATCTGTGTAAATCATGTTTAGAGAGTCGTCAGTATCTATAATCATAAGTTGATTATAGATAGCTAAGTTTGAAAGATTAAGAGATTTATATTAGGTGTTTACATATCAAGATTTTCTTACTTGATAGAGTCTGTAATCTTCTTCTTATTAATGAAAAGCAAAGCATTCGATTGTGGTTTGATTTACTTTGTGTAACACTTTCATTTGATTTGTTCAATTTCCGCAGAAAGTGTATTCAACCCCCCTTCTACACACCTGTTGCTTGTTGTTATTCTCACTAGGGGACCAACAGGTATGCTCTCGAGTCGGCGGCTAGGATCCTTAACCTCGTACCGACTAAGAAAGTCCAAAAGACACCTTATGAGATGTAGCATGGAGTTACTCCAAAGGTCGCATATCTCAAGGTTTGGGGATGTCATGCCTTCGTTAGATGAGAGGTAGAGGACAAACTTGAACCTAGATATGAGAGGTGTTACTTCATTGGGTATCCAACCGGAGCCATGGGTTATTTGTTTTACAAACCTTCTGAAAACAAAGTGTTTATCGCGTGAAGGGCCATCTTCCTTGAAAGGGAGATGATCTCCATGCAATCTGGTGGAAAGAGGATTGATCTTCAGGAAATTCAAGAAGATGGAGAAGGAACTAGTGTCGGCACTAGAACTCAACCCGAAGTGGTTGAACTCAACGCTCCATTAATTCCTCGTAGGTATAGTAGACCACGTCATGAGCCAGAGAGATATGGGTTTCTCATATATGAGGGCGATGACTTATTGGTCGATCATGATGAACCGACCAACTACCGGGAAGCCGTAGTGGGCATTGAGTCCGCTAGGTGGAAGGAAGCAATGGAGAGTGAGATGCAATCCATGTCGGACAACCAAGTATTGGAATAGGTTGATCCTACACCCAGGTGTAAGACAGTGGGCTGTAAATGGGTATTCAAGAAGAAGACCGGCGTGGATGGATCTATAGATACCTTCAAAGCCCAACTGGTGGCTAAAGGTTTCACGCAAAGTCATGGGATTGACTATGAGGAAACCTTTTCACCGGTGGCCATGTTGAAGTCTAGTGGGCAACACAGCGGAAGCAAGTACAACAAAAACAGCCCACGGTACAAGCAAATAAAGCACGAGAAATCCCGAACATGGACCAAACTCTATGTAAAGAAATGCAACTAAAGAAGGAAGAAGGTGGTTATACCTTTCTCCTAAGCTTCAGAAAAGTGTTGTCTCGCGGTGGGGAAGCTCTGAGATAGAAACGCGGATCAACTAATGGGATATACCCCGGTAACACGCTAACCTCGAGAGCTAGCTCGCCTTTGTGGTACTTCACGATGAACACCACTCTGGAACAGCAACAAAACGAGACCAACAATCTGGAAATAAACTCTCTTGTATCTTCACTTGGTCTCTTGTAGCACCAAAGAAGTAATATGTATTTTTGAGAGAGAGAGCATTAGAGAGAAAAACCCAAAGTCAAAAATGAGTTTTCTTTTTTTATTTTCTCATGCTCCAGATTCGTATATCACACTCTCCCACCGGCCAAGTCTCGAGATGAACAAAATCTACATGCATTGGCTAGTTTTGCAGGTGGATATGACAAGTGGCACTGGCAGGGTTTAGCGGCGCTAACCATAAGTTAGCGGCGCTAACTCACTAAAGTTAGCGGCGCTATCGCGCCCTGTCAGTGATGAGACACAAAGTACATGCAGTCGTAGCGGCGCTAACCTTTAGGACTTAGCAGCGCTAACTCCTTAGAGTTAGCGGCGCTAACGCGGCCTGCGATGTCAACTTTTGTCTTTTGTCATATTTGGTCCCTAAACTTAAGTTGATGTCAGGTTAGACCCCGGTGTATGACCCAATAGGCCCATACATCATCAGCAGCGGTCCATATGACGTACGTGCATTAACGGGCATATTACTAACAAACTCCCACTTGCACATAATGCACCATTCCCATGTAACCACAGACAAAGAGCGGCCTCTAGCAAAAGCATCAATGCCCCCAAGTCAGTATAGGTTCCGCTTCTATGCAGAAAACCATTACCTAAAAAATAACGTAGAGGTCCTATTTGATAAGTGATCAATACTCCTTTTGTTCGCGATATCCTTGTGAACACGAGACATGGATTGATACGTCAATCTCCAGATCGTTCACGATTATGTTACTCGATCTTGATTGGTAGTGACCAAAATTTTAAGGATATATCTGATTCTCAATCAATATTCCTTTGCGCATGGCCATGCTTTATTTTTTGGTGTCAGCGCCCAATCATCGAGGGGCCCAGGGATATCTCTCATATCAGAGGAACAAATTCCGTTGACTGTACAACCCCATAGCGTGAACCTTATCTTACTTAACTATTCCCTTTATAGTAGCCAGTTACGAACTACGTTTTGAAATGGCTAAAGCAAGAAAGTTTCATGCTATAGCAATTCATACATCTCGGATCGAAGGACGTAATGATATTATCCTTCCGAGTCACTCTATGACCATGATCCATGAAGTGAACTCGGGTGCGGGTCTTCCAGTTACTTGAAACTCCTTTCAAGCACAGGTTACTGTTGCGTTTCATGCATTCAATCCTTGATCAATGCACAACCAACACCTAACCTCAGCCTTAATTCAAGCTTCCTTCCCTTGAAGAATGACTGGCTGTGGAAATTTAGAATGTATAAACATTCTGGGAAGTGGTTAAACATGCTAAGATGGAACACAGTAAAGACCAATGAAGGTAACCGCATCATGCGTATATATAGTCTCTACTATATATCGATACAATCATCGGTTAGCAGTACTGCTTACCGTTCCCAAAGCTAATAAGTAAATCAAACATTTACTAAAACGGTATTCGAGCCTAGTCATAAGCATTAACAATGCTATTATACCTAGTATGACATTCATCACTAGTATTTGACAACGGCTTAATCATGGGATCATCTACACGATATCCCTTTGTACTCTTTTGTATTCTCTTATTAAACCACTTGCAAAGTGTTTATCAACTAGATCATACACAAGGTTATCATAGTCGTCATATCCTCAATGTTACCGAAGTTTACAATAGGATTAATGACGCTTATGATTATCAGAGTCGTCATACTCTCAATGTAACCGAAGTCTACAATAGAGTTACTGACACTCATTATTTTATTTTTTTATTTTTTATTTTTTATTTTTTATTATTTTTTTTTACTAGAGTCGACATACCCTTTATGTTACTAAAGTACACAATAGGGTCAATGACACCAATTGAATCTCAATGTCGTATTTACACCACATATTTTAATATTCAAAACTTCGATTAAATCGACAGTTTCACAAGTATAGATTTGCTTGCAATAATAACTTACTCAAGACAACTCTATTTACGTCGAACATCAAGAACATACATCAGTATTTCTTGAATCCAAATTTCATTTGATTCCATATTTTCTATTTATACTCATAGAACAATAATTCCAACATTAGGTTGTAGAACAACCCTAAATTAGGACATTATTTTCATTGAGCATATTTTACTAGGAACACATGAAGCTCCCACTAGCCCTGATAAGGGTATCTGGCTCAATCTATGTTTTCTAGAAAACTCATTCCTATGACTTTCTTGCAAAGCAGAATTACAGCCACAAGATGCAAGTTTTGCTGACTTTAGTCATGGACATAACTTGGATATTATGGATATATTAGACCTCGGAACATGCTTCAAACATTTCCTCAACTTAATCCTGCGAAGGATCTTGGTCTTTTATTTCCATGTGAACATACTCGTTTTCCCAAAGTGACAACAATGTTTCACATAATCCAGACCTAATATGGATATTTTGGATGAATAAGACCCTCGGAAAGTGCCTTAAGCATTTCCTCGACTTAATCCTATGAAGGATACAGGTCTCTTACATCCAAGTGAACTAATCTTGTTCCCACAAGGTGACAACAATATTTCACTTTATCTAAGTTATCTTCAACACAATCACTAGAACATGTTTCCATATTTAAACAATATGAAACGCTTTGTCTCTAGTCGGTATTTGAAGTTGTCCATAATTGCATATACGTTAGTTCCTTCACCCTTCTCGGATTACACCTTAGGTGTGGGATTAACCCAAGTCAAGTACTTGGATGCAGCAAATAGATTACATCTATGTATACCATTCCCTTCTTATATTTACTAGTGAACTCAGGGTCCCACTATGCTTCCGATGAATGGTAACATCACAATGATTTACCATCAAGTTGCTGTTACTAAAATTTGACAACCTCATATCTAAACAGCCTTCTTGATTTCCATCAGAATTAAAGAAGCAATGGATATTGTCAGGTTTTACCAGCATCTCTATGCTGATTAAATGCTAGTATCAACATCAGGTCTCTTATTTAAGTTTTACGTTCTTCCACTGGAATGCTTTTGTAAATTGTCCTCTCTCTTTTGAGCTACCAAACATGGTTCCCATAAGTTCAAGAAATAATTATCCAAAACTCAGATGAACTACTTAAATATACAAGCATCAACTTATAATTCATCCATCTCCCACTAAATGTTGAATGAACAATTTTAAATTATGAGATTGACAAGCAAAGGACTCTTTCTAGTCAAAATCTCATTTGATGCTTAAGTGACCATAATGTCGTGTTTTTAGATTGAGGACTTGGTTCATAAAATATTGTATACCAATCATATTGAATACATCCTTAAGGCCTGCCTTTTACTAGATCATCAACAAAGATATCCGGTTTTTCTTTAAAGTAACACCATGTACAAAATGTGTTTCTTAGAGAAAACGAAGTATGGGATAAACCCATAATTCATTTCATATTAAAATCAATATAGATAATAGAAACTTAGCATCTTATCTAGATCTAAGAATCGATATCTATATGCCCTTATTGATTCCCAATTTCTTAAGGTTATTTCCGAACACCTCCAGGTTTCAGACACAAACCCCTTATCTAGTTAAACATTCTCCCAACTACTATCATAAAGATGGTGATGGAGAATTTTACTAGTGTCACCATATATGGCATACTTGAGCGGATTATCCACACGACTGTGATCAAAATCCAACAAGTTATAATCCTTCCTATCAATACTGGTGAAAGATTTCTTAATCATCCTAGTCCAATAAACAAGATTTGCATCTTTCATTTAGCCCGAAGCTAAACTTTTATAAAGATCCTAACCACATGGATCTAAGTGATGTAAATGTTGTTTACTTGGTCAAGTTTGATTATGCCATATACTTAATGTATCCAAACCACTTTTGGATCTAAGAATCAATTATTTCATGATTGCATTACTACTTATAACGTGTCTTTATGTATGCAATGATATGGATAAGTTTTTGATAAAACATCTCAAAATAAATTTCAAAAAAAAATGTTTCAATTCCAAGCAACATCCATCGTCATCAAATGTGTATTTGTGCACCAAAAAGGTCAAAATAACACATAAGCTTAGACATGGATGGAAAATGAAATGAAACCATCAGAATGAAAAATCTTTTAAACAAAAATACAAGATACAAAAATATCCATCATCTTCAAAAGAACATACAATAAAGCGAGTCTTGCCACGCATGGCGTACATACAAAAGTAATAATTAATCCGGTATTAATGGGACCAACACTCCCAATTCTCTTGTAGAAGACAATCAACAAAATTTCTTCTTTAGAGATCCGGTTCTTCAAGCTCTTCCTTCTTACAACGAACAGATCTACACTTTGCAACAAAATAAATTTGTGACAAACGTGAGTCTTATAGCTCGGGTAAACAACCCAGCTTATAAAGGAATAGCAATGAAGTATAATCATGAATGTACCTCAAGTAGGAAAATTAACTCTCTCTTGTCTGAGAAGTTTTATATCCTCTCGGCACGGAGGACAGGCATGACGGCCCCAATCCCCAAATCTACCGCAGAAGTAGCAAACCACCCCATGTTGAGTCTCTTTAGGTATATCATCAATGTCCATAGATTCAAAACTTGAAGCAAGCTTGGATACTCCAACTTCTTCATTCGATGGGATCGATTTCTTCTTCTTGGCTAAAAGTTGTTCCTTAGAACCATGAGTAGGAGTGGATGAGGATGATTCATGCTTGGACATGTTAGATTCAACAACCTTCAACATTCCATGCAATTCATCAATAGACACTTCCTTTCCATTCATATGATAGTCCTTAACAAACTTTTCATATGATGCGGGCAGAGACTGAAGTATGAAGTTCACACCAAGCTCCCTCCCTACAGGAAATCCTAGTCTCTCCATGTGGTCCATGTATGATTTCATCTTCAAAACATGGGCACTTACACTCCTGCCTTCCCGCATCTTACAACCGGTTAGACTTTTAACACACTCATAATGTTCTTGCCTAACTTGCTATTGGAATACTTCCTTCAGCTTATTAATCATGTCATACACAGTCATGTGCTCAAATTGCTTTCGCAGTTCCGAGCTCATACTTGATAACACGAGGCTAGCAACATCGTGCGTATCCCGAACACGCTTTTCATATGCGTATCGGATGGTCCATTGCGCATTGATAGCAGGTGGTTCAGGAAGGGGTTCCTCAAGGATGTGCAATTTAGACTCGGCACGTAGGACAATCCTCAATTGCCTAAGCTAGTCAACAAAGTTCACTCTCGTGAGTTTCTCCCTTTGTAGGAACATACGTAGTGAAAAGTTCGACGTGTTGTGGTTTTGATTCGACATCCTATAATTAAAGAGAGTACGCGAATTAGTTAGTTTGATTTAATCCTCGTTAAAATAATTACCCAAAACGCCTCGAAAAATATTTTAACAAGGGCTAAGAACCATATTTCACTCCAATCCATGACGGGGTTGCCGCGGATCACTTCATGGAGCTATTTAGGCCGATAACCATCTTACCGACTGCAATCTCTATTGCAACTCTTAGACACTTGCGGGATCCTACGACAACCATCGGTCGTTTGGCATGTTTGATCCCTACTTGCACCAATTCCAAATTAAAATTCTTGGTTGACTCGTGCTAAGCTCGACAATCACTCAAGGATTTTAATTTGCAATTGTAAATCGTCCGTCAAGACATACGGTAACAAATCCACCAAAGTTGGCTCGTGCTAAGCTCGACAACCAAAATTGTGAATTTGCCACATGCACCTTCCACACAGTTTTATGAGAGTTGGGTCGTGCTAAGCTCGACAACCAAAACCCATAAATCTAGATTCGGGTGGTATCGACTTACGGATGGCGCAAGATTTACATTGTATGAAAACGGGCTTTTGTTTTCGGCTTGGTTACAGATTAACTTGTTTAGTGACAAAACCTATTTCAACTAAGTGAGTTAATCTTGTATGTGAGCGCGCGAGAGTTGCAAACCATTTTTACCAAATCTCTTGTGATTTTATTAATTTTCGAAAAAATTGTCTAGCATGCGAATCCTAAGCAAACCATGCAAGAAATAAATAAAATAAAATCACATCACAGGCATATAAACGAAGTAAATTGGTAACCCTTGCCAAAATCCTATGCGTTCTTCCCGTGAGCCAAAACGGGTAGAACGTGGTCAAACTAAGGGACGGAAAGTCTTCAATGCGAGCTCCCACTAGATCCGCCATCTCCAATGGATTTCACCGGCTTCTATGGACACGCTCCATCTCCTTTCCGACTCCTAATTGTGTGTCTTCATCCAATTTGTACAAAACATACAATAGAAAAAAAATGGCGTACAAGCCACAATAACTTCCTATTTATCTAGTACAAATACACGGATGAATGAAATGGCATGCAAGCCACAATATTATTACATACCAAACTGAATTAATACATATCATAACTCAAATGTGATTATAACCACCAAATTGCATCCAAACACACAAAGTCAACCCCAAGGTCAAAGGCAAGGTTACCAATTTCACATCAACCACATACAACCAAACATAATGGTAACTAAAATACCAAAACCAAATCTGGAACAAAATTCCAGAAATATCAAAAAGGGCTAAAATTCCCGAGACCAAAACTGTTTTTATCTTTCAAACCAAAACCCGTAGATGCGCGATAGCGCCGCTAACTATTTAGAGTTAGCGCCGCTAACCCGAGGTTAGCGCCGCTAACCCTGATCGAACAGAAAACAAACATTTCGATTTCTGGATTTTTCAAGCCACCAAGTGCAAATCTAACATAGAACTGGCTCTGATACCACTGTTGGGATCTAGTGGGCAACACAGCGGAAGCAAGTACAACAAAAACAGCCCACGGTATAAGCAAATAAAGCACGAGAAATCCCGAACATGGACCAAACTCTATGTAAAGAAATGCAACTAAAGAAGGAAGAAGGTGGTTATACCTTTCTCCTAAGCTCCAGAAAAGTGTTGTCTCGCGGTGGTGAAGCTCCGAGATAGAAACGCGGATCAACTAATGGGATATACCCCGGTAACATGCTAACCTCGAGAGCTAGCTCGCCTTTGTGGTACTTCACGATGAACACCACTCTGGAACAGCAACAAAACGAGACCAATAATCTGGAAATAAACTCTCTTGTATCTTCACTTGGTCTCTTGTAGCACCAAAGAAGTAATATGTATTTTTGAGAGAGAGAGCATTAGAAAGAAAAACCCAAAGTCAAAAATGAGTTTTCTTTTTTTATTTTCTCATGCTCCAGATTCGTATATCACACTCTCCCACCGGCCAAGTCTCGAGATGAACAAAATCTACATGCATTGGCTAGTTTTGCAGGTGGATATGACAAGTGGCACTGGCAGGGTTTAGCGGCGCTAACCATAAGTTAGCGGCGCTAACTCACTAAAGTTAGCGGCGCTATCGCACCCTGTCAGTGATGAGACACAAAGTACATGCAGCCGTAGCGGCGCTAACCTTTAGGACTTAGCGGCGCTAACTCCTTAGAGTTAGCGGCGCTAACGTGGCCTGCGATGTCAACTTTTGTCTTTTGTCATATTTGGTCCCTAAACTTAAGTTGCTGTCAGGTTAGACCCCGGTGTATGACCTAATAGGCCCATACATCATCAGCAGCGGTCCATATGACGTACGTGCATTAACGGGCATATTACTAACAGAAAATGGATGTAAAAACCTCCTTCATTAACGGGAAGCTTAATGAAGAGGTGTTCATGTCACAACCCGAGGGTTTTGTATATCCTGAGTATCCTGATAGAGTCTGCAGACTAAAGAAATCCATTTATGGACTTAAGCAAGCATCTCGAAGCTGGAACCTGTGCTTTAATGAGAAAATCAAAGAGTTTGGATTTTCGAAAAGCAATGATGAACCATGCGTATATGTCAGGGCTAGTAGGAGCGCTGTAGTATTCCTTGTTCTGTATATAGATGATATTCTACTTATTGGGAACGACGTCCCAACTTTGAAAGAGGTTAAATCTTTTCTTGGGAGTTGTTTCTCTATGAAGGACTTGGGAGAAGCCGCATATATCTTGGGCATTAAGATCTATAGAGATAGATCGAAAAGGCTAATTGGGCTTAGCCAAAGTGCATATCTCGACAAGGTCTTGAAGGGATTCAAGATGGAGGACTCAAAAAGGGGTAACACCCCTATGTTGCATGGAGTGATGTTGAGCAAGGCTGAATGTCCTAGTTCCAAGGAGGAACTAGACGTAATGAAGAGGGTCCCGTATGCTTCGGCAATATGATCAATCCTGTACGCCATGCTATGCACTCGTCCTAATGTATCATGTGCCTTGAGCATGACGAGTAGATATCAGGCTAACCCCGGACAAGCCCATTGGACTACGGTTAAGAACATTCTCAAGTATCTTCGGAGGACAAAGGAGATGTTCTTAGTTTATGGTGGTGGGGAAGAGCTAAGAGTACATAGTTACTCTGACGCGAGTTTCCAAAAGAATAAGTACGACTTCCGATCATAATCGGGGTTCGTGTTCCTTCTAAATGGTGGTGCTATAAGTTGGAGGAGCTCAAAGCAAGACACCGTAGCTGACTCAACTACCGAATCGGTGTACATTGCGGCTAGTGAAGCAGCTAAAGAGGCGGTATGGATGAGAAAGTTCATCCAAGACCTTGGAGTGGTTTCTAGCATATCCGACCCTATTGAGATTTTCTGTGAAAATGAGGGTGCGGTTGCTCTAGCTAAGGAACCAAGGCCTCATAAGCGGACGAGGAACATTCCTCGAAAATACCACTTCATCCAAGATGTTATAGAGAGTGGTGACATTGCCATCAGCAGTGTAGCATCGGAAGGCAATTTGGCCGATCCTTTCACTAAACCGTTGTCACAAGCTGTACATGATTCTCACACTAGATCGATAGGTGTTAGATTCGCTAGTGACTTGGTTTGAGTGTAATAATTGGTTAATGTTTGATTTGTACTTGTACTTTGGGAACATTAAGCAGTATTGTATTTCATACTATATTGATTATTAAATGCAATTTAATGATACGCCGAGGGCGAATATTTTATGAATCCTTACTGTGTTTCATCTGAGCATGTTTATGTTGGGGTTCTATGTACACAGCGGAAGCAACATGCAACAAGAAATAAACAAGAACAAGATAACAAAGAATAAAACCCCAAGCCATGGACCAAACTCTATAGCTAACTTAAGCAACATGAAAAAGAGAAGGAATAGAGATTATACCCTGCTCCTTAGCTCCAGAAACAACTTGATGAAGAAATGAAGACAAGAACACCAAAGAAGGCTTCCTCTATTGAAGTCCACCCCGGGTTTGTACTATCTCCTTGTACTAGCAAGCTCAATGGATCTTCAAAGCCTTGAAATCCTTTGAGAACAGCCCACAATTTGCAGAAAGTCGGAGCCTTTTTCTGGAGCAAACACACACTCTTAAAGTTGAAAGAACTAAGTGGGTGTTTTTGTGAATTTAGCAAAAAGGATAAAAAGCATGGAAAAAAGGCTTCTTTTTTAAGACTCCAGATGCCACTTGATCTCCCCTGGCCGGCCTCTCTCTCCAGAAAAAGTCGCACATGCATTGGGCATGTGTGGAGGTTGAAATGACTAAAAGTTGCATGCAGACTGTCAGTTTCCGCGCCGCGGATTTGTCAACTTCCGCGCCGCGGATTCTCCGCGTCGCGTAAGAAATCCCGTGCCGCGTAACTTCCTTTCTCACCAACTTTTCCATTTTGACACCATTGGTCCCTCCATTTAATAGGCTGTCGAGATAGTTCCCCGGTGTGTGACCCAATAGGCCCATACATTATCGGTAGTAATCCAAATGGCATACGTGTGTCAACGGGCATACTCCAACAAACTCCCACTTGCACATGACACACCGTACCCATAAAGCACAGAAAAAGAGCGGCCTTTAGTAAGGCATCTCTTCCCCCAAGTCAGTATGGGTTTTTGTCAAAACCAAATCCAGAATCAGATACGAAATGGTCCTATAGAGACGTGATCATTTATCCCTTCGTTCGCGATATCCGTGTGAACACGAGACATGGTTAAATGTCAATCTCCAGATCGTTCACGATTATGTTTCTCGATCTCGATTGATGGTGACCCAAAATCTAGTTGCAATCGATCAAACATCATTACAACTTGAGCATGGCCATGCATTTTACGTCAGCGCTCAATCATCAAGGGGCCCAAAGATATCTCTCTAAAACTAGAGGAACGAATCCCTTTGACTACATTGCTCCGCTACATACACCATACTTTACCTAAAAGCTCCCTTTATAACAGCCAGTTACGAACTGCGTTTGAAAGCAATCAAAGCAAAGCAGATCCATGCTTTGGAACACATGTATCTCCAGTCTAAGGATAAAATGATATTATCATCCTGACTTACTCGTGACAGAAACCATGAAGTAAGTTCAGGTGCGGGTCGTCCAATCACTTATCCATTGCAAGCACAGGCGAAGTGTTGCGTCTCTTTTATCTAATCCATTATTAGATAGCGACCAACCACTTCCCTCACTCTTATCTCAAACTTCCTCCCCTTGAAGAATGACCGACTGTGGACATTTAGAATGAAAAAGCATTATGGGAAGTATTATACATGCTAAGATGGAACACAGTAAGGATTCATAAAATATTCACCCTCGGCGTATCATTAAATCACATTTAATAATCAATATAGTATGAAATACAATATTGCTTAGCGTTCCCAAAAAACAAGTACAAATCAAACATAAACCAAACATTACACTCAAACCAAGTCACTAGCGAATCTAACACCTATATCTCTAGTGTAAGAATCATGTGCAGCTTGTGACAACGGTTTAGTGAACGGATCAGCCAAATTTCCCTCCGATGCTACTCTGCTGATGGCAATATCACCACTCTTAATAACATCTCTGATGAAGTGGTATTTGCAAGGAATGTGTCTCGTCCGCTTATGAGCCCTTGGTTCCTTCGCTAAAGCCACCGCACCCTCATTGTCACAGAAGATCTCAATAGGGTCGGATATCCTAGGTACCACTCCAAGATCCTGGATGAACTTCCTCATCCATACCGCCTCTTTAGCTGCTTCACTAGCCGCAATGTACTCCGACTCGGTA
The DNA here is from genome assembly GCA_947179395.2 of Pulicaria dysenterica. Lineage (NCBI taxonomy): Eukaryota > Viridiplantae > Streptophyta > Magnoliopsida > Asterales > Asteraceae > Pulicaria > Pulicaria dysenterica. The sequence continues at coordinate 43,554,978 of OX359293.1, read as the reverse complement.
GTAGAATCAGCTACGGTGTCTTGCTTGGAGCTCCTCCAACTTATAGCACCACCATTGAGAAGGAACACGAACCCCGATTGTGATCGGCAGTCGTCCTTATCAGTTTGGAAGCTAGCATCAGAGTAACCATGTACTCTAAGCTCTTCCTTACCATCATAAACTAATAACATCTCTTTTGTCCTCCGAAGATACTTGAGAATGTTCTTGACCGCAGTCCAATGGGCTTGTCCGGGATTAGCCTGATATCTACTCGTCATGCTCAAGGCACACGATACATCAGGACGAGTGCATAGCATGGCGTACATGATTGATCCCACTGCCGAAGCATACGGGACCCTCTTCATTACGTCAAGTTCCTCTTTGGAACTAGGACATTTAGACTTGCTCAAAGTCACTCCATGCAACATAGGGGTATTACCCCTCTTAGAGTCCTCCATCTTGTATCGCTTCAAGACCTTGTTGACATATGTACTTTGACTAAGCCCTATCAACCTTTTAGATCTATCTCTATAGATTTTTATGCCCAAGATATACGTCGCATCTCCCAAGTCCTTCATTGAAAAACAACTCCCAAGAAAAGTCTTAACCTCTTTCAAGGTTGGGACGTCGTTTCCAATAAGTAGAATATCATCTACGTATAGGACAAGGAATACAACAACGCTCCCACTAGCCCTGACATATACGCATGGCTCATCCTTGCTTTTCAAAAAACCAAACTCTTTGATTTTCTCATCAAAGCACAGGTTCCAGCTACGAGATGCTTGTTTAAGTCCATAAATAGACTTCTTTAACCTGCAGACTCTATCAGGATACTCAGGATGTACAAAACCCTTGGGTTGTGTCATAAACACCTCTTCACTTAGCTTCCCGTTAAGGAAGGCGGTTTTTACATCCATTTTCCATATCTCGTAATCATAAAACGCAGCTATGGCCATGAGTATTCGGATAGACTTCAACATGGCCACTGGTGAGAAGGTTTCCTCATAGTCAATCCCATGAGTTTGCGTGAAACCCTTAGCCACCAGTCGGGATTTGAAGGTATCTACAGTTCCATCCATGCCGGTCTTCTTCTTGAAGGCCCATTTACATCCCACTGTCTTATACCCGGATGTAGGATCAACCAATTCCCATACTTGGTTATCCGACATAGATTGCATCTCACTTTCCATTGCTTCCCTCCACCTAGCAGACTCTTTGCCCGCTACGGCTTCCTGGTAGTTGGTCGGTTCATCATGATCCACCAATAAGTCATTGCCCTCAGATATGAGAAACCCATATCTCTCTGGCTCTTGAAGTGGTCTACCGGACCTACAAGGAATTAATGAAGTTTTGTCAGGTACCGACGCGTTCTCTTGCTCGGTTTCAACCACTTCGGGTTGATTGCTAGTGCCGACACTTGTCCCTTCCCCATTGGGTTCTGTTGGGAATTGGCTAAGGCATTGAAACTGATGAAGATGCAAAGTTAAAACTGTTAATGGATTTTGTGAAAAACAGTTCAAAACTGTTAGAAGAATTCTGATAAAACAGTCGAAGACTGTTAGCTGTAATACGAAGATAGTTGTGACTAACAGTTGCTGTAAGCTTTACAACTGTTAGTACAAAGTTCAGAACTGTTAGTACAAAGTTTACAACTGTTAGAAGACCTTGAAGAGAAGACTGTTAGAAGAAGACTAGAACTGTTTCATTCAACAAACAGTTTCAGTTGAGCTATTTATGGAAAATGCTATCTTCTTGGATTTGAAGTATATCTTTAACAAAGTTCGAAGATTTTCAAGATTATCTCAGAAGATAGAAGATTACCTAACTGTCAACTTATCAAGGAGGATTAAGAGTCTATAAATACTCGATTAGAATATAGATCTCACAATATAATTGTTTTTGCATTCGTACGTAATTGTTATTTGCTTTCAGAAAGTGTTTTAGCCTCTAAGTTTCTTTTGAAACCTAAGAACAAATTGTGTTCTTCGTCTAACATAATAAGTTAGATTGGAGGTGTAGGTGAATATTGTAATCATCGATTGGTTATCAATAAACATCTTTGTTTGGCAGTATTACTTTGTGTTTATTGATTGAATTGTTCTTGTGTTCAAAACCTTTATAATTAATTAAGTGTGATTCCGCAACTTCTTAATTGATTGTGATCAAAAACTATAGATTGTCTTTTTAACAACTCTGATTTTATTTCAAAAGATAATCCTTGTTATTCGATATTAAGCAATATCCGATCCTGACAGGTTCTTGAATTTCTTCAAGATCAATCCTCTTACCCGATTGCATGGATATAAGTTCCCTTTCAAGGAACACAGCTTTTCTCGCAATAAACACTTTGTTTTCACAAGGTTTGTAGAATGTATATCCCATGCCTCCAGTTGGATACCCAATGAAGTAACACCTTTCTGACCTTGGTTCGAGTTTGTCCTCTACCTCTCGTCTCACGAAGGCAGGACATCCCCAAACCTTGAGATATGCGATCTTTGGAGCAATTCCATGCCACATCTCATAAGGTGTCTTTTGGACCTTCTTTGTCGGTACGAGGTTAAGGATCCTAACCGCCGACTCAAGAGCGTACCCCCAAAAGCTTATGGGTACTTCCGTGCGACTCATCATCGACCGGACCATATCCAGCAATGTCCGATTCCTCCGCTCGGCGACACCATTCAATTGTGGCGTCCTAGTAGGAGTTAGTTGTGAAATAATCCCATAACTAACAAGATGATCACGGAACTCCGAGCTCAAGTATTCGCCTCCCCTATCGGAGCGAAGTACTTTGATAGTCTTGCCCAATTGATTCTGGACTTCGTTTTGGAATATCTTAAAGACCTCAAAGGCCTCAGACTTTTGCCTAATCAAGTAGACATATCCATATCTACTTAAATCATCAGTAAACGTAACGACGTATCTTGAGTTGTTCCTTGTAATATGCTTGAACGGACCGCATACAGCCGTATGCACTATTTCCAACAAGCATTTAGCCCTTTCACCCATACTGGTAAAGGGTGACTTAGTCATCTTGCCTAATAAACAAGACTCGCATATTTCATTTGACCCTACGTCAAAGGATTCCAAGATCTCATCCGATTGGAGTTTGGTGATGCGGTTCTTGTTTATATGGCCAAGACGGCTATGCCATAAGGAAAACTTATCCAAACCATTTTTGGATCCAGAATCAATATTCATGATTGCTCTATTATTTTCTATGTATGCATCGGCTTCGTATATACCACGACATGGATAAGCTTTAAAATAACAAACATCATTTTTAAAGCATAAGATAAAACCATTTTCAAATTTAAACAAATATCCATCGTCATACAAAGCATAAAATGATAAAATGTTTCTTACCACAAGCGGCGAATACCATACATCTTTCAAAATAATAGATAATCCGGTCTTGAAAGTAAGCTCCACGCTTCCTTTCTCCAACACTGGGACAACCTCCTTGTTTCCCATTGTTAGCTCCAGCTCCCCATCTCTCAGCCTTCTACTTCCCTTTAGCACCTGCACCATGTTACAAATGTGAGTGCCACAGCCGGTATCTAAAACCCGGCCATTAGATGTAGAAGTATGATGGAGTTCAATAACAAACGTACCTGAAGTAGTAGCGCTCGCTCCTGAAGCTCGTAGCTTCTTCAGGCCCTCTAGGTACTTAGGGCAGCTCCGGCGCATGTGTTCCTTAGCCCCGCAGAAGAAGCAAATCGCCTCCTCCGGAGTCTTAGCTTGAGGGATAGGTCCCTTCGGCTTCGGCTCCGGGGCAGGGTTTGGCTTGGGAGCCCCAACCTTACCCTTGCCTTTCCCTTTCGGGGTAGAGGCCGGTTTCTTCCTCTTCTTGGACTCACCCTCCTTGATGGCCAAGACGGGAACGGAGGTTGATGGCTTTTGCTTGGTCATGTTAGACTCGGCGGTCCGCAACATACCATGCAATTCCATAAGGGATTTATCCATCCCGTGCATATGATAACTCACAACGAATTGATCATATGACGGTGGGAGAGACCGTAGAATCAAGTCTACCGCCATCTCTCTCGCGATGGCAAACCCCAACCTCTCAAGGCGTTCCACCAATGCTTTCATTTTTAGAACATGGTGGGATACGTTCCCGCCCTCTTGCAACCGGCAACCGAGAAGGTTGTTGAGACAACCATATCGTTCTTACTTGGCTTGTTGTTGGAACATGTCCAACAACTCGCGCATCATGTCATAAGCACTCAAGTGCTCCATCGACTTTTGCAAGTCGGAGCTCATAGTGCTAAGCATGAGGCAAGTAACCTCGGTGATGTCTTTGACGCATTTCTCATACGCCTCTTTCACGACCCTACTCGCGTTGGATGCAGGGACCTCGGGGATGGGTTCCTCAATGGTGGCCAACTTGTCCTCATGACGGAGGACAATTCATAGTTGCCGTGACCAATCCATAAAATTGGTCCCATCGAGTTTATCCTTTTCGAGAAACACTCTTAAGGATATGTTTGACGTGGTGTGGTTGGTGCTAGTTGATGCCATCTATAAAAGCAAAGTAGATTTGGTTAGTTTGATTGAAATCCTCGTTAAAATAATTACCCCAAATGTTTAATGAAAAACAACTATTTTAACAAGGGCTAAGAACCTTATTTCGCCATACACCGTGACGGGTTTTCCGCGGATCACGTGGCAAAGCTATTTAGGACGGCAACCATTGACCGATTGCAATCCATTATTGCAACTCTTAGTTCTTTGCGGGATCCTACTTGACAACCATTGTGCCAAATTTGGCATGTTTGATCCCTCCATACCAATCCCAAATTAATATTTTACATGACCTCGGCTAGAGCTCGACGACCATATGAAAGATTAATTTGATATTGTAAAACAACCATCAAGATACACTGTGGTACTCTAGCCCAATGGTCGACTCGGCTAGAGCTCGACAATCGACCTTGCGAATTGCCACACGCACCTTCCACACAGCTCATGCAAAGGCAATCTCGGCTAGAGCTCGACGATCAACCCTTACACGGCTAGATTTGGGCGGTGTCATCTTATGGGTGGTGTGCGATTTACATTTAAAAAACGGGATTTAGTTTTCCGGTTTGAAAAACCATATTGAGTTTGATTAACAAAAGTGACAAAACCAAACGTTTTCACTAATCGGATACTAAACCAATTTTAAATCCGTTTGTTAATCAAGTGTGCGCGCGAGAGTTGTTAAACCATTTTTAAAACTCTTGGGTTTTATTATTTATCAAAAATTGTCTAGCATGCAATAGTCCTACAACTCATGCATAAACAATATATAATAAAACCATCACACGCATACATAAGGTTGGTAACCATGCCCCTAAAACCTATGTGTTTTTCCCGTGAGCCACTATGGGGAAAAACAAGTCATCTAAGGACAAAAACTCCTTGACTTGGATGTGCTCCCACTAAATCCGCCACCTCCATTGGGCCTTCCGGATTTCGTGTTCGCCAAGACGTCACTCCATGGACTCCCGATGGTTGCTCCATATTACAATTACATAGAAAATTAAATAAATGGCATGCAAGCCACAAATCCTATTTTCTAGTACAAATACATAATATGGAATATTTAAATGGCATGCAAGCCACAAAACAAATTATATACCAAATAAATAAATAAATTATTATTACAAACCATTGTGACATAAAGTCACCAAATGAATGAATAATAAAACATACAACCAAACATCCACAAGGTCTAGGGCATTTATTAAGGTTACCAACAAAACAGGTTCACTAGTGAACAACAACAACAAGATCAACATCAACAACATGGTGTGCCACACAAAAACCATGTAAACTTATGTATAATGGTTAAGATTTTTACAAAAACACTCAAGGCACTAAAAATCCCATGTACTTATGCATTAGTAACACCAAACCATTTTTGATAAAACATATTCATAAATACATAATGTAAGTATATGCAATTATTTATTTTCATGCCAAAATAATAATCCACATATAAATACACCAACCATTATACAAGGCAACTTCACAAAACTAAATTTTAATTTCTGGACTAAAAATCCAGTAACCAAAATTTAGTGCCAAAAACCCAAAAATAATTTTTATTTAAAACAAGGTTTAAAAACAGAATCTGTACAGCGATATTCCGCGCCGCGTAACAACAAGGATTCCGCGCCACGGAAACTGACGAACAGAAAACAATCAACCTTATTTTCGGGTTTTTCAGGCCACCATGTGCAAAAGTAGTATAGAGGTGGCTCTGATACCACTGTTGGGGTTCTAGGTACACAGCGGAAGCAACATGCAACAAGAAATAAGCAAGAACAAGATAACAAAGAATAACACCCCAAGTCATGGACCAAACTCTATAGCTAACTTAAGCAACATGAAAAAGAGAAGGAATAGAGGTTATACCCTGCTTCTTAGCTCCAGAAACAACTTAATGAAGAGATGAAGACAAGAACACCAAAGAAGGCTTCCTCTATTGAAGTCCACCCCAGGTTTGTACTATCTCCTTGTACTAGCAAGCTCAATGGATCTTCAAAGCCTTGAAATCCTTTGAGAACAGCCCACAATTTGCAGAAAGTCAGAGCCTTTTTCTGGAGTAAACACACACTCTTAAAGTTGAAAGAACTAAGTGGGTGTTTTTGTGAATTTGGCAAAAAGGATAAAAAGCATGAACAAAAGACTTCTTTTTAAAGACTCCAGATGTCACTTGATCTCCCCTGGCCGGCCTCTCTCTCCAGAAAAAGTCGCACATGCAATGGGCATGTGTGGAGGTTGAAATGACTAAAAGTTGCATGCAGACTGTCAGTTTCCGCGCCGCGGATTTGTCAACTTCCGCGCCGCGGATTCTCCGCGTCGCGTAAGAAATACCGCGCCGCGTAACTTCCTTTCTCACCAACTTTTCCATTTTGACACCATTGGTCCCTCCATTTAATAGGCTGTCGAGATAGTTCCGCGGTGTGTGACCCAATAGGCCCATACATTATCGGTAGTGATCCAAATGGCATACGTGTGTCAGCGGGCATACTCCAACAGTTTAATACTTCCCAGAATTCCTTTTACATTCTAAATGTCCACAGTCGGTCATTCTTCATGGGGAGGAAGTTTGAGATAAGACTGAGGGAAGTGGTTGGTCGCTATCTAATAATGGATTAGATAAAAGAGACGCGACACTTTGCCTGTGCTTGCAATGGTCAAGTGACTGAACTTACTTCATGGTTTATCTCACGAGTAAGTCAGGATGATAATATCATTTCGTCCTAAGACTGGAGATACATGTGTTTCAAAGCATGGATCTGCTTTGCCTTCATTGTTTTCAAACGCAGTTCGTAACTGGCTGTCATAAAGGGAGCCTTTAGGTAAAGTATGGTGTATATGGCGGAGCAATGTAGTCAAAGGGATCGTTCCTTTAGTTTTAGAGAGATATTCATGGGCCCCTCGTTGACTGAGCGCTGACGTAAAATGCATGGCCATGCTCGAGTTGCAATGATATTTGATCGATTGCAACTGGATTTTGGGTCACCATCAATCGAGATCGAGAAACATAATCGTGAACGATTTGGAGATTGACTTTTAACCATGTCTCGTGTTCACAAGGATATCGCGAACGAAGGGATAAATGATCACTTATCTATAGGACCATTTCATACCTGATTCTGGATTTGGTTTTTGTTCTAGATGACAAAACCCATACTGACTTGGGGGCAGAGATGCCTTACAAGATGCCACTCTTTGTCTGTGGTTTATGCGTATGGTGTGTCACATGCAAGTGGGAGTTTGTTGGAGTATGCCCGCTGACACACATACGCCATATGGATCACTACCGATAATGTATGGGCCTATTGGGTCACACACAGGGGACCTATCTCGACAGCCTTAAAGATGGAGGGACCGATGGTTTCAAAATGGGAACGTTGTGATGCAGGCCGCGTTAGCGGCGCTAACCTTTTAGGGTTAGCGGCGCTACACCCTAAAAGTTAGCGGCGGTAATGCTTGACAGACTGCATGCAACATTAAATTCCACCTCCTCTTTTGCCCAATGCATGTAGCCCTTCTAGAATCTTTCTTGGCCGACCAAAGGCCACTCAAGTGGGATCTTGGAGTCTTTAAAAGGGTTTAATTTGTCATTTGTTATATCCTTTTGCCACTTTCACACTAAAACATTTAGTTAAGATACTTTGAGAGTGTATTCAAGTGTGAGACCAAGGAGGTCCGAGTTTCTGGCATTTGGGGATGTTCTTGTGAAGAGTTCAAGGGTTTGAAGCTCTCACAAGCTTGCTAGTACAAGGAGAAGGACTATACCCGGGGTAGACTTCATTAGAAGAAGGCTATTTTGGTCTTCTAGTCATCACCACATCATCCACAAGTTTTCTGGAGCTAAGGAGAAGGGTATAATCTTCTTTCCTTCCTTTTTCATGTTGCAATTGATAGTTATAGAGTTTGGTCCATATTTTGGGGTTTTATGTTTTACTTGCTTGTACCTTGTGTTTTGATTGTTGTACGTTGGTGCTTCCGCTGTGTCCATAGAACCCCAATAGTACTCTCAGTGTTGGCCATCAAGCTGAGCTGAGCAGTGAGGACCTCATCTTCATCACTTGAGAGATCTTGCTCAGCCTAATCTTCTTCTTCAGGCACCAACACCCTATTCTGAGCTTTCTTCTTCTTCTTGTCAAGAACAGCAGCAAGAAGCTTTTTATACTTAGCTTCATAATCCACCATGCTGTGTGAGTTTGAGGGACCCTTGAAGCTTGAGCTTCCTTTGGACATACATTCACTGGCATAGTGACCAGTCTTGCCACAGGAGAAGCATACTTCAGAAGCCTTTGACTTAAACTTGGCTTTTTCACCTTTGAAGGGTCTCTTCCCAAACTTCTTGACACCATTTCCCTTGAGGAAAGGTTTGAGCCTTTTAACTAACATGGTAGCCTACTCAACAGCAGCTTCAATGTTGTCCATGTCCTCCAAGTCTTCATCCCCATCAGCCACTTGATCTTCATCACTGGACTCATCCACCACAGCAGCAAAACTCCTGGATCTTGCATCTTTAGACATAAGAGTAGATGATGGAGCTTTTGCAGCCTCCTTCATGTCCTTGGTAGAGAGTTTCCTTTGTTTCACTGATTGTTCATGGTTCATGAGGTTTCCATACAAACCAACCAGTGTAAGACCCTTGATTTTCTCACCATGTTTTAGCACAGTGATAAAATGATCCCAAGATTCTAGCAGAGAGTCTAGAAACTTGTTTACAAGCTCCTTGTTGCTCTTGGGAACATTTGCCCTTCTTAGATCATTAATAAGGCAGTTGAACCTGGTGTAGGTCTGGGTAAGACTTTCACCTTTATGAGCAAACAAAAACTCATATTCTCTAACTAGAAGGAGTTTCTTGTTCTCGTGCACTTCTTCAGTGCATTCATATGCAACAGTCAAAGTATCTATCATTTCCTTGGCATATTTGTAGTTGAGAACTTGATGATAGACTTCATTGGGTAGTGCAGAGACTAACGTTGTCCTAACTTTGACATCAAGATTAAACAGCCTTTTGTCTTCATCACACCATTGATGAACAACTTTGACAACATATCGTTCTACTGCAGAAGTTGTATCAGTGGCAACAGTGACTTCATAAGTGGAGGAAGGAACATAAGGACCTTCAGTAACAGTCTTGAGCATCACATCATCAAGGCTGGACATGTAGAGAAGAACTCTACTCTTCCAGAGGGAAAGTTTTCCCCATTAAACATTGGACACCTTGTGAGTGAGCCATTGTTTGAGAAACTGTTAGAAGCAGCAACAGGAGTGGCCATTTTGTAGTGTGGGATAGAAGCAGTTGAAGAGTAAGCACAACAGATCTTAGATATGGATTATCTAGCCTGCTCTGATACCAGTTGTTGGTCCCGAATGGATACTACAACAACAAATGTTTGTAGAAGGGGGGGGGGGTTGAATAAAACTTTAGCTATTAAAAATTTAAGAGACACACGGTTTACTTTTATATAATTCTTATTGATGTGAATCAAGAATTACATGAACTAGATGCGGAAAATCTAAGTTCAATAAAAGGTGGCAACTAAACTGTCTAACACATAGACGAAGCTAATCTTAAACAACTTATGTCTAAGATGTTCAACACATGAACAAGTTTGTTTACAATGAAAGTAAAATGCTAACTCTTCTAAATTTTCAACAAATGAGATTTCAGTGTTCAAATCTTATCTATTCGATTACTTAGCATGTTTCCATGCATAAGTATATATAAGCAAAGTGGTGTCCGGGTTGATGGAGTAGAGAAGGAGACAAAGGTACTTGGTTTAATAATATTATAATAGATAAAGTTAGTGGGTGAAAAGTAAGTTCACTTTATACAGGAAGTGTGTAAAGTGAATGTACTTTTCAGTAAAGTGAAATGCCACTATCTATTATTATATTATTAAAGTACTACCTTCATGTCTTGGGAGAATAAACTTCTCTTTCCATGCTTGTACTTTTATCAACACCATGCTTCTTGAAGACTTGACTTAACCAAGTATAGAGTTGCCAGCCATACTTAGTTGTTGAAGCATATCTTCGAGATCTTCTCTTCTAAAGTATCTATCACCTTTTCTAGGGGATCAAGATCAATCCTTTTTGTCTCTTTGCAGATTCAAAAAGTACTTAGTACTTTTTCAAAGATAGATCTAAAGGCATAATAGAACAACACATGTTCTGCCTTAGACTTAAGAAAATAATACAATGAAAAACTATTAACTGAGATGCTGTATAATAACTCAGCTAACATACACTGAACTGCAAACATATTTTTGCTCAGCTAAGGATAAATGTGAAAGACTCAGCTACTGAGGTCTGCTCAGCTGATAACACAAACTCTTGTGAAACTATGTAAGCTAATCAACCTTTCTGATCAGTAGATCCAAATGGCTCACCTGATCAGTAAGAGTGATAAGCTGACAGAGAAAAGATTGGATAAGTAAAGAATAGCTTATCTGATGGATAGGAGGCATGATCAGAGTAATTGACTCAGCTGATCCGTGACTGCTCAGCTGATCTGGAGATATCTCTCAGCTTATGATTTTGGACCGTCAGCTGAAGCATTGTAGATGCTCAGCTGATGCTTCATGACTTGTCCTTTCTTTTTAGCTGATATTCCTCAAGTTGTTCCTTCGGCTGTTACTCAGTGTTCAGCTGACACTTTTGTTCTTCAACTGACATTTCTTACTTAGGAATTCCTTTAAGTCTAATATGAAAAACAACAAATGTTTTTCATTGATCCAAGTATAAAACTGAATATGTGGTTTTGTTAGCATCAAATCCTATTTAATATAATAGACAGATTTGATTATGGTTTGATATCTCTATCTCCCCAACAATACGACACCCTCACTTTTCCCTCGCATTCACAAGCGTCCAAAGCCTTAGTAATCTCCCTCAACCAATTCAAAGTTTTACTGGGGTCCGTGCTACTGCTATACTCTGAGGGTTTACAATCCATGAATTTCTTATATTTATTATGTTGACCAAATCCTGGGTAGGGGTAAGCTCCTGGTGCAGCAAATTGATAGATAATCGGTTGTTGTGTACCCTGCGAAACAATAGTAGGATATGAACAGAAAATGGTACTGAAAGTGGTGGAGTTGTTGATACTGTAGTAACAGCTACTGTTGGAATCGATGCCTGAAGATTGTGTGTCAACCTTTGCTGCTCAAAGTTGTGAACTGTTTCTCGAAGCTCCTGTAGTACACTTTCAAGTTGAAAAATATAATCATTCTAGGTTGTATCTATTTCTGTACCCGAGGTGTTGACTATTACTGGATTCTCTAAAACCGGAGTTGTAGAAGTTCCAGCCTGAGCAAGGGTCACAGGAATCTCGGTTGGGATCTCTTGACTTGCCATATCTGTTACAATCACATCACCTCCAAACTCATTAGCCAAACCGTTAGTACACACATACTAACCACAAAACACACAGCAAATCCAAACACTCAAATTCCCCCACAAGAAATGTTTGCCCAACCTTGAGCCAAGATTTGGGAATTAAACACTCTAACCGTGCTCACATGTCAAACCAGGGCTCTGATATCAAACTTGTAACACCGTAAAACACAAGCCATTTTTTTTAAATCATAGTGGAAGTATTGCATCAAAAATTATAAAATAAACAACACCATAATTTAAAACCAACACTGTACAAACACACAGTATCTCGTTTAGTTTTACAAAACATTTCATAAAGTATTGCACATTGTTTCAAAATCCAAAATATCAGAGCGACGGTCAAACTTCCCCTGTACATAAAAGCAGCAACCTACCGCGCTCTCAAAAACCTGCAACAACGAGTTAGGGTGGGGAATTAGCACAAAGCTAAGTGAATGGAATATAAACCATAAGCAACAATTAGCAGAATCACAACGATCACAAGAACAGGTAATCTCAAATATAAAAGGACCGGCGGCTCTGCCGAGCCTACGACAAAAGTTGGCCATAGCAATGAGGATCTTAAACTGGCACAGTTAAACCCCCTCTGCTACAACAAATGCAACAGAGGATCTTAAACTGCCTAACCAGAAGCCACTGGCTCAGCCCAAAACCACACTTAGCTGACCTCTGCCACAAACATCATTAGCACAATTTCATACCTTGATACTAATAACTCGGATTCGATCGCAATCATCATCAAATATCCAGTCAAACAATCATATCAGACTAAAAAGTCTATCGCATGATTAATCGTATGAAATTCAAGTAACCATAACAGTTACAACTAAAACAACCAGTGAGTCAAAGTCCACTCACCTTATATCTGAACCGCAATCCACTCAGTCACTAATTACTGAGCCTTTGAAACTCCTTAGAACACAAAATCATATAAATCAGTTTTCGGTTCATAAAGATATTCTTAAATACATTTATATCAATACATATCCTTAACATCAAAATATAAACACATTCATTCACAAGATCGATCCAAACATACGTACTTACTAACGTACAAAATCGATTAAACATAAATATATATATATATATATATATATATATATATATATATATATATATATATATATATATATATATATATATATATATATATTATCCCCTCAATACACCACACAATAAAAATAATTCAAACACTATACACACCAAACTCACACCACACAATACCCATCGCACACACATTCACATACATATTCACCCACCTACTCAAACCCATCGCATACATACATACATACATACATATATATATATATATATATATATATATATATATATATATATATATATATATATATATATATATATATATATATATATATATATATATATATATATATATATATAACACTTCCTATCGCACACACTATATATATATATTTATATATATATATATATATATACTAACACTTCCTATTGCACAAAAACTCAGCTCAATGCTCTAGCATGAGTGTATAGATTCAGCCCCTTTTTATTAAATACTCATATATATACTTTCCAAGCAAGTAAGTATGTCAAGAAAGTCAAGTGTTCTTCCCCATTAACATTTTTCATCATCACCTAGTATTATTTTATTCTTAAACCATCATCTTCTTTCTCATTAACATGGATGAACAAACACACAAGCACCACCATTAATGAAATTCTCGATTTCTTTAACCTTCATTAAATCATCACTAAATCAACTAAGAACACCAAGAAATCACATATAACATGTTAATTTGTTTTAAGAACAAACTCTAACACTTTGAAATCAAATAAAAATCATAATCATCAAGGAATCATTTTCGAGATTATTCTAGAACCATAACATGATAGTTTCTACAAAATTTTAGCATAGTAACCTTTCTAATACATGATATTAGTAACCAAGAATCAAGCCTCTACCTTGAATCAAATAACAAGAACAAAGATGTGGAATCAAGTAGCAAGTTGGAAGGTTTTCTCTCAAGTTTCACCTTTGGCTTTCACACACATAAAAACACAAAAACAGAAGTCTTGAAGACTTATAAATATCTCATTTTTGTTTTACCTCCACCAAGACACATATATTTCGGTATTTAAAACGCTCCGTTCAAATATACAGTTTGTCACATAACCGACTAGTAACAATTAATTAATATCTAGTAAAAATATATTCTGAATGCTTATTTAAAAACAAATCTAACGATGTCATATAAGCACGCTTTCAAAAAATAACATTTAGCAATTAAAATAAAACTCACTAAACGACTGAGCCCGGATTTAGGATGTTACAAAATTATCCCCCTTAAGAGGATTTCGTCCTCGGAATCACGTCGCGATCAAACAACTGGGGGTAACGATTTCTCATATCAGCTTCAGTTTCCATAGTTAGATCCGAACCCAAACTATGTTTCCACTTGACTAACACCATAGGGATATGTTTCTTGAGAAACTTGGTAACTTTACGATCCAACAGTTCCACCGGTTCTTCTACTAACCTTTTCTTCGAATGAACTTACAGTTCATGCATTGGGAGAATCTGAGTCTCATCTTCAACTTTACACTTTCACAGGTAACAGACGTTGAAGGTATCATGAATCCCTGCTAGCTGTGGAGGAAGATCAAGAGGAACTGTCTGATCGTTAACCACTTTTCTGATCTTAAACGGACCGATATATATCGGAGCTAGTTTTCCCCGCTTACCAAAACAAATAACCCCTTTCCATGGTGAAACCTTCAAGTATACCAGTTCACCAACTTCATATGATACTGGACGAGGACGAGGGGGATCTTCATACATATTCTGTCGATCTCTGGCGGCTTTCAGTTTATCATACAAATTGCTTCTCACCTGCCTCTAACCAACAAGTAGGAGTACGGCAACGATGACCGTAAAGCATTTCGTAAGGTGGCATCCCTATACTCGAGTGATAGGAATTATTATACGTAAATTCAATCAATGGTAAGTGCGAATCCCAAGATCCACCATATTCAATCACACAAGCTCTTAACATATCCTCAAGAGTTTGAATCATTCGTTCAGTCTGCCCGTCAGTTTGAGGATGATAAGTTGTACTCAAGTTGACACACGTACCCAATTTTCATTGTAAAAAGTTCCAGAAGTTAGAAACAAATCTGGAATCTCTATGAGAAACAATCCATACAGGAATACCGTGTCGAGAAACAATCTCGTCTATGTACAACTAAGCTAATTTGCTAAGAGAAGCTTTTTCACTCGTAGCTAGAAAATGAGCACTCTTCGTTAGTCGATCGACAATTACCCAAATCGAATCATGATTTCGTTGTGTTCGAGGAAGTTTAGTCACAAAATCCATCGTAGTATGTTCCCACTTCCACTCTGGTATTTCTAACCACATACACATATATGACCCACTTCGGGTCCAACAGCATGCATGCATTTCAAAATCAACGTCTGTCATAACATATCATATTATATCATATCATATCAACATATATTATCATACCTCGCGTGCACACGTGTTAAAACATGGATAACATATCAAGCAAACAACAGTTAGCTCTACTTACTAAGCCTGATGGAATCCGGTACTCACCTCGAAGTCAGAGAAAGCAGATATAGTGTTCGGTGTCCCCTGGTTCCTCAAGAGCACCTAACACAACATATTTAGGTTGATCAACACTGTACAATCACTACGTTTAGTTTTAACTTAAGTACACATCATTAATTAGTTCATCTGTATTCTGTCCACATGTTTGCGCCCGCAAGGACCAGGGCTTACGCCCACAAGCAACGTACACAACCCTGCTTACCGCCGCAAAGGCCTGTCTTGCGTCAGCAAGGATTTCTTCTTAATCACCATTGCTTACGACCACATGTATTTCCTTGCTCCCGCAAGCGTTGTTCTATATTTGCTTACGCCTGCAAGCTATGTGCTTGCACCCGTAAATCTGTTTCTTTCATTCGTAGATGGTAAACCATTGACATACTCTTACGGCAGCAAACACCCTTGCTTGTGCCCGCAAGGACTCAATCAAATAGAACCCATTATGCTTGCTTGCGCCCGCAAGCATAGTCAGTACAACAGACCTGCAACTCTGTTTCACACAGCAGCTGCAGAACGATTCCATCATTGTCAATCGACTAAAATCTAGGTTCTAATGTTTGTACAACTTGTTTAACACCAATATACACTTACTAACATGTATTTCAACTCAAAACAACATCTACCTCTCAAATCAAACTCAAAATTGCATTAACTTCTCTAAAACTCCATGAACTAGGTTTTTAACCAAGAACACTTACTTACAAGGACAATAGATGATGCAAGAACACGTTTCAAGATTGAATCAGTTGTTGGAATGAAAGATAACTTGGTCCCTTTGATTCCTTTCTTCAAATGTTCAAATAGTTTATGTGTGTGTGTCACGTACGTATGTATGTATGTGTATGTGTTTGAGTTTACTAATGAAACAAAAGAAAGGAAATAGAGAGAACCGCCTTTGGTATTTAATTAAACTAAAGTGGGCATTTTGTTCCCCTATTCAACTTACAACTCAACCCTCGTTTACCCTTTTCAACTAACGGGGATATATTTGGAATAATTATCTAAAACAATTTAACATTTTATCTACTCTATTTATTTTCATAGTTATTTATATATCCACTTTAATCACACACAACACAATTTAGCAATTAAACACTTAATTAAAGTTAATGTACAACTACATAAATACAAGGTACAACTAGGCCCTTTTTTCAGAGTGTTACAAATCTACCCCCCTTAAGAAGATTTCGTCATCGGAATCTGATCATTCCCAAACAGGTGGGGATAGCGGGGTTATCATATCATCCTCCGTTTCCCAAGTCATATTTAGACCTAGGTTATGCTTCCACTTGACCAAGACCAGTTTGATCATCTTCTTACGTAACTTCTTGGTTTTTGAGTCGAGTATCTTAGGTTCCTCAACGAGGCGTTTCAAGGTATCTCATTTCAGTTCTCGCAAAGGTGGGATTTGATTCTCCTCGACCTTGCACTTGCGTAGATAACAAACATTAAACATGTTATGAATACTAGAGAGTTCTGAAGGTAACTCAAGAGACACCGTCTGGTCGTTAACCTTACGAATAATTTTGAACGTCCCAATGAAACGCGGACTTAGCTTGCCTTTTCGGCAAAATTGAATCACACCCTTTTAAGGAGAAACTTTGAGGAACAGATGAACAGTTGGTTGTTAATATTGATTGGGGTGGCACAATTGAGAAAAGTTTCCATTCAAGCAAACAAAAATGGAAAAGGGATGGTCTAGGATCTTATTTGGACCTGCGTTCCAATTGTAAGTTAATTTTTTATTTAAGTTTGTACTTTTTATTTATTGTATTTTATCTTTTTATTTTTGTGTATGTTCTTTTTGTTTGATTTTCTTAATTTCAGCGATTATTTGAGTTGTCCAAACTTTACATTAATTCGATCTAGGCCAATAGAGAAAATTAGACAAAAGGAATATATTGAGATTGAAAAGAAAGGATTTGTAAATGGTGAACTTTTGGATGATGTTGATTATGAAATATCTGCTTTGGAGGTTATTAATTTGAGTGTTGAATAAAGTTATGATTTGCTTGCAGACAAGCAAAGTTCAAGTGTGGAATATTTTGATATCGCCATATTTAGATATATATTTTAAGCGATATATGATATTACTCTTGAATAAGTCAAAAGATACTTAATATCTTTAATTGTTAGTTTTCAGG
This sequence comes from Pulicaria dysenterica, assembly GCA_947179395.2. Classification (NCBI taxonomy): domain Eukaryota; kingdom Viridiplantae; phylum Streptophyta; class Magnoliopsida; order Asterales; family Asteraceae; genus Pulicaria; species Pulicaria dysenterica. The sequence goes on along the minus strand of OX359293.1, from coordinate 43,537,328 downwards.
TTTAAAATGCGGGTTATGAAAAGTTTGGAGCAAAAACTAAAGAAACTAAATGAGAAAAGTTATCCGCTCCAACACACCTCAATTGTTTTGATCACATCTCACTCATACAAACTCGGATTGAGGTGATTTAAGCGGCCACGGAAACTACACTTGGAGGGATACAATCTCACTTTTATGGTCATATAGTGAAAATGCATGGACGCATCTCGTCTGTTCATCCGACGCGACGCATCCATGAGGATAGGCCGGTTTCAAAATTTAAAAGAAGCAAATTACGCGAGGGCTCTACACGACACGACAAGTCCAAGCACTCGACGCGACACGTCCATCAGAATTATCCCTATCTATTTTAACAAACTTCCAGATCGGGTGAGCCAATATTCACTCGAGTTTTACACACATTTACACATCTAAGAACACCCAAAGACGATCCAAGGCAGAGTGGAGGCTCAAGATTGGAGATCAAGGCTTAGGAGTGAATATTCACGTGCTTTTCATCATACTTTCATCCTAGTTTTGCTTTCTAATCTTATAATTATGTATTTAGACCTATTGGGTATGTTTATTATGATGATTATGGGTTAGAACTTCTGGTTTTCTCAGTAGAGGAGATGTAATGTTGTTGAAGTTTGTCAATTTCGATGAATAAGGGTATTTAATGCCATGAATTTATCTTGCAAAGCTTAATCAAAGATCCAAATGTGTTTAAGAATCTATGTTTTTAGTGCTTACAATGAGAATTTACATGATTTAGAAAACCAATCTATTTGTGAGGCTTGAATCATAATTATGTAGGACCAATAGGTAAGTTTGACAAGTGATTGACCAATCTTAGGGTTAAACTATCAAAGATGAAAACTTTGATGTGTGTGCTATTACATTTGATGATCTTTATGTGTTAATTTATTGATTGAATGATAAAAAACAATCAATAAAGGTTAAGTCTTTCTTGATTCGAACTAAATAGATAAATTGTGATTTTTATTGATCTCATGGACCATATGATTGGTAGATTGCATGATTATAGGGTTTGATGTTCTGACCATGAAGTCTAATCAAATTAGAAATCGGTATATAATGTTGAATTGTTCATTGCATGTGTTTACTTTTCACTTTGAGTAGTTTTTAATGTTTTCTTAGGTTTCTAGTGATTTAAGTTTATTAGTTGATTATTAGTGAAAAGTTCCAAATCCCCTTTTGTTTTCTTTAATTGTTTTTAGTAGTTTAATTAGTTTAATAGTGAATTAGTAAATTTATGTTCAAAATTATACGCGTTTCTCAAGTGTTCGACCCGGACTTACTTAATACTATAATACAATTAGGTACCCTTTCCTATTCGTGTCGTAGTCGTGCCTTAAATAATTTGGGTTTTATAAATTTAAAACTATTAAGCTATACACACAACGATCAACCATATATGTGTTGGGTTTGGTGGCTCCTATATTTGAGGTTGAAACATTGTTTATTAAGTTTTGTTTAGAGACTTCTTTTTCTTGAATGTATGGGGCTGGTGTGAGCTCATGATTATTCAAAACGTCTGAAAATTTTTAGTCCGCCTATCTTTTTGAATATTACTTTTGCCTTGCAATCTGTTCTTTTGACTTCAACCCTGTTGGCTATAGTTTTAACTTGTATATGTGAAGTATGTTTTCGGTTTCTGTTTTTCATTTTCTATTAATGTGATGACATCAGTTTTCATTAAGAAGCCCGTTTTCATTTGCGATAGGAATGAACGCAAAAATGATTGATCGACAACGAAGATTCTGTATTTCTATTAATCGAAGATATGCGAGAGATTAAGACGTTTATCTTTTTTATTCTAACTTGTTATTCTAAATTACCCATCTATGGTTTTTAATTATGGTTTAAATCTGATGATCTGTTTAAATTAAATAAATGGTTTAGATTTAGTCTTCCACGTAATTTCATATTCTCTAAATAACCATATATATATATATATATATATATAGGGAAGGGTTCCATTGAGAACCGGATTTATTGCGAGAACCGCCAGAACCAATCTTAGCCGTTGATTTGATAAGTGGAATTTATGGATGGGGAGCGTGAGGGAATCAAGTGTGGCAGGGTGTATGTGAGGAATTCATGGGTGGGCAATAATATTGAAAGAGGGGGAATTTGACGGCTTAGATTGGTTCTCGCGGTTCTCACAATAAAAATGATTCTCAATGGAACTTCTTCCTATATATATATATATATATATATATATATATATATATATATATATATATATATATATATATATATATTGGGTAGGGTTCAAACGAGAACTGCCAGAACCAATCTCGGCCGTTCCTTGGATATGGGAAGTTCATGGATGGAGAGCGTGAAGGGGATCAAGTGTGGCAGGGTGCATGTGAGAAATTCATGGGTGGGCAATGACGTTAAAGGAGGGGGAATTAGACGGCTCAGATTGGTTCTCGCAGTTCTCGTACGAAAAACAGTTCTCATTTAAACTTTTGCCTATATATATACGTATATATATATATACGTATATATATACGTATATATATATATATATATATATATATACACGTATGTATGTATGTATCCCACACGTAAAATATACACTTTTACGCAACAAAACATTCCAGATTTTTTTTAGGGTAAACTGCTTCAAAATACAATGTAATTTTGCTAAGCTACCAATTTATAGAACAAACTTAAATTTTTAAAAAAAATACAATCAACTTTAATTTATCCTACAATGTATGCAAGTGTCCTGTTATAACAGGTCACCTACTATTCTTCAACAGGTAACCTTGTTTTTTTATTATTATTTTTATCTTTTTAATAATAATAATTAAAAAAAATAAAAAAGAACACAACAATCTTCATGATCTGCAAATGAAACCCACCTCCATCTTCAAGAAATAACCCCCACCTCCATCTTCATCTTCTTCAACCATGTACAAGCAGTTAGAGTTTTAATTAAATGAGAAAATAATCCACATGTCGACGACGACCTTTAACACCACCCTCGCCATCGCCGCACTAATCTTGTTTGTGGGTTTCACCATACCATAGCTGCTGCTCCACCACCACAGCCTTCAAACCACGACCACCGCCGCCGCTACTTCAAACTATGACCGCCGCGTCCGTCCCCTTTGCGTTAGGGTTTCTTGTGTTGGCTTCAAACCAACGACAACCTCCGCCCACCTCCGCCGTCAAGGGCTTCAAGGGTTTCAGATCTGCTGTCGCCGCATCCTTCATGTTAGGGTTTTCTCCCCGTCGCTGTATTACCAAACACCACCGCCGTCCTCCCTTTTGCAATTAGGGTTTCTTGTGTAGGGTTCACAACCGCCGCCGTTCAGATCTGGGGTTTAAACAACCGCCGTCGCCCGCTGCTTCAAACACCACCGTCGTTTGAAGATGCTCGCATCCTTGACCTCACTGAAGATCTGAGTTTGTTCGTCAACTTGAGTTTTAAGGTTTGTTTTCGAGATCTGATTACCAAAAATCTCTTTGCTTTTCAAGATTCACATTCAATCGATTTAGGTTGTTAAGATTAGGGTTTTATGGGTTTTTTATTTCCAGTAGTTGTTCTTTTCAATTTCAGATGCGTTTTTTGTTTCTAGTTGTTGTTCTTTGCATCAATTACTCCAATATTCCAGATCTATAACTGATTACAGATTACAGATTGTTGTTCTTTGTTTCACAACAACAACGGAACCCAATCCCGCTAAAGCGGGGTATGGGGGAGGTAGAAATGTAGACAATCATACCTCTACTTTAAGGTAGAAAGATTGCTTCCTGAAAAGGACCTCCGGGCGTGTGAAAAAAAATCACTAAAAAAAATACGATAAAGAAAAACAGTAATAAAGTAAGTAAATAGAAAACAAAACAAAATATATGGATAAAAAAACAAAAAGTAAAAATAATAAAAATAATAATGATAATAAAAATAAATAAATAAATACTAGAAAACATATATAAAAAGGGAATACGACTAAATATACATATAATAAACAAAGTACTAAGTAAGTAAAAAAAAGGAAGGAACCAAAATAGAAAGATAAGGTAGGTACTACATATATACACTGCGCACGCACACACACACACACAAAAAGCGAGAGAGAGAGAAAGTCAACCCTATTCCCTAAGCCCTATGTGCAAGCTGCAGACTCGGTCCTTTCTAACCCTGAATCTTAATCCTCCTTCTCCATATCGCCCTATCAGAGATCATGTCTTCAGAACAGATTTTTTTGTTATTGAGATGTGTTCTTGCTCTTGAAGGTGTTCTTGAACTTGAAGAACATTTGATGATGAACAAAGATAATATACAATAATTAAAAATTAAAAATTAAGAAAAATGAAAAGGTGACCGGTAACCTGTTACACAGGTTAGAAATTGTATACAATGGGGGATAAAAGAGAGTTGGTTATATTTTTTTTTAAAATTTTAAAATTGGTTGAATACATTGGTAGCTTAGTGAAAATTCATTGTATTTTGGAGCAGTTTGCCCTTTTTTTTATAATAATATCAATTCCTACTTTATGTATCACAAAACATTGTCTTCCTGCTCGATATGAACTAAAACTTCGTAAACGATTTATAACAAAAAACATCAAAGGTATAGTATAATGTTGGGCCAATAGCTTACGTATATTCCATTTCCCGACAACAACAATAACAATAACGACACTGGCTAGAAGAAATCATCAGGGTTTAAAATGTGGGATAAACTGCTCTGACAAAGTTTTAAAATGGTCTGTCTCCCCTTCAAGAAGCTGCACAATCTGCAAATGTTTATACATTAAACTTAATTTACAAAAAACTACAAAAGTTCACCAATTAAAATTAAACATGTGTGTTTATGATCTACTCTTTAATTACCTCTCCCATGGATGGACGTTTATCAGGATCAACTTTCACACACAAGTAAGCAGTTTTCGCCATGTGGTAGAGTTCATACGGGTCATATGAATCTTCAAGGCGAGGATCAATTAGATCATGTAAAGCAAGACTCTCAACTAATGGTTCTGCCTGCATTATATTTTAACAAAAAAAATTAAAACATACATAAAAAAGAAATACATGGGCCAATTTTGGTTAGATATATAACAAATCTATAATGGGTCGAATTGGGATATGCTTAAAGATACAAGTCAGATGGGTCAAGTCCATTCAAAATGTATTTAAATGCATAAAAGTGTTAAAATCTGATTAATTTCTTTCTTAACAAAGAACTATAAACTATTATTACCATTACAATTATTTAAAAATTTCAGATGAAAGTTCTTGCAAGTCAGCCCAAGCCGACCCGTTTTGGGTCCCGAAAATATCATTCTTCCCTTACAAGAGCGTTGTGTTCGATCCCAATATAATATTTTATTCAAACTTTGATAGTAAATAAGTCAAGACATAAACACAATTTTTTTATGTGAAAAAAAAATCGATAGGGCATACCCATTGTCTGAGGGATTGATGGTGGTCTTCACCACTTGAACTAATAGCTTTCCGTCCTGATATTAGTTGTAATAGAGTAATCCCATATGCATAAACATCTGTTCTCACTGAAACCATTCCATTCTCTGCATATTCTGGCGCGAGATAACTGCAAAAGATAAATACTTCAGCTGTTCATTCTTTCTAAAAATGTAGATTTCATTATACAACTTTGAAACTACGAAAGTTCAAGTTCTATTACCGGATTAAGATAGATAACGCTCACAAGTATAACCTTACTATGTATTATATTACACTAATGTGGTTAAATTTTGCTTCTCTGTTATTTTTTATTTTTTATATTTTCTGCGTATTGTACCATTACTAATAAGTGTACGTATAACTTTCAGTTGTATGCGCATTCCATGTGGTTATTACATGTTGTTGTGTTGAAATGTTAACTATTTTTTAAAGTTTTATCCACCACCAAGGTAGCCTAGTGGTAAGGCGTCCCTTCCTCAAAGAGGTCACGGGTTTAAACCTCACTAGGTAAACATCTTGGAGGAGGCCAACGGTAACGAGGATACCCCGGTTAGGCCGCGTACATTTGAGTCAAAGACTCGCCCTCCCCGGGTAACCTGAAAAGAGAAAACCTCTTCGTTTACTCCGTTTTTCATTTAGTTTTATAAACAAGTTTAATAATCATATAACATAACTATATATGGTTGAACTAATAAGTTTCCAAACATAAATACTTCTCACCCCAATGTACCAAGTATTCTAGTCTGGATAGGAGAGTCGTTTGTCTTCCACTTTGCAAGGCCAAAGTCACCTAACTGTATAGATGAACACATTATGATCAGGAGCAATCTAGACTTGCATAAATTTGAAATACTGATCATCAAAGTTAATCAGGAAAATTTCAACATGTCATCTTTCAAGACCAAGGTCTAATTATGATTCTACATAACGAGGCTCATATAATGCATTAAAGTGATTCCAAACTATGGAATTTGAACCATGAGGAAATTATAGCTAGGTAAAGCATGCAACATATATCATGGGTGCTTCATACTCATAAAACATTCAAATAAAGGGCATTTTAGTTAATAGGGGAGGGTTCCATTGAGAACCGATAAAAATGCGAGAACCGCGAGAACCAATCTTAGCCGTTGATTTGATAAGTGGAATTCATGGATGGAGAGCGTGGAGGGATCGAGTGTGGCAGGGTGTATGTGAGGAATTCATGGGTGGGCAATGACATTGAAAGAGGGGGAATTAGACGGCTCAGATTGGTTCTCGCGGTTCTCGCAATAAAAATGGTTCTCGATGGAACTTCTTCCTTAGTTAATAATTCAAGTTTTTATGAGTATGTAGCTCTCATGGTAGGTATAACATGTTGTGCCTATCATTTCCCCGTAAACTATTATTTCATAGTGCACGTACGGTACTTTGGCTTTTGATATACTTCCATTATAAGTCCCTACAATTTAAGTAGACAATTTATCTCTTTGAACATGGCCTAGTGGGTAAACCACTTGCCCCCTATAGGGTAGGTCAAGGGTTCAAGTCCCACTAGGTTTCAATTAGGGATGGCCTTGGGGATGCTTCGGAAATGGCCACGGGTAAAACCGGTTAGACCGCGTACATCTGAGCTAAAGGCTCGGCACCCCCGGGAGGAGCCTTAACCGGAAAAACTCCTTTTAAAAGAAAAGAAAAGAAAGAACAAAGTACTCCAAAAAGACCCACAGCTATGAGATTGGAAACAACATGTCACTGAGGAGAAAAATTGAGGGCTGTTCAAAAGAGTTTCGTGTAAATACTGTCAGAACGAACATGTGGTCTTTGTAGGACAAATTGAAATGAAAAGCAGCATAACGGGTACATCAGAAACTAGTTACTCTGATTAAATGTAAAATAAAGGGTGCTCCCTTTGTGCACTCCGTGGTAGACCCGTGGCCATTTTTTGAAGCATCTCCATTAAAATAGAACTTTTGACTTCCCCTATGAGTACATGAAGTTACTGATATAACCCACAATAGTGGGTAGGGTATTTGAATTAGTTGTTAGGATTATTTATATTAGTATTATCTATTTAGTTAGTAATTATTGGGTTTCCTAGTTTATCAAGTTAGTTTCCTTATTTTAGGGTTTAGGGTTTGGCTATATATTAGGGCCGGCCAACATGTGGGGGAGGAGGATTCTTGAGTCATTTAGTTATTTCTTTGTTTTGGAGATCCTCTGAATCTCGAATATCAGGCCCCTTTTGTATTTTCAAACATCCGATTACGGGTGTATTCTATCCAATTCTTGATTATCAATTTGATTCGTATCAGAAACTTTCATAATCCAATCAAATATAGTTTCGACTGCTATATATAATTTATGTAAAGGGATATTAATATATTATACGGTTCTTGTTAGAAAAAACAAAGTAAATTGAAATATGTATGAGCTAGTTATGGTGTAATAATATATGAAGGATATGAACACAAGATTTATTCATCATGAGGTAGAAGAGTTGAGTTATTAGTAATTAAGTACGGGACTAAAAACCCTTAGGACATCGGGTATGTCTCGGCTAGGTTGGAACATTCATGCCTACATGGAGCGTCCAATACTAACACTACCCATTCCTCCCTTGTTGCGCTACAACATGCTTTTGCGGCATCTTTTCACCAAGCCCCCTTACTGCAAAAGGTCTCTCTCTCTCTCTCTCTCTCTCTCTCTCTCTCTCTCTCTCTCTCTCTCTCTCTCTCTCTCTCCCCAACACTCTCTCCATCCCTCAAACACATACACAATTCGAATAACATAAGTTGGGATAAAGGTGAAAGTAAAGGAGTGTGTGTTTTACAAAAGTATGTTCAAATGTTCAATTGTTGCCTTTTAAACAAGCATGTTGATACTCATGATGCTTATGATGAAGGTTCACACAGGTGTCATTCATGAAACCATTTAAGTATAGTTGATCAATATTGTAGTAGATATGTTTATTATTCATGAACATGATTATCTCATAGATAAATGCGTTGTATTGGCATGATAATGTTGAATCGAGTAGCAACCCTACAAATTTGCATATAGACAGTCACATGTGTGCTTTCTTCACACCTTAATGTGATAGGATAGCAACCTTTGCTACACCATGATGTGATAAGTTCTAACAATGACAGACTAAGATGATTTGTTGTATATGATGAATGCATGCAATATGCTTGTACTCGCTAGCAAAGCGTAGCTAAACCTCCGTTGTTGTTCCACAAGTCAATTTAGCTTGCCTTGATGAGCCGGATAGCCTTAAGGGAAGCAAATTGATAATAAATAATAGGATAAAACACACCCTTAATTGGATGCTCGTAAATACAAAAGGGGCTTGACATTCGAGAGACCCAGGGGATGTCCAAAACAAAGAAAATAACTAAAATACTCAAAACCTCTCCTCCCACAATCTCGGCCATAACCCCTTATTTATAACCTAGAAATTAATCGATAAGGAAACAATTCAAATTCCTAAACTAATAACTACTAAATTTAGTAAACTAGATAACTACTATGATACGTATCATTTTGAAATGTTCAATCTTCATGTGATAATTGCTAAAGTAATGTGTTATAGACTCTTCTGCTGTAATCTAAATGTTTTTATAACAATGTTAAATGCATATTAAAATGAGTTTTAAAAAGCTAAATCTAGTTAAAAAAATCTGGGTGTTACAGAAACATAAGTAATCTCCTCACCCTCAAGTTTTTCCACCTGATCTCCTAATGTTAGTGTCTTCCAAGTTCCAATTTATATATATCACCCCTAATCTCTCTCTTTCTAATGGTCACATCCACTGAATCAAAGACGCGAGTCAGCCTAAGTGTGCCATTTGACGGTGATGAACCACTAGTTGATGTCTTCCGGCAACAAACCCGGATCATGCATATTGTTGTTTCTCTCTACCTAGGTAGCATCGTTATGTGATCTCCTATTCTAAACTTCATCCCATCAACTCTCTAACGCCGTTTCTTCAGCAGGTTCACACCAATTTCCTTGGCTGATTCACACCCGATATTAATCGAGTTTCACCTAAACTACTCTTTTAGTTCTATTTGCATCAAATCGATTAGTTGTATATATGATTCCTAATTAGGCAGCAGTTATTTAGCAGCCTATGCCGAGTTAAATACCTCACTTGCCAAACCTGCAATTGGAACTACAGCAATTCTTTCTAGTTGTATAAGCTATAAATAATTACTTAATGAAAAGTAATATTATTTTGGGCAAGCTGCAATAAAATACAATAAATTTTTGCCTAAGTTGCAATTATATACAACAAACTTTGAAATTAAAAAAAAAAATACAACGAACTTTATCAATTATTACCTTGTATGCAAGTAACATGTTATAACGGGTCACCTACTTGTAATCAACCGGTTACCCATTCTTTATTGGGTTTAGTTCACCAATTACTAATATGTAACTAACATGTCATATTTTGCTATTGTGTGTATCAAACTTTTAATTTATTGCTATTGTATGTATTTTGGTTGCATAAAAAAGGAAAAAATGTATAACTTTAGTTCATAAAATAGAAAGTTTAATCCACACAATAGTGACAAACTAAATGTTCGATACACGCAATAAAAAAATTTATAGTCTCATACACACAATAGCAAAACATGATAAGTTGGATACATTATGGTAACCTCACTTTTTATTATTATTTATTTTTGTTTTTATATGATTTTAATTAAAAAAAGATGAAGGAACACAAGCAGATGAAGAGTCCAGATTGTTCATCTTCTTCCACTTGCAGATGAAGGCTCCACTCTCCAGTTTCATTTCTTCCACCTTGCCTTCATAGCTTTCCTCCACCATTACCCTTCATAGCCTTTGTCCACCAATGCCTTCATAGCCGACCACCACCATCCAGAAATTAGAAATATGAAGATAAAAGTGGGTTGCGATGGAGGCTAATCCATTCACCACCGCCCCCTTCAAACCACCACCACCGCCCCCTTCAAACCACTACCAGTGCCGCCAACTTTTAACAAACACCACTGCCACCATGTAATCTAGATGTAGCCACCGGATGAACATCTTGTTCAAACCACAACCATCACCTTCATCTCTTAGATCTGCGAGTTGGTTTGGATTTTAGTTTAAATTGGTTTCCATGTTACTCTTTGTTTGGGTTCTAGGTTTAATAGATGAGGTTTTTGTTCTTATCGATTGTTTTAAAGTTGGGGTTTTTGTTCATGGTTCATGATGTTCTTGAGTTCCGATTTTAGATTTTTTCAAGTTTCGAAGTTCTGATTTTAGATTTGTTCATGGTTCAAAGTTCTGATTTTAGATTTGTTTGATTTCATTGTTCTTTGAATGTTCGTAGATTCAAGATAGAAAAGATTAAAATTGAGATTAAAGCTAAGATTGGACCGAGTTCTCTCACCACACACATATAAAGGTGTAAAATACCACTTTCTCTATTAAGAACAAAATGTAAGAGCTTCTTACATGAGTCGGCTAGCTTGCCTTCTATAGGGATGCCATTACAACCGAGTTAGGTTATCAATGGACCGAGATTGGCACCCTATATCGGTCGACTTTAAACCGAATTACAAAAAACAAAATAACAAACTCAAACCTACAAATCTAGATCTAACATTCTTCATCTTCATCTTCATCTGGGTTCAAGTTTGATTTATATTTTTAACATGTGCAATTTTGATTTCTAGGTTTTCATGGTTCTTCATCTTGTTGGCATCGTTGTTCTTCATCTTGTTGTTCATATTTATTGAGAAAAATGTTTAACATTTTGGTTCGATTTGCAAATCTCTCTAACACAATCCAGATTTTAGTGTGGTTTGAATGTTCTTGGAATTGAAGATTTGAAGAACACAAATGATGCATAATAATCAAAAAATACAAATTAGGAAAAAAATTATAAAGTGAAATAACCTAATAGTTATAAGAATGTTTGTTGTATTGGTTTTAAGATTTTAACCTAATAGTTAAAGTTCATTGCATACAATGACAATTTAGTCAAAGTTTATTATATTTTGGTGTAATTTTCTTTATTTTTTTGTGGATAACCTTAACTCAATGATAAAGCTACTTGCAACCAAACTGGTCATTATATGGTCAACACGTATTTACTACCTAATAGTCTTGGTGTAGATTGAGTATTTCTTTTTCTTGATAACTTAACGATAGCTTTCAAATTTTGGTGTTGTTGCCGAGTAATCAATTGTAGTGCCAAATAATTATTCTATTAGTCTAACTATATTAAAAACATATGTGATACAAAGTTTGGTTTAAGAAAATGATAAATATTAAATATTAATAAAAAATATTAAATAATTATAAAACATGAAAGAAATGAGGATTTTTTAAAAATGTCAGCATACAACGTCAATACCACAATCACTTATCGGTTATAAATAAAAGAATTCAAAATGATTATAAAATATTTTAAAATGATAAATTTTGTCAAATAAGATATTTTGAAATGTTATAAAGGGTAATATGATATTTGTAGAATATGATGGACATATAAGATATTTTAAGGTTTAAGAAAGACATATATGAAATTTCTCTAATAAAAAATTCAATTTTGACCAAAAAAAGTCAATATTATAATTTCATTTTTGATTAAATGGATGATCAAGATTGAAGAATTAAATTTATGTTATTAAATGAAGGGTTAGGATTATTTTACGTTAATTACAAACATTTAATGCAATTCAAGTACTTTGGCACAAAACCGAGTGAAGTGCCTTTGGCCTAGGAGTATCAAGTGGCAATTAAAGTGTTCCTCCTTCTATAAGGTTGAAGGTTCAAGTCCTATCGTGGACTTTTGTGTAGATTAGGTGGGTAGGTGTGTTTGTCCTTCACACAAAAAAAAAAAAAAAAAAAAAACCTTTAGCCGATGAGTCTTAGTGTTTGATCTAACTCGATGCACATCATGAAGTAGCCTTTGTACCCACAAGAGAGTTTCTTCTACACCCGCTAAGGCCGGATTGGGTGTTGTTGTAAACCGATGAAAAAAATCCATTAAATTCCTATTTTGTAACTTTCACTTGTTTTCCAAAACTTGCACCAACATAACATTTGTTCTGTCCCACAATGCCACAAAATGGTATTGTGAGAAGAAACGTAGAACATTACTAGAAGTAACCTATTTGCTTATGGTATAAACCAACATTCGCAAACAATTTTGGTAAGAAGTATTGAAAACATTTGCCTTATCAACCACATGGTCTCTCGAAGTCGCAAACTCTTAGATTTTTATAACACCTACATACCTTTTTGCATATTCGTCTCATCGTATTCCTATAATATTATCAGTGTTTTTCGTTGTATGGTCTTCATCCATGTACCTTTTCTACATAAGAAAATTAGATCCCAAGACTATCAAATGACAGTTACTTAACATGCCTCGTGCAACCAAAAAGCATACAAATCCTATTTACCACATTTAGAAAATCTCTTCACCTCTATGGTATTAGCCGAAAATATATCATATATATTTTAAATATTTTGTTGTATATCTTTTCCTGATTTTCCTCATGTTTGATATAGTTTCCATGTTTATCTCATTTGTAAATCGTGTATATATACTCCTTTTATCAATGAGAAAACTCAATTCATTCCCAAACAATTACATGGTATCAGAGCCATAAAGGCTCAATACCGATTTTTCTCCAGCTACGGCTGTTCCTTGTTCTTCCTTACTGTCGACTTCATTCAGCCATGGCCGACAAACCTGAAGCTGTTCCCAGTAAAGCAATCCATCCGGTTTATACTGTAACCAACATCCAAAACAAGGTACGAATCCTTGATGGCACCAAGGTTACGTATTCCTCATGGGTGCGCCTGTTCAAGCTTCACGCACGAGGTCCTTTCTAACATCGACGGCACTGCCCCATCTGCGGAAACTTACCCGGCATACGAAGCCTGGTCCAAGATTGACGCTATCGTACTTCAGTGGATCTACGGAACACTCTCAGACGATATTCTGGTCCGTGTTCTTGACCAAACTACTGCCCTAAGTGCCTGGAACAAAGTCAAAGAAATCTTTCTCAACAACAAAGGTTCCCTTGCTGCTGCGTTAGAACATGAATTCAACAACCTGACCAGTGTTGTAAATGGCGGCCTCGGCGGCCGATTAATCGGCGCCTAGGCGGTTGGCGGTGGTCTACCGCCTGATAAATCAGCTTGGCGGTCTAGTTTGGCGTTGGTGGTCAACATCGGTCAACGGCGGCTCTTGGCGGCCCTCGGCTGTCCTTGGCGGTCCTCGGCGGTCAACGAAAGTCAATTAAAAAAAAAAGGTTCAAGTCCCTCATTTCATCGATCGACAAACAGAACCTCACTAATCTCGTTCATAGGAACTAGGTTTTATTTAAGTTTATTAAACTAGTTATGAACTTAAGGTTTCAACTTTCAAGGCTTGTTAAAATTTTAGTTTTTTATGGTTATTGACTTATTTTGTTAGGATTTTAAATAAATTCCTTTATAGTTTATCGTTACCGCCGAGAAACCGATTAATCGCCGCAAGACCGATTAATCGCTTGGCGGTGGTCGACCGCCGACAAACCGCCGACCGATTTCTAAAACCTTGAACCTGACTCTTCGATCCATGCCCTCTCTCGAGGCATATTGTCAGTGGCTTAAGGATCTGGCGAGTCAACTTCAGGACGTGGAATACCCTGTTGCTTCCAACCGACTGGTGTTACAATTGGTTCGTGGCCTGCCCTCTGAGTTCGATATTGTTGCAGCATACATTAATCAAACCCTTCCCTCATGGGATACGGCCTGCTCTATGCTACAACTGGAACATCAAAGACAACGTGCTCGAGATGCCCATTCATCCACTGAGGTCGCTGCTACCATTGATCACTATCCTACACCCAAACGTGATGCTCCTGTTCATCGCGGTCGCCAAACACAGCAGCGCAACCCCCAATCAGCCCCTCATCGCAAAACATCTTCAACCTCTCAGGCTCGATCCACCAATCAGCCCTCTGGTCGGTCTAATAATCAGCCTTCAGATGGTCGCCGCAACACTTTTTCTGGTCAACAGAGACCTGTTTGGGCAGCCTACCCGCTACCGCCTTGGGCAGCCCATCTGAAGGCTGATGATTAAGCAGCCCACGTAGCAGGCTAATCTCGCAGAAATCAACCCGCTGGAGCCCTATGAACTTGGTGTTGCTTTCTCCGCCATGACCCCTTGACCCGCAAGATGATCAATGGTACATGGACTCCGCGGCCACATCTCATCTCACTGCGGACGCAGGTAAACTCACTAACCCTTGTGTTTCGTCTATTAAATATGTGTTTGTTGGTAATGGTAATCAGGTTCCCGTTCTTGGATCAGACCACACCACATTACCTCACCCAACCAAACCTCTCTCTCTCTCTTCGCCACGTCTTACACACTCCTCACGTTGTTAAAAACCTAGTGTCTGTTCGTAAATTTTGTCGTGATAATTCTGTTTCTGTCGAATTTGACCCGTATGGTTTTTCTGTTAACGAACTCAAGACTGGGAAGCCCCTGACGAGACACAACAGTGATGGTGATCTCTACCCGTTCACAACTCCAACAAATGCTCCAGCTTTATCTCTTTCAATTTCTACTAGTTCACCACTTTGGCATTTTAGACTAGGACATCCAGGAAATCATGTAATGGATTATCTTAGTTTAACTAATAGTATTGTTTGCAATAAAATGGATAAATCTTTTGTTTGCCAATCTTGTCAAATCACCAAACATAAATGTTTACTATTTAAAGATTCCACATCCACCACTCTACAACCCTTTGATCTTGTTCATGCGGATTTGTGGACCTCACCTATCCTAAGCAACACCGATTTTAAATACTATCTCATATTAATTGACGACTACAACCACTATACTTGGGTCTTTCCCATTAAATACAAATCTGAAACCATTGATAAAATCAAAAACTTTCATAAATATATCCACACCCAATTCCATACTCTGCTCAAAACATTTCAATGTAATAAAGGGGGCGAATTTGATAAAATTTCAGACTTTTTCTTCCTCTACCGGTCTCCGGTTCTCATGCCCACATACTTTCCAACAAAAAGGCACCGCCAAACGCATGATTCGCCGCCTCAACGAACTCATGTTCTACCTTCTCACACACGCATCTTTACCTTCCCCATTGTGGGTTGATGCCCTTCACACCGTTACCTACCTCCACAACATTCTACCCACTAGTACTCTCCAAAACCGTACCCCAACTTCTGTCCTCTATTTAAACACCCCTCCTATGACCACTTACACATCTTTGGCTGCGCATGCTACCCCAATCTCACTGCCACCTGCCCACATAAACTCGCACCACGGTCTAAACCTTGTGTCTTTCTTGGATACCCGCCTCAATACCGCGGCTATCGTTGTCTCGACCTATCTACGGGTAAGGTCATTCTCTCTCGTCATGTTACGTTTGACGAAACTTCTTTCCCCTTTGCCACCTCTTCCTCCACCCAACCCACCTACCCCTTCTCCGATTCCGAACCTAACCCGCTTCTATTCCAACCTACACCATCCACCCAACCCACCCCACCCCCCGCTGCCCCACCACAACCTCCCACCCCACCCTCTTCCGCACCTAATCTAACCTCTACCACACAAAATCCGCCCTCACCCACCCCTGCTCACTTTCCGCTCACTTACTGACGTCGAACCCGACAAACCCCCCCACTTCCTACTTCTACATCTACATCTCACCATCCTATGCAAACTCGCCTCAAAACCGGCACATCCACACCGAAAAATTACTTCAACTTAAACACCACAACCTCCCCTTCCTCCATCTCCCCTCTCCCTAAATCCCACAAACTTGCCCTGTCTGATCCAAACTGGACCTGTGCTATGACTGATGAATACAGGGCTCTAATGGACAACAACACTTGGGAAGTAGTGCCCCGTCAACATGATGCTCATGTTATACGTTGTATGTGGATATATCGACACAAATTTCATGCAAATGGGACTTTGGCACGGTACAAAGCACGGATGGTCATAAATGGAAAGAGTCAACAAGTAGGGTTGACTGTGATGAAACATTTAGTCCCGTTGTTAAACCCACCACAATCAGAACGGTTCTCAGTCTAGCTGTATCCCGCTCATAGCCTATTCATCAGCTAGACGTGAAAAACGCATTTTTACATGGGGATCTTAAAGAAACAGTTTATATGTTTCAACCTCCCGCGTTCGTGGACCAACAGAATCCCAATCATGTTTGTCGCCTGCGCAAATCACTTTACAGCCTTAAAAAGGCTCCCCGTGCTTGGTATCATCGATTTGCAACCTTTATTCAACAATGCGGGTTCAAGAGTGCTACAAGCGACACCTCACTTTTTGTCTTCCACCGCAATCATCAAACAGCTTATTTACTTCTATATGTGGACGACATCATATTAACTGCCTCCGACACTACAACTCTTCGGTACTTCATCGATTTATTATCCAAAGAGTTTGCTATGTCTGACCTCGGATCGCTTCATCACTTTCTCGGTATTCAAGTTCACCATCAGCACGGCGGTCTCTTTCTTACTCAAGAGAAATATGTCCGAGACATACTACAACGAGCCAATATGCAAGACTGCAAACCATGTGTTACTCCTGTCAAAACCACATGTAAGCTTAGTGCCACGGCTGGGAATCTCTTACCGGATGCTTCACTTTATCGCAGCTTAGCCGGGGCCTTGCAATACTTGACTTTTACACGCCCTGACATAGCCTATGCAGTTCAGCAGGTGTGCCTCTACATGCATGCCCCGAGGGAACCACATTTCAATTTCTTAAAACGCATTCTGAGATACCTCCAGGGCACGAGCACCCATGGTTTACACATATCTCCCTCCAAATCCCTTAAGTTAACTGCTTACTCCGATGCGGATTGGGGGGGGGGGTGTCTAGGCGCTCCACATCTGGCTATTGCGTCTTTCTTGGTGACAACCTTGTCTCATGGTCTTCTAAACGGCAACCTACCATTTCCAGATCGAGCGCCGAAGCCGAATACAAAGGGGTTGGCAATGCAACGGCTTAAACTACATGGCTTCGTAATCTTCTTCTTGAGCTCCATTTGCCATTACGCCAAGCAACGGTCATCTATTGCGACAACATTTCAGCCGTATACCTCGCCAAGAACCCCGTGCAACACCAGCGTACGAAGCATGTTGAAATTGACATACACTTTGTTCGGGAGAAAGTTTGCTTTTGGAGAGTACTACTTACATATTGGAAGGTAAAATACATCTCTATGTTCAAAAGGGAATATAAGAAAAAATGTAGAAAAATTAGAAGTGATTCGGAGATATTATGACTACTCATGCTTATGAATCTTAGTTAGCCAAAATTACATGATCAGATGTTCAACATATAGTAGATCTTACCAAATTCCTCTTTATTTTATCTTATTTTATTTTCAACATATAGTAAATTATAATCCTCTTTTATCCATACCCGCAACAAGCAAACCGCAAAAGTGAAGCAAAAAAGTATAATCATAGAAAAAATTATTAAAAAATGCAACGTCAGTAAGGTAATAATGAGGTGAAATTACCATTGGCACAAAATCATGAGTGAGCAATATGTTGCTTGGTCGAAGATCTCTGTGAATAATAGGACTACCACGACACTCTTCGTGAAGAAATCGTAAACCTTTTGCAGTTCCTATAGCAATTGCATGTCTTTGATGCCATTGAAGAACATTTGCTGCTTCATCTTTCAAATAAACCAAAAAGAAGTAATAAATAAAAAAAATGTAACGAAAATATTAGCAATTCACGCATGAATGGTTGATCTGTGTAGAGTTTCATCTCAAACACATCAAATTTAGAAAAATAGCATAAAAGGAAATGGGTGAACAGGTTGAAAGTATATTTCGTATGTATGGAGACTCGAAAATGGTTTATTCTGAAAAACAGAATACTTTTATAGAGTTGTGTTCAACAAAGTCTATGTTTAAAGCATAGTCATGAAATTTTAATATTCAATCACAGGTGATTCAGTATACAATCACATGTGATTATAAAAGCATCACATGTGAATTACAAAAATGCCCCTCCACCCACATTTTAAAATTCAATCTGGACCATTGATGTCATTAATCCAAAGGCTAGAATTAGTCCCTTGGGACTATGAATTAAGTTTGGACTATATTGAACATTCTTCTAGTTTATAATGATAATGCTTATGTAAAAGTAATAATGAACAAAAAAGTGTTATGGGTCAACGCAGTCCCACCGGTACTAAATCCGATGTGTTTTGACTTTTGACCCCCTACCAACTACTTAGAATATAATTGATATAAGAATAGTTGCATACCGAATAGATGCCACTCAAGTGATCTATTGCAAATATATTCGTACACCAAAATGTTAATATTTTGCTTGCAGCAATATCCCAACAGCATCACAATATTTCTGTGGCGTGCGAAACTCAAAACGTATATTTCCGAATGAAATTCTTCAAATCCCTGTGTGCTTGCTTGTTTTCGCACTTTAGCAGCAATAACTTGGCCATCATTAAGTTGACCCTTATAAACTAAACCATAACCTCCTTCCCCTAATAAGTTTTCATGTGAAAAATTATTTGTGGCAAGATCTATTTCTGAATAACTGAATCTCATGGATTCTTTGATATATAATTGTGTTGTCATCCCACAAGTGTGGCACAAGATGGGTGTAGTAGATGATCTTTTTCGTCGTGGACTCTTTTTTGAATTTCCAACGATCAGTGAGGAATTATTATGATTATTTACGGCTCGAGAGATGGTGCCTGAGTACAAAAGTTGTATTATTTGAGTAATAATCTAAATTGAACAATGTAGATGGTTTTTATAGATTAATAGTATCCTTATGATATTCTAACTCTTATTTTTAATCATTAGTTTTCAAAATTAGCCTTGAATATAGATTTCTGTAAAATTTTAACTTGGGTTTTTAAAAAAGTACTTAAATATACAAAATATAGTTTTGCAGTAATTTTCCATTTTAATAACATAATAATGGTGTCTTTATATAAAAGTGTAAACGATCGAGTCATCAAATAATTTTTTATGACATGATTATAAGAATCATGGGGGTTCCCAAATAAATACATGATATGCCTTATGTGATTTCGTGGTGCATTTAGCAACAACGTTTTACCTATTTGACACGTTAAAGATTCAGGAAAAATCGAATTGTCTCATAATTCGTTCATAAATAAATGGGCCAAAATTAACACCTCTAAACAGACTAATAGTTCTATAAAGGGGTGAAAATGTAATATAACCATCCTAACCTGATATATCTTGCTTTAATGCACCATCGGTATCATCCGTCAACATGGAAGTTTGACCCAAAGGCTTTTGCATCAATAACGACATAACTTTCTTTGAAGGAAATTCAAGGTTATCAAAGGAAGCAGATGATGCAGAGTAACTGTGAAAGAAACTTGTCTGGTCAACAGTTTCATAATCCTGTTGACTTACCAGTTGACTTACTAGTTGAACATGCTTTGACCTATAAAGAACAACTTTGACTTCTGTGTTATCTGTGTCAATAGTAGGTTCCGTTTTCAAAGGATTTATTGATAGGTTTTCTAAAACCGCTGCAAGATTGCAATGAATTTGACCTTGGTAAAATTTCAGATCCCGTTTCAGATGCCTGTCAATAATCACCTCAAATTGGTTAAATTATTAGAAAGATCGAAAATTTATTATTATTGATTCATGAATTTACTCATCAGACACATATACACACAGAATATGCATACGATATACCTATCCAGGATGAGCCATGTTGCATTACAAGATGAAGCCTCTTGTTGAATAATTTTCTTAATTGGAGTTCCACAAGTAATTTTGACTTCTATGTCAACCTGGAGAGAAGAAAAAAGTCTCTTATTTGATCAACGGAACAATTTTGAAAACTAGAAAATATGATGATTTTGCAAATCATGAAGATAATTGATTACCCCTTCTTCTTTGCAATTTTCAGCACTTTTTTGCAGCATTTTGGAATACAGATCAAGTTTTAATTTAATTTCTTCTTCCATGGCTCTGATGTTGACTTTCTCTATCTGCATTTGGTACCCAACTGTGCCAACAAAAATGAAACTTTATTTATTCAGAATATACAAAGCAAATATGAAATACATGAAAGCAACTGATACGAACCAAAGATATATATTAAAAAAGCAGAACGAATACAATTGTCGGCGTGCTTTCGAGAGGCACCCGTCTCTCCTTAACCTATTCCCTATTTCTAATACCAATTGCCTCCATGCCTATAAATAGCCCTAGCAACTCCTATAAATAATCTGCGGTTTTGCTAGATGAGGGCTCTTGTGGTTCAGCTGGATTGCGCAGCGTCGTTAGAAGGAGAAGATAAACTTTCAAGGGATACGGGGAAGAAATTTGTTGCGGTTTTGCGGTGGTTGACTGATGAGGTGTTGTATGGGGAGGTGAATCAAGCAACAGCTCCTTGTCTGTGGAAGAAAAAGCCGGGTGATAAGTTTTATCAGAGGCGATGTGTGTTCCTCCGGATGTCTAAAGGTTTGCATGTACTGTCCTTGGAGCGGAAACTTGATCAGACGAAGTCAATGCATCACGGATAGAGTTGGCCTCCGGGAAAACCGCAAAATGGGTTTCAGAGTTCGTGGCTCTCGTAGGAAAGAGATGGTTCTTTGGAAATCTCGGTTGACAGTTGAAGCGAATTCAAGTCAAGGGGGAGATTGTTAGTTATAACTTGAATTTAGCGGTACGATATTAAAACTAAAATCTAATTAAAGGGGAGATTGACGTGAAGTCTACGATGTCGGATCTTGGTTTGATCAAGATGGTTTACGGCATGAGGAAAGATGGTTCACGTCGTGAGGCACAGGTGCACGACAAGGAGTAGATCGAGAACACGGTTTTTGAATTTAGGATTATCGGAGGGTGCTCGACGTGGAGCCGCTTGCAGCAAATCCAAGCTGTTTTGGTGCAAATTTTATTCGGTGGCCCATTTATTATTAATTAGGGTTTTCTAGTTTTGTGTCTATAAATATCGTAGCGGTTTCACTCAATCTATGTGCCTTGGGGTGACATCTTGTAAACGCTTTTAGTCATAATAAAGAAGTCTTTAGTTTCTGCCCGTGAACGTAGATCGTGACCCTCACAACTGAACTGAGTTATATCTTGGTGTTGTGTTTATCTTGTTATTGTTATTTGCATCTTCTAAGGTGTTCTTATTAAGGTTTCAAGTTCGATTATTACAAGTGGTGATTTGACCCTTACAGTCTTCTCGCCTATGTAGAGTTCTTTGTAGGTGACCCGCTAGGTCTTCCCGCCATGCACCCTCTACCTCAGAAAAGGGCATCTTTAGCTTTCGTAACATAGGTTGCGAGAACCCACTAATATTGCTAATCAGGAGGAGGAAGGACAACAAACGGTAATCTTGATGACTGATCCTGGGAGCCCCATTGTTAAACCCAAAAATTGTCGAAGGATGCAAACCAGGTAAGGGTTGATTGGGTTGGAATGTTGTAGTGGCGGGTTAACCGGCGGCAATTGAGAGGGAAGGTTGATGGGCGATAATGGTGTAGGGTTTTGGTAGAGAGGTGGTGCCTAGGAGGGATGGTGGTAAGGCGGCAACGGCTGTGAGAGGGGGTAAGCGAATGGCCACGGCGGTTGGGTGGTGTGGCTGGGAGGCGGCTAGAGGCTTGCGCCAGTCGGTTGCATCAGCCACTTCGTTTCCTTCATTAACCTTACAAGCTATTTGTTAGTGTAGATATTCCTTAGTGAGATGTGGGCCCTTATGGGCTTTAGGGTTACTTGTATATATGCTTTCCTTTGTTCTCTATTTTGAGTTAATCAGAAATAATAGAAAGTTATTCAGCACAACATGGTATCAGAGCTGGGAATCTCAGCTCCAGTCCCGTCATGAATATAAATCGACCTCTAAGAAGGTCTCCGTTACTCTCACCCCCCTTGTAGACGTGCTCACTGGTCTCCGGCGACCTCAGCCACCTGATCCGACCCTGTTCCGACCAGCCACGCGCCGCCACTCGCAGCCGGTCGCCGCCACCGTCTCCTCACGCGCCGGCGCGTGGGCACTCCTCCGGCCACCGTTGATTCGGTTTTTTCTTCAGCATTGGTCGGTTTTCTCCCCTGGTTTCATTTCTGGTGAGATTTCGAATTATCTTATCTGTTGTTCATATACCCTTGTTTGGGTCTCTTCGAGTCTGCTGTTTGGTTTTATCTGGTCTGAAGAAATTGTTCCTGATCTGATTTTGAAGCAACATCTTGATTTTGGGGTATTTGCTAGTTTAGCTATTTTAGTTTACAAGCTTGGGCTCTTGAATTCGGTTGAGTTGATATATCTGTTGGACATACGGTCATCTGAGTATAGTTGGGCATTCTAGTCTGGATACCGAATGTTGTGGTTGATGTTCTGATTTTGTGGAAGAGAGATTTAGTTGAGAAAGATTATTGGTGTGATTCTTGAATCTGATATTGTTGATACGGGCTTGAGTTTTGAAAATACTTTCATTTGGTCAGCTGCTTCTCTGTTGGTATTTCTCATCTGGTTTGGCTCTCGTGGTAACATCTGAAACCAGGTAGATCACTTGTATGAGTTCGGGCTTTGATAATTGATTGTGCAATCTGGTTGGTTATCTCTTTTCTTCGGCTTTTATTTTGGCTCCAAAGGCTTAATTACGATCTTTGAATCATTGGTTATGGTTAATCTGAAACCATCCGTATCAATCTCTACTTTGGCTGATAATTCTACTTGTTTATTGTCATTTGCTTCTCAATGGGTTATTGATTCTGGTGCTTCGGATCACATGACGGGTAATCTTAATATGCTCTCTGAATTTAGTAAACACCAATCTTCTGATAAGGTCGTAGTTGCTGATGGATCTATTTCTGAAGTAATTGGATCTGGAACGGTTAAACTATCTCGGTCAATGTCATTATCCTCTGTACTAAGCCTGCCTAAGTTTACATTTAATCTGATATCAGTCAGTAGAATAACTCGTGGATTGAATTGCAGTGTCTCCTTCTATCCTGATTACTGTGTTTTTCAGGATCTATTAACAAATAAAATCATTCGTAGAGGACGAGAATCTGGTTGACTTTATGTGTTTGAACCTGAAGAGCTTAAATTTCAAGCAGGGTTGGCATCATTATCCCCTATTGAGTTACATTGTCGTTTAGGGCATCCATCTCTTCAAAGTTTAAAGAAATTGTATCCTCAGATTTCACATCTGTCTTCCCTTAATTGTGACTCATGCCAATTTGCTAAACATCACCGTGTTCATCTAAGCCCCAGAGTTAATAAACGAGCTGCATCTCCATTTGAATTGGTTCACTCAGATGTATGGGGTCCTTGTCCCATTACTTCTAAAACTGGGTTCAAGTACTTTGTGACTTTTGTATATGATTATTCCCGTGTTACTTGGTTATACTTGATGAAGAATCGCTCCGAAGTATTCACCCATTTTTGTTCCTTTGTCGCGGAGATCAAGACGCAATTTAACGTCTTTGTGAAAACTTTGCGTAGTGATAATGCAAAAGAATACACTTCTGAAACCTTTCATACTTATATGCTTCAGCAAGGTATACTTCATGAATCTTCTTGCGTGGATACTCCAGCTCAAAATGGAGTTGCTGAACGCAAAAATCGCCACCTTCTTGAAGTGGCTCGTGCACTGCTATTTCAGATGACTGTTCCGAAACCATTCTGGGCTGATGCAATCTCTACTGCTTGTTTTCTAATCAACCGTATGCCATCGGCTGTTCTTCGTGGTGAAATTCCAATGTCTGTTCTCTTTCCTAATCAACGTTTGTTCCCGATTGAACCTAAGATATTTGGGTGCAGCTATTTTGTTCGAGATACACGGCCCCACATTAGTAAATTGGATCCAAAGTCTCTCAAGTGTGTTTTCCTTGGATATTCTCGTCTTCAGAAAGGTTATAGGTGTTTTTCTACTACCCTCAATCGTTACATTGTTTCACGCGATGTGACATTTGTGGAGGAAGCACCTTTCTTCCCGGTGCCCATTTCTCCTAATCATGAAAACCATGATGATTTGCTGATCTATACTGTACCGATTCCGAATTCGACTGTTGACTCCCCAGTTCCATCTACCTCAGAAGAATCTTCAAAACAGCCTTCAGAACCAACACGACAATCAGTGATTCATGTATATAGTAGGAAACACCGACCTACTTCTGAACCTCCTGTGATTCCTCCGGTGGCTCCAACTTCTAGCCATGTCCCTCCAGACCTTACGGCTCCAGCATGTGATCCATCATCTAGCAGTGATTCAGATACAGCAGGGGATCCTCAATCTGATAACATTTTACATTCATATGCAGTAGGGGATTCTGATTCGTCATCTCAAGAGTCTGATGATAATGTTCCTATTGCCCTTCGGAACATATCCAGTTGATTCTTATGTATCTTATGCGAAGCTGTCTACAGCGTCTCGATCATTGGTTGCTTCGTTAGACTCCATATCCATCCCTACAACTGTTGGAGAGGCTTTAGCTCATCCGGGTTGGCGAAATGCTATGATCGAGGAGATGAA
This sequence comes from Pulicaria dysenterica, assembly GCA_947179395.2. Taxonomy (NCBI): domain Eukaryota; kingdom Viridiplantae; phylum Streptophyta; class Magnoliopsida; order Asterales; family Asteraceae; genus Pulicaria; species Pulicaria dysenterica. The sequence continues at coordinate 43,512,338 of OX359293.1, read as the reverse complement.
TGCTCTTGAGCACAATAACACGTGGACGTTAGTATCGTTACCGGCGAGCAAGAAGGCCATTGGTTGTAAATGGGTGTTCACTGTAAAGGTTAATCCAGATGGATCGGTAGCTAGATTAAAAGCTCGATTGGTTGCAAAAGGATATGCTCAAACCTATAGGGTCGATTATTCCGAGACATTCTCTCCTGTTGCTAAATTATCATCTATTCGTTTGTTCATATCTCTAGCTGCAACTTATAATTGGCCCCTTCATCAGTTAGATGTGAAAAATGCCTTCTTGCACGGTGATTTACTTGAGAAGGTTTATTTGGAGCAACCACCCGGGTTTGTTGCTCAGGGGGAGTGTGGTAAAGTCTGTAGATTACGAAAGTCTTTGTATGGTCTAAAATAATCTCCTCGTGCCTGGTTTGGACGATTTAGTACGGTGGTTACCAAGTTTGGTTTAAAAAGAAGCGCATATGACCACTCGGTGTTCTTTGATTCATCCAGTTCAGGATGTATTATGTTAGTTGTATATGTCGATGATATAGTTGTTACTGGGAGTGATGAAAATGGAATCAAGAAATTGAAAGATTTCCTTGCATCTCAGTTCCAGACTAAGGACCTTGGTCCTTTGAAGTATTTCTTGGGAATCGAAGTCTCTCGGAAATGCAAAGGGATTTGTTTGTCACAACGTAAGTATTGTTTAGACATTCTGACTGATTCGGGAATGGTCGATGCGAAACCTTGTGAGTCTCCTATGATTCCAAATGTGAAGTTGAAAGCTGACGATGGCGACCCTCTTGAAAATCCGGAGAACTATAGAAGAGTTGTGGGAAAGCTCAACTATCTGACAATCACTCGCCCTGGCATTGCTTTTCCGGTAAGTGTAGTTAGTCAATTCATGTCGTCTCCAAGAACCTCACATTGGGATGCCGTTTGTCACATTTTGAAGTATTTGAAAGGAGCTCCTGGTTATGGCATCAAGTATCAAAACCATGGTCATCATGTCATTGAAGGTTTCTCAGATGCCGACTATGGTGGAGATCCTACAAGTAGACGGTCTACAACCGGCTATTGTGTCTTTGTAGGAGGCAATATTGTTTCTTGGAAGAGTAAGAAACAGAACGTGGTTTCTCGCTCAAGTGCTGAATCCGAGTATAGAGCTATGGCACAGACGACTAGCGAACTTGTATGGTAATGTAATCTACTTGATGAGATCGGGTTCTCTCAATCAAAACCAGTAAATCTATGGTGTGATAATGAGGTTGCTATTCATATTGCTAACAACCCTGTATTTCATGAGAGAACCAAACACATTGAAGTGGATTGTCATTTCACTCGAGAAAAGATAGAAGATGGAACGATTACTACCTCTCATGTGAGGACAAGAGGTCAACTTGCGGATGGATTTACCAAAGCCTTACCAGGGAATAGAGTTAGTTTTATTTGTAACAAGCTGGGCATGATCAATATATATGCTCCAGCTTGAGAGGGAGTGTTAGTGTAGATATTCCTTAGAGGTGTGATGGTTGGTGAGAGTGTTAGAGAGACGGAGAGAAGAGGAGAGGAGATGATTGAAATTATGGGTGGTGCGGCTTTTGATTAATGTTTATTATTATTTGCTGTAAGGGTATAATAGTCAATTTGATGGCAGTTAACGGCAAAAGTGAGATGGAAGTTTGCCAAAATACTACTATTGCTTCAAAATTCTCAAATAATGGACGGTTTATGTACTTACGATTCTCAACGGACCAAACATGCATGTTTTAGAAACTTTAAACCAAAAAAGCAATTGACTCAAAATTTAATTGATAAAACTTAACCTGTCCCAACTACCATTTTTTTATCCTTACCAACCAAACAGCCCATTTTGCCACCACTGAACTCACGAGTCACGACTTAGAAGTTGTGCATTCAGTTTCTAGCTAAACTTGGAACATATTCAAATTACATTAAGTGAATTCTAGAAGGACAACTTAGAATGTCAAAATATTTAAACTACAGCATCAATGAACCTGCAACTTCAAATATAGATATGAAATCATAAACTTATAATCAGTTTAAATTGTAAATTTGAACAAGCAGATGTTAAGATTTTATGACAATCCGAAGGCAACAGAAAGTCCATAACTTAATCAAATGCGATCTTGAAAACATGTTGTTGCTAAAATCTTTTCTCAGAGGCATTTCATCGAACACTTACAGGGGTGTGAAATTTTGTGCAAAACACCAAACACCATAATCGTATCTCCTCTTTTAAGCACGTCACCTCGGGATATAATATCATCGATAACCATCTTAAACTCCTGATCATTTCTATCTTTTGTCGCATCAAACGCCAATATCACACGACCCATGATTAAAGAATTACTTTCTTCCATCCTCATAACATCAAATAAATCCCAACCCAGGATATAAATAGGTCCAACAATTCATTAAATCTCTTCGACCAGTCATTTCGAGAACCATATTTCCAGAAATTAAAAAAAGCAGAACTTGGGGAATGAGCAAAAGGGCAAAAGTCATTGTAAGCACTAGGAAATAGTACATTCCAGTATATTTTGTAGGTACGAAGAATATTCGCACAAATTGTTGTAAGATTCTGCCGGCCAAAGAAACAACGATCAGTGCAATGAAGTTGATAAGGACGAACAGATAATGGTTCATAGGAATAATCAAAGAAGAAAGTTAACAAGGGAGGAACCAAATCTCACTACACCGGCGGAACTGGAAATGGTTTGATTTTGGACGTCATTCGCTCAATAGTTACAATCATGGCGAATCACTATCAAGTATCAATCTATTTATATGCCATAGTTCTAAGAGGTAGGATTGATGAATGATGATTGTATCTAAGCTCGTCGCTTTTGTCCTTTCTTTTTGTCTACAAAAACATATTTTTTTTAGTTTAATTTACCGTTTAGTTTCTATTGTGTATAATGAATGTTAAAAGTTTTATTTTGTGTATCAAACTTTTAATTTGTTGTTATTGTATTATTTTGGATATATAAAAAAAACGAAAAAGAAAGTGTAACTTTAGCACATACAATAGAAACTTTAATACAATAACAAGAAACTAAATGTTGGATACACAAAATAGAAAATGTTAAAAGTCTGATATACACAATAGTAAAATCCGATAAGTTTGATGCATTTTGATGAAATAAACCCTTTAATTAAAGGTTATCTAAAAGATCATCATATAAAATACTTGTAAGGTGTTTGTTTGTGGCCTAATTTTTGGGTTTAAGTTTATTATACATAAAATCATGTATATTTGTAAAGGTAATAGAATTAGAAGTAGATTAAAGTGTGGATATGTTTTGTTGCTAAAAAAAGATAATTTTATTAAAAAAAATAGAATTCATTTCATTCATAAAATCTTTAGAAAATTTCCATATAGAATAAAATATATAAAATATAGATGAAAGACTAACATATATTAAATTAATTGAACCATCATGGCCTATTTAATATAGTAAATTTAATTATTAAATCTTAACATCTATTTAATTAAGATTAGAATTTCCTATTTTAACTTTTTTTAAACAATTCAAATATCATATTTACTATTAAGAAGAATGTTTAATATAGTGCATACTTAATTCATAGTCTTAAGGGACTAATTTATCTTTTGGATCATGATCAATGGTCCAGATTGTATTTTAAAATTTTAGACGAGGGGTATTTTCGTAATTCACATGTGATGCTTTTACGAATCACATATGATTGTGATTGCATATTAAAATTTTAGGACTATGTTTTTTACATAGACTTTATTGAACACAACTCTTACTTTTAAACAACTCTTACTCTTAAACCATATACTTTTTTTCTTTTCTGCTCACTTTTTCTTTTTCTCTTTTTTTTGTATTTTTTCCGTTTGCATTTTCTTTTGTTGTGCATCAACTTGCAAGATCCCAAAAAATAATGCCTCTACTTAAAGTATCGACTATAAAGACCCAACACTATTTTCCTTCACAAACTGAAATAACACTAAATAAGAAAACACTAACTCGACACATATCCAACCAAACTGAATTAAGCTAAAGAAAAAAAGAAAGCTAAAATAAATGAAAAAGGCTAAAAAATTTGGTTGAATACGAAAAAGACTTAGGCTCGACATGGCTACTAGGGTTTCGAGTGCTAAAAATGAGCACTACGCATACTAAGGGTAGGACTAATTAGATAGCCCAAAAGTGAGACTATCTAACCACAAAGAAAATGGCTAAAACAAAAGGCTAAACACAAATATGGTCACTCTTAGTGCAATAGTTTAGTACAATCATTATGGTGGTTTCGAAAAACACTTAGACACAAGTTCTAAAATGAATGCATTGAGACATACTCACAGCAAATGAATACAGAGTAAAAAATGACATCTGTTAGACTCAATCTCTCAAGTAAGTACAAGCTATAAGTCTGCTAAGTCATTTAATTTCATCAACACTCAACTACTCTCAAATATAGAAAATAGAAAACAACCTAACTCATGTAGTTCAATCACTTTCATGCAAATGGAATAAGAAATTTGAAAAAATTGGTCCAATTTTAAGCACTCACACGACATGCAAGGGCAAACAAAAGTTTAAGTGAAATTTAACCTCCACACCACACTTATAAATTTGCATTGTGCCTAATGCAATGACTAAATAAGCATAGAAATGTGTAAAGGTGAAAAGTAAGAGAGAACAGATGCTCCCTTGGGTTAACTAAGCCGTCAACAATAGGGCTTTTGGAGAGCAGTGCATCCATGTAACAAGCAGAAATGGCATTTAGGAAGGCAATCAAGTAGGCATCATATTCGACAAGCAAACAGACAAGAACAAAGTAAAAGGAAAAGATTAGCTAAATTGGAAAATTACACTAGTGCGAGTGCACCTTCTGAGAAGCGCTTCGTTTATTAAACGAGTTGGTAGCTCAACTCGACCCATTTTCAAGGTTCTTTCTGATAAATGGTGATATCCTCATGTCCCGTGGCTAGTTCACATTCATATAGAGTTTACTCATCTCGTCCCTCCAACTCACAAAATCAGGAAGGGTAAACCTTAAGAACCGTGTATCATCTAATCCAACGAGTTTTGATTTTTCTAAGTGATAGCTTAAATCTATACTGGTAAACTATCACCTTGTCCCCCTCACAAACACTTTAACTTCTTTGAAGTGAGCATCATGCCATCATTTCACTTTTCGTATATACGCGAGCTATCGTAGGCATAAAACCTCAACTCGTCAAGCTCGTGTAACTGGGATGTACGATGAATGCCTGCAACATGAAGGTCCATATTTAAATTTTTAAGAGCCCAATATGCTTTATGCTCGATCTCTAAAGGAAGATGGCATGCTTTCCCATAAACTAATCGGAATGGTGTGGTCCCAATCGGTGTTTTGAATGTTGTTCGGAATGCCCACAACGCATCTTCAAGCTTCTTGGACTAGCAATATCAAACCATAATCAAACCTGTCTATTAATTAAAATATGATTTGATGCTAACAAAACCACATATTCCGTTTTGGACTTAGATTAGTGAAAAACATGTGTTGTTTTTAAGAAAGACTTCAAGATTTTCTAAGTAAGAAACATCAGCTGAGGAGCAAAAGCATCAGCTGAACTCTAAAGCATTAGACGAAGGATCAGCTTCAAAGGATCAGACAAGGAGAAAAGACATCAGCTGCAGATTTACAAACCATCAGCTGAGGACTTACAACCATGAGCCAAGGATTATCAAAGCATCAGCTGAGGCCTCAAAACCATCAGCTGAGAAACCAAGTGATCAACTGAGTCTTCAAAAGCATCAACTGAAGAATCAAAGAACATCAGCTGAGGATTTCTCTCATCAGATAAGAAGTTTACTTTTTGTCAAAATAATTTTTATAAGCTTATCACTCTGAATGATCAGTTGAACATTCTTGGTCTACTGATCATATAGGTTGATTAGCTTATGCTTCTAAGTCCTTCTTAATATTCCTCGTCTGAGTAAAAATATAACTATAGTTTAGAGTTAGTTTCATCAGTTAAGTCGTATTCAGTTTAAACACTTAGCTTTTTTTATTCTTAAGTCAAGGCAAAACATGTGTTGTTCTATTTTGCCTTTAGATATTTCTTTGTAGAAGTAATAGCACTTTTTGAATCTGCGAAGAGACAAAAATGATAGAGTTTGACCCCTTGGAATAGGTGATAGTTGCTTTACAAGAAGAAGATCTTGTTGATTTGTTTTCAACAACTAAGTATGGCTGACAACTCCATACTTGGTAAAGTCAAACCTGAAAAAAGCATGGTGCTGTATAAAGCACAAACATGAAAAGAGAAACTTGCACTTCCTAGGCAAAAGATATGAGTATAATAATATAATAATAGATAGTGGGATTTGCTTTTCAGAATAGTACATTCACTTTATACTTTGCGTGTATAAAGTGAACTAGCTTTCTACCCACTAACTTTAACTATTATAATATTATTATTCTTATACTTTCTTGTCTCCTTCTCTTACCACCATCCAGACACCATCTCTCTATATATACTCGAGCATGAAACCATGCTGAGTACACTGGTTGAATACTGTAATCTCATCTGTTGAGATTTGGAAGAGTTAACATATATTTCTCAGTGTAACCAAACTTGTTCTTGTGTTGAACATCTTAGACATTAGTTGTTTAAGATTAACTTTGTCTATGTGTTAGACATATTAGTTTCCACCTTTGTTGAACTTAGATTTTCCGTATCTAGTTCATGTAATTCTTGATTGATATTGTTGGGGTTCGTGGTTGGTCACAGCGGAAGTATGCAAGTAAGAAAACTAATTTTAAAAGCAAGAAACAAGAACCACATAGTGAACCCCAAAGGTGTACCAATCTCTACAACAAAGAAATGCAACTTAAAAGAAAGAAAGAAGAGAGAGTATACCCGTGATGTCTCTGGTTGTTGGTGTTGATCACGAATCCAAGCAAGTGACAACCTTCTTCTTGACTATCAAAGTCCACCCCGGGAAAAACCGTGATCTTCTCGTAGTAGCGAGCCATCAAGTGTCCTACAACATTTGGAGACACCTTTGGGAACAACAACTTGAAACACTCCAGGAACTCTCTTTGATTCTCTCTAATTTACACAAGAACAACCACTATAGGTTTCTATGTGTGTGTATTTTCACTAAGTTCATCTAGAGAGAAAATGAGAGAATGCATTTCATATTATGGACCTTCTCTGCCTCTTTAAGCTCCAAAGACCGGACTAAGAAGATTCCCAAACAAAGACATGTGTAACACCCCAAAATGGGGCCTAGTTGTAAACTGTTGTACATGTAGCTTTAATAGTTATACTTTGACTTTAGTTGGTGTTTTGTCGTTAAATGTAGTGAACATGCTGTTAATTGGTGTTAATTGTGGATAAAAATATGGTATTGTGAAAAGTGTCATAAGTTGACCAAGTAGACAAATAGTTGAACGGTTTTGGATAATGGTTCCAAAAATATCTCCGTTAGTTGAAACAGATAACCCTAAGTTGTGTAATAAGTTGAATAGGAGAACGAAATACCCGGGAAGGGGTATTAGTTGCATATGTCGGCTTAAGGAGCCTTCCTTATCCCCTGTGTCATGTTCAAACACACACACATATGCATACATACGTTAAAACACATACACACTCAAGCTAAAGACATTTTGAAAGAGGAATCAAGGGGGAAGATCTTTTGCTTGCTGATCTCAGTTGAATCCAAGTCTAGAAGTTGTTCTATATCATCATCTTGTAAGTATTTTAAAGCTTGAAATTTAGTTCTTGAAGCTTTGATGTGGGTGGGACAAATTAAAGGTCTAAATGATGTTTTATTGTAGTTTTTGTGTTTAAAATGTGTTAGTAAGCTTCCATGTGTGTCTAAGGAAGTATATAAACAATTAAGATGATGTTTGGGTCGATTTTTGAGTCAAAAACTCGTAAAACAGCGTCTGTTTACGAACAGAGCAAGAACAGACTGTAAGTGTGGTTCCTACGGGCGTAGTATGATGTTGCTACGGCCGTAGGGTGTTGTTTGTTCTACTACGGTCGTAGGAAATGGTTGCTACGGCCGTAGTGTCGTATTTAAGAGGATTACCACCCACGGGTGATGGAAACAAGACTACGGGCGTGGGTATATAACCTACGGCCGTAGTTACCCAAAGGATGCATACTACGGGCGTAGTATATGGTTACTACGGCCGTAGGTCATGGTTCTTTGGCATGAGCTTCTACGGGCGTAGTGTATATATACTACGGCTGTAGTACGTGTTGGATGGGTGTCCTGCGGGCGTAGGAACATGTTCCTGCGGCCGTAGGAGGTTGTCAGAAGCCATGTTGACCTTTTGTTGAGACAGTTGTTAGTGCAGACTAATATAGTGTATACTAAGGGGTGTTTGTCTATGTTTATTGATGTTAGGTGATTCAGACGATTCTGTGTGTTCTTGGGATTCCCAATTGCATATCTGCCTCTTGTAGTTTCGAGGTGAGTACCGGTTTCCCATGAGTCTCAGTAGGTAAGCTGTCTGTCGTACATGATGACATGTAATTGGTGTATGATACATGAAAGAATGTTATGATAGAGACATACAGTGTGTTTATGAAAGACAATGTAGACTGTGATAGAGATATACAGTAGGCTAAGAAAGAGTCGTACTTGCATGTTGTTTGTATGTATGAAAGAGTATAATTGTGATAGAAACCATGTGGAAATTGTATGCTATGCTAGAATTGTATTAATATGTTGTTTATTAACATGAAAGATGTTAACTGGTGTGATTATATGCGCGCATGAAAGATACGTGTATTTGTTATTGTGTCCGGACACTAAACGATAGAACATGGAGGTCGGTCAGGTAGACGGGTGTTAATACCTGGCTGGGTTCTCGGGTAGACGGGTGTTAGTACCTGGGAACTAACGGTACTAAAGTAGTATACGCTTGGGTGATGGTCCTGCAGGCCGCCGTTCCTCTAAGGAGTAAGGTTCCTTGATAGATGGGAGCCAACATGATAGACAGAGTGTACCATGTGGACTGCTATTCGCTTTCCCACTGGTGCAATTGGTTGTAGCTGATTTCCCGGCTAGGATTGTTGAGCGGGGCTCGCTACCCTGCAATATGCGACTCCTACGGGTATGATTGGTGCACCACGATGTGATAGGATAGCCTTGTGTGCTTTCCTGATTTTCGACTGCATGCTTATTGATACTTATGTGTAATCTGTACTCACTAGCTAGTGTAGCTAACCGGTTCATGATTTATCCTTTTTACAGGTAATGATTAGGCAGCCTGTTGAGATGGGTTCTTGTGGGTAATTGTATTTAACTCTTTTGGAACACTCTGCTGTTATATATACCTGTGATCCGATGGTCGGTTTATAGTATGGTAACACCGGTTTGTTTAGAGACTTGGCTTTTGATGTTTATATTCGCCAAGTCGGATAAAAACACTTTATATTTTTATAACCAGTGTTTAGTTTCCGCTGCACGTCTTTGATAGATATACTTAAAAAGTTTAAATTATCCCTGATTTTAAGCTCGTGAAACCCGGTGTTACAACATGCATTGATTAAGACAAGGAGCGGCCTCTAGTAAGACATCCTACCCCCAAGTTAGTATGGGTTTTGTCTTCACAAAAACCAAACTGCAGCCTGTGTGAAATGGTCCTATTGATAAGGGATCAAAAATCCTTTTGTTCGCGATATCCATGTGAACACGAGACATGGTACTTAGTCATTCTCCGTTCCTTCACGATTATGTTTCTCGATTGAGATTGGTGGTGACCAAAACATACAAATTGCAATCAGATACTATAATCATTGCACACTTGAGCACGGCCGTGCATTTTGGTGTCAGCGACCAATCATCGAGGGGCCCAAGGATATATCTCTAAACAGAGCAACAAATTCCTTTGACTACATTTCCCATCACAGTGATCATACTCTGCCTAGCTGCCCCCTTTATAACAGCCAGTTACGGACTGCGTTTGAAAACAACTAGAGCAAAGCAAACCAAACCAAAGTGATGCAGACTCATGTATCTTCAGTATGAGGATGAACTGATATTATCATCCTGATTTACTCATGACGAGTACCATAAAGTAAAATCAGGTGTGGGTCGTCCAGTCACTTGAACACTTCAAGTACAGGTGAAGTATTGCGTCCCTGTGTTCCAATCGATCATAAATCATTGGACACTTGACCAGTCACTTCCCTCAGTCTTAGTTCAGACTTCCTTCCCATGAAGAATGACCGACTGTGGACATTTAGAATGTTAAAACATTCAGGGAAGAGGTAAAACATGCTAAGTTGGAACATAATAAGGCTTACTGAGAGTACCCGCTACACGCGCATTACCAAATCCTCATTTGATAATCGATACAAGCAGAATCACAATATTGTTTAACGTTCCCAAAAGAAATGTATATCAAAACATTACTAAAAAGAACTTAAACCAAGTATATGCAGGCCCTAGTCTGATGATAATCACTAACCCGCTACTATAGCTTAGTGAACGGATCCGCCACCATGCTCTCTGTGTGTACTCTGATAATGATCGTATCCCCACTACAACCAATCACTTCCAAAGCGTGCGTTGATGGGTTTATGATCATCCATCCAAGCCGTTATACTTTCATTGTCTCAAGGAATCCAATAACACAAACAACGCTTGGATCTAAAATTTTAATGTGCATGAGCCATCATACTCTCATAGTTTTCATAAAGATCTCTATAGAGTTATTGATGCTCTAAGAATAAAATCTTATCTACTCAAGCCATCGTACTCTCATAGTTTTCATAAAGATCTCTATAGAGTCACCGATGCTTTAAGTATCACACTTATTAACGACACAATGTTTGTAGGATCACGAATCCCAATCGAATTGGCGGTTATCTTTAAAACATAAACGATTACTAAGAGTAATTATTTACTCTCATTTCTTTTGATCAACAAGAACATATCTTGATATTTCTTGTACTTTACAAATTGCTTTGTTTATCCTTAACGGACGTATAATTCTTGATTCAAACTTACAGCCAAACATGATCAAGACATTATCTCCATTATTACATATGTCCAAGACATATTACATAGGATAACAACAGCACTCCCACTAGCTCTGGCATCTATCCAAGTTTCATCATTGCTCATGGAAAACTCATCCACATTATTTTTCATAGCAAAACACGAAACTTAGATGTTTGTTGAAGTCCAAGACAGTCTTTTCCATGTTTTGTAGATTTTACAAGGATACTTTAGATGTAAAGCACCTTCAGACAGTGTTATAAGCACTTCCTCATTGAATTCCTTTGACGGAATATGGTCTTTGCATCATTCTGCCATGAAACGGTGTAAGTGTCCGTGTAAACTTCAACATAACTACTGGAAGAATGTCTTCATATGATACCTTCCACATGGTCAATCATCATGAAACCAATTCCCACCAGTCAGTATTTGAAGTTATCTACAAACTAATCCATGCAGATCTTATATTCAAAAGATCTATATACACCTTACAGGTTACATCTAGGTGTTGGATTACCCAAGCTCATCCTTGAAATCCAGCATGGATTATATCTTATTTCATTACCTTTTCCTTATCTTAGTAGACCCAAGGCCCACTACAGATTCCGGTAATTGATACATACATTATGTATTATCAACAAGTCATCGTCCTCATGTATGTAATACATTTCCAGCCTTATGATGACTTTTGCCAAACTTATGAAGAGGTAATATCGTTATGACAAGTACTTCAACATTGCCATGTTTAGTTCCAATCATTACTGATTGAATGCTAGTGTCAACATCAGGTCTTTATTTAAGTCATACGTTCTTCCACTGAAATGCTTCAGTTGTTCATTTCCCTTTTCGAGCAACTCACCTCAGTTCTCAAAAAGGTTATGAAAAGAACATCTAAAACCAAGAAGAACCTATTAAATGTATTAGCATCTTTTAAAGTTCATCCATCTCCCACTTGATGTAGACTAGATGACTTTAATCCATGAGGTAGACAAGCAAAGCTGTCTTTCTAGTCTAACCTCCATGGTTGCTAATTTGACCATCTTGGTTGTTGTTAAACAAGAATATTGCCCGCCACAACTCAAGTACACCCATCCGTCAGGTTACTTAAGTCTAAGCCATCAAATGGAATCATAACTAGTATGTTCCGTCTCTCCACTAAACGATACATGTAAACAAGTATCCTAGGAGAAGTGAATTATGAGACATTCCCATAATTCTTATGATGAACTAGGAATCTATTATATCTCAACATCTCATAATATTTGAGTATCTTAGTTCCCTTTTGCCCTCTTTTGTTATGAATTCGTTACGGGTGAGTTTTGAATACCTCTCAGGTTTCAAACACTTTTCTAATAAATTAGACATACCCTATCCTTCTATCATCATTGATAAAGGTAACAAATCATACTTAGTTAATCCTTATGACTTTGTTTGATCAGCCCTTACACAAAAGTGCAAGCGTAGTCCAACAAACTTTTATTCCTCTCACATCAACTAGTGAAGGATATTCTAGTAATTTAACCTCATAAACAAGATTTACAATCAACAATTGACTCAAAGTCAAAGCTTCCAAGTTCCTTTCCACATGGACCTTGGTGATGTTAGTATTGTTTATATGGTTAAATCACCAAAGTTATAAGGATAACTAATCAATAAACACTCATGATCATAATATTACTTCTTAAGCAAAAGCTTATTACATATGCCACGACATGAATAAACTTTGAAATAAATTTCTAAAACCCACAATTATAAAATTCAAAGTAATATTCATCGTCATCAATAGCATAAAAGATACAATGCTTATTGCCACATAGGACGTAAAACATCTATCTTATGAAGTAAAAATTTAGCTGGTAGGAATGACAAGATCAACTCTTCCAATCCTTTTAGCAAGAGACAAGCACTTATGCTTCCCTTCACTTCTTCCAGCTCTCCACGCATCATCGGCCTACTTCGGATAAACACCTACACTTTGCAACAAACAAGTTGTAACAAACGTGAGTGCTTTGACTAGCGTTCAAAAACCTAGTCCTTTGAAGTAGAAGATCAATGGAGTATAATCATGAATGTACCTGAAGTTGAAGAGCTAACGTTCTTCCGCTTTAGGATACTTAGCTCATTCAGGCACTTAGGGCAGGCGTGACGGCGCCAATTTCCAATTTCCCCACAAAAGTAGCAAACTACCCCAAGTGGAACGTTATCTTGAGGCACAATCTCTTTTTCCTCAACTTCCACGGTTATGGTAGGCTTAGTCAAACCAAGCTTTCCATTTGAGGTCTGTTTCTTCTTCTTATGTTTTTGTTTCCCAGTAGCCTTAGCGGGTGTGGACGAGATTAGCTTACCTTTGGCCATGTTCAAGTCAGTAGCCTTTAACATGCCATGTAGCTCACTTAAGGACCAATCCATATTGTCTTTGAGATATTCCATGACAAACTTCTCATAAGACGTGGGCAGGGATTGGAGAATCAAATTCACCATCAGTTCCCCCCTATGGGAAATCCAAGTCTCTCCATTTGGTCCATGTACGCCTTCATCTTAAGGACATGAACACTTACATCCCCGCCTTCCTGCATTCTACAACCAACTAAAGCCTTGACATACTTAAAAAGTTCTTGTCTAACCTACTGTGGAAACATGTCCTTTAGCCGGTTAATCATGTCGTACGTACTCAATTGCTTGAGTTGCTTTCGCAGCTCACAGCTCATAGTCGACAACATGAGACAAGAAACATCTTGTGTATCTCTGACACTCCTTTCCCATGCGTATCTAGTGGCCCAGCTCGCGTTGGTAAAAGGTGGATCCGGAAGAGGCTCCTCAAGGACGTGCAACTTTGACTCGTGTTGAAGGACAATCCTTAACACACGATACCAGTCAACGAAGTTCACTCCTATGAGTCTCTCCTTTTCCAAGAACAAACGAAATGATAGTTTTGATGTAGTGTTGTTAAGGTTTGTCATCTAAAATAAGAGTACAAGTTTTAGTAAGTTTCGATATAATCCTCGTTAAAATAATTACCCACTTGATTTATGAAAACCAAATTATCTTTAACAAGGGCTAAGAACCTCAAAATACCCCAATCCATGACGGGTTTTCCGCGAATCACTTCATGGAGCAATTTTAGGCAGGTAAACAATTTACCATTTGCAATTCGGGATCGCAACTCGTAGGCACTTGCGGGATCCTAGGTACTCATAGCACCCATTTGGCATGTTTGATCCCTTTCACACCATTCCTTATTAATCCACTTTGATAGCTCGGCTAGAGCTCGACAACTACCAAGGCGTTTTAAGTCTTGGAATTGTAAATCAACCGTTAAGATACACGGTGGTACTCTAGCCCAATGGCCGGCTCGGCGAGAGCTCGACAACCGACCCTTGCGAGTTGCCACACGCACCTTCCACACAGTTACACAAAACCGACTCGGCTAGAGCTCGACAACCGATCTTGCTTCACTAGATTCGGGTGGTGTCATCTTACGGATTGCGTGAGATTTACAATTTTGAAAAACGGGATTTTGTTTTTGCCGATTAAAATGATTTTAACCAATTCTTGTCTATGTGGCGCTCGGAGTTTGTAAACCAATTTAAAAACTCTTTGGTTTTATTATTTTGAAAAATTTCTAGCATGCGAAGATCCTAAACATCCATGAAAGAAATAATACAAAATAAAACCAACCACGCATGTAATACAAGTCCAGTAACGAGCCATAAACCCTATGTGTCTTGCCCGCGAGCCAACGGGCAAGACAAAGTCTACTAAGGACAAACATCCAAGACAATGATGTGTGCTCTCCCACTTGATCCATTGCGTCTCCCACCGACCTCCGGATCCAAGTTTGCCAAGACACCCTCCATGGTTCTTGTTGGTTGCTTCGGTTCTCCTTTTACAATTTACAAAATTTAAAAGGAAATGGCATGCAAGCCACAATTCTCTATTCTAAACCAATACTAAAATTTACAAAGAATAGAAATTGGCATTCAAGCCGTTAAATATACAAACCGAATAAATTAAATTATTACAAACTATTATGGTATAAACCACCAAATGAACGAATATATTAATTCAAACAACCAAACACATCACATAGGTCTAAAAGGCTCAAATGTCACCGGACACTAATATTACAACCACATACAACAAATCTAATACATGGTGTGCCACACAAAACCATGCAAATCTTATATGTCTTGGTTAAGATTATCTAAACACTCAAGGCACAAATAATCCTATGTACATATGCATTAGGAACCTTAAACAAGTCAAAATTCCATATTCATATATATACAATGTAAGTATATGCAATTAACCATTTTCATGCCAAAATGTTAATCCACATATAAATATACCAACCAAGACATAAGGCAACTTAAAAACATCACAACCAAAATTCTGGAAAAATCCAGAAAGTACAAGAGAGCTAAAAATCCAACAAAATTGATTTAAGGCATAAAATGCATTCTGCTAGAAGGGAGTTAGCGCCGCTAACCATAAAGAGTTAGCGCCGCTAAAGCCAGAAGGGTTAGCGACCGCTACGGCTGGTTTAGCACCACTAACATGGAAAAGTTAGCGCCGCTAAACCCTGGACAGAACCAAAAATCACATTTTTCGGATTTTTCAAGCCACCAAGTGCAAATCTAGTGTAGAGGTGGCTCTGATACCACTGTTGGGGTTCGTGGTTGGTCACAGCGGAAGCATGCAAGTAAGAAACCTAATTTTAAAAGCAAGAAACAAGAACCACATAGTGAACCCCAAAGGTGTACCAATATCTACAACAAAGAAATGCAACTTAAAAGAAAGAAAGAAGAGAGAGTATACCCCTGTTGTCTCTGGTTGTTGGTGTTGATCACAAATCCAAGCAAGTGACAACCTTCTTCTTGACTATCGAAGTCCACCCCGGGAAAAACCGTGATCTTCTCGTACTAGCGAGTCATCAAGTGTCCTACAACATTTGGAGACACCTTCTGGAACAACAACTTGAAACACTCCAGGAACTCTATTTGATTCTCTCTAATTTACACAAGAACAACCACTATAGGTTTCTATGTGTGTGTATTTTCACTAAGTTCATTTAGAGAGAAAATGAGAGAATGCATTTCATATTATGGACCTTCTCTGCCTCTTTAAGCTCCAAAGACCGGACTAAGAAAATTCCCAAGCAAAGACATGCATTGATGGAGAATGGAGGTGAAAGGAATAAAGTTGTAATCTGTCAGATGGGTTAGCGCCGCTAACCACCCAAGCTTAGCGCCGCTAACCACTTAAGGTTAGCGCCGCTAACGCGGCTAAGTTAGCGACAACATGGTTAGCGTCACTAACCCTGTCCAGATTACCAACCATCTTTAATTATTCATTTCTAACTCTCCCTTTTAGGTTGTTGTCAAGATCAACCCCCGGCGTGTGACCCGATAGGCCCATACATCATCGGTAGTGATCAATTGGCGTACGTGTGTCAGTGGGCATACTCCAACACATATCAATAAGAATTATATAAAATTATAACCGTGTGTATCTAATTTTTTAAAAGCTAAAGTTTGTCTTCGACCCCCCTTCTACAAACATTTGTTGTTGTAGTATCCAATCGGGACCAACAACTAGTATCAGAGCAGGTTTGATAACTAATATCTAAGATCTGCTTTGCTTACTCTTCAACCGTTTCTACCCCACACTACTAAATGGCCACTCCAGCTGCTGTTTCAAACAGTTTCGCAAACAATGGCTCACTCACTAGGTGTCCAGTGTTTGATGGTGAAAACTTTTCCCTTTGGAACAGTAGAGTCCATCTCTACATGTCCAGCCTTAATGATGTGATGCTGAAGACTATTACAAAAGGTCCCTATATTCCATCCACTACCATCTAAGTTACTGCTGCTATTGATGATGAACATGCCACCTAATATGTTCTCAGCATGCATCAGTGGTCTGATGAGGACTAAAGGCTTGTAAACCTTGATATCAAGGCTAGAACAACTTTAGTCTCTGCACTACCCAATGATATTTGTCATCAAGTTCTTAATTGAAAAACTGCAAAAGAGATGTTAGATACTCTCACTATTGCATATGAAGGCATTGAAGAAGTGTAGGAGAACAAGAAGCTCCTTCTTGTTAGAGAGTATGAGTTCTTCTTTGGAACAGTAGAGTCCATCTCTACATGTCCAGCCTTAATGATGTGATGCTGAAGAAGTGCAGGAGGAAGAAGGCACTGGAGTAGAGACCTACACCAGGTTTAACGGCCTCATTAATGACTTAAGAAGGGCAGATGTTCCCAAGAGCAACAAGGAACTTGTAAACAAGTTTTTAGACTCCCTCCCAGAATCTTGGGATCATTTTATCACTGTGTTAAAGCATGGTGAGAAAATCAAGGGACTCTCAGTGGTTAGTCTTTATGGTAATCTCATAAACCATGAACAATCAGTGAAGCAAAGGAAGCTCTCTACAAAGGAGATGAGAGAAGCTACAAAAGCTCCATTAAATGCACTTGTATCCAAGGATACAAGATCTAGGTGTTTTGCTGCGGTGGTAGATGAGTCCAGTGAGGCTGAGAATGAAGTGGAGTCTTCTAAAGATGAAGAGCAGGTGGTTGATGGGGATGAAAGTTTGGAGGGCATGGATAAAATTGAAGCTGCTGTTGAGCAAGCTGCCATGTTGGTGAAAAGGTTCAAACCTTTCCTTAAAGGAAAGGGTGTCAAGAAGTTCGGGAAGAGACCTTTCAAAGGCGATAGGTCCAAAACCAAGTCATCTGAAGGATGTTTCTGTTGTGGAAAACCTGGCCATTATGCCAGTGAATGTAAGTCCCAAGGAAACACTAGCTTCAAGGCTCCTCCTGGATCAGACATCAAGGTAGATTATAAAGCCAAGTATAAGAAGCTTCTTGTTGCTGTTCTTGACAAGAAGAAGAAGAAGTCCCAAACCAAAGTGTTGGTGGCTGAAGAAGAGGATTGGGCAGAGGAAGATATCTCAAGTGATGAAGACGAGGTCCTCACTGCTCAGCTCAGTTTGATGGCCAACATAGGTAGTACTAGCACCTTTGATGAAGACATGAAAACGGCTGCTAAAGCTTGTAATTCCTCAAACTAGGATCCTTCTTCTATGTATCAGGTTGGCAAATTTAGGAATTACGATGATAATGAAAAAAGAAACTAAAAATAGAATTAGAATTACTTAAGAAGAATTAATTCTTAAAGATGAGGAATTTAAACCATTGACAGTTTTAAAAAAAGATTTAGCTAATCAAAAGATATTAAATAAGATCTTGGTAAAAGAAACTAGTGAAGCAACTCAGAAGTTTAATGACGTTCAAAAAGTAGTTAAATCTTGGTGTGTCTCTGCTGAAAAGACCACTCAGTGTGTCAATGAGCAGATTCCAAAATAAGTTCAAGCTATTATTGGTGGAAATTACTCCCAAGTAGCTAACTGTGTTGATTTTAATGAGAACATTAGTATCTTAGAAAATACTGACATTTTACCACTTACATTCCTTAATGTTGTAAAAGGTAAAAGTGTAATAACTAACAGATTTGTCAAAAGTGAAAGCTCTCATATAAAAGAATCAATCACTCCTAAAAGAGATTCAACTTCTGTTGTACGGTTAGAAAGTAAAAGTACCCAAAAGTTATTGACAAAGGATGTTAATAAAGGGAAAGAATCATATGTTGGTTCCAACTTGACATTATGTTGTCAGACCTTGAAAACAGATGACTCAACTTTAAGTGCTCAACTAATTGACATTTCACTAGCAAATGATTCTGGTTCAACTTTTCAATTAGCTGATGATAAATGCTCAGCTGATGGCCTGTCAGCTGATCATGGATCTTCATCTAAATACTCAACTGATCAAGAATATTCTAATTCTCTTATAATAAAAGAAAATATGAGAAAAGGAAATAATGCTTGCATTAAATCCAAACCTGTCACATCTAAAGTTGACTAAAAACTCTTTATTACTAAGGGTCAGCCTAGGATGCCTGTAAACAAAGAACTTTTAAGTTTACAAGATTAGCTGTAACAGCTGAGTGGTAAAGTTAGTCAGCTGATGACCCATAGTCATCAAAGGACTGACAAGGTTACTCATAGGCAGTCACCAAAACATGTTCAATGCTTCAAGAATAAAAAATGTTACAAATGTGGTAGCGAAGAACATAAGGCACGTGACTATTCCCAAGAAGGTAACTCAAGACAGTGGACTGATGATGATAACATGAATGTTCCTCTCATTCACAAACAAACTGAAATTAAGTGGATAGCTAGGTGCAATCCACAGGGGTCCAATTAATTGTGGATACCCTAAGTGTCACTAACCCTACTTTCTCATTCATAAATTTGCAAGGCCTTAACACATGGTATCTTTGTTGGTCCCTTGGTGAGAGTATCAACAAGCAAGTAATGTGTAGAAGGGGAGTTGAATACACTTTCAACTTCATAATAGACGTGAAGATCGAACACACGAACTATGTTGGCAATCTGTGAATTTCTTGATCACGTTGAACATACAAACAGTGTATCAAGACTCGTAACACATACGATGGTGAGGTTAGGTTGAGGTGAGGTGTCCCTCTAAACTTATCAGGAGATAAGTATTTATAATCCTGTTCCTACGGATCCTAACAAACTAGAACTTATCCTAATATGCTAACAAACTAACGGATAACCCGGAATCTTGAATCTTGAATATTCTATCTTGAGTCTTCAATCTTCAATCTTGATTCTGGAGTCTTCTTATCTATACCGTAGATATAGAGAATTACAAAATTTAAAACATATTTAAATTCTTTTAAACTGACTTCTTTTGTCAGGCTAAGTTACTCAGCTTTAAACTCATCAAGCTGAGTCCTTCGAGAACAAACTCGTAATCAAACATGTACTAACATGTATAATGACTAACTCATCCTTAGAAGTCATAAGAGTTAGCTTGAACTTACTTAGCAACTCTGTTGAGCTGATTCAGTCTAGAAGCTGAGTCTCTCAACTCGAAACACATCAAGCTGAATACTCAACCTATACCTTAGGTGACACACATAACTTATCAAGTATATTGATAAACTAACTAAGATATAGTCTAAGCTGAGCAACTATATGCTCAGCTTATACTCAGCTTATGCTCAGTCTGAAACACTATAAGTGCTCAGTCTGATCAAGCTCCATAATTCTTTTTAAGTTATATTCAGAACATATCTTACAAACTTAACTTTGTCTCATCAAATCTTAACTGATAAGATCATTTGACCAACAAACTCCCCCTATTTGATGATGACAAAACCATCAAACAGTTCATAAGTTTGTTGAACAAAATTATGTTTCAAATTTTAAACTTACTAAGATTTTATTTTTGAACTAATCAAATATTAATTGGACTTATCAATTTTAATTTAACTTATCAATTATAAGTTGAACATACCAACCAATCATAACAATGAACACGAACTAATCAAATTGTTCATTCAAGCTGAACTCATCAGACTAATAAATATGAACATATCATAAACATTTGAACATATCAAACTAATACTTGTATTCATTAAATTGAACATATCAGAATACAAAATATTGATCACTTAGATCATGCACACTTAGTGCTTACATATTATTAGAACTAATCTAATAATTACAAATATAACTAATCTATTACAAAAGTTATCTCTTGAACTCTGGATGCAGAACTTCCCAAAGTATAATTTCTCTGTTGATTTCTTCTAATACCATTTCAGCTTCTGCATCTCCCCTGAGTTTCTTTTGTTGCATGCGGATGATCTTATTCAGCTTGTATCTCACAAAATGATTTGTGCTATCATCACCACAGCAATTCCTTATTCTTAAGGCATCCTTTGCCTTCAAATAACATATCTCTGAAAGCTTAATGAAGCTAGGATTACCTGTCTGATCCTTAAACATGAATCCCTGAACTGGTGTCTCTATAACTTGATTTTCTTTAAATGTCACACCTTCAGGTATCTTAAATAAGCTCTCCCATTGCACACCAGGAACTGAAATATATCTGAGCTTCTCAGCTCTAGAAATCAGCTTGGAGACTTCAGTTGTAATCTCTTGCTTGATTTGACTCCTTTTGAATTCTTGAGCATCATAATTATTCTTTTCCACTCAATGTAGCCCATCCTGTGAACATACCTCAGGTCCATTCCCACTGTTAACTTATCATCGAATTGGAAGGTGAGAATGATGGCTCCATTTACTCTACTCAGAGTCATGCTCTTGATTTCCATGTTGGTGCTTCTTCTGAAGTAGCATTCCTAGATGTTTGCATCTGTATATGGGATTGGATCAGACCTTGGACCAGAATAGTTAGCTTCAGCTTGAGCTAAAGCTTTTCTCTATTTTTCTTTTTCTTGGTCCCTTGCTTCTTTTTCATTTCTCTTTTTCAGCTCATCAATAGATATTCCAAGCTCATCAGCTTCCTCTTGCTCGAGCATTTCAATCGTTAGCCTCGTAGCTTTCTCTTACTCAGTTTCAGAGACACTGTCAGCTTCAGATTCAAATTCTACCACTTTTTGTCTTCTAGCTGTAGGTTCCTCTTTCTATAACTTCCCCTCAATCTGAGCTTGTCTCTCTGCTCCTTTGGCTAGCACTAGCAGAGCCTCAGCTTCAGCTTGAACTAACTCAGCGTCAGCTTCAGCTTGAACCTTCTCCCCCTTTTTGTCATCAGCAATAGGGTTTGAAGTCTGTCTTTGTTGTAGAGAAGTAACTGTAGAGGCAATTTATTTGACATCATTGGTTAGCTTTTCAAGCCTCTGAAAGATTTGTCGTCTGTTCTTCTCTTGCTTGAGGTGGAACAACCCAAACTGAGCTGCAATGTATGTCTTTAGCTCTTGAATGCCTGAGGAGGCAGTTTCATCCTGAGGAGACTGACTCCTGCCCTTGAACTCAAAGTTTTGTTCCTCTAAAGTGAAAGAGTTAAGAGCCTTAGGAGTATGTGTGGGTGCATCATCGAAGGGTTGGTGTATACCCTCAAAGTCATGTGCACCAGAAGTTGGACCCTGTAACTCACCTTGGTTTTGAGGTGAATCATTGCAGGTCGTGAAGGAGAGTGTGAGAAGTGAAGAGAAGTGGTTGGGCTTAAAATGTGATGAGTCGGGGTAGGTGGTTGGCTTATGTGGTGTGTGGGGGGTGATTGACCCTGGGGATTGGTCAAATTTTCAATGTTACCTGAGTGTGTCTGCTCAGGCACAGTAACTGGCTCTCCCATGGCACGAGAAAGTGTGGGCTGAGTAGACACCACACCTTAGTTTGGCTGTTGGGTTTGAATGAGCTTTGAGGTTGGCACCTGAAGAGTAGGTGTCTCCCCCTCAACTCCTGCCGGTGGAGGAATTAGTGTGATTTCAGCTCTAGTGGTGCCTTTAGGTGTGACACCACCTTTGGCAGTCTTTCTATTATAGGTTTGGATATTTACCTTGGTACCAGTGGGCACACCAAGGTTGGCTTTAGATTGGATTTTATGATGGAAAGAAGGTGAAGGAGATAGGTTAGACTGGGTTGGGCTTACCACAGTCTTTTCTCCAAATGAAAATGGAGAAATGTAAGAAGAAGAAGAAAGTGGAGAAGTCATACCTGGTGCAGCTTCAATATTTGC
Source organism: Pulicaria dysenterica (assembly GCA_947179395.2). Taxonomy (NCBI): domain Eukaryota; kingdom Viridiplantae; phylum Streptophyta; class Magnoliopsida; order Asterales; family Asteraceae; genus Pulicaria; species Pulicaria dysenterica. The sequence goes on along the minus strand of OX359293.1, from coordinate 43,489,766 downwards.
TGGCTCAGCTTGCGCACAGTGCTCAGCTTGAACCTCTTGATCAGCTTGAGCTGCTCCCCCTTGAGTAGACCCCTCAACTCCACTTTCTGATGAAGCTCTCTCAGCTATCCATTGCATAGGTTCACTGAGCCCCTCTTGCTCTGGAAAGATGCCATTGTTGAACATCTTGGAGCAGAGTGCTGGAGTGAGGAACTTATCCTGACAAGCTTCATACAGTTCAATCCCTAGCTCAGCTTCAAATACTAAGGATAAGTACCTTATAAAAGGCATATGAAGATCCCTTGTGGTCTTCATCACTTGAACCTTGAGTTCGTTGAATATAAGCAGTACATAATCCAGATTTCGTGCAAAGTAAACGTTGTATAGCAGCTGCATCTCAACTCGTTTACCTGGTCCAGTCCTCCAACCTTTGTTCCAAGTGAACGTATCACTGTGGATACCATAAATCCCCATCTGGTTGGAAAGGTGGCCTTTATTATTACACCCTCAGTTTGTGGGTGACCTATTCTGGGTAGGACTGACCTTGCCACCTGCCTTGTCACAGAAGGCTCGAACACATCATTTTGAGAGAGTTGAAGAACCTCCCTTAGCCTTTGAACTGTGATGACAATGATTCTCTCCCCATTCAGCACTGTGCCTCTGATTTCCCCTCTGTCCTGGTCACAAACACATGTATACCAGAACTCACAGTCAGTGCTGAGGAACCACATGAATTGGTGCTCCAGTAAACACGAATGCCAATGGGCATTTGCGGATATAATCCACCCACGCCTCTTAACCCCTGTGTCTTTTACGCTCAGGGATGGCTAGGCAAGCTCGTTGATTGTTAATTTTAATCAACGGCACTCCATTATTCTTGAAGGCGGCACCCCTTACCATTCTATCACTGAGATTGAGAATGCTTCCGTCCATCGTAGAATGATTTCAATTCACACTAAGTAAATACACAATTCGCACTGAGCGATTAGGGATTCAAGTTCGATTGAATGATGGATTGCACTTAGCAAAGAGGTGTTTGTAGAAGGTATAGTGAGTATATAAGAAGTTTAGTAAACTTAAACTTCTGAATTTCGGTTACAAACGATATATATACCTTTTTGAGGAGAGAGAAAAGCTACCGTTGGAAATCCCTATTTATCCGTTACTCTAACTAACTTACAGATAGATATAACAGTAATCGAGATGAAACACATCATATCCCAACGGATAAGTTTGTAAAATAACATTCTTGACTTAAAAAAAATTATTTACACTGTTGTATTACACCAATACATAATTGGTATAAAACGTAATTTGAGACTGACTCAAACATAATGTCTCATTAATTAATAACACATAGTAATTAACACATGGTTTGGACATACCAAGCTGAGTAAACTTATCACTCAACGTGAGTCAAGCACTCAGCTTGATTTGAGCACTTAACTTGAGATTGACACTTAGCTTGAGTGGAGCACACAACTCAGAATCAATGACACTTAGTCATTTATATTTGAGACTAACTCAAATTGATATTTTAACCATACTTAGCAGTTAAAACATGTTTGAAATAGACCAAACGTGTGAACTTATCACTCAGCTTGACCAAGTGAACAGTTTATGAATACATATCTGTAAACTGTACGCTCAGCTTAAGACACATAGTCTTTGTCAAGCTGAAACTCAGTTTTAGAGACTTATCTAGGGGTTGAGCATTCCCAATTTACTTAGCAGATAGGAAAATATTTTATCATCAAGAGGTTTGGTAAAGATAATTGCTAATTGATCATCTGTGGAGATAAAATTTATGTCAACTTTACCTTTTTCCACGATATCACTTATGAAGTGATGTCTAATTTCTATATGCTTTGTTCTTGAGTGGAAGACTGGGTTATATGTGATGGCTATTGCACTTTGGTTATCACATAAAATAGGAGTTTTCCTAAAATTCATACCAAAGTCTCGAAGCTGTTGTTGCATCTACATTATTTGAGCACAACAGCTTCCTGCAGCAACATACTCAGCTTCAGCAGTCGAGGTAGCCACTAAGTTCGGTTTCTTACTAGTCCAGCTTACTAACTTCCCTCCAAGCATTTGACATCCTCATGTTGTTGATTTTCTGTCTAACTTGCACCCAACATAGTCAGCATTTGAAAATCCAACCAAATCAAATCTAGAGTCCTTTGGATACCAAAGACCTAGATTTGGTGTACCTTTAAGGTACCTAAAGATCCTTATCACAGCTTGAAGATGTGATTCCTTAGGATCTGCCTGATATCTTGCACAAACACATGTAGCAAACGTGATATCAGGTCTACTAGCTGTCAAATAGAGTAATGAGCCTATCATTCCTCTATAGGTAGACTGACATACAGACTTTCCATCTGAGTCCTTGCTCAGCTTGACAGCTGGTGACATGGATGTTTTCATGGTTGAACTAGAATCAAAACCATATTTCTTTATCAAATCAAGAACATACTTGCTTTGATTAATGAATATTCCATCAGGCTTTTGTTGAATCTGTAAGCCTAGGAAATATGTCATTTCACCCATCATACTCATCTTGTACCTTTTTGACATAGCTTTGGAGAACCAATCACATAGAGATTCATTTGTAAATCCAAAGATAATGTCATCCACATAGATTTGTACAAGAATCAACTGTCCTTTACTCTTTTTAATGAAGAGTGTCTTATCAATACTACCTCTGGTAAAGTCCATTGATAGTAGATATCTGGACAATGTATCATACCAAGCTCTTGGAGCTTGTTTAAGACCATACAAAGCCTTGTCTAACTTATAGACATGATGTGGATACTTTGAACTGACAAAGCCAGGAGGTTGTTTCACATAGAATTCCTCCTAAAGTTTTCCATTTAGGATAGCACTTTTCACATCCATTTGATAGATTATGTAGTCTTTATATGTTGTATAAGCTAAGAATAGCCTAATGGCTTCAATTCTAGCAACAGGGGTAAATGTCTCATCATAATCTATTCCTTCTTCTTGTCTATACCCTTGTGCTATCAGCTTGGCATTATTCCTAACAATTACTCCATCCTTGTCCATCTTGTTTCTATAGAGCAACTTGGTACCTATAATTGTACGATCTTTAGGGGCTGGGACAAGACTCCATACCTTGTTTCTCTAAAACTCATTTAATTCCTCTTGCATAGCTTCAATCCGGTCCTCATCATCTAAGGCTTCTTCAGTCTTCTTTGGTTTCATTTGAGATAGGAAACCAAAGTAAGGAGCATAGTTTGTTGTTGCCTTAGATCTGGTAATCACTCTTTCTTGAATATTACCAATCACTTGATCTTGAGGATGATCTTTGAGAAACTTAAATGTTGTAGTAGGAGATCGTGATTCTGGACTTGAGTGATATTGATGACTCTAAGGTGAACTTACATCCTCAGTCTCAATTACAGCATTGTCATCAAACTGTTGATCACTAAGATCTTCAGTCTGAGTAGTATTCTCTCCAAAGGGATTAATGAACTTATCATCTTTCTCAGTTTGAGAGTCCTTTGGAGCTTGTGATGATCTCTTAGATGTACATACATCATCATCACTGTGATCATCTATGACATACATAGGATTTGACATCTTGGTTTCCTCAGGCTTTTCAAACTCACTTAGACTGACTGAGTCAGCTTAACTTTTGTCAGCTTGATCAATACTGTCTTCATCAAATGAGAAATGAATTGAATCTTCTATAGCCTTTCTCCTTGTGTTATACACTCTGTAAGACTTTGAGATTGAGGAATAACCAACAAAAATTCTAGGATCAGCTTTAGGTTCCAACTTATGGAGCTGATCTATTTGATTCAGCACATAGCATTTTGAACCAAAGACATGGAAGTAACCTATATTGGGCTTTCTTGATTTATACATTTCATAAGCAGTTTTGCCATGTCTTTTGACTATGATTGATCTATTTTGAGTATAACATGCTGTACTGACAGCTTCATCCCAAAAATAGAGTTTCAATCCTGCCTCACACAGCATTGTTCTAGCAGCCTCAATTAAGTTTCTATTTCTCCTTTCAGCAACTCCATTTTGGTGAGGAGTTCTAACTGAGGAGAAGTTTTGTAATATTCCTTTTTGTTCACAAAAGCCTTCTAGGGTTGAGTTTCTAAACTCAGTCCCATGATCACTTCTGAGTTGCTTAACAGACTTACCTTTTTGCTACTCTTCCTGTTTGATAAAACTTATTATCTCCAGGGCAGCTTAACTTTGGCTTTAAGGAATATTACCCAGGTGAATCTAGAGAACTCATCTACTATCACCAGGGTGTACTTCTTGCCACTTAGGCTTGGAGTACTTATGGGTCCAAACAGATCCATATGCAACATATGCAATGAGTCTTTTATTGAAATTTTTTGCGTTGATTTGAATGACCCTTTGTGATGTTTCCCTTGCTCACAAGCTGAGCACAATTTGTCTTTGACAAATGTGATCTTTGGCAATCCAGAGACTAACTCTTTGTTGGATAGCATATTTATATTCTTGAAATTTAAATGTGACAACCCTCTATGCCACGGCCAACTCAGCTTAGGAACAGATTGGGAATATAAGCAGGTTTCAATATTGGGATCAACAGAATTAAGATCAAGTAGATACACATCTCTTTCTCTCTTTGCTATTAGCACTGGCTTACCCTTTGAATTGTATATTGTCCCTGCTTTCTTTCTAAAAGTAACAACATTTTCTTCATCAAACAATTGACTAATACTTATTAGATTGTGTTTAAGACCTTTAACATATGCAACCTTCTGGAAGGTCACCTTGCCAACATGCATCTTCCCATATCCTTTAGTTCTTCCATGGTATTATCACCAAATCTTACTTTAAGACCTTCATCTTCCTGGAATTCACTTAGAAGTCCTTTCCACCCTGTCATGTGCCTTGAGCATCCACTGTCCAAGTACCATTTACTTGAACCCTGCACATGAAAAGAAAACTAAACATATTAGTTTTGTTTGGGAACCCACTTTGTAGTAGGTTCAGATGATGAGCACTTAGCCGTTTCATCTTGTGGAGCTGACTGGTCAGCTTGAGCAGATGTTGAGTCCTGCGTAGGCTGATCAGCTTGTTCCTTTTCAGGCCTTAGAGTTTCCCAATCACAGTCCTTGGCCTCATATCCTCTACCTCCACACTTGTAGCACTTCCTTCTACCAATGACTGCAGGAGGTAGGTTATCCAATAATCCTTTAGAGAACTTGCTCTCAGTTTTAGGATTATAGGTTGTGGGTAATTTTCTCAACTTTCCTTGCAAGCTGATTCACCTGATGCTCATTGACTTTGGACTTACCTTTGTCATGTCTAGGTTTATTATCCTTTTGATCAGAAGTTTGACCAAAAAACTTCTTTTCATTGACTTTGGACTTTACATTGTCATGTTTTCTGGACTTACCAGTTTCAACAGCTTTGGACTTACCACTGTTGAGTTCTTTAGAGTTACCAGTTTCAACAGCTTTGGACTTACCATTGTTGTGATATGACCTCTGACTTACAGTTGTCTTCCTATTCTTGAAGCTTCTCTCTGAACTGGACAGAGAGTTCTGTCTTTTGAAAGAGTTTGGATTCAACCTTTCAATAATAGACGTTCTTTGAATAGGCTGAGTGCCTAATCTATCATGCACAGACTTACTATGCTGTTTAGAATTTGAACATTCATTTCCATGATCCTTTGCCTTTACAAACTTATTGTATTTGAGGCTTGGATCATGTCTCTTTTCTGAGGCTGACTTCTGAGACTCAATCAGTTTTCTATCTTCCTCAGAATCTGTACTTGCTATCTCATCATCATCAGCCGCATAAGCTGCGGATTGATAGTCACCTCCAAGTACAGCTTTTACCTGTTTAGGAATCTGCTGGTTGATGCACTGTTCAGCAAGCCTTGATGACTTACACAGGATTCAGTGACTTTCTGAAGTTGGTCAGCTTTATCCTTAGCTTCCTGAAGTTCTTCACTCAGAAGTTTGTTAATGTGTCTTTGACATTCAAGATCACATTGTGCTTTATTTCCAGCACTAATGAGAGTTTGATTTTCCTTAATCTCATTCTTGAACTTAGTGATTTCAGCTTTGAGGTCAGCTTGAGACTTAAGGCTGGTCTTAAAGTCATTTAACAAATAACCAAATGTAAGACCTTTTTCTTCATCGGTGTAAGAGTTGAAATTACTAACCTTGTACATGGAGGAAGGATCCCAGTCACTTAGTTTGCTGTTTTCCTCAGCTTCCTTCATGTCAGCTTCAAAAGTTGATTCAAACAAACCATAATCGACTTCTTCTAATTCAAACTCTTCATCTTGTTGAGCCATCAAACACTTGTCATCATCATCTGAGGTAGATGATTCTGTATCTCAAGTTTCAGCATAAAGTCCTTTAGCATTGGACTTGTCTTCTGTTGGTGCATAATTGTGAATCCCTAGTTCTTATCAATCCAATACATACATGAAATATTAATTTATATATGTTTTGATTAATTGTTTGCATGTGTATATATTCTTAGTGATTCTATGTGATTATCTTAAGCTTACAAGTACTTAATCATGTGTTGATGTGTGTTTGGAAGTTTAAGTCTGTGTGAGAAATCACCACGTGCGAAGTCAGTCCACTACGTGCGTAGTGGAGCTTACTACGCACGTAGTGAGTAGGTCGGTTTAAAACTAATTAATTATTATTAAAATAACCAGTACGTGCGTACTGGACTAGATACGTGCGCAGTGAAGTTCATCACGTGCGTAGTGACTTTAATTACTCTATAAATACCGCTTAATCTCGTATTATCGCGGGGAATCGAGTGAATAACCTACGTAATCGACGAATCAATCAAGTATTTTACGGGAGCCTTCGTAATCGACCTCATAAGACCTTAATCCTTACTAAATCGCGACTTTAAACCTCGTAAACGAATACTGTGTGTTTAATCCGAATCCAAGGGCAGCCTTAAGCATCTCTGTGTAAGTTCTTAGAGTTTGTTCTTGTTTCTACTCTGTGTGTTTCTTAGTGTTACTGTGTGCCGGACACCTAAGCAGATCTTAGAATCCTTAGGAGGTTTGGGAAATAGAAATTCCGCACTATTTCTCATCCTAGATCAGTCCTAGCATTAGGGTGTTTTAGTTTAGTTTAGAACCCCGTCCCCAGCCGGTCCTACAAAGTGGTATCAGAGCCTTGTGCTTTGATTGATCACTTTTCCTTTAGGATTTCGTGATCTAGGTGTCGATTAGGCCTGTGTGTTTGTCCTTTTCGTCATTTTAAACCGGTTAGTAGGTCGAAAATAGGTCGTTTTGCGTTAAAAAGGTCGTGTCTTTACGTTAACTGTTTGAGTTTTACTCGTGCGAAGTGATTCCCTGTGCGTGCGTAGTGATCCTTAGTGCGTGCGTAGTGTTGTTGATCCTCTAGAATCTTCCATAGGCTGTGTGTTCATTCCGTACGTAGTAGGTCCTCAACGCGTGCGTGGTAAATCCATTACGTGCATGTTGAGTCTGTGTGATAATTTTTCCTTTAAAAATATTTTAAGTACTCCGTGCGTAGTCATTGCAATCCGTGCGTACTAGGTTCTCAGTTCGTGCGTAGTACAGTCTGTGTGTTTCGTGTCAGTCCATACGTAGGTCTTTAACTTCGTGCGTAGTTCTCTGTGATCGTGCGAAGTGCTCTACATTCCGTGCGAAGTGTTCTAAAATGTCTGACATGAGTGCAATGGCTGCCAAACAAACAATAACCGCATTAAGTAACTTAATAATGGACAATGAACAGGGAGGCATTAATAAAGTACCCCGACTACTAACCATGGAAGACTACCCATTCTGGAAACCAAGGTTTGAGATCTTTATTGATGGAGTAGATCCAAGGTTACATCGTGCCATCTCTGCCGATTACGTTGTGCCAAAGGCAGAAGGGAACATTGAAGTTCCCTATGATCAAATGAGTGATGATCAACGTAAGGCGTATGATGCGGAGAAGAAAGCTTATTCCTACCTTATTCAAGCTATTCCGAATGAGATCTTTCATCAATTCCGACGATACAGAACGTCACGTTCCCTGTGGAACGCCTTACAAAAGAGGAATGAGGGGAATGCATCTCTGAAGGAGCTCAAGGCATCTCAGTTAAGGAAGGAGTTTGATCATTTCACGTCATACGTAAATGAGAAACTTCCAGATCTGATCAACAGATACAACCATCTTCTCAGTGAAATGGATAGTCTGGGGGTGCAGATTTCCGAACGCCAACAAGTGGAGACTTTGTCTAAGGCACTACCAAAGAGCTGGAGGCCTTTCATCATGATCTTGAAGAATGGTGAGGGATTTGAAGGAATGGATCTAAATGATTTCATCACAAAACTTAAAGAGCATGAACAAGAAGAGCAAAATCTAGACAGACTAAGCAGCTATGTGCAGAATCCATCGCTATACTGTTCTGGACCCATTGTCCAAACTGAATTTCAAAAAGCAGACCTGTATACAAAGGCATTTGATAAACCCCGATTTCTATTCTTAGTGAATGAAAACGGGATGAAAACCAAGTGTGAGGTTGTCCCTGATGATTCGACTTAGTGTCCTTATTCGTATTTGTGACTGTGTGTCTATTTTCTGTGTGGTTATATCTCGTTTGTCCACGAGTTATGACATCATACATTCTGATGTCAATGGACTTAAGGATGAGCATGGCTCTGAATTTCCACATAGGATAATCAGATCCATCAAATATGGGACATCCTTTAGCAGCCATATGAGGAAAGTTTGATGAATTGTTACTTGTCGACATATTATACTTTCTCAGAATCTTGAACTTCAACTTATGAATAGTTCAGCCTGCTCTGATACTAGTTGTTGCTCCCTTGGTGAGAGTATCAACAAGCAAGTAATGTGTAGAAGGGGGGTTGAATACACTTTCAAATTCATAACAGACGTGAAGATCGAACACACGAAGTATGTTAGCAATCTGTGAATTTCTTGATCACGTTGAACTTACAAACAGTGTATCAAGACTCGTAACACATACGATGGTGAGGTTAGGTTGAGGTGAGGTGTCTTTTTAAACCTATCAGGAGATAAGTATTTATAATCCTGTTCCTACGGATCCTAACAAACTGTAACTTATCCTAATCTGCTAACAAACTAACGGATAACTCGGAATCTTGAATCTTGAATCTTCTATCTTGAGTCTTCAATCTTCAATCTTGATTCTGGAGTCTTCTTATCCATACATAGAGAATTACAGAATTTAAAACATATTTAAATTCTCTTAAACTGACTTCTTTTGTCAGGCTGAATTACTCAGCTTGAAACTCATCAAGCTGAGTCCTTCGAGAACAAACTCGAAATTAAACATGTACTAACATGTATAATGACTAACTCATCCTTAGAAGTCATAAGATTTAGCTAGAACTTACTTAGCAACTCTGGTGAGCTGACTCAGTCTAGAAGCTGAGTCACTCAGCTCGAAACACATCAAGCTGAATACTCAACCTATACCTTAGGTGACACACAGAACTTATCAAACATATTGATAAACTAACTAAGATATAGTCTAAGCTGATCAACTATATGCTCAGCTTATACTCAGCTTATGCTCAGTCTGAAACACTATAAGTGATTAGTCTGATCAAGCTTCATAATTCTGTTTAAGTTATACTCGGAACATATCTTTCAAACTTAACTTTGTCTCATCAAATCTTAATTGATAAGATCATTTTACCAACAATCTTGATAGTGGATGCTCAAGAACCATGACAGGTTGTAAAGCACTGCTCAGCAACTATAAGTAGGAGAAAGGTCCAAGAGTGACTTTTAGTGACAACAACTTTGGAAAAACCAAAGGCTACGGTGAACTTCAATGGGAACCTTAAACTGTAAAAAGTCTCATATGTTAAAGGGCTTAAGTATAACCTCATTAGCATCAGTCAACTATGTGATGGTGATAATGTAGTTTACTTCAACAAGAAAGGAGGTTCCATCATAGATAAAGAAGGCAAATCAGTTATTTGTGCCAAGAGAACCAAGGATGTTTATACTCTTGATATGTCCTCTGGTGATCCGTCTATGTTAACTTGTTTGTACTCAAAATCAGTAACAGACACAAACTGGTTATGGCACAAAAGGCTTTCCCATCTAAACTTCAAAAACATCAACAAGCTGAGTAAGGGTGATCTAGTGTCAGGACTGCCTTCACTGACTTATGTTAAGCCTAAACCTTGTTTTGCTTGTAAGAAGGGAAAACATCACAAAACATCTTTTCCATCTAAGCAAGCCTTCTCCATTACAGAACCATTCTACATGTTGCACATGGATCTATTTGGTCCTGTTTCCACTGCAAGTATTGGTAGTATGCACTTGTTATGGTTGATGAATTCTCAAGATACACTTGGGTCATCTTCCTTAAAGCTAAGAGTCAGGCTGCTGAAGAGATAATAAGTTTTATGAGAAAGATGGAAGTGCTAAATGGCAATCTTGTGAGAATGCTTAGAAGTGATCATGTAACTGAGTTTAGAAATCAAACTCTTGAAGGTTTCTGTGATGAGAAAGGGATATCTCAAAACTTCTCTGCTCCAAGAACTCCACAACAGAATGTTATAGCTAAAAGAAGGAACAAAACCCTGATTAAGCTACCAAAACCATGCTGTGTGAAAGTGGGTTAAGTTTCAATTTTTGAGTTGAGGCTTTCAGCTATTCTTGCTTTACTCAGAACAGATCCCTTGTGATAAAAAGGCACAACAAGACTCTTTATGAAGTGCTCATGGGAAGAAAACCAAACATCAGCTTTCTGCATATCTTTAGATGTTAGTGTTTCATCCTGAACCAAAGAGATCAGTTGCAAAACTTTGTACGTAAGGCTTATGAAGGTGTATTTGTTGGCTACTCTGTCATATCCAAAGCATATAGAGTGGACAACATCAGAACAAAGGTCATTGAAGAATCAATCAATGTAAGTTTTAATGAAAATGACTTTGTTACTTCCTGTTCTTCTAATCATTCTACATGTGAGGAATTTAATGATCTGCTACATACTGATGAAAGCACTCTAGTTCAAGTTGATCCACTCACATCAGCTGATGTAGATGATCTAGATGAACTTGTTCCTATATTATATGAAACCAATGCACAACCTACCTCAAATCAACCCTAACTCTTACTGAATGATGTGAATAATGACTCAACATCAATGGACTCTAATTCCATATCAAATATTCCCTCATCAGTAGAGATACCCATAGATTGCAATCCTGAAATTTCCTCAGCTGATCAACCGAAGTCTCATCAGCTGATCCCAATCATGGAATTTCAACTCCCTAAGTCCAAATCAATCCCAACTCTCCTACAATCCAAAATGCCTACAAAGACCTCAAAGAACATCCTCATGATCAGGTTATAGGTAATATAGAGACACTTGTACTAACCAGATCCAAAGCTTGTAATTTTTGTTTATACATAGGTTTTGTCTCTATTATTGAACCAAAGAAGGTTGATGAAGCTCTAAATGATCCCCACTGGATTAATGCTATGCAAGAAGAGCTGGCAGAATTCACAAGAAACAATGTATGGACTTTGGTACCAAGACCAAAGGACAAATCCATTATTGGTACTAAGTGGGTGTTCAGAAACAAGATGGATGAATAAGGGAAAATCATCAGAAACAAAGCAATGCTAGTTTCTCAGGGGTACTGTCAAGAAGAAGGTATTGACTTTGATGAAACTTTTGCCCCTGTTGCATGACTTGAAGCAATCAGACTGTTTCTTGCCTACGTTGCCTTCAAAGACTTAAAGGTTTTCCAAATAGATGTTAAGAGTGCATTCCTCAAATGTTAATTGAAGGAAGAGGTGTATGTCAAACAACCTCCTAGTTTTGAGGATGCAAGCTGTCTAGATAATGTTTACTTCTTAAACAAAGCTTTATATGGTCTAAAGCAAGCTCCAAGAGCCTGGTATGATACCCTCTCTACTTTTCTAACCAATAAAGGCTTTACTAGAGGAAGTATAGATGAAAGTCAAAGATGAGTGTATAGTGATTAATTCAAATATGTGTGTGTAGAGAGAATATTCCAAAAACACCTTAATGTGTGTGTTTTTCTATTTCATATGTCAAAAGGTTACATTGAGTTCATGTTCATCATCTATTTATACTAGGTACAACAAATGTACTAGTTACATAAAATATAGACTAGATCTAATCATAAATTCTAGATCTAACAATCTCCCCCTTGATTTGATCTAGACTATGTTCCTCTCTCCTAGCTTTCTTTGCCATCTTCTGATCATCACACGTTCACTTAGCTTTTCTTGAAAAGCATCAATTACTTCAGACAATGCAACTCTTGTTGATTGATCAGGATCATGCATCATACTGAGACTGTGTTCTCTTATCTTGAACATCCATACTCGCAATGAACCATCTGAATAGCATCCCACATCCTTCAGTCTTAAGAAGAACTTTTCTTGTTTACTATTGAAAAGTACAATGCCATCTTCTGATTCATCATCCACACCTTTCCAAACATCTTGATACATCTCCATTTGATTCAACTTTGGATGAGATGTATCTGGTTTTAAAGAATTAATCTTGATTTTGTCTGATTCAGCTCTAATCTAAAGATCTGTGTATTCTGCAGCCAGAATTCTTTGAGCAATGAATCTCCAGAGTTCAGTATATCCTGCTTTATCAGCTTTCGAACGTAAAATTCTTGGTTCCAGAATTTCCAACAAGTAATCTAGATCGTCTAGACTTAGATATTTCAAATCCACTTAACTAAAGTTGTAGACTTTCTGATCAGCACGTTTGACAGCAAAGTGAACCCAAGTGTAATGCAGAACATTTTGAAAAGAACACTGAACATTTAAGATTGAATATTTTGAAGCTACTTGATCTTTTGTCTTTCCATGCTAGTTCAGTAGTAACTTTTTACCAACTTCAGATACATCATCAACACCAATCATGTCAATTGATCGCATTTCTTCAAGTTCCTCAGTGAATATTGCTCCAATCTTTTCTTCTAGAAATGCAACTGCTATATCTTGAAATTTCCAGTTGGTTCTTGGTTTGTCTAGCGCTTCTTTTGTTAGAATAACCCTTCTTTTGAGATCCAATCAATACTGGTGCATTGATTCAAAAGACCATGAAGAAAATCAAACACATTCTCAGCTCCATGAAGAAAATCAACACCGAGGGTTGAAAAGCCTGAGGTTCAAATTACCCGTAAGCATCAAACACATTCTCAGCTCCATGAAGAAAATCAAATGTCTCATCCACCTCATCCACTACTTCATCAATTAACTGCATCTTTCCTTTTCTTTTACCCTTGCCTTTACCTCTGCTCCTCTTTGGTGTTGGTTCTTTACTTTGTGAAGACGAAGCAGCAGGTAGCTTTGATATTAAAGATGTCACAAGCACAGTTGCACGATGTTTCTCCCCCTCAGAATGATCGGGATCAGGATCTTGATCATTATGCTTTCGCTTCTTTCCTTGTGCCTGACAGGTTTCCTCAAGAGAAGCTTTAAGTGCAGCAGCAATCGCAGCTTCCTCTTCAGAATTAATTCTCCCTGAAGACTCCCCCTAAACAATAACTTGAGGAGCCTCACCCTCAACATCCTTTAGGGGATCCATGGCATCCATTCTTTTATGAAAAGCAACTCCAAAAGCTGTCATACTATCTCTCATCTCCTTTTTGAAACTTTCAAAGTCTGATTTCTTGTATTCAGTTCTTAATTAAATCAACCAGAGTAGCATCTTGTTCATTGTTATCTGGTCTAGCAATCAGCTTTGCATACAACTAGGATTTCAACTCCTCCACCGACACATCAGGACCTTGTTTAGCCACTAGCCTGTCTAACTTCTCATTTACAACATCAATTTTAGCATGAACGGCAGACAAAGCAGTTTCAAGGTCAGCCTTAGAAACAAATTCTGAGGCAACCTGAGAAACTTTTGAAGGTGTAACAAAACCGGGATCACCTAGATTACCCGGTGAGACTGAAACAACAGGAGGAACAAATCCTTCAGAAGTTAAACCGCCCACATGCACAGCTGAAGCAGGGTTGACTGTGGCGGGATTTCCATCTAATCCTTGAAGTCTACGAAGAGTAGCTTCTATAGATGTTCTACTAGGTCCTTCAGGTAGGATCCTAGTTGATGTGATAGATGTGTCCTTGTGTTTAGAAAGAATTAGGCTTGCAATGTGCTCTTCAAAAAGAATGTCGGTATACTGAGGAGAATTGGCACCTGTTTCAATACCTACTGTCTCATAAGGAGACTTCGGTAGATCATGTGTTAAATCCCTGTGAGAAGATGAAACAGTATCCTTTTGAGAGGATTCTGAGTGGCTGGGTGGGGTTTGTGCATGCTCTGGTGGGATGCCATAGTCTTTTTCAACACCAGGACTGACCTTGTCAGATCCGATGGCTGATGTGGTTTCCCGGCTCTTTGTGGTTGGGGAACTCTCAGCACTCTTATATTCTTTTTGCTCACTTTCATTTTCTTTTTCTTTTAATCTTTCTTCTTCTTCTACATCAAAATCAATGTCAAACATATCATCATGTGCAAACACAGTTGTTTCCTTAGTTTTTCCCTCAGGTGTAATAATCATACTTTCAACACTATATTCTACACCCTGAGCTGGTGTTTCCTGAGACTGAGATTTCTCAATGAATTTTCCTATAGGCATATCATCCTTCTCATCTCCCTCTCATATACTCACATCACCCACATTCTCTTCACCACCCCTCTCGAAATTTTCTCTCTGCTCATCCCTGTCAGAGTCACCCAAAGACACCTGAACACTAACATCTAGTCCCTCAGGTTCTACTGTTCTTTGGGTAGGATCAACAGGTTCTTGTCGATCTGGAAGAACTAGATTATTGTCACTCACATATGCCTGAACTATCGGATCATCTAGATCCATTAACATTAGCAGATCAACAAACATAACATAAGCCTGAACATCAAACGTCTTTTCAATCTTATACAGTTTCTGCATGATGTACACCGTTGGCAGAGGATCATTATCCCTTCGATTGATATCAGTAGGATGACCATTGAAACCAGAATTTGAAATGAACTGGAGCTAGCACCATCAACTCCTTTTGAAATGCTAGTAAGGCACCGATTGATTATTGCATATAAAGACTGCCAGATTGGCACCATGTTGTTTCTCTTGAATTAGACACTCTTGGTCAACACTCCATTAAACCCCAGATCCTTCACATGTGAATATATAGCTTTGCTGGATGGAATAGGATCAAAACTAGTTTTGCCAGTATAAGTGCCCCTTTCTGATTGTAGTTGAAACATAGTCCTTAGCTGGTTAACACCAAAAGTGTCAGGATCGGATATAGATTATATCAAATAACAAGAACTAACTTTTGAATAACAAATCAGAGTTGAATAAAAGTTAATCTTGTTATTTGATATAATCTATATCTGATCCTGACAAGTGGTATCAGAGCCTTATCATTAAGGTTCCTTTGATCACCAGTTGAAGGTTTTGCTTCAATCTTGCTTTGTTCTTTAAAACTGTTTTCAAATTACTTTGTTTCAATTAATTCTGGTGGATCTTCTGATAACAATGGCTCTGGGTCAAACATTCGTGTTCCCATGCTCAAACCAACTGATTTTGAGATGTGGAAACTGAGAATCAAGCAGCATGTCCAATTAATGGACTATGCTGTTTGGGAAATCATTGAAACTGTTCCCACTGCCCCTGTTGATCTGGATGAGACTGGAAAACCAAAGAAGAAGCCACCTCCAAAGACAGATGCTGAAAAGAAGGAGAGAATGATTGAGATGAAAGCTCTCAGCATCCTCCAGATTGCAATTCCCAATGAGTATCAACATCAATTCAAGAAATTTGATGATGCTCATGAACTTTGAAATGCTCTGGAAAAGAGGTTTGCTGGGAATGCTAGCTCTAAGAGAAACCAAAGAGATCTCCTTAAACAAGCCTATGAGAACTTCACCAGTGGAAAGAATGAGAGCATCACCCAAATCTTTGATAGGTTTTCCAAGCTGGTAAGCCAACTAGAGAGTGCTAAGGTTAGGCTTGATCAAGATGTGATAAATAGAAAATTTCTTAGGTCTCTAGGTGATGAATGGACTGTGTTTGCTGCACAATGGAGAACTAAGGATTCCCTTGAAGACCATAGAGTTAGATGACCTCTATAATAGTTTGATAGTGTTTGAGGGAGAGATAGAGGGAAAAATAAAAACTGTTGTCCCTAGCCACAATGCTGCTCTCCTGTCATCCTCAGGTATGGAATCAAACCATTCATTAACTAACTCTATTGATAGTTGTGCAGGTACTAGTTCTGCTGTTGGACTAGATGTGAACACTACAGATGCTGTGCTTGAAGCTTTTCTTGCCAGCCATGCACATTCAACCCTCACCAATGAGGATCTTGAACAAGGTCACCCTGATGACCTTGAGGAGATGGATCTCAAATGGCAGATGGCCATGCTTACTGTTAGAGCCAAGAGGTTCATCAAAAGGACTGGAAGGCAAAACATGAATTTCAGAGCTGATGGCAAGGCTGGATTTGACAAGTCAAAGGTGAGATGCTTCAAATGTCAACAGCTTGGCCACTTTGCAAGAGAATGCAGATCTGGTGGACAAGTTCAGAATGAAGGTCAGAGGCGAACTCAGAATCAAACCTTCTCAGAATTGGTCTCACAAGAAGGCCATGGGTTTGATTGGAGTGATGAAGCAGAGGAGGCTACAAACAACAAAGCTTTGATGTCATTGACTGACTCCTCCATCAAGTTGGATTCACCAGAAACTGAGGACATTCAGGTATCTTCTAAACTATGTCCTGGTGAATGTAGAGCTATTGTTAAACGGTTTAGAGAGCACAATAAGAAAATGTGTGCTGCTCTAAGCAAAATGGAGGAGAGGAGATATGAATCAAGTGCAGTCATTGAAAGCTTTGAAAAGAAAATAAAAGATTATCAAGCCAATGAACTGCAAATGGATTATGATAGAAAATATCATAAGTGGGAAAAAGAGCAGCTTCAAGAGGAGATTGATAGTCTGAAAAAGAAGCTAAGTGAGAAAGAAAGCAAGGTTGATTAATTAACCAAGAAGTTGGAGGGGGTGGACATTGATCTGAGTATGTTCAAGGCAGCCAACCTTAAACTTGAAACCTTGTTACAATCTCAAGTTAGGGACAAGGTGAAAACTGGTCTAGGATACAAACAAACCCCACCTCCATACAACCAAAACTACATAACTCCAATGTCAGAGGTAGCTGGCAGGTATGTTAATGAACCTTTGGAAGATGGACTTAAGTCAGCTGATCCAAAGTTTGAGAGTTATAAAGATGGAGTTCTGTCAGAAGTAAGTGATGAAGATAATGAGGGAGTTGTGAAGAAGGATGAAGTTATTCCATATGAAAATCACATCTGTTGTGAGCCCATTTCCACAAAATCATCTTTACAACCTGTGGTGTTTGTAAAAGCATCCACTGAACCTCTCACCATTGAGCCAAAACCCTCAAACGCTGTTAACTCCATAAAAAGTTTCACAACTGTTGCCAACAGTTCCCATCTCTACACTAACAGTTCTAAAAAGAACCCAAACAGCTCAACTGTTAGTACTAAGACCGAAGGAAAGGAGAAAGTTGGTGAAGTTGTAGTTGGAAAGCCCAAGAAGGAGGCTGCAAAAGCACAGACTAAATCCAGATCTGTAAAAAGGCATATTTAAATGCCTGCATGCACATGCCAAAAGCATGGTGTACAAAAGTTTCCTCAGTCAGCACCTGTTAGAGGAAATCAAAGAAATAGGAACCAGTTCTGGTCACAAAGAACTGGTTTGTCTATTGTGAAAGCTAAAAAGTGCTATATATGTGGGAGATCCAATCACTTGGCTTAAGACTGTTATTATAACCCACAGCTGTATAGCACCAAAAAACCAAGTTTCAAAAGACAAGATAGCAGTTCTAAAATTGTTAAGTCAAAGCAGATTAACAGTTCTAAAACTGCTAAGCCAAAACAGGCTAACAGTTCTACAACTGTTACGTCTAAACCAACTAACAGTTCCATAACTGTTTTATCAAAACCAAAAACTGTTGGTCTGGCTTGGGTGAAACTGCAGAAACAAACAGTTTCTGAAGAGGGTAAAACTGGTACTCAAATTGCAAAACAGAATAAGTCACATGATGACTCAACTGTTTTACCATCTACAACAACTGTTTGTTCAAAGGTCTCAACTGTTAATCACAACAGTTGGGAACCACATGTTCTTACAAAGTATTCATCACACAAATTAGAGAAATCTAATTTGGATGAAATAAAAAAGAACCAAACTCTGTTTAAGTATTATGACTTGAATGGTGTACCCAAGACCTGCATGGCCTGGGTACTTCCTGCTACTAACTGATTTTATTTGTGCAGAGCATTCATAGGGCCAATCATGGATCTATCTGGCATGTGGATAGTGGATGCTCAAGGCACATGACTGGAAATCCACATTATTTGAAGGATTTCATAAGCATCAATGGTGGATTTGTAGCATTTGGAGGAAATGCTAAGGGAGGAAAAATCACAGGTAAAGGTGAGGCAGGTACACTTACATTTAATGATGTTTTCTTTGTTGAACAACTTAAGTACAATCTGTTAAGTGTATCTCAAATCTGTGACAATGGAAACAAAGTTTTGTTTACAGATTCAGAATGCATTATCCTATCAAAAGATTTTGAACTAAATGAGAAGGACATTCTTTTGAGAACACCTAGAAAGGATAATGTATACTGTCTAGATACACAAAAGATTTCTAAGCAGAATGTATTAAGTTGTCTTCTCTCAAAGGCATCTCACGATGAGTCTGCCATTTGGCATAGAAGGATGTGTCACATGAACTTTAAAACAATGAATGTGTTAGTTAAAAACAATCTGGTAAGAGGTTTGCCACAAAAGGAATTCTCATGTGATGATCATTGTGTAGCCTGTCTCAAAGGCAAGCAACACAAAACTTCTTATAAGACCAAAGAAGTTTCTTCCACTACTGCACCTTTACAACTTTTGCATATGGATCTTTTTGGTCCAACATCTGTGGTCAGCATAGGTAAGAAAGCCTACTGTTTAGTTGTAGTTGATGATTTCACCAGATTTACATGGGTTCAATTTCTTAGAACTAAAGATGAAACTGCTGAGTTAGTTAAGTCTCTTATTCTTAGGATTGAGAATCAATCTGATTTGAAGGTGAAAGTCATTAGATCTGATAATGGTTCTGAGTTTAAGAAATATGATTTAAACAGCTTTTGTGAGGAAAAAGGAATTTCAAGACAGTTTAGTGCTCCTAGGACTCCTCAACAGAATGGAGTGGCTGAGAGAAGGAATAGGACTTTGATTGAGGATGCTAGATCCATGTTAGCTGATTCTAGGCTCCCAATGACATTCTGGGCAGAAGCAGTGAACACTGCCTGCTATGTTCAGAATAGAGTACATGTAGTCAAGTCCAAAGGAAAAACTCCTTATGAGTTGTTCCTCAAGTGAAAACCTTTAATCAACTTCTTCAAACCATTTGGCTGTCCTTGCACTATCCTTAATACCAAATCACAATTAGGAAAGTTTGAGAGTAAGGCTGAAGAAGGTTTCTTTGTAGGATACTCCACTCAAGGTAAAGCTTATAGAGTATTTAACAATGTCACTAGAATCATAGAAGAGAGTATGAATGTCTCTTTCAATGAGAATAGGATCAATATTGAAGGTAATGGACCTGATTGGTTATTTGATATTGATGCATTGTCTAAATCTCTTTCTTTTGAGTATTCTATTAAAACAGCTGCAGGTACCTCAACAACTGTTGGTAAAAATCAACAAACAGTCTCCAACAGCCCAAACAGTTTTGAAACTGTTAGTTCAAACAGTTTTGAAACTGTTAGCTCAAAACCAACAACTGTTGGTTCAAACAAAGTTACTGAAGACTTTGTTGTTATTTCTATGCTTCAACAAGAGTTCTCCAATGCTGTTGATCCATTGATTGATGCTGAATCTTCAAAGTACATGGAATCTCATGATCCTCAACAACACACTGAATCTGCACCCCAAACAGTTGTTGATCAAGTGTGTGATACTGCTGGAAATTCAAGTGAATGTGAGATTGATCTGTCTAATCTAGGGAATGAACTGACTGAAGAAAACATTCCTACGTCAAGAGTTCACAAGAATCATCCAATATCACAAATAATAGGTGATCCAACCACTCCTATCAGAACAAGGAGCATGCTGCAAAATGAAACAAGTGGTGTGGATCTTGCCCAATTTGATGTGAATGCCTGCTTTCTATCTCAAATAGAACCAAAAAAAGCAGTTGAATCATTGAAAGATCCTTCATGGTTGGAAGCAATGCAAGAGGAGCTCTTACAATTTCAAATTCAGCAAGTTTGGAAGTTGGTTGAGCTTCCAAGAGGCAAAAGAGCAATTGACACCAAGTGGGTGTTTAGAAACAAGAAAGATGAAAGAGGGATTGTCATCAAGAACAAGGCAAGACTGGTTGCACAGGGCTATACACAAGAGGAAGGAATAGACTATGATGATGTCTTTGCACCTGTTGCAAGGATTGAAGCCATTAGACTATTTCTTGCCTTTGCAAGCTTCAAAGGATTTTAAGGTGTATCAAATGGATGTCAAGTCTGCATTTCTCTATGGAACTATTGATGAGGAGGTATATGTGTGTCAACCCCCTGGCTTTGAAGACTCAAAGTACCCTGACAGGGTATATAGGTTGGATAAAGCTCTATATGGACTACATCAAGCTCCTAGAGCTTGGTATGAGACATTATCATCCTACCTTCTTGAGAATGATTTTAACAGAGGCACAATTGACAAAACATTGTTTACAAAGATTGTTAAAACAGAGATTTTGCTTGTGCAAATCTATGTTGATGATATAATCTTTGGATCCACTGATGACAACCTATGCAAAGAATTTGAAGTCGTTATGCACAAAATATTTCAGATGAGTTCCATGGGTGAACTCACATTTTTCTTGGGATTACAAGTGAAACAGAAGCCCTCTGGTATCTTTCTAAGCCAATCTAAGTATGTCAAAGACATATTGGACAAGTTTGGCTATCAAGATGTGAAACTGGCAAGCACTCCTATGGAAACACACAAACAGTTAGGAGCAGACTCTGAGGGGGAGGATGTAGACATACATCTATATAGGTCAATGATAGGTTCATTAATGTATTTACCTGCTTCTAGACCTGATATAATGTTTGCTGTGTGTGTTTGTGCCAGATTTCAATGCAGTCCGAAGATGTCACACTTGTTTGCTGTGAAGAGGATCTTTAGATACCTCAAAGGCCAACCAAAATTGGGACTTTGGTATCCTAAAGATTCACCTTTTGATTTGGTGGCATATTCTGATAGTGACTATGGTGGAGCCAATGTGGACAGAAAATCAACCTCTGGAGGATGTCAAATCTTTGGATCAAGGCTGGTTTCATGGCGATGCAAGAAACAAACAACTGTTTCAACTTCAACAACTGAGGCTGAATATGTTGCTGCATCAAGCTGCTGTTCACAAGTTCTATGGATCCAGAATCAGCTTCTGGATTATGGTTTGTTTGTCTTAAATACACCTATTTATGTTGATAACACCAGTGCTATTAGCATAGTTAATAATCCAGTGAAGCATTCTAAAACCAAGCACATTGACATCAGATTTCACTTCATAAGAGACTGCAATGAAAATAAAATAATCCACGTTATGAAAGTCCATACTGATGATCAATTAGCTGATCTGTTCACTAAAGCATTTGATGTGAG
Organism: Pulicaria dysenterica; assembly: GCA_947179395.2. Taxonomy (NCBI): domain Eukaryota; kingdom Viridiplantae; phylum Streptophyta; class Magnoliopsida; order Asterales; family Asteraceae; genus Pulicaria; species Pulicaria dysenterica. The sequence goes on along the minus strand of OX359293.1, from coordinate 43,468,025 downwards.
CAGATTCAACTTTTTGATCTCAAACATTGGAATGATTAACTTGGACTAACAGTTGTTCATTACTCAATGTTTTTCACACTAACAGTTTGCAACTGTTAGTATTGTTTTCTAACAACTGTTGATTTTAAGTGTTCAGGGAAGAGTCGAAGTGCAAATCCCAACCCAGTTTTGGACATATCTGGTTGCCTGTCCCACAAACAGTTTTCAAACCCTTGAATGTCCTTGATATGTGGTAAAGGTAAAATACTTTATTGAGAACAGTTTCAGACTGATAAAGGTAAGTCATTTTATTTTGTAGTGTTGTGAATGGACATGACAAGCCACTGCATGCTAAATTATTGAACAATTCACAACCACAAGTTTGTCTATAAATTAGCTTGCATGCATTCTTCACAAATCACACCTACATTTGCATTCCAAAGAGCAAAATTTTCTTTGCAAATGGCTACTAACTTCTTTCTCATAAACTTCAAAGAAATTAATGTTAAACAAAGTTATGTAACCATCCCTGCCCCATTTGTTAGAATGCATGAGCTTTGGCAATACTCATCTTGTGTTCTTGAGATGCATGATGATCGAGATGTGTTCACCTTGACACAACACCCAGACCCACGTAGGCCAAATAAAATGACTGATCATATTCGTATAAGAGGTGATTTTGAAAACTTTACTCTCTTCCACGAGTTGCCTACCAACTGCTGTTTAAGGTTCGACTTGAACCTGGAAGGCACTACAGGCTCAGTAGTGTGGTTCAATGTTCGAAGAAATGATGCTGATGATGTCCTTCTACCCTCGGATGATGATGCAGTGGAGGTCATTGTAATCGATGACTAGTTCCAATGCACGTCATGGTCTTAGCTGATGATGAATTGGCAGTAGGTCATCATCATCATCCGAGTCAAATGAAGGTCACTATATATGATGACTGGTCATAGTCTTAGCTGATTATGAATTGGCAGTCATTGAAGTTAGAGAAAGAGATGGGTGTAGAAATCGAAGTCAGAAAAGACTGAATTTCGTTGACCCTTGCACAATTAGATAGACAGTACCAACAATGGCTTGTGAAAATGCATGTACTTTGTAGTTCATCTGTGTTAAACATGAATAAAATGCATATTTTGTTGATGTCTGTGTTGGCTAATGGTTTGTTTATGATGAATCAGCTTTTGATGGGTGTATGAGCTAAGTTTTGTTGCAGGTTGCACATTTTTTTTAACAGTTGTTTGAAATACTACTAACAGTTTTCAACTGTTAGCATATGGCCTGCACAACTGTTAGGTAAAATCCATGTGCATCTGAGGGGGAGAAACTCGTCCAATAACAGTTGTACTTTCTAACAAAAACAGTCTTCAACTGTTAGTGTGTAGAATGAACAACTGTTAGTCCAAAATCATGATCTTCGAAAAGGGAGTTATTTCTAAATAACAGTTGTTACATCTTATGAAAACAGTTCTCCAACTGTTAGCTTTATTTTTTTGTCCGTCAACTATTAAGTTAATAAAGGGTGTTTTGGTCTTTGCAGAATTTTGAGGATGTTTGAATTGCATTTAATATTCGAAACATATATAAGGCATTCCCTCCTCACAAGTTCATTCACGCTTTCTGAACTTCGAATATGCGCAAACCCTAGAATTTTGTTTTCGACTTGCAATGGCTCCCCTTCCCTTCGTGAAAGAACACAATATGCTCGCATATCTTGCTAAACCTGATAATCTGACTGCTTTCCATGACATGATCGATTACCTCTCGATGTCAGCTCTCAACATTGCTCTCACCACAAATCCAACCATCTACACTTCTCATATTGACAACTTTTGGAAAAATGCTACACTCCGGGAAACTGATGGAGTACAATGGATTGATTCAACGGTTGATGGTTTGGCTGTTTCCATCTCTGAGGATACCATCCGCCACCATCTTCAACTCAATGATAGCAATGGTGATTATTCTGACTCTGTCTCACTAGAATTTTTGCATGCCGAGTTAGTTAAACTTGGGTATGAGGGCCCTAGGGGAAAGGTTACCTTCTACAAAGGGCAATTTTGCTCACACTTGAAGTTCATGATCCATACTCTCCAGCAGTGCATTAGCCCTAAGAGAACAGGCTGGAATGAGTTTGGGAGCAACATTGATCTTGCACTCATCTGTCTAGCAAACAATAGATGCTTTAACTTTTCTAAACTGAAATATAATGGTATGGTAAAGCATCTTGGGACAAAATATGGTCTCTTTTTGATGTACCCCAGGTTTGTGCAAATTTTCTTAATTTTTTTGATGCCAAACCTTAAAATACACAAGAGGGTCATTATTCCCTCTGCTCATGTGGCTTCCACATTGAGCAAATTGTTGATTAATGGCAAGAATTTTTCTGGTGCCATAACTCCACTACTCTCTGCAATGGTGGAGTTCTTGTCAAAAAACAGGGCTGCTAGTGTTAAGCATGAAGCCCAACATATTGCTACACCACCAACACTAGAACCAACAGCCCATGATACTCAAAACTCCCTCTCTGCTACTTTTGAAATAGATACAACACAAGCCCCCACACTTAAAACATTTCAAAAGAAGAGGAAAAGAACTGTTGGTGCTCCTTCCACCACAGTTCATGAAACTGAAACTGTTAACCCTGCACTGGTGCATTCACCTGTGCAGAATATCCAAAAGGAACCCCTTGTGCTGTCTCCCAGGCAAAATGAGGAGGTGATCACTCCATCTGAGGGTGATCATATGGTTTTTGAGGCTGACACTAATGTTTTATCCGCAAGGGATGAACAGGACAGTGTTAACATAACTAAGACCTCAACCATGGCAACAGAAGCTGATCAAACAGCTTCTGGAAATCCCCAGTACCAAGAAAAGAGGGGTACTGGTGTGGAATCTCAATTGAGTGAACCACCAGTTTTATCTGTCAATGATATGTTAACAGTGGCAACACTGGCTGACATTGAGGCTAGAATGCAACACCAAGCATTGACGAATTCCAACTTTGTACCTTTCTTTGCTGCATACATGCAAGTCAAGAAGAATATTGCCTTACAAAACAAAAGGATTCTTCAACAAGACCAGCAAATCAAGGCTTTAACCAACAGCCTGAAACAAGCCAATGAAATCATCAAGATGCATGATCAAGTGCTCCAACAGTTGACAGCTGCTGCAAAACCCTCTTCAACTGTTCCACTCAAAAAGGGGGAGAGTTCAACACCAACAGCTGCTCAAGTAACACAAACAGTTGTTCAAGCTGCACCAACAGTTGCAACTCAACAACAAACAGTTGCAACTTTAAATCAACAAACAGCTGCAAGTGTCCAAACTGTTGATGAAAAAGAAGAAGAACATCTCTCAAGTGTTGATAGGGTACTAATCAACAGGATTGTGTCGACTGCAAATGTTCCAAGCACTGAGATTTTCAAATCTTGGTCAAAAGTTAAGCAGAACTACTTGGTTGACATTAGTGCTCAATGTCTGGGAATAAGTTCTTCTAGAATGGCACATAAAATACATGATGGATGGCTTGATGGAAATGTTGCTAAGTTAGAACCTTTACCACCTAAGAAAGGGTTTAAAGGCATAGTCATCTTGGAAGGAAAGAAAGAATCCAAGTTGCCCCCTATTCTAGGCAAAGGTAAGGAAGTTGTTGTTGTTTATCCTAAGCTCAAACTTTCAAAACAACAACAAGAAAAGCGTGATCATGAATTTGCATTAAGGCTAGCAGCTGAGCAAAGGGAACAAGAATTGAAAGATTTTGAAGTTGCTCAAAAGCTGGCTGATGAGATCACAGCTCAGATTGATGAGGAGGAAAAACAAGAAAAAGCTGCTAAGGGAGTTAAGAGAAAAAGAATTGTGAAAAAGAAACAACCTCAACCCCCTAAGCCAACAACTGAGAAGAAGTCTCAATCTCAACAATCCAAATCCCAAATATCCAAATCCCAAAAGTCCAAAGCTGTCCAACCAACCCAAACAGTTCAAACCACCAAAGCTGAAATGGTTAAAACTATCATTCAAGATAGGTCCTTGGTCGATGTTGAAGAAGGTGTTAACAAGCTTGTAGCAGAACATTTAGGCCAAAAGTCTCACATCAAAGAATGAAAGTTTGATGTTATTCGGTTTGATACTGGGAAGGAAGGGGTAATCATTGTAACGGAGAATGATCAGATTGAACAATTTCCAGGCTACTTACAAATGATGAATAACATTACTAGGCGGGACATACAAGAATTGTATGAGTATGGAACAAGGCACTATGGAGGATCTGAGCATCCTACAATTAAGGTGTTGATGAGACATTTAACAAGTATTTGCAACCCAAAGAAAGTGATGTCAATACTGATGGCTGATGAAACCTTTCCAGTTCAATCTGTTAGGGTGTATGCTAAGCCAAGGGTATACTACATGATAATGGGTAATGCACTTACAGAATGGTTTGACATGGATTTCATCGAACACAACCAGATCAAGCTCCAATACCTATTGAAAGCTAAGTTCTATGGTCCAGCCAAAGTAAGGGATGAGCTAATTCAGAAGTTCAAAGATAGACTTGAATCCCTGAGATCAAAGAAAATGTAATTTTTCTATCTTTTGAATTTTTGATTGTAACAGTTTGATTTTGCATTCAATGATAAATATGTTCTTTACTTATGTTAATTTATCTATGATTAAACCCTTAAAACAAACAACTTAATTGTATTGTTCAATACTTTAAGTTAGGGGGAGATTGTTGGGAAATTGCTAAGTCATTGAAACTGTTATACATGCAAAAATCAAAACTTTTAAGACTGTAATGGATGTTGGGAAGACAGTTCGAAACTGTTAGAAGAATTGTTGAAGAAACAGTTTAGAACTGTTAGTGAAGATTGTGAAGACAGTTGTAACCAACAGTTGCTGTGAACTTCAAAGCTGTTATACAGAGTTCAGAACTGTTAGTACAAACTACTACAACTGTTTGAAGACCTTGAAGCCGAAGACTGTTAGAAGAACCAAAACTGTTGCATTCATTGAACAGTTTCGGTTGAGCTAAATGTGGAAACAACTATCTTTAAAGATATCTCGAAATATTAGGAAGATCATCAAGATTATCTGACAAGATAGAAGATTGCGTAACTGTCAACAAATCAAGGAAGATCAAGGAGTATATAAATACTAGATTAGAATTTATAATACGTACGTACTCATTGTTTAAGTTTTGCATTCATTCTTCAAGTTGTAATTTGCTTTCAGAATAGTGCTAAGCCTCTAAGTTTCTCTTTGAAACCCAAGAACAATCTGTGTTCTTCGTCTAACATAATAAGTTAGATTGGGGGTGAAGTTTGCTATTGTAATCATTGTGGTTGATCAATAAAACTACTGTTTGATTGAATTGGTTTGTGTTCAAAACCTTCTTTAATCAATTAAGTGTGATTCCGCAACTTCTTAGTTGATTGTGATCATAGTTAAAGATTAACTTTTTATTCAACTCTGATTTGTTATTCAAAAGTTAGTTCTTGTTATTTGATATAATCTATATCCGATCCTGACAAAAAGAGAATTTGAAGTTTTCAATCTGACCAGCTAGGATCTCCTCTCCTTCATCATTAACAGTATTCTGCAGGGAGTGCCACAATTGTTGTACATACACCTCTGGAATATGAGGTTCCTCTCCGTCAGCAGTAGGGTTATATGAGAATATGTGGTTTAATGGATGTGAAGCTATTAGTTCAGAAAGAATAGGGTATTGAGTGGTGGTGGTGATGGAGTCAAAACAATGATTATTAATGAGATTGGGTAAGTAGTTGGTTGGGGGAAACAGTTGTTCAGAAGGAACAAATGTTGAGAGGTTACTAGAATTAGCCATATGCAAGAAGATAATAATACCAATGGTTAATGATCAGATGTGCAGCAGATAAGACTAGAAATAGTTGTTCCTTCCTTTGATTTGAAAAAAAATTTTAAACTTTCAAAATTTTGAAATTTTGAAAATTTTGCTAAGTGTTTTGTCGAAATTGAAGAATCCGACAAAAACTTAGGTGGAAATCCGAGGAAAAACAAGTTGGAATTCCAAGAGTTTGTGAATTCCGACAGAATTCCTTGAGTGTAAAATTACGATATAACAAGAAATCGGAGACAATGTGAGAGTTTGTACGGAATCCGAGACAATTAAGAATTCCGTAAGAATCAATGATTCCGAGAAAACAGAGAATCCGAGATAATACGAATTCCGAAAGAATCAAGAATCCATAATAATCAAGGATACCGATATAATCAAGAATCCGATAAAACCTCAGAATCCGATAAACCTAGAATCCGAGAAATTTCAAACAATGAAAACTCTCGGAATTATGAATTCCGAGAGAATCATAGCAGTGTATCACACATTCAAATCAGAATTTTAAAACCAAAATTTGAACATACAAACCAAAATCGATTGTATCCTTTGTCATTCTAAGCATTATTAACCTAACACGTATCTTCATTAGTGTTCATTTAACATGTTAAATCCTCAATATAAGCCCCGTAACTCAGTTAAGCAAAACGAAACAAAAAATCATTCAAACCCATTCAAACAGATGTATGGAAGAAAAGTAACTGATTACGCATGACATAAAAGCATATCAGTGTGATTAACAAGTTGAATAACTACAAACAAACACTAAAACAGTGAAACATAGCATCGACAGAGAGGGTTTTCGACTTCTTAAATCTAAAATGGACAAACATGTAATACAGTGTAGAAAAATTAAAATGTACCATGAGAATCACACCTGAAAATCGATTTATTGCAGAAAAACTCGAAGAAATCTAAAGCCTTTTGAAATTTGATTGTTCAGAGAGATTTGGTCAAATTTTGAGAAAGAAACCAAGAAAAAGTCAAAAATCCGAGAGTTTGAGTCTTGTAAACAAACATGAACTATCGGATTCCGAGAAAATGTCTCGGAATGTTGGATGGAATATCCAAATTCACGGATTCTGACATAAAAGTGTCGGATTTGACCAATTTTTGATTTTTCCTTGTAAAAATTTAAAACTTTTTCTCACTTGACCATTTTTGAACAAAAACCAAGACAAACATCAAACATCAATTATAAAAAGAAAAAAAAAATCTTTTTGTCTTTTTAAAATTTTGCATATGTTTTTGGATTTTTTAGAATTATACAAAACAGATAACAAAAATGCAAATGAATTCTCCCCCTACAAGTATGAACCATCCATAGTTCATAACTTGTCAACTCAGATAATACACCCCTGACCTCAAAACACCTATCTGTGCAGATTGTGATTAATAGAATAAAAGTACAGTTAAATACTCAAATTCAACATGCCCAATTTTGAAACTAAAGTATTGAAACGATTTTCATCCAACGGTTTGGTGAAAATGTCAGCAAGTTGATTTTCAGTATTAACATACTGTAATTCTATCAAACCTTTTTCAACATAATCTTTTAGAAAATGATACCGAATGTCTATATGTTTTGTCTTAGAATGATGCACGGGATTGCATGAAATGGCTATGGCACTCTGAGAGTCACACATCAGCTGTATGTGAGAATATTCCAGTCCAAAATCTGACAGTTGTGTGCGAATCCACAGACTTTGAGAGCAGCAGCTTGTAGCAGTAACATATTCAGCCTCCGCGGTGGAAGTTGACACGCAGTTTTGTTTCTTTGATGCCCAGCATACTAGTCTATCTCCTAGAAAATGTGCACTGCCAGATGTATTCTTTCTGTCTAGCATGCATCCTGCATAATCAGAATCCGAGTATCCGATTAGTTCAAAATCAAAATCTCTAGGATACCACAAACCTAGATTTGGAGTACCCTTAAGATATCTTAATATTCTTTTAACTGCCAACAAATGAGACTCTTTAGAATTTGCCTGAAATCTGGCACAGAGACAAGTAGCAAACATTATATCTGGCCTACTAGCAGTTAAGTACAATAATGATCCAATCATACCACGAAATCTTTTTAAATCTACTGATTTGCCATTAGGTTCAGCAAACAGTTTTGTTTTAATTCCCATGGGAGTTGAAATTGGGGAACAATCAGTCATGTCAAATCGTTTTAATAAATCTTTTATATATTTTGACTGATTTATAAAAATCCCATGGTTAAATTGAGAAATTTGCAATCCAAGGAAAAAGTTAACTTCCCCCATCATGCTCATTTCAAATCTCTGTTTCATGGTAGTTGTAAATTCATCACCGTACTTTGGACTAGTTGAGCCAAAGATAATGTCGTCTACATAAATCTGTACAAGAATATAATATGAACCGATCTGCTTTTTGAAGAGTGTTGTGTCTGTGGTCCCTTTTACATAGCCCTTTCTCAACAAATAATCTGACAGCTAATCATACCAAGCTCTCGGGGCTTGTTTTAATCCACACAGAGCTATGTCTAGTAGATATACATGTTACGGGCGTTTGGGATCCACGAAACCTTCAGGTTGACCAACATAGACTTCCTATTTGAGTTTACCATTGAGGAATGCAGTTTTAACGTCCATTTGGAAAACCTTGAAATTCTTGAAGGCAACATAGGCTAAAAATAATCTGATCGCTTCCAAAAGGGCTACTGGAGCAAAAGTCTCATCATAGTCGATTCCTTCTTGCTGATTGTATCCTTTTGCCACTAGCCTAGCCTTGTTTCGTACAACTACTCCATCAGAGTCTTTTTTTTTTAAGATCCACTTAGTCCCCACAATTGATTTACCTTCAGGTTTGGGTACTAATCGCCAGACTTTCAAACGGTCGAATTGATTCAGCTCGTCTTGCATAGCAAGAATCCAATCCGGATCTTCTAAAGCTTCTGAGACACGTGTTGGCTCTATCATACTCAGAAAATTCATATTCAGACATTCGTTTGCAGTTGCAGCGCGAGTTCAAACACCGGCGTTCAAACTTCCAAGTATCTGAGTGTCAGGATGACTTCTCAACCATACAGGCTCGGAGGTCCTCACCTGTATGAAGTCATCAAGTGGTTGAGTTTCCGTCGTAAATGGATTTACCATTTCAGGTTCAGCAAACGGATTGACTATTTCATCTATGGCAACAGGAGGAGAAGTCTCTGGATCTGTTTGTAGAAAAGGACTGTTTATAGCTTCAAATTCAGAATTCTCTTGATCTGTATCTCGTGTTATAGATGTAGTAGTAAGTGTGACAAATTCTTCTTGTTGTGATGGATCAGCCCTGTTTTCATTGACAAAAGAAGATTCATTAGTCTTGAAAAAGTCAAACATGAAATCCAAATTGATATCTTCATTCTGGATGTATTGATTATCAGATTCATTTGCTTGGTAACCAGGGTTTTTGTTATTTGAAGGTTTGGCTGTCAATGAGTTTAAGTTTACTAAATCATCAAACGTCACATTGATGCTTTCGACAACAACGTTAGTTCTCTGATTTAGAATTCGAAAAGCCTTTTTGTCATTAGAATACCCCAAAAAGATTCCCTCGTCAGCTTTTGGTTCAAACTTTGACAGTTTATCCGATTCATTCAGAACGAAGCACCTATTACCAAATACATGGAAGTATTTGATATTAGGTACAACTCCGTTGCACAGTTCATAAGAAGTTTTATTGAAACGATGATGAATTAGGGATCTGTTTTGGGTGTAGCATGCAGTATTGACAGCCTCAGCCCAGTATGATGCTGGCAACTTGGAATATTGTAACATCATTCTTACAGCTTCAATCAGTGTTCTATTCTTTCTCTGAACAACTCAACTTTGTTCCGAGTATAGGCTGCTGAAAACTGATATGTTATTCCTTCAGAATCAAGATAAGAATCTAGAGTCCTATTCTTGAATTTTGTGCCATTGTCAGTGCGTATCGCTTTCACAAGTTGTCCTTGCTATGTCTTGTGCTTAGTCAGAAATAGAATAATTTGCTGTGGCACTTCAGACTTGTGATTTACGAACCGAACCCATGTGTATCGCGAATAGTCGTCTACCATCACCATAATATAACGCTTTAAATTTCGGGACTGAACCTTCATACACCCACAAAGATCCATATGAATCAGTTGAAGAGGAGCTGATGTTGTTGAAAGTTGAACAACTTTATGAGGTACTCGTTTTGATTTCCCCAGCTCACAATCCTTACACAGATGTTCTTTTTTGAACTTCAATTTAGGGATACCTCGGACCAGATTCCCGGTTAACAGCTTATTGATGTTTTTGAAGTTCAAATGAGACAATTTCCTATGCCATGACCAGTTCAAATCTGATGCAGCTTTAGAAAGCAGGCAAATAGACGAACTAGATCCTTTTCCAGACAAGTCAATAGTATACAGATTTGACTTTCTGTTTCCGCCCAAAATCTCAGTTCCTTCCTCAGTTCTCAAAGAGCAAGACTTGTTTTTGAAAAGAACCTCCATACCCTTATCACATAACTGACCTATAGAGAATAGGTTGTGGCCAAGCCCCTCTACATAACATACCTTTTCAATCCTAACATTCGCTGTTTTCAACACTCCGTGGCCGAGGATTGGTGCTACCTGGTCATTCCCAAACTTTACATTTCCCGAATATTTGCCCACAAACTGTTTGAGAATACCCTTATCCCCAGTCATATGCTTGGTACACCCGGAGTCCATGTACCAAAGATTGGTCTTCTGCACATAGAAACAAGGGGTGAACACCTTACCCATTGTGAAATGGGTTGAGGTATGTTAGAGATAGAAACAGAAGAAAGAACAGGATCAACAATCAAAGAATCAGATTTCTTGTGCTATTTTATCTGCCACTTCCTAGGCTGCCAATTTTGTTTCTTTGTAGCAGGAGGGGCGTTGGTTGGTTTGTTTTGTGAATGAACAACAAATTTGTTTTGATGCACTGATTTGTTTTGAAATCTGTTATTCAAAGTTGGTTTATGAACTGATGATTGTGATTTGTAAGAATTGTGAACTGGTTTGTTAACTGATTTGTGAGAATTGTGAACTGGTTTGTGAGAAACTGATTTATTTGGTGACTTTGCAACTTGTTGTTTAGATTGAAGAAAATAAATCTGTCGTAATGATCGATTGATTTGTGCTACTTCCAGCTTTCGTACCTGTGCTTCTCTTGCAGAATCAGCCACCCTTTTCATCACTTCTAAATGATTTTCCCACTCACCATACAGCACAGGCAATCTCCTATGTGCATATTTGCGTAGGAAAAAACGCAGTTCACTCTTCTTGATCCATTGATGGATAATATAACCCTTACGGTTAACAAACCAAGTAAAGATCATATCTTCTTCAGGATTCCTCCAGTTTGGAACAGATTTGAAACCACGCAACATTCGATCTTGATGATATGAACATGCATTTATACAATGACCTTCAACACAACCAACACTAGCACAAAAAATTTCATTTTTCACATCTTGTGATTTTGAAATATCAGTTTGGTTATTTGAAGTATTATCAGAAACTTTCTTCCATATCAAACCAGACTTACAGTTTTTCAAACAGCGTTTATGATGAATGACACAAAAATAAGAAAAGTAATCACGTTTTCTAAAACTATGTTGTGTCATGTGTAGCTTGTCCTCAACTGTTGACTGCTTGATTGTTTGGGAAACATCTGGCTTCTTCTCAGCTTGTGGCACTTCTGTCTTCTTTACCTTTCTTACTTCTGATTTAAAACAGTTTTGATTTTATCTAATTCAGAAGAAAAAGAAGAAGATTTGTTAGTTTTGTTAATGTATGAAGTTCGATAAGAAGATGATGCAGATGTTGAAGGCTTGGTGCCTGATGTAGATCCCTTTTCACTCATACTCGTTGAATCACAAAACTGATTGCATTTGTGAGATACATATTCTCTACAAGCTTTTGGGCAAGTAGGAATTGCAACACCCCAGCCACGTTCCACTTCTTCCAAAAGACGTTTGATTTTTTCATCACGAAGTTGAGTTTCCAATTCATAGATAATGAGTTGATGAATTACCAGATGTGCACAATCATAATGTTCCAAATTAGAAACATCTGATTTTTGAAATTCAATTACTTTTCTTTTTAAATACGCACTCAACTGAATGATGGTTCTTTTATGATTCTCAACATTCTTCTTTGTTCGTTCCAATTCCTCAGAAAATTATTAAGTTTGATTAGTTAAAACATCATTTTCAAATCTCAGTTGATTCATCACTTCAGAGTTAGATTTATCAAAATAATCAGCGGAAGACTGTAAGTGAGACATCTGTTCTTTCAGCATTCGATTTTCAATTCCTAGAATGATGTTGTTAACTATGCAGTTTGTTTCAAGAATCTCCTGTCGACGCTGCAATTCCATGTGAGGAATGTACAAGCGTGGTGCGTATGACGTGACTGTTTGTTCATGATTTGGAAAAATTAGAGTTTCAGCATGGAAAACAGATTTATTCTTGAATGAGAAACCATCAGTAGTTTCATACAAAGCATTCAGTGAATCATAATTAAATGGTTTTTGGCACTTTGTTGTAGTCTTTGTTTTGAAATCTTCTTCTTGTTTAACTTCCTCAGCAGCAACAAAAACCATCTTTTTAGTTAGCCCGCGATTCATCCTTTCTGCCTGATAGAGTTGAGTACAATTGATTTTCTTGAAAAAATCACTTTCATCATACCCTAAACCCTTGTACTCTTTACGAATATCCGGAGTCAAAGTTTTGAAAATCATATGACGAGTTGTGGGTTTCTTACGAACAACTTCTTCAAGATTGTTAACTTTTGTTTCCAAAATTTGTTTTTCTTTCAAAATCAAATTGAAATTGATTTCAGCACTCAACTTAGCAGCATTTAAATCATGGACCTTTCTTTCTGTTTGCTCATGTATCTGATTCAATTCATCCTCCTTTTGTTTAATCAATTCCTGAAGTTGATTAAGGTGTGTCGTGTGTTCAGAATTGACGGCTTGATTCATTTTAAGATTAATGTTTTGTGTTTGCAGCTTTTGATTCTTAGCAGTTAAGTACTGAATTTGATTAGCAAGTGCCATGATTTGATCAGCAGAGATATGAGAGTTATCAAGAGATACCTTGATTAGCAGAGATATGAGAGTTATCAAGACCTTCTCAGCCGTAGACTTTGACTCTGTTGAGAGAGAACTGGAGCTGGAAGGTGCCATTTCAGCTTCAACATCACTTTCATACTCACTCTCTTGATCTGACTCATCAAATTTAGCCATAAACCCAGTATCTACTTCTCCTATCTCTGCATCTTCACCCACAATTGTACCCTCAGCAAACCTCAAACCATCAATCTCATCTTCACTCTCACCATCAGACTCCAAAAACTCAAATTCTTCAACATTAGCCATGAGAACGAATTGAGCATGAACATCATCATCTTCATCTGAATCATCAGTATCAGACAGGAACTGATCTTCTTCTGCCAGAAGCAATGTACCACTGTTCCTCTTTTTGACAGATTTAGCTTAGCTTTGTAGTATTCTGAGTCTTTCACCTTAGGCTTTTTGCAGTCTTTGATAACATGCCCTGTGCTTCCACAATGATAACACTTCTTGGGCTGCGAAGATTGAATCTTCCTTTCATACCTCCTTTCCAGAATTACACCATCATTTCTTTGAACATTATTGTCTCTTCTTCGAGAGCCTGAAGTGAATCTCTGACGGTTATTGGTTTTAGACTTTGTAAACTGGTTCTGTAACATGTTGGTGAGGTAAGCAACTGCCTGCATAACTTGCTCATTATCTGTTGGCTCCTCAGTGTCAGTCTCAGAAGATTCAGATTCTTGTATTTGTTTAAGTTTCAAATATCTGCTTGAAGACCTTCCTCGTTTATCATTCACAACCAAGGCAAGAGGATCAACATTTTACTTTTGTGAACTCATTCCAACTTCATCTTGATATTGATTCAGTTATTAAAATATCATATGATGAGTGACCTTATTGAGAACTTTTTGGTTCATTTGTCTATAGATAGTCACTTGAGTTCTCCACTCAGGTCCAAGTGAATTCAGAAACCTGGTGTTCTTTGTAAGTTCAGAATAGCTATCCAGCTTCTGATTTCTAAGATGATTGAGTAGCTTGCAGAATCTGCTGTAGGTATCAAATAATGTTTCATCTTCCTTAGACCGGAAGTGATCAAATGCATTTACCAAAGTGGTTTCCTTGATCCACACCCTAACTCAGTTCCTTCCATTTGTCTTTCAATCTCTTCCCAAATTTCTTTGGCTGTATTCAGACCATTGATCTTGATGTAAAACTCAGATGAAAGACCATGCTTCAAATAATATTTAGCCTTTTCATATGATGTTGCACGAAGCTTTTCATCAGCTAAATATTCGGCAGGTGTTTTGGGACGATTAATTTCTGGAAGTGGGGGTTGTTTGTTGAATCAGCTGCCTGATGAAACATGAAGACACCATTTCCTTCCTTGATACTCAACCTCATTAGCTCTCCGTATTTTTCATTATTTATTATAAAATCCATAAACCTCCCTTTCCATACATTGTATTCTCTTCGATACAGCACGGGAGATTTAGTGTCAGATCCAAATGACAATGTTTCACTATAAGTACTCATGGTTAGATCGTTGCTCTGAAAGGTTTCTTGAATTGTGAAAATTTGACTAAATATGAATTCCGATAAAACTAAAATCCAAATCCAAGAATGAACAATCCGAGAAAACTTGAAATCCGAGAACTTTGAAAAATCAGATAGAATTAAGCAATCCGAGAAAATCCGAGAAAATGAAACAATCCGAGAGATTTTAAACAATCCGATAAAATCTAAATCCGAGAATTCTAAATCCAATAAATTCCAAATCCGAGATTCTTAATTCCGAGAAATTGAAATCCGATATGAATTAAATCCCGAGAAAATAAATTCCGAGATGAATTCCGATAAGAATATTGCTATTCCTAGAAAGATTTATGTCGGAATGTCAGAGAATCCGATATAATTTCTATCGGAATGAGTAATTACTTGATGGAATTTTTCACGAAATTAAGGTAATTCCACTGAAATATTCACGGAATTGAGAATTCCGAGAGATTCAAGGCAAGATTCCGACAACTTCAAGTTAAGAATTCCGAGAACTTCAACTTTCAGATCTGAAAATCAAGATTTTGAACAAATCTTTTCCAATTGATCTACAGTTCTCCAGATCAGTTCGCAGTACTCCAATGAACTCTTCTAATCCATAATTCCTCAAATTCAAACACAACAAATCGATCTATCAGTGATTTCTTCTCAAGAACTCGAAAACTTCAATCCTTCATATTTTTAATTTGGTTGTTTGTATTGACACCAATTCAATTTTCGAGAGTTACTATGATAATATCCTTCCCAATAAGCAATAAAACAACAATTTTAATCCATCAGATCTTCAAATTCAGATTTTAACCCGTAAGTTTCAAAGTTCTTCAAATTTGCTCGAATTCTGATAAAATCTTCACAATACAGATGTTGTTCTTGCACAAATTCCTTCAGAAACCAATCAGAGTTGGCTCTGATACCAATTGAAAGTTAAAGATGAGTGTATAGTGATTAATTCAAATATGTGTGTGTAGAGAGAATACTCCAAAAACACCTTAATGTGTATGTTTATCTATTTCATATGTCAAAAGGTTACATTGAGTTCATGTTCATCATCTATTTATACTAGGTACAACAAATGTACTAGTTACATAAAATATAGACTAGATCTAATCATAAATTCTAGATCTAACAATAGACAGCACTTTGTTCATAAGGAAGTTCAAGGGTGATGTAATCCTTGTACAGATATATGTAGATGACATAATATTTCGGTCTACAAATTTAGATCTTTGCAAAAAGTTTTCTAAACCCATGTCTGATAATTATCAGATGAGCATTCCGGGTGAACTAAACTATTTTCTTGGTCTTCAAATAAAACAAGAGGTTGATGGAATTTTCATTCATCAAACAAAGTATATCAATGATTTACTTAAGAAATTTAAGTTTGAAAATTGGTCTTCAATGCAAACACCCATGTCCACTGCCTTAAAGCTTGGAAAGGACACTGATGGTAAATCAGTGAATATTACAGCTTATAGAGGCATGATAGGGTCACTTTTATACCTCACTGCAAGTAGACCGGATATAATGTTCTCAACATGTCTCTGTGCAAGATACCAAGCGGATCCTAGAGAATCTCACCTTGCTACAGTTAAAAGAATTTTTAGGTTTCTCAAAGGAACTCCTAATCTAGGTCTTTGGTACCCCAAGGACCCAGATTTTGAGTTAGTTGGATACACTGATTCTGATTTTGCAGGTTGCACTTTGGACGGAAAGAGTACATCGGGTGGTTGTCAACTGTTAGGTGGAAGGTTAGTCAGCTGGTTAAGCAAGAAGTAGAACTCTGTTTCCACTTCTACAGCTAAGGCAGAATAAATTGCTGCTGGAAGTTGTTGTGCTCAACTACTATGGCTGTAAAACCAACTACTAGACTATTACATACAGTTTGAAAACTCCCTAATCCTGTGTGACAACACTAGTGTCATATCTATCTCTAACAATCTAGTTTTACAGTAAAAAAACAAAGCACACTGATATCAGACATCACTTTTTAAAAGATAATGTGTTGAAAAAGAAAGTGTCAATACACTACATCAGCACTGATTTTTAACTAGCTGATTTATTTACAAACCCTTTGGATGAGTCTCGGTTCAACTTCCTAATATCCAAATTTGGCATGTTAAACGTGTAACATATTCCTTTTATGTGTGCTGTATGTAGTTAGTTGTGTGTGAAAATGATTTTATCTTGTGTGTGATTTTGATGTATTACTTATTTCAACATTTCCATGTCTTACTGATTTTGATGTATTACTTATTTCAACATTCCCAAAAAGATATTAATGATGATTTGGCGGTTTTAAATTCACATTTTCAAAACTCCCAATTTCAGACTTTCCCTCTTTCAAAGAAACCTCTTTCTCTCAAACTGTTCATCGCCATCTCCATCTGAAAAAAAAATGGTGACCTTCAATCCTCGTTACACCCCTACTGCTGTTGCCGGAGAAAATGTTATTGTTGGTGATCTTATGACCGTGACAAAAAACAACATCATTCCCTGCATTGATCTCCCTGCTAGACTCGCAAATCAAGGGTATATGCCTTTCATTAACTTCATAATTGCTCACCCTTTGTTTCCTTGCCTAATGGCAGACCCAATTATCATCTACCCTCGAATTATTGGGGAGATGTGGTACATTGCAAGATTCCGCCCTCAAATTGATGTCATTACCTGTACATGCTTAAACAACACTATCAACCTTGTCATAACACTCAAACCATTTGCCGAGCCCTCTCTATCCCAGACAAAGCACTATATACTGAATTCCCTGCTCATTCTCAAACCCTAGAAATACTGCCTAGAATTGGTTATAATGAACCTGTTGCCCATGGAAAGTACAAAGTGTCCGTACTGGGGCATCCATGGAAGTACCTTGCAAACATCATCACATAATGTTTTGGCCCCAAGGCTAGCATTCATGATCAAATGAATCAATCTGAGCTGATGGTGATGCATTCCTTTATTACTGGAAGGAACATTGGTTAGGCCCAAGTGGTCTTCTCTTAATTGGTTGATCGAATCACTTTGGGTACACAAAAGAAAGTATCCAGGAATCAAGTCCCATATATCAGATTCCTAAGTCTCATTGCCATGGAGCATCTAAACTTTGAAACCTATTCATCATTCACAGTCTTCTTCACAATCAAAGAAGATAGAGGCCCTAACATCTCTCCAGCCATGCAGTTGGTAATTGATGAAGCTACTCAACAACTGCAACAACAACAACAAGAACCTGTTGCTGAAGCTGAAGAAGGAGAATGAGAGAATGAATCTGAGTCTAAAGAGGATGAGGAAGATGAATCTGATGGTAATGGTGATGATGATAGTGATGATGGTGTTGATCAAGGTGGATAATTTGATAGTGATTGATAGTGAAGAGACTGGAGATGAATCAGTGGCTAAGATAGCCAGTGGTGGAAGAGCACCCAGCTTTCAAGCTATTGGTGCTAGTAATGCTGATATAGATGATGTTACTGGTATTGTTGGTAAAACATCTCAAGTTGAAGCTGAAGTGGTTATAGCAGCAGTTGAACATGGAGCTGGTTCCTTTCATTTGATTACTATCACTTCTGCTCCCACCTTCCAACTTGAGAAAACACTAGTTGCTACAACTTAAGCTATTGAATCTCCTGGTGCAACTGAGAGTGTTCATCTCAGTCAAAAGGGTGATGATGAAGAAGCATAACTAAGTACTGGTGCTATTGGTGAAGGCAAAGATGATGAAGATGTGATCTCAAACAAACTGGAAGAGATTATTGAAAGCAGCAAGCACACCTACTCTTCAGGTATGATGATCTCACCTTTTGAGGACTCTCAGTTGGTAGACCCAACCACTGAGATCCAATCCTCACTCCTTGAAATATTTTCTCAACAGCCAAGCTCAAGTGTACCTCGAGTGGTCACTTGTTCTACTCCTTCTACAACCCAAATAGAACTTAGGTTAGATGAAATGGTGCAATTTTCACTATTTCCAGTGGATGTGACCTTCACACCACAGACCTTAATCCCATGGACATTCATGGAGATTAACTTACCCCAAAAGCCAATAGGTTCATCCTCCCAACAGGATGTTCTGTCCAAATGGGACTCTCACAATATGGGTCACCCTCCCAACAGGGTGATACCATTGAAAGACAGACCTCCTCCCAAGGTCATACTATGTCTATACCAGTCATGAGTCATCCATTGCCTTCAACAAGCTCACAACAGCTTGTTGATTTACAAAAGGGAACCCAACTGAGTTCAACCGTACCTCACACTCACATATTTGTTCCTACATTCTATTATATTCTTACACATACTACAGCACTGCCTGTCCATGCTGGTGATATAAACCAATCACCAGTCCAGGGCACTCAAACTGTTCCCAATGATCTAAGGTTTGTTTCCCCAAGCCTTAGTAAGGGACCATCAACCTAAATCGCTGATATTGGCACTATTCATCAATCAACCCAAGCAACTGCTTCCACTTCCACTCCCACTAAACCCTCGCCTCACATGCTTCATACCCTATTGACCATCTCTCAAAAGATGGATAATCTTCAAGCCTCATTCACCCCATTCCAAACCCAAGCAGAAGCTCAACTTCAATCTCTAGCCCAAGAAGTTGAGTCACTAAAAACCAATCAACCACAACCTCAACCAATCACTCCACCCCCTACTGTTGATCTTACCCCACTTCTAGCCAAACTAGATCAAATCCTATCCCACGCCTCTATACCTACTCCTACCCTTCCTACCCAAACACTGTCTACTCTAAACCAAACAATCACCAATCTTCTCAACAACCTCAGAAACATAAGACCTCAAACCCCTCCTGTTTATGTCAACATCCCTGATCCTATTCCGCAGGTCCCTTCCACCCTTCACAAACTTGATTCCAACCTTACCAACCTCTCCTTTCTCACCCAAGAGAAGCATACAGACACTCTCAAACAATTTAACTTCCCTCTCTCTGCCATAAACAATCTCACACCTTCTACTTCTACTTTTCAACCTCAATTCTCACCTATTCCCTCACATCTCAGACCCACCCCCACCCTTTACTCAACCTCCTATCCTTACCATGACTCCTCCACCTCCACTGTTCAACCCTCCACTTCATCTCAGCCTCCTCAATTAACTCCAATTCCCTTCCAACCCTCTACCTCTACTCTTGCTACCCCAGCTAAGCCAACTGTTCCTTTTCCTGCTTTTATCTCCTCTGATGATGACAAAAAGGGGGAGAAGACAGGGTCCTCATCTAGCTCCAAAGAAGTCACTCCAAGAACAATCCAGAGAGCTATAGATGCATGGGCTGCTAAAGTTGAAGTAGAAAGGATAGATTAAGACCCCAATGAAGCAGAACCTCAAGATAAATCAACTACTAAGGGGGAGCAACCAGCTGAGGGGGAGATACCAGCTAAGAGGGAGCAACCTTCTCAAGAGGAGCAAAGGCCAAAAAGAAGGCTAAAACAAATGGCCAAGAGAAAGAGTGCTAAGAAGCAAAAATTAGAGGAATCTTGTGCTCCATCTGATAGTCCATCACCTAAGAACTCTGATGATGACTCAGATGATGATAAGCCTCTTTCTGTTTTACTCAACTTAAAGAAACAAGTCTCCACTCCTCAAGCTACTCCAATACAATCAACTCCATCAGTCCAAGAAAAGCCCTCATCTCCAAGATCTTTCTCTAAGAGAAAAGGAAAGAAGATAATATCAGTTAAAGAAATAGAGGAAGAAGAAAGAAGAGAGATGGAGGTAGAAAGAAAAGAAAATGAAGCCAAGCAAATGGAAGATGCAGAGGAAAGAGCAAATCTGATTGATCTACTTTTGCAAGCTCAACAATGACAAGATGAGTTCCATACTACTCAAGGATTGGCTGCTATCCTAGGAGAAGAGATTGATTTGACTGAGAAACAAGAAGCTTTTATGCTTTCTACTCAAAGGCAAGTCCTGGAAGCAGCTACTGCTCCTACTGCTGTCAAGACAAGAAAGGGATGACTCATGGAGAAGCAATAGAAGCCCTCTTGAATCTTGACTTCTCTGCTCTTCCAAGGCTGTCAAGGTAGAGACAAAAAGAGCTTGATGATCATAGAGCTGATCTAGTCACAAGGAAGTATCCTGAAACAATAACAAGCACATATTTTTCTAGAGGAGATGGTGAACTTTTCATGAAGGTTCTGAGAAAGATAAACCAAGATGGTCTAAATTTTATTTTATTTTTTTGCAAATTACATCAGAAACTATGGTTTCTATTAGATCATTGAAATGCTCTATCATCTGATGAAGTCAAAGGGTAAGTATGCTAATAAATTTATAGGAGAATGCATATACTGGATTAGACATTCAGTTGGAAGCAGACTCTTCTCACATGATCACTTTACCCAACATGTGACACATCTAGCAGAATACTTCAACAAGAGATCCAAACCCTTTGTCCCCTTTGAAGAAAGAGAGAAACACCCAAATCATATCTACTTCACCAGCTTTGGAAACCTAAACACAAGCTTACCACCCACTTCACTCCTGAAGATTTCAAATACATCACTCATCCAGAGAAAGGGATGTTCTTCAGAGACAGAGCTGGAATTTGGAGGTTCTACAGGTTAGCTCAGCTAAATTTAGCAAGTGTGGACTTCCTCACTCAGTTATGTCCAACATTCAGAGGAAGAACAGGAAGTGTTTACTTTGAGCAGCTTGTTGAGAGAAGAGCTTATGAGATTACACCTACTGATCCTTTTAGCATCAAAGTAACGGAAGAAGAATAAGATTGGGGTTGACAACTTCATAAGTTAACGTAGCTGTATTTTCAACTTTTCTTAGACTAATGTTAATTAGCTGATCTTCTGTAGCTAGTAGTTAAATTTGTAACATACTCTTGTATTTTCACTTTATGTAATGTTGGTTGAAACTTTGATCATGGACTACTTGTATAATAGCTGGTATAGATGATTATTAATAGATAGCTCACCTAGTGTAAATATAGAAAATCAAAATCCTAAAAACAGAAAAAGGATAGAAAAGATATCATAAAAAGAGAAAAATGGTAATTCATAAGTAAAAGATTCCCAAAAACAGAATATCAAGGGAACATACTTAAAGAGTTACCAAAAGCAGATAGCTAGGTACCTATTGGGAAAATGATCTCATCAGTTAAGATTTGATGAGACAAAGTTAAGTTTGTAAGATGTGTTCTAAATATAACTTAAACAGAATTATGAGGCTTGATCAAACTGAACACTTATAGTGTTTCAGACTGAGCATAAGCTGAATATAAGCTGAGTATGTGTTCGATCAGCTTAGACTATATCTTAGTAAGATTATCAATGTGTTTGATAAGCTGTGTATGTCACCTACGATATATATTGAGTTCTCAGCTTGATGAGTTTCAAGCTGAGTGACTCAGCGTATATACCGAGTCAGCTCAATAGAGTTGCTAAATTAGTTCTAGCTAACTCTTATGACTTCCAAGGATGAGTTAATTATTATACATGTTAGTTCATGTTTGTTTTCGGGTTTGTTCTAGAAGAACTCAGCTTGATGAGTTTCAAGCTAAGTAACTTAGTCCGACTAAAGAAGCCAGTTTAAGAGAATTTAAATATGTTTTAAATTCATCTTTTATCTCTCTATATCTACGGCAAGGATAAGAAGATTCCAGAACCAAGATTAAAGATTGAAGACTCAAGATAAGAAGATTCCAGATTCAAGATTCCGTGTTATCCGATAGTTAGTTAGCAAATTAGGATTAGTTCTATTTTGTTAGGATCCGTAGGCACGGGATTATAAATACTTATCTCTTGATAAGTCTTGAGGTACGACGACTATTCTGCAAATACAGAGCCAGATCAAGTTCACCTCAAACCGTATGTGTTACGAATCTTGATTCACTGTTTGTCAGTTCAACGTGATCAAGATACTCACAGATTGCCAATTTGTTCGTGTGTTCGAATCTTCACATCTGTTGTGAAGTTGGTAAGTATTCAATCTGTGATTAAATCCTGTTTAGAGAGTCGTCCAGTATCTATAATCATAAGTTGATTACAGATAGCAAAGTTTGAGAGATTGAGAGATTTGATTTACATTAGGTGTTTACATATCAAGTGTTTCTTTCTTGATAGAGTCTGTAATCATCTTCTTATTAATGAAATGCAAAGCATTCGATTAATTGTGTGGTTGGATGTGTGTTAACACTTTTTATTGATTTGTTCAATTTTCTGCACAAAGTGTATTCAACCCCCCTTCTACACATTACTTGCTTGTTGACCTTCTCACTAAGGGACCAACAGTAACCAATTTGTACTTGAAAGTTTTATATTTTTACAAATCCGAGTCAAACTGATTCTTCTTAATAAGATAAGGTTTTGTCATTATCAAATAGGGGGAGATCATCGGGGAGATAACAATATCAAACCATAATCAAACATGTCTATTAATTAAAATAGGATTTAATGCTAACAAGACCACATATTCAGTTTAGGACTTAGATTAGTTAAAAACATGTGTTGTTTTCAAAAAATACTTCAAGAATTTTCTAAGTAAGAAACATCAGCTGAGGAACAAAAGCATCAGCTGAACTCTAAAGCATCAGATGAAGGATCAGCTTCAAAGGATCAGACAAGGAGAAAAGACATCAGTTGAAGATTTACAAAGCATCAGCTGAAGATTTACAAAGCATCAGCTGAGGACTTACAACCATGAGCTGAGGATTATCAAAGCATCAGCTGACGCCTCAAAACCATCAGCTGAAAAACCAAGTGATCAGCTGAGTCTTCAAAAACATCAATTGATGAATCAAAGAACATCAGCTGAGGATTTCTCTCATCAGATAAGAAGTTTACTTTTTGTCAAAATAATTTTTGTAATCTTATCCCTCTGAATGATTAGTTGAACATTCTTATTCTACTGATCATATAGGTTGATTAACTTATGCTTCTGAGTCCTTAATATTCCTCGTCTGTGTAAAAATATCACAATACTTTAAAGTTAGTTTCATCAGTTGAGTCGTATTCAGTTAAATACTTAGCTATTTTTATTCTTAAGTCAAGGCAGAACATGTGTTGTTCTATTTTTCCTTTAGAGATTTATTTGTAAAAGTAATAGCACTTTTTGAATCTGCAAAGAGACAAAAAGGATAGAGGTTGACCCCCTGGAATAGGTGATAGTTGCTTTACAAGAAGAAGATCTCGAAGATTTGTTTTCAACAACTAAGTATGGCTGGAAACTCCATACTTGGTAAAGTCAAATAAGAAGAAAGCATGGTGTTGTATAAAGCACAAGCATGGAAAGAGAAACTTGCACTTCCTAGGCAAAAGGTATAAGTTTAATAATATAATAATAGATAGTGGGATTTACTTTTCAGAATAGTACATTCACTTTATACTTTGCGTGTATAAAGTGAACTAACTTTCTACCCACTAACTTTATCTATTATAATATTATTATTCTAATACTTTCTTGTCTCCTTCTCTTACCACCATCCTCTCTATATATACTCGAGCATGAAACCATGCTGAGTACACTGGTTGAATACTGTAATCTCATCTTTTGAGATTTAGAAGAGTTAGCATATATTTCTCAGTGTAATCAAACTTGTTCATGTGTTGAACATCTTAGACATTAGTTGTTTAATATTAGCTTTGTCTATGTGTTAGACATATTAGTTGCCACCTTTGTTGAACTTAGATTTTTCGCATCTAGTTCATGTAATTCTTGATTCATATCAATAAGAATTATATAAAAGTATAACCGTGTGTATCTAATTTTTTTAAAAGCTAAAGTTTGTATTCACCCCCCCCCCCTTCTACAAACATTTGTTGTTGTAGTATCCAATAGGGACCAACACCGCTTGAGTATACGCTTTAGTCCATGATTGGCATTTTCAACTTGTTCGATCATCTGCGGCTGGTATGCAGTGGAAAATCTATGGACTACCCATAACGTTTTAGGGCTTTTTCAACCTGCTGTTTACAAAAGTGTGTACCTTTGTCACTGATAAGCGCCGTGGGGATACCAAACCAAGCAAAAAGAATTTTTCAAAAACTCAACCACTACTCATGCATCATTGGTGGGGAGGATTTCCACCTCCGCCCACTTAGACACATAGTAGACTGCTACCACGATATATTTATTTCCATCAGAGTTAGCAAATGGACCCATGAAGTCTATCCCCTTACAACAGATATTTCACACACAAGGATGCTCTTTTGTAGCATATCATCTCTTTTGGAGATGTTCCCCGGTCTTTGACAAGCGTCACATGTTTTGGCCATGGCGTGGGCATCTTTGAAGATAGTGGGCCAGTAAAAACCTGAGTCAAAAACTTTTCTAGCTCTATAACTGGCCCCATAGTTTCAACCAGTAGGCCCGTGGTGACATTTCTCGAGAATTTGTTTGGCCTCGAGCCAAAACACGCAATGGCACATAAGCTGGTTGGCACAAACCAAAAACAGATATGGATCATCCCAGAAGTAGTACTTCACATCAGAGAAGAATTTACTCTACTGCTGATGATTCATTCCTTTCATCACGGAACCCGTGGCTAAATAATTAGCCATATCAGCGAACCAGGTGTCTTCATCTTCTTCCATTCCCTCGATCATCTTCACTAATTCATCAATGAAGGTATATTGAATCTTATTTTCATTGAACTCCTCCAGATGAGGGTTCTCAAGGCGAGATAAATGATCTGCAATTAGGTTCTTAGTACCCTTCTTATTTTTTATCTCAACGCCAAACTCCTGCATAAGCAAGATCTAACATATGAGTCTGGATCCAACATCCTCTTTAGAAAGTAGGTAATTCAGCGCTGAGTGATCCATGTATACTATGGTTTTATACAATCACGTGGATTTATACAATCACGTGTATACTATGCTTCTCACAGCTTTGACGTTCGGGGGTGGAGGGAGTTTTGCAATCACGTGGATTTTTGCCTTGTCGACCTCCAACCCCACACTTGAGAATTTATGCTCTAGGACTATGCCCTCTCTTACCATGAAATGGCATTTCTCTCAATTCAAGATGAGATTAGAGTCCTCGCACCATTCAAGCACACCTTTCAGATTCTTGAGACATGCATCAAAGGAAATGCCAAAAACTGAGAAGTCATCCATAAATTCTTCCATGTAGTCCTCGAGAATTTCGTTGAAGATGGTCGTCATGCACATTTGAAAGGTGGTTGGGGCGTTACAGATCCAAGACGACATCCTCCTATATGCAAACTGTTGGGTATTGGTGGTTTGATCAAAACGCAACGGAAGCAAAAAGGTAGAAAAACAAATTTTCTTTTAAACCACCAATCTCCACCAAATGGACCAAAACTCTAAACATGCACTAAGCAACATAAAGAACAAGAAGGTTAGAAGTATACCCTTGATGCTAGTTCCCTTTTTGTAGGTTGAAATGAACTTGGAAGAACAAGTGTTCAAGTTAGAAAACCCTCTAATGCAATCCACACCAAGTGTAGTTTCGCTCTCACTTGCTAGAGTGATGAGAAGCCTCCCAAGGCACCACCAATGAGTCTTTCACTTGAAACTAACAAGCCTTTAATTCAAGTGTGTGTAGAGAGAGTATGTTGCACCAAGAAATCAAGTGCTGTAACCTTGACCCCTTAAGCCTTTAGGCACTAATATAAAACCTCTAAAGTGGTACAAATTCGTGCACTAACGGCAAGAGATCAGTTACATGTCATTAACACCAATTAAGTAGTCTTAAAAGACCAATTGAATAGGCTGTTACTGTACTTAGCACGCCCGTGCCTTTCAAAGTAGGGACACCCCGTGTCATGCCTGACTGGGCTCGTGCCTAGCCATGAGGCACGGCCGTACCTATACAAGGCACGGTCGTGCCTTGCCTTCTAGAGTCAAATCTGGTTTTTCTTTCTCCTTTGACCAGTGGTTATAACGAACTAGTATTTGGCGTGTGACCCAATAGGCCCATGCTTCATCATCAACGACACCAACTCGCGTATGTCAATGGGCATATTCCAACAGACTCGCACTTGCACATGACACACCCACGAAAGGTGTCACCAACATAGAGCGACCTCTAGCAAGGCATCTATGCCCCTAAGTCAGCACAGGGTAAGTAGTCCCTTGGTGAGATAAACAACAAGCAAGTAATGTGTAGAAGGGGGGTTGAATACACTTTCTGTGGAAAATTGAAAAAATCAATAAAAAGTGTTAGACAAATCAAACCACATGAAATCAAATGTTTTCATTAATAAGAAGATGATTACAATGACTATCAAGTAGGCAACACTTGATATGTAAACACCTAATATAAATCAAATCTCTCAATTTCTCAAACTAATTGATCAAGCTTGCTATCTATAATCAACTAATGGTTATAGACACAGACTAACTCTCTAAACAGGACTTATTCACAGATTGAATACTTACCAACTTCACAACAGACGTGAAGATCGAACACACGAACTATGTTGGCAATCTGTGAATTTCTTGATCATGTTGAACATACAAATAATGTATCAAGATACGTAACACATACGATGGTGAGGTTAGGTAACCTCTGAACTTCTCAAGAGGTTAGTATTTATAATCATGTTCCCATGGATCCTAACAAACTAGAACTTATCCTAATCTGCTAACAAACTAATGGATAATCCGGAATCTTGAATCTTGAATCTTCTATCTTGAGTATTCAATCTTCAATCTTGATTCTGAAATCTTCTTATCCGCACCGTAGATATAGAGAATTACAGAATTTAAAACATATTTAAATTCTCTTAAACTGACTTCTTTTGCCAGGCTGAGTTACTCAGCTTGAAACTCATCAAGCTGAGTTCTTCGAGAACAAACTCGAAATCAAACATGTACTAACATGTATAATGACTAACTCATCCTTAAAAGTCATAAGAGTTGGCTAGATCTTACTTAGCAACTCTGTTGAGCTGACTCAGCCTACAGGCTGAGTCACTCAGCTTGAAACACATCAAGCTGAATACTCAACCTATACCTTAGGTGACACACACAGCTTATCAAACATATTGATAAACTAACTAAGATATAGTCTAAGATGATCAACTATATGCTCAGCTTATACTCAGCTTATGCTCAGTCTGAAACACTATAAGTGCTCAGTCTGATCAAGCTTCATAATTCTGTTTAAGTTATATTCAGAACATATCTTACAAACTTAACTTTGTCTCATCAAATCTTAACTAATAAGATCATTTGACTAACAAACTCCCCCTATTTGATGATGACAAAACCATCAAACAGTTTTTAAGTTTGTTGAACAGAATTATGTTTCAAATCTTAAACTTACTAAGATATTATTTTTGAACTAATCAAATATTAATTGAACTTATCAATCATAAGTTGAACATACCAACCAATCATATTAATGAACACGAACTAATCAAATTGTTTATTCAAGCTGAACATATCAGACTAACAACTATGAACATATCATAAACATTTGAACATATCAAAATAACACTTCTATTCATTAAGTTGAACACATCAGAATACAAAATTTGATCACTTAGATCATGCACACTTAGTGCTTACAGATTATTAGAACTAATCTAATAATTACAATAGAATTAATCTATTACAAAATTTTAATATTAGAACTAATCTAATGTTTATTCTCAGGATGTAATTCTTCAAACTCTATGATTTCCTTGTTAATGTCTTCAATGAGTTCTTTCAGATTTGGCAAGTGTTGAAGTTCATCGTTTTGTGATCTGATTGCTCTGTTTAGTCTATATCTGAACCTGGCATTTTGTTTAGTCTTCTCCACTAGTAATCTCAAAGCTAACACTTGAGCTACCCCACAAATATAAAGTGCTGCATCAGCCTGGAAGCATTGATCACCATTACTATCCAAGTACATAAATCCTTTCTGAGGCTTTTCAACATAAGTATTTCTCTTTAAACTCCATGCCTTCAGGAAGATCAAGATCGTACTTGCTCCGTTTTGCTAATCCAGCTGGCTTTGACAACTTTTTCTTTTCAATCTTGTGAAAGGAAGTAAGTAGGGTTCTGATCTCAAATCTGGGTATGATTTCCATTGCATCAACTTTTTCTAGTAGCCTTAAGATCTCATCCTTTACTTGATTTCTAACAGAGGACTTTTTCATCTGCTTGATGAGTGTGGCTACTTATTTCCATTCAGCATATCCCAGTCTATGAAGTTGATTCAGAACCAGAGAAGATGTTTCACCATTTTCTAAGACTAACTGTAGAATTACAATCCCTTGGACTGTGCTCAGCTTGAGTGATATTATTTGAGAGGAAAAATATGTTTTGACATAACACTGAGTAATGTCTTCTTCCTCTGGTTGGGTTTCAACATGAAGCTCTACTTCTTCTTCCTTTGGCTCTATAGGCATTCTGAGCTTGGCTAACTCCTCATTCTGCTTACTTATCTGTTTAGCCCAATCCTGCTCCCTTGTTACTTTCTCACTTTGAATATTTGCTAACTCAGCTTGTACACGCATTTGTCTTCTCCTTAGTTCATCAACAGACATCCCAAGCTGATCAGCATCTTGTTGCTGTATTCTTTTAATTACCATCAGAGAAGCTCTTTCTTTCAAGGTCATGTCATCTGCAGAGTCTTCATCTGAATCTGATTCACCAAGAATCATTTTTCTTCTTTTCTGCCTTGGGGCTTCTGAATCTCCTAAGCTGACTACTTGAGGTCGTTTTACTTTAGCTTTTTCAGTAAGCTCAGCTTCAAGTTCTATTTCTTTTTCTTTCTCCCCCACAATCTGATATGGCTTCTCTGCTCCTTTGGCTAGAACTAACAGAGCCTCAGCCTCAGCTTGAACTAACTCAGCTTCAGCCTCTTGAACCTTCTCCCCCTTTTTGTCATCATCAATAGGGTTTGAAGTCTGTTTTTTGTTTAGAGCAGCCACTGCATATTTCAGTCTATGCACATCTTCATCTAACGAATCCAATTGCATAAACAGATGCTGCTTGGTCTTTTTCCTCTTTAGGTGCAGTGTATCAAACTGACTTTTAATGAATTTCATTAAATCAACCAATGCAGCTTGAGAAGGTTGGGAGTTAGGTGCATCTTCTAAGAGTTGTTTTCTACCCTCAAAGTCATTTGCACCAGAGGTTGGACCCTGTAACTCACCTTGGTATCTATGTGAGTCATTAGCAGGTCATGCAGGAGAGTGTGAGAAGTGAAAAGAATGTGGTTGTCTCAAAGTGTGATGAGAGTGGGTTGGTGGTTGGCTAATTTGGTGAGTGGGGGGTAGTTGACCCTGGGGATTGGTCAAATTTTCAATGTTACCTGAGTGTGTCTGCTCAGGCACAGTAATGGGCTCTCCTATGGCTATAGCAAGTGTGGGCTGTGTAGACACCACACTCTGGTATGGCTGTAGGGTTTGAATGAGCCTTGAGGTTGACACCTGAAGAGTAGGTGTCTCCCCCTCAACTCCTGCCAGTGGAGGAATCAGTGTGATTTCAGCTCCAGTGATACCTTTTGGTGTGGCACCATTTTTGGCAGT
Source organism: Pulicaria dysenterica (assembly GCA_947179395.2). Classification (NCBI taxonomy): domain Eukaryota; kingdom Viridiplantae; phylum Streptophyta; class Magnoliopsida; order Asterales; family Asteraceae; genus Pulicaria; species Pulicaria dysenterica. The sequence goes on along the minus strand of OX359293.1, from coordinate 43,438,069 downwards.
CTTTCGAGTATAGGTTTAGATATTTACCTTGGTAGCAGTGGGCATACCAAGGTGGGCTACAGATTGGAGTTTATGATGGATGGAAGGTGGAGGAGATGGGTTAGGCTTACCACAGTCTTATCTCCAAATGATAATGGAGAAAAATAAGAAGAAGAAGAAGGTGGAGAAGTCATACCTGGTTGGGGTCTGCCAACTAATGGAGACTCTAAAGATGAACTCTCAGCTATAACTTCAAGCTCAGCGTGAGCAGAATGCTCAGCTTAAACTTCCAGCTCAGCTTGAGCTGCTCCCCCTTGGTCAGACTCCTCAGCGTCACTCTCTAAGGATGTTCCTTCAGCAATCCAGCTCATGGGCTCACTTAGTCCCTCTTGCTCTGGAAAGATGTCATTGTTAAACATCTTGGAGCTGAGTGCTGGTGTAAGGAACATATCCTGTCTAGCTTCATAAACTTCACTCCCCAGCTCAGCTACAATCACCAAGGACAAGTACCTTATAAATGGCACATGTAGATCCCTTGATGTCTTCATCACTTGGACCTTGAGCTCATTGAAGATCAGCAGTGCAAAATCTAAATTTCTTGCAAAATATATGTTGTACAGCAACTGCATCTCAAACTCATATACCTGGTCCAGTCCTCCAACCTTGGTCCCTAGTGAACGAATCACTGTAGAAACCATAAATCCCCAACCTGTTGGGAAGGTGGCCTTCTTGATTACACCCTCAGTTTGTGGTGACCCATCCTGGGTAGAATTGACCTTGCCACCTGTCTTAATACGGTGGCCTCGAACACACCATTTACAGGGAGGTGTAGAATCTCCCTTAGCTCCTGAACCGTGATTAGTACTTGTCTCTCCCCATTAAGAACCGTCCCTCTGATTTCTTCTGTCCTGGTCATAGACACACGTGTACCAGAACTGCAATAAATGTTGTGGAACAATGTGGATGGGTACTCCAGTAAAAACGAATGCCAATGGGAATTTGTGAATATAATCCACCCACGCCTCATAACCTCGGTTCCTTTTGCGCTCAGGGATGGCTAGACAAGCTCGTTGAGTGTTGATCTTAATCAACGGCACTCCATTATTTTTTAACGCGGCACCTCTTACCATTCTATCATTGAGATTTAGAATAATTCCGTCTATTGTAGAATGATTAGGTTTGAATTCGATTCACACTGTGTAAAATCGTATGTCGCACTGAGCGAAGGTTTCAAGTTCGGACGATGGTTTGCTTGCACTTAGCAAATAGGTGTTTGTAGAAGGTATATTGAGTATAGCAGAAGTTTAGAGATGAGAGAAAGTAAGCGTAAACTTCTGAATTTCGGTTACAATCGATATATATACCTTTTGAGGAGAGAGAAAAGTTACCATTGGAAATCCCTATTTATCCGTTACTCTAACAACTTATGGATAGATATAACAGTAATTGAGATGAAACCCATCAAGTTCCAACGAATAATTTGGTAAAATAATATTTTTGACCTACAAAAATATTATTTACGCTGTTTTATTACACTAATACGTAATCAGTATAAAAATATAATTTGAGACTGTCTCGAACATAATGTTTCATGAATTAATAACACATAGTAATTAAAACATTGTTTGGACATACCAAGCTGAGTAAACTTATCTCTCAGCGTGAGTCAAACACTCAGCTTGATTTTAGCACTCAGCTTGAGTGGAGCACGCAGTTCAGAATTAATGACACTTAGTCATTTTTATTTGAGACTAACTCAAACTGATATTTTAACCACACTTAGTAGTTAAAACATGATTGGAACAGACCAAACATGTGAACTTATCACTCAGCTTGACCAAGTGAACAGTTTATGAAGACATATCTATAAAATATACGTTCAGCTTAAGACACATAGTCTTTATCAAGCTGAAACTCAGTTTTAGAAACTTATCTAAGGGTTGAGCATACCCAATTTACTTAGCAGATAAGAAAACTGTTTTTCATCCAGAGGTTTTGTGAAGATATCTGCTAATTGATCATCTGTGGAGATAAGATTTATGTCAACTTTACCTTTTTCCACGATGTCTCTTATGAAGTGATGTCTAATTTCTATATGCTTTGTTCTTGAGTGGAAGACTGGATTATATGTGATGACTATTGCACTTTCGTTATCACAGAAAATAGGAGTTTTCTTGAAATTCATACCAAAGTCTTGAAGCTGATGTTGCATCCATAGGATTTGAGCACAACAGCTTCCTGCAGCAACATACTCAGCTTCAGCAATTGAAGTAGCCACTGAATTCTGTTTCTTACTTGTCCAGCTTACTAACTTCCCTCCAAGCATTTGACATCCTCCTGTTGTTGATTTTCTTTCTAACTTGCACCCGGCATAATCAGCATCAGAAAATCCAACCAACTCAAATCCAGAGTCCTTTGGATACCAAAGACCTAGATTTGGTGTACCTTTTAGGTACCTAAAGATCCTTTTCACAGCTTGAAGATGTGATTCCTTAGGATCTACCTGATATCTTGCACAAACACAGGTAGCAAACATTATATCAAGTCTACTAGCTGTAAAATAAAGTAATGAACCTATCATTCCTCTATAGGTAGACTGACATACAGACTTTCCATCTGAGTCCTTGCTCAGCTTGACAGCTGATGACATGGGTGTTTTCATGATTGAACTAGCATCAAAACCATATTTCTTTATCAAATAAAGAACATACTTGCTTTGATTAATGAATATCCCATCATGCTTTTGTTGAATCTGTAAGCCTAGGAAATATGTCATTTCACCCATCATGCTCATCTTGTACCTTTTTGACATAGCTTTGGAGAACCAATCACACAGAGATTCATTTGTAGAACGAAAGATAATGTCATCCACATAGATCTGTGCAAGAATCACCTGTCCTCTACTCTTTTTAATGAAGAGTGTTTTATCAATACTACCTCTGGTGAATTCCATTGATAGTAGATATTTGGACAGTGTATCATATCAAGCTCTTGGAGCTTGTTTTAGACCATACAAAGCCTTGCCTAACTTATAGACATGATATGGATACTTTGAACTTACAAAGCCAGGAGGTTGTTTCATATTGAATTCAACCTGAAGTTTTCCATTTAGGAAAGCACTTTTCACATCCATTTGATAAACTTTGAAGTCTTTATATGCTGCATAAGCTAAGAATAGCCTAATGGCTTCAATTCTAGCAACAGGGGCAAATGTCTCATCATAATCTATTCCTTCTTCTTGTCTATACCCTTGTGCTACCAGCCTAGCTTTGTTCCTAACAATCACTCCATCCTTGTCCATCTTGTTTCTATAGATCCACTTAGTGCCTATAACTGTATGATCTTTGGGGGCTGGGACAAGATTTCATACCTTGTTTCTCTCAAACTTAGTTAATTCCTCTTGCATAGCTTCAATCCAGTCCTCATCCTCTAAGGCTTTGTTAGTTTTCTTTGGTTCAATTTGTGACAGGAAACCAAAGTAAGCAGTATAATTTGCAGTTTCCTTTCATCTGGTGGTCACTCCTCTTTGAATGTTACCAATTACTTGATCATGAGGATGATCTTTGAGGAACTTTGCAGCATCAAACTGTTGATCACTAAGATCTTCGGTCTGAGTAATATCCTCTCCAAAGGGATTAATGAACTCATCATCTTTCTCAGCTTGAGAGTCCTTTAGTAAAGAAGGGAGAAACAACTTCAGTAGCTGACAAGAATGCTTACAGAGCTGATAAGTACAAGAAGAAATATACTCAGCTCAAGAAAGGAAAGCCTGAAGACAAGCCCAATGCTAAAGGACTTTATGCTAAAACTTGGGATACAAAATCATCTACCTCAGATGATGATGACAAGTGTCTGATCGCTCAAGAAGATGAAGAGTTTGAAATAAACGAAGTTGATTATGGTCTGTCTGAATCAACTTTTGAAGCTGACATGAAGGAAGCTGAGGAAAACAACTAATTAAGTGATTGGGATCCTTCCTCCATGTACAAGGTTAGTAATTTCAACTCTTACACTGATGAAGAAAAAGGTATTACATTTGGTTATCTGTTAAACGACTTTAAGACCAGCCTTAAGACTCAAGCTGACCTCAAAGCTGAAATAACTAAGCTTAAGAATGAGATTAAGGAAAATCAAACTCTCATTACTGCTGGAAAGAAAGCACAATGTGATCTCAAAGACACATTAATAAACTTCTAAGTGAAGAAATTCAGGAAGCTAAGGATAAGGCTGACCAACTTCAAAAGGTCACTTAATCCTGGTGTAAGTCATCAAAGCTTGCTGAAAAGTGCATCAACCAGCAGATTCCTAACAGGGAAAAGCTGTACTTAGAGGTGACTATCAATCTGCAGTGTATGCAGCTGATGATGATGAGATAGCAAGTACAGATTCTGAGGAAGATAGACAACTGATTAAGTCTCAGAAGTCAGCCTCAGAAAAGAGACAAGATCAAAGCCTTAAATACAATAAGTTTGTAAAGGCTAAGGATCATGGGAATGAGTGTTCAACTTCTAGATAACATAGTAAGTCTGTGCATGATAGATTAGGCACTCAGCCTATTCAAAGAACATATATTATTGAAAGGTTGAATCCAAACCCTTTCAAAAGACAGTATTCTTTGTCCAGTTCAGAGAGAAGTTTCAAGAATAGGAAGACAACTGTAAGTCAGAGGTCATATCACAACAATGGTAAGTCCAAAGTTGTTGAAACTGGTAAGTCCAGAGAACACAACAATGGTAAGTCCAAAGTTTTTGAAATTGGTAAGTCTAGAGAGCATGACAATAGTAAGTCCAAAGTCAATGAAAAGAAGTTTGTTGGTCAAACTTTTGATCAAAAGGATAATAAACATAGATATGACAAAGTTAACTCCAAAGTCAATAAGCATCAGGTGAATCAGCTTGCAAAGAAAGTTGAGAAATTATACACAACCTATAATCCTAAAACTAAAAGCAAATTCTCAAAAGGATTATTGGATAACCTACATCCTGTAGTCCTTGGTAGAAGGAAGTGCTACAAGTGTGGAGGTAGAGGACATGAAGTCAAGGACTGTGATAGTGAAATTCAAAGGCCTGAAAAGGAACAAGTTGGTCAGCCTATGCAGGACTCAACACCTGCTCAAGCTGACCAGTCAGCTTCACAAGATGAATTGGCTAAGTGCTCATCATCTGAACCCACTTTAGAGGGGGTTCCTAAACAAACCTAATATGTTTAGTTTTTCATGTGCAGGGTTCAAGTAAATGGTACTTGGACAGTGGATGCTCAAGGAACATGACAGGGTGTAAAGGACTTCTAAGTGAATTCCATGAAGATGAAGGTCCTAAAGTAACATTTGGTTATAATTCCCAAGGAAGAACTAAAGGATATGGGAAGATGCATGATGGCAAGGTTACTTTCCAGAAGGTTGCATATGTTAAAGGTCTTAAACACAATCTGATAAGTATCAATCAATTATGTGATGAAGATAATGTTGTTACTTTTAGGAAGAAAACAGGAACACTATACAATGCAAAGGGTAAGCCAGTGCTAATAGCACAGACAGAAAGAGATGTGTATCTACTTGATCTCAACTCTGCTGATCCCTATACTGAATCCTGCTTATATTCCCAAACTGGTATTAAGCTGAGTTGGCTGTGGCATAAAAGATTGTCACATTTGAATTTCAAAAACATTAATATGTTATCCAACAAAGAGTTAGTCTCTGGATTGCCAAAGATCACATTTATCAAAGACAAATTATTCTCAGCTTATGAACAAGGAAAACATCATAAAGGGTCATTCAAATCAAAGCAAAACTTTTCAATAACAGGCTAATTGCATATGTTGCACATGGATCTGTTTAGACCCATAAGTACTCCAAGCCTAAGTGGCAAGAAGTACACTCTGGTGATAGTTGATGAGTTCTCTAGATTCACCTGGGTAATATTCCTTAAAGCCAAAAGTGAAGCTTCCCTGGAGATAATAAGTTTTATCAAAAAGGAAGATTTGCAAAAAGGTATGTCTGTTAAGCAACTCAGAAGTGATCATAGGACTGAGTTTAGAAACTCAACCCTAGAAGGCTTTTGTGAACAAAAAGGAATATTACAAAATTTCTCCTCAGTTAGAACTCCTCAACAAAATGGAGTTGTTGAAAGGAGAAATAGAACCTTAATTAAGGCTGCTAGAATAATGTTGTGTGCGGCAGGATTGAAACTCTATTTTTAGGATGAAGCTGTCAGTACAACATGCTATACCCAAAATAGATCAATCATAGTCAAAAGACATGGCAAAACTGCATATGAAATGTATAAATCAAGAAAGCCCAATATATTTTTGTTGGTTATTCCTAAATCTCCAAGTATTCCAGAGTGTATAACTCAAGGAGAAAGGCTATAGAAGAATCAATTCATGTATCCTTTGATGAAGACAATATTGATCAAGCTGACAAAGGTCAAACTGACTCAGTCAGTCTGAGTGAGCTTGAAAGGCCAGAGGAAACCAAAAGGTCTAATCCTATGTATGTCATAGACGATAAAGACAGTGATGATGATGTGTGTACATCTAAAAGATCATCATGTAGGTTCACCTTAGAGTCCTCAATATCACTCAAGTCCAGAACCACAATCTCCTACTACAACAGGGATTCATGATACCTTCAACGTCTGTTACCTGCGAAAGTGTAAAGTTGAAGATGAGAGTCAGATTCTCCCTGTCCACGAACTAAAAGTTGATTCGAAGAAAAGGTTAGTAGAAGAACCGGTGGAACTGTTGGATCGTAAAGTTACCAAGCTTCGCAAGAAACAGATCTCTATGGTGTTAGTCAAGTGGAAATATAGTTTGGGTTCGGATCTAACTTGGGAAACTGAAGTAGATATGAGAAATCGTTACCCCCAGTTGTTTGATCGCGACGTGATTCCGAGGACGGAATCCTCTTAAGGGGGATAGATTTGTAACATTCTAAATCCGGGCTCAGTCGTTTAGTGAGTTTTCATTTAATTGCTACGTGTTATTTTTTGAAAGCGTGCTTATATGGTATCGTTAGATTTGTTTTTAAATAAGGATTCAAAATATATTTTTATTAGAAATTAGTTAATTGTTACTAGTCGGTTATGTGACAAACTGTATATTTGAACGGAGCGTTTTAAATACCGAAATATATGTGTCTTGGTGGAGGTAAAAAAAAATGAGATATGTATAAGTCTTCAAGACTTATGTTTTTGTGTTTTTATGTGTGTGAAAGCCAAAGGTGAAACTTGAGAGAAAACCTTCCAACTTGCTACTAGATTCCACATCTTTGTTCTTGTTATTTGATTCAAGGTAGAGGCTTGATTCTTGGTTACTAATATCATGTATTAGAAAGGTTACTATGCTAAAATTTTGTAGAAACTATCATCTTATGGTTCTTGTACATTAGTAAGTACGTATGTTTGGAGCGATCTTGTGAATTAATGTGTTTATATTTTGATGTTAATGATATGTATTGATATAAATATATTTAAGAATATATTTATGAACCGAAAACTGATTCATATGATTTTGTGTTCTCGGGAGTTTCAAAGGCTCAGTAATTAGTGACTGAGTGGATTGCGGTTCAGATATAAGGTGAGTGGACTTTGACTCACTGGTGGTTTTAGTTGTAACTGTTATGGTTACTTGAATTTCATACGATTAATCATGCGATAGACTTTTTAGTCTGATATGATTGTTTGACTGGATATTTGATGATTATAGCGATCGAATCCGAGATATGAGTATCAAGGTATGAAATTGTGCTCATGGTGTTTGTGGCAGAGGTCAGCTAAGCTTGGTTTTGGGCTGGGCCAGTGGCTTCTGGTTAGGCAGTTTAAGATCCTCTGTTGCATCTGTTGTAACAGAGGGGGTTTAACTGTGCCAGTTAGCAGATGGCTATTGGTAGATCATTGTTATGGCCAGCATTGGTCGTAGGCTCGGCAGAGCTGCTGGTCCTTTGATATTTGAGATTACCTGTTCTTGTGATCGTTGTGGTTCTGCTAATTGTTGCTTATGGTTTAGATTCCATTCACTTAGCTTTGTGCTAATTCCCCACCCTAACTCGTTGTTGCAGGTTTTTGAGAGCACGGTAGGTTGCTTCTTTTGTGTACAGGGAAAGTTTGACCGTCGCTCTGATATTTTGGATTTTGAAATGATGAGCCATACTTTGTGAAATGTTTTGTAACACTAAACAAGATACTGTGTGTTTGTACAGTGTTGGTTTTAAATTATGGTGTTGTTTCTTTTATAATTTTCGATGCAATACTTCTGCTGTGATTTAAAAAAATGGCTTGTGTTTTACGGTGTTATAAAAAGTCTTACATTTCCACTACTATCAGTAACATTATTTTCACGTGAAGCAATTTTCTTACTAGTTACAATTCTTTCACTTTCTTTAACCTTAACTACAATAATTAAGGTATGAATGACTTTATTATAAAAAATAAAACATACAATACTAAATTCTGCTTTAAAACTTTAAAAAAACCCTTACTTATTTGTGAAGCATTTCATTTCTTCTTTGTCTTTTCATCCATATTTTCTATATACATCGGCTTGTAGAACAGGTTCAACACAAAAGGAATTCCTTCGGTTACTATTATCTCAACTGCATAAATAGATAATATGTATAATAATATTTAATTATAAATTTTAGATAGTAAAATGTTTTATGAAAAAACTTAATAATTATTATTGTATGAATTTTTTAACTAATCGATACTATATTATAAAGCATTTAGGCCATTGTAATATCTTAATTTTAAGTAATTTGAAATTACTAATGTATATTTATTTAAACCTATAAGGAAACCATAATATGAAGTTAATTAGATTTTTAAATACAATTTCTATAACTAAACCTTCCATAATAAATAATGCTTAAAAAAGTCAAGTCTACAAAATAATTTTCAACCTATATGATATTAAATATAAATTAAAAGTTAAATAATAGTGATCTTTATAAAAATAATAGTTTAAATATTCTATCATATAACACATATTTTAATTAAAAAATACGTATAGCTAGAACTCATAAACCTCATAACATGTAACCTAAATTTATAGAAATTTCTAGATTTTTTTAATGACTCGAGTAATCAAAACAAAACCTTTAATTTATAGTACATTTAATATTATTTTTGTTGCTTATTTTTATTGCTTTTAAAATAAAATTTTAAAAGTTGATAAAATAGTTATAAACAAAAGTGAAATAAAAGAAATGAAAAAAATAGATATATTGCGAATGAAAATTATTTGATGTCATCATAATGCGTGAATATAATAGTCTTACGTTATAAAAGACGGACATGTTATCGAGTAAATTATTTTTAGTCGCCGCATTGCGCGGGTACTATGCTAGTTTTACTATATATATTAATACTTTTTAAAATAAAAATATTTATAATGTATTTAAAATGTTTATAAAAGGGACGTTAAGAATATGTGAATGGTTAGGAATATATTAATATAATAACCTATGTGAAATATTCAACATAGTCTTTTTTTTATATATAGTCCTAAGGGACAATCCTCAGCCCTTGGATTGTCCCTATTAATGGTCCAGATCAGTCCTCAATTTTAAATGAAAGTTGGGGCGGAGGGGTATAATGGTAATAATACATTCTAATAACTGATTTGATATTCCCTCATTCAATATCCCGCCCTTTCGTCACTTTCTCTCACTTTTTGTTACTTGCATTCGACTCGACGACAACAGAGAAGTGTTCTTCGGCGATCAACTCCCATTAACGGCGATCAACGACGAAGAGAAGTGAGATCAAGGGCGTTCAACTTGTTCGTACTCTGACGAGTATTTTTGTTGTTGTTTCAGTCTTCGCAATAATTTTTCGGTTTAATGGTGGATTGCATTTCCAGTCGTTCGAAGAAGGACTCAAAGGAGAATGCTGCTAGTAAGATCACTTGTTTTTTAGTGTTTATTGCTAAAATCGTTAGTTGTTTGTTGTTTTTTAGGTTTTTGAAGTTTTTAGGTTTTTCTGCTCGATTTTTCTAGGGTTTTCCTGTGATTTTGTGGTTTGTGGTTAATCATCTGTCACTCGTGTTTAGGTTATGATAATCATATGTGATTATCTATGGTTTTTTGTTATGTGTGATCGTGTATAGATTTTTTTAGATTTTTCTATGTTTTTTTGTGATTTTGTGGTTTGTGCTTGATCATCTGTCACTCGTGTTTAGGTTATGATAATTATATGTGATCATCTGTGTTTTTTTGTTATCTGTGATCGTGTATAGATGTTTTTTTTATTTGTTTTTGTTTTGAAAATCATGTCATCTGTGTTCAAATGTTTCACTTGTGTTTAGGTTTAATGTTAATCATTTGTGTTCATAGTCATGTGGTTTATAAATGAGTTATTATTGTAGTTATCATGTGTGATGTTTTATTTGTACTTAATCATTTGTTTTGGTTTATGAAATGTAGTTAATCATATGTGATTGTAGTACTGCTTTAGTATCAAATGACATGTATGTTTGTAGTTAATCATCTGTGTTTTTTGTAAGTGTGTTTATGTTATATTAGTTTCTGTATTTAATCATATGTGATTGTGGTTATGTTTAGTATCATTTGACATTTTTGTTTCATAGTTAATCATATGTGTTTATGTTATCTTAGGTTCATGATTTTTTACAGTGCTTTTAAGTGTGTTTTTAGTATCATATGGTTTATAAGTGTTGTTTTTGCAGATAATCATTTGTGATTATGTGTCTTTTTTTGTTAATCATATGTTATTTGATATATGTTTTCATGTTTTTCTTATAGTTTTATGTTTTATATATGTTTTACAAGTACTTCTTCTGATTTGCATGCTACCATTTCTTCAATGAAGGGTAAAAGACTAAAACGAATGTCGAAGAGGGCTTCATCAAAAGATGGAAAGAAACGGAAAGCTGTTGACGATGCAGGTCCATCTGATAAAAGTAAGAAAAGGAAGGATATTAAAGGTAAAGCGAAGATTCATGCATCACCTGATAGTGGGAATGTGGCTTTGAGCCAGGGGCAGCCGTCAATCAGGATTAGGACTACGCCAGCTCAACTGGAAAACGTCATGACATATCTTTCACCTGCCCAGGAGGAATGTGTCAGGGGCCTAGGCTTTGGATCTTTGATAGGCTTTAATATTGACAAACTACCTGAGAAGCTTGTTTTTTATGTTGTTGATAGATGTGACTGTTCTGAGCTTGTGATTAGAACAGAGAATAGAGATATAAAGGTGGATGATGAGGCTGTTCATGACGTGTTTGGTATCCCGAAGGGTGGGCTTGATATTTTTCCTTAGAGTATAAGGCTGATGAGGAGTTTGTTGAATTATGGTATTACCAGTTTGCCTCAAGGAAAGAAATTCGTCCATCCCACATTGCAAATTAGATTCTCAACTCAAACGGTGCAACAGATGATCTTTTTAAGATGAACGTGCTGAAGCTGTTTGCAAACACGATGTCATCGTGTGACAGCAATGGAAAGATTAAAGTTGATGTGCTGAACCGAGTTCCGATAAGATGGGATGCGGAAATTTCTACTTTGGATTGGTGTTCATTTGTTGTTGATAGCTTGAGGTACAATAAGACTCAGTGGAACAGGGAGCATGCAAATAAGTGTTTTTATTCTGGTTCGGCGACGTTTTTGACGGTGAGTATCTGTTTTTCATTTTGTTTGTTAGTTATAATAACAAGTTTTGTTATTGATATTGTATTGTTTCTTTTTTTTTATAGCTCCTGTATTTTGATAGAACCAAATTGGACAGCATGTCAGTACGCCGGCAGCGTCCAATTTTCAAAACTGGAAAGGTTTTCTGAACGTTCGCGAGTTGAAAGAAATTAGTGGTGGTGGTTTTGGGCGTCTGGAGTTGATGCCACCATACGTGGGGGAGAAGGAGGATGAGGAAGGTTTTTTCAATCCTCATGATGCAGAGAGCGAAGTTAGAACAGATGAGGTATTCATGTTAAACATTCTGTTTTTTGAATTTGGTAACCTCTGTTAATCACATGTGTTTAATCACAAGACATTTAACACAATCACTTGTGTTTAATCACAAGTGATTAAATACAGTGGCTTATGTTTAATCATAAGTGATTGAACACAATAATCACTTTTGTTTCTTTTTTTCAAATCACAAGTGATATAAAAAAGTAACTCATGTTTGATCACAAGTCACTTGTGTTTAATCACAAGTGATTAAACACAGTGTCTTGTGTTTTATATTTGTTTCAAATCACAAGTGATTAAACACAGTGGCTTATGTTCAATCACAAGTGATTGAACACAATCACTTTTTATTGTAAATCATATGTGATTGAATATCACCTCTGTTGTATTTGGTTTTAACTGTAATATTTACATATTTTATAGGAGTTATATGAAATGATTGAGAAGAAGCTATTGAACATTTCAAAAGAGAAGAAGAATGTGTTTGATATGTTTGAACAGATTTTATCAAGGTCTCAGTTTAGGGATAAGAAGGCTGAATCTTTTTATTCGAAAATGAAAAAAGTTTTTTGCATGCAGCCAAGTTTCTACTTTGGTGAAGAAGATGTGAGGGATGTTAAGAAGGTGAATGAGGTATTTTTTAGATTGACTAACTGAATTGTGATTGTTTTTTTTCTTTTATCAAACTGTGATTGTATTCTTAATTACATGTGATCCTTTTTATATAATCACATGTGATTGTTTACTTTGTTGATCTGTTAGCACTGTGATGTTTTTTTAGATTCACAAATGATTAAACAAACTGACTTTGTGTTTTTTCAGTTTCAAATTACAAGTGATTTGAATACAATCACTTGTGATTTTATCTTGTCATAATACATAATCACTTGTGTTTTTTCAAATCACAAATGATTAGACAAAGTCACTTGTGTTTGTTTTGTTTCAAATCACAAGTGATTATCTGCACGGACCCTTGTTTTTTTATGAAATCATATGTGTTATACCATTTTTGCTTCTGTATAACATTACATGTGATATTAATTGTATTTTTCAAATTTTTTATGTGGTTCAGGGTGATGATGATGATGACAGGAGTGATGAGGATGGTGATAATGATGGTGATGATGGTAATAATGATGATGATGATGAGGGTGAAGATGGTGGTGATGACGTTGGGAAGGTTGTAGAGGATCAAGTTGTTAACAATGAAGGCGGAGATGTTGAGAATGTGGATGGACAGGATGGGGGTGAAGAGGTTGTGAACGATGTTGATGCTATAGAAGATGGCGTTGAAGGTGGTGAAAAGAATGTGGGTCAGAATGCAGAGAAGGTTGTTGAAGGTGGTAATGCAGAGGAGGTTGTTGAAGGTGGTAATGATGAGAAAGTTAATCTGGAAGATGATGAACCAGTACCTGTAGAAGAAGTGAATGTGGGTGGGAAAGAACATGCTAAAAAAGTTAATGATTATGTTTGTCAGGATGTAGAGGATGAAGGAGAGTGTATTTCCCAATGGTGGTCAGAGAATGCTGATAAGGTGATGGAACTGTGCTCGATCAACTCTTTACTAAATTGCTCTACTATTTCTCTTAGCCTTCCACCATTTCCAACTGTTCACACCATAAACGCTCCAAGTTTTCAACTTTTATCTCAGGATTTGTTACAATCCCCAACACCTTCTGCCACTCAACAAAACAAATTTGTTCAAACTTCTCCACCCGGTAGCTCGACAAAGGAAAAATTGATTGCTTTGTCGGGGAAAACCAGAATTGAAAGCCCAGTTTCCGTTGCTGCTGTTTCCGATGCTCCTTGTCTATCCCGGTGACTGAGAAAAGAAATGTGACGCCATCAGTTGTTATGAGGTCGCCTTACATTAATAGGAAGACAGATGTGCACACAAAATTGTCAAATTCTGAGTATGCAGTGTCAATGCACCTGTTTATAATGCATGGCGATCCTATGTGAGTTTTATTAGTTTGTTTTGAATATAATCACTTGTGATTTTAATTTGTTTTCAAATCACAAGTGATTGAACATAATCACTTGTGTTTTCATTTGTTTCAAATCACAAGTGATTAAACTCAATCACTTGTTTTTCTTTTTGTATCCAAATCACAAGTGATTAAACAAAGTCACTTTTGTTTTCTTTTTGTATGCAAATCACAAGTGATTGGTGTTCAGATCACAAGTGATTGAACAGTCACTTGTGTTTTCCTTTTTGTATGCAAATCACAAGTGATTGGTGTTCAAATCACAAGTGATTGAACATAGTCACTTGTATTTTTTTTTTCAAATCACAAGTGATTAAACACAATCACTTGATATATAGGAGATATATCTTCTGGTGTTTGTTTTTATTAGTTTTTTTTTATTATAGGGAGCTTGTCTTTGAAACATCCGATGGCCAATCTATGGGTACACGGTTGAGCTTGGAAACATTATGTCCCGGAATTTACGTTGAGGCAAGTATTTTCGACCTTTGGTGCAAAATTTTAAATCATGAAGAGACGTTTCGTAGTCCAAATTCCCCGCGAAGGAGGTTCATAGAGACAGTGGTCTTTGTAAGATTTACTTTTTATTAGGTTTTTTTATTTGTTATTTTGTTGTTAGATTTAAATATTAACTTTTTCATTTTCTGTAAACAGCCTGTTGATGTTTTTTATCCTTCGAAAAGAATGAACAAAGAACTATACTTTCAACAGTTCGAGGGGAATTTGGCTTATGCTCTGCATGAGGATGTAAATCTGATGGCTTTCAATGATGTTGATTTGGTAAGTGATTTGTGTAAATCACAAGTGATTGAACACAATCACTTTGTAATTCTTTTGTTTCAAATCACAAGTGATTTAACACAACCACTTTGTAATTCTTTTGTTTCTAATCACAAGTGATTTAACACAGTCACTTGTGATTTTCCTTTGTATTTCAGGTCACAAGTGATTGAAGACAATCATTTTTTGTGATTTCGTTATGTTTCAATCACAAGTGACTGAATATAGATACATAACTTAATTTGTTGTTTTATTCAATTACAGGTAATCTTCCCAATCTGCCGATCGGATCACTTCTACCTTATTGTGTTTGACCTAAGAAAGCCAGCTTTCCATATCATTGATAACCGCTACGGCGGTAATTTCAATGCCAAATACAAACTTGTTTCATTTGTGGTAAGTTTTTAAATCAATCTTTGCAATACTGTTTGTATATTTATATTAGGGTATTTCTTTTTAAAATTCTCAAGACATTTGACTATGTATGAGAACGCTACTGGAGCAATTTTTGAGAAAATGAAGCCAAAACAGATGAAGCTACATTGGAGGTCGGTTGAAAGTGTGATTGATTGTGGTGTTTTTGTCATGCACCACATGGAGCGATACATGGGTCAACCGGAAGGCAGGTAGGATTGCGATTTAGCTGTTGAAGGCCGAGATCAGAAAGCCCAACTGTTGAAATTAAGAATAAGGTTTGCATTAAAGATCTTAACGCATGATATGAATATTTATGCTAAGAAGGTCATGAGATTGGCGACAGAGTTTGTGAACGAGCACAGCAAGGAAGAAATTAGAGAACTTGTTCATGGTGCTCGTACAATGAGGGCAGAGAGAGAAAGAAATGTTGATGAAGAAGATGTTGATGGGAAAGGTGTTGAGGGGGATGTTGGAGGTGTTGAAAAAGAAGGTGGGAAAGGTGTTGAGGAGAAAGGTAAAACAATTGTTGATGAAGGTAGTAATTGAGTTTGAAAAACAATTTGTGATTATGGTTGATAGTTCTGAACAAACAATTTGTCTTTTTCGTGTAGTGTTTCTGGATATAGGTTAGAACAAGGGGTTTTGTCTTTTTAGTTAATATCATGTGAATTTGGTACTTGTTGATGTAGGTTTTAGAACTAACAACATTTGAATCAGAAGTGAAATTCTGGCATTTGATTAGTTGGTTGTGTAGTTTGTTAATATCATGTGATTAGTTGGCATTTGAAATTCCGGCAAAATCTTTTGAGTTTTCTTGTTTCAAATCACAAGTGATTTTATACACAATCACTTGTGATTTTTTTTACTCAAATCACAACTGATTGAAAACAATCTATTGAGTTTTTTTCTTTAAAATCACAAGTGATTTTATACACAATCACTTGTGATTAGACACAATCACTTTGTGATTAAACTCAATCACAAGTGATTAATTGAGTTTTTTTGTTTCAAATCACAATTGATTTTATACACGATCACTTGTAATTATCTTTATGTACTCAAATCGCAAGTGATAAAACACAATCAATTGTGTTTTTTTGTTTCAAATCACAAGTGATTAAACACAATCACTTGTGATTAATTGACTTTTTTTGTTTCAAATCACAAGCGACTTTATACACAATCACTTGTGATTATCTTTATGAACTCAAATCACAAGTGATTAAACACAATCACTTGTGATTTTTTTGCTGCAAACATTTGAATACACTCTAAAGAATTATAAAAGATAACATCAAAGAGCAAAACTCAAAAATAGTATCTGTTCATGTATAGAAAATCAGTATGTTGGGAAAATGATCTCATCAGTTAAGATTTGATGAGACAAAGTTAAGTTTGTAATATTAGTTCTACATATAACTTAAATAGAATTATGAAGCTTAGTCAGACTGAACACTTATAGTGATTCAGACTGAGTATAAGCTGAATATAAACTGAGCATATGTTCGACCAGTTTATATTATACCTTAGTTAAATTATTAATATTTTTGATAATCTGTGTATGTCACATAAGGTATATATCGAGTATTCAGCTTGATGTGTTTCAAGCTGAGTGACTCAGCTCAGAAGCAGAGTCAGCTCGACAGAGTTAATAAATATGTTTTATTTAACTCTTTGGACTTCTAAGGATGAGTTAATAATTATACATGTTAGTTCATGTTTGAATTCGGGTTTGTTCTCGAAGAACTCAGCTTCATGAGTTTCAAGCTGAGTAACTCAGTCCGAAGTAAGAAGTCAGTTTAAAGATAATTTAAATATGTTTTAAATTCATCTTTATCTCTCTCTATATCTACGGCGCGGATAAGAAGACTCCAGAATCCAGATTGAAGATTGAAGACTCAAGATAAGAAGATTCAAGATTCAAGATTCCGAGTTATCCGATAGTTATTTAGCAAATTAGGATTAGTCCAGTTTGTTAGGAACCGTAGGAACAGGATTATAAATACTTATCTCCTGATAAGTTTAGAGGTACGACTACGAGTACGACTACGACTCAAGAAAACAACTAAGTGTTGCAGAGCCAAACCTCACCTCACCGTATGTGTTACGATTCTTGAATCATTGTTTGTCAGTTCAACGTGATCAAGAAACTCACAGATTGCCAGATCATTCTTGTGTTTAAATTGTCACATTAGTTACGATATTGGTAAGTAATCATTAGTTGATTCAATCTGTGAAAAATCCTGTTTAGAGAGTCATCAGTATCTATAATCATAAGTTGATTATAGATAGCTAAGTTTGAGAGATTGAGAGATTTATATTAGGTGATTATATATCAAGAGTTGCATACTTGATAATTACCGTAATCATCTTCTTATTCAAAGCATTGTAATCATCTTCATATTAATAAAAGCATTCGACTGATTGTGGTTTGATTTACTGTGTGTAACACTTTTATTTGATTTGTTCAATTTCCGAAGAAAGTGTATTCAACCCCCCTTCTACACACTGTTGCTTGTTATTATTCTCACCAAGGGACCAACAACTGGTATCAGAGCAGGCTGAACGATTTCATCGGTTGAATAGGTCAAGATTCTGAGAAAGATTGAAATGTCGACAAGTAATACTCCATCAAACTTTACTCAGTTCTCTGCTAAAGTATGTCCCATATTTGATGGATCTGACTATCCTATCTGGAAGTTCAGAGCCATGATCTTTCTCAAGTCCATTGACAACCGTATGTCGGATGTCATCACTAAAGGACCAATAATCCCCAAGATTCCTTCTACTGTCAGTGATACGTCTCCTGGCATGGCTGAAAAGGAAACAAGAAAGCCTACTGCATCCTGGACTGATGAAGACTGGAAACTCTTAAATCTGGATGACAAGGCAAAGAGTGTTCTAGTGAATTCCCTAACTAATGAAATCTTGCGTACTGTGATTGGGTTTCACTCTGCGAAGGATATCTGGGATACGCTGAGTGTCATTTATGAGGGCACAGATCTGGTCAAGCAGCAAAAGAAGAATCACTTGAATAGATCTTATGAAAACTTCTTTTCAAACAGGAATGAAGTCTTGGTAGATTTGTTCACAAGGTTTCACTGCTTGATAAATGACCTACTAAGTGTAGGTGTGAAGAAAGATGAAGCTGAGCTCGTGCTAAAATTTCTGGATGTGTTACCAGAAAGGTTCAATGAAGTAACCACAGCACTGAGGGCTGGAGGAACACTAAACATGTATAACCTACAGTCCATTTATGGGTTTCTGCTGAATGATGAACAGATCACTGAACACAAAAGAGCTTCTCAACAACAACTCAAGGAGTCTTTGGATAAATCTGAAGTTGCATTGGTTGCACAGAAAAAGAAGAAAAGTTCCAAGACACTGGTTGTTGAATCTGAGACTGAGTCAGAATCTCAAGTTGAACACTCAGACTCAGACTCAAGTGATACTGATGATGTTCAGAATATCACTGAG
This sequence comes from Pulicaria dysenterica, assembly GCA_947179395.2. Taxonomy (NCBI): domain Eukaryota; kingdom Viridiplantae; phylum Streptophyta; class Magnoliopsida; order Asterales; family Asteraceae; genus Pulicaria; species Pulicaria dysenterica. The sequence continues at coordinate 43,419,505 of OX359293.1, read as the reverse complement.
CAAATGGCAATGTTAGCCAGACGTTTGATAAGAGCTCAAAGGGGAAGAGGAAGATTTGACAGGGGCAAAGGGAAGAGTTCCTTTGATCCCAAGAATGTTGTGTGCTTCAACTGTCAGAAAAAGGGACATATTGTTACTGAGTGTAGATCGAAGAAGGTAGAATCAACATCAGTTGTTGATAAGAATGCTTACAGAACTGAAAAATACAAAAAGAAGTATACACAGCTCAAGAAAGGAAAGCCAGAAGACAAACCCAGTGCAAAAGGATTACACGCTGAAACTTGGGATACGGAATCATCCACCTCATATGATGATGTATGTCTGATGGCTCAAGAGGATGAAGAGTTAGAACTAGACGAGGTTGATTATGGTCAGTCCGAATCAATCTTTGAAGCTGACATGAAGGAAGCTGAGGAAAACAGCAAGCTAAGTGATTGGGATCCTGCTTCCATGTACAAGGTCAGTAATTTCTACTCTTATACAGATGAGGAGAAAGGTCTTGTGTTTGATTATTTGTTAAATGATTTCAAGACCAGCCTTAAGTCTCAAAATGACCTCAAAGCTGAAATAGCAAAACTGAAGGATGAGATTAAGGAAAATAAATCTCTCATAGATGTTGGTAAGAAAGCACAATGTGATCTTGAATGTCAGAGGCACATTAATCAACTTCTTAGTGAAGAACTTCAGGAAGCTAAACACAAAGCTGACCAACTTCAAAAGGTCACTGAGTCCTTGTGTAAGTCATCAAAGCTTGCTGAAAAGTGCATAAACGAACAGATACCTAAACAGGTAAAGGCTGTACTTGGAGGTGACTATCAAACAGCAGCTTATGTAGCTGATGATGAGATAGCAAGTACAGACTCTGAGGAGGATAGACAACTGATTGAGTCTCAAAAGTCAGCCTCAGAGAACAAACATGGTCAGAACTTGAAATTCAATATGTTTGTGAAAGCTAGTGATTATGGGAATGAGTGTTCAACATCAAAACAGCATGGTAAGTCTGTGCTGGACAGATTAGGCACTCAGTCTGTTCAAAGAACTTCGGTCATAGAAAGGCTTAATCCAAACCCTTTCAAAAGAAAAAATTCTCTTTCTGGCTCGGAGAGAAGTTACAAGAACAGAAAGACCACTGTAAGTCAGAGGTCAAAACACAACAATGGTAAGTCCAAAGTTGTGGATCTTGGTAAGTCCAAGAATATCAACAGTGGTAAGTCCAAACTTGTTGAAACTGGAGAGTCCAGCAGACATGACAAAGGTAAGTCCAAAGTCATGGAAAAGAAGGTTGTTAGTCAATCTTCTCAAAAGGATAACAAACAGAGACCTGACAAAGGTAAGTCCAAAGTCAGTGATCACCAGGTGACTCAGCTTGCAAAGAAAGTTGAGAAATTATCCACCACATACAATCCTAAAACTGAGAGAAAATTCTCACAAGGATTGTTAGACACTCTACCTCCTGTCATCATTGGAAGAAGGAGATGCTACAAGTCCAGAAGTAGAGGTCATGAGGCTAAGGACTGTGATGCTGAAATCCCAAGGCCTAAAGAAGAACAAACTGATCAGCCTACACAGGATTCAGTTCCTGCTCAAGCTGAACAGTCAGTTCAACAAGATGAAGATGCTAAGTGCTCTTCATCTGAACCTACAAAGAAGTGGGTTCCCAAACAAAACTAATGTGTTTAGTTTTCATCTCATGTGCAGGGTTCAAGTAAATGGTACTTGGATAGTGGATGCTCAGGGCACATGACTGGGTGGAAAGGATTTCTTAGTGATTTCCAAGAAGATGAAGGTCCTAAAGTAACATTTGGAGACAACTCACATGGAAGAACTAAAGGCTATGGAAAGATGAAAGCTGGAAAAGTTACATTCCAGAGAGTTGCCTATGTCAAAGGTCTCAAACACAATCTGATTAGTATCAGTCAATTGTGTGATGAAGATAATGTTGTTACTTTTAGGAAGAAAGCAGAAAGAATCTATAATGCTAAGGGAAAGCCTGTATTAATAGCTAAAAGAGAAAGATATGTGTATCTACTTGATCTAAATTCAGCTGATCCCTATACTGAAACCTGCTTGTATTCCCATTCTGTTCCTAAGCTGAGTTGGTTATGGCATAAACGTTTATCTCATCTAAACTTTAAAAACATAAATATGTTGTCCAATAAAGAGTTAGTCTCTGGATTACCAAAGATCACATTTGTCAAAGACAAATTGTGCTCAGCTTGTGAACAAGGGAAACACCATAAAGGGTCCTTTAAATCAAAGCAAAATTTTTCAATAACAGACCCACTGCATATGTTGCATATGGATCTGTTTGGACCCATAAGTACTCCAAGCCTGAGTGGCAAGAAGTACACACTGGTGATAGTAGATGAGTTCTCACGATTCACCTGGGTAATATTCCTTAAAGCCAAAAGTGAGGCTGCGCTGGAGATAATCAGTTTTATCAAACAGGAAGAGTTGCAAAAAGGTTTGTCTGTAAAGCAACTAAGAAGTGATCATGGGACTGAGTTCAGAAACTCTACCCTTGAAAGCTTCTGTGAACAAAAAGGAATATTACAAAATTTCTCATCTGTTAGAACTCCACAACAGAATGGAGTTGCTGAAAGGAGAAATAGAACCCTAATTGAGGTTGCTAGAACAATGCTATGTGAGGCAGGATTGAAACTCTATTTCTAAGATGAAGCTGTTAGTACAGCCTGCTATACTCAAAATAGATCAATCATTGTCAAAATACATGGAAAGACATCTTATGAGATGTATAAGTCTAGAAAGCCCAATATAGGTTACTTCCATATCTTTGGTTCAAAATGCAATGTGCTGAATCAAAGAGATCAGCTTCATAAGTTGGAACCTAAAGCTGATCTTGGAATATTCGTTGGTTATTCCTCAATCTCCAAGTCTTATAGAATATATAATACAAGGAGAAAGGCCATAGAATAATCAATTCATGTCTCTTTTGATGAAGACTGTTTTGATCAAGCTGATAAGAGTCAAGCTGACTCGGTCAGTCTGAGTGAGCTTGAAAGGCCTAAGGAAACCAACATATCAAATCCTATGTATGTCATAGGAGATGATAGTGATGATGATGTTTGTTCATCAAATAAATCATCACAAACTCCATGGGATTCTCAAGCTGAGAAGGATGATGAGTTCGTCAACCCCTTTGGAGCTGAAGTCACTCAGACTGAGAATCTCAGTGATCATCAGTTTGCTGACAATGCTGCTGTTGAGACTGAGAATGTGTGTTCACCTCAGAGTTCTCAACATCACTCAGATTCAGAACCAGACTCTCCAACTACAACATTTAAATTCCTCAAAGATCATCCTCAAGATCAAATTATTGGAAATGTCCAAGAAAAGGTCATGACCAGATCAAAGGCTACAACTACTTATGCTGCACACTTTAGCTTCCTATCTCAAATGGAACCAAAGAAGACTGAAGAAGCCTTAGAGAATGAGGATTGGATTGAAGCTATGCAAGAGGAATTAAATGAGTTTGAGAGAAATAAGGTCTGGAACCTTGTCCCTGCCCCCAAAGATCATTCAATTATAGGCACTAAGTGGGTCTATAGAAATAAAAAGGACAAGGATGGAGTGATAGTTAGGAACAAAGTCAGGCTGGTAGCACAAGGGTATAAGCAAGAGGAAGGAATCGATTATGATGAAACATTTGCCTCTGTTGCTAGAATTGAAGCCATAAGGCTGTCCCTAGCTTATGCAGCATATAAATACTTCAAAGTCTATCAAATGGATGTGAAGAGTGTTTTCCTAAATGGAAAACTTCAGGAGGAAGTCTATGTGAAACAACCTCCTGGCTTTGTTAGTTTAAAGTTTCCACATCATGTCTATAAGTTAGACAAGGCTTTGTATGGTCTTAAACAAGCTCCAAGAGCTTGGTATGATACACTGTCCACTTATCTACTATCCAAGGATTTTACCAGAGGTAGTATTGATAAGACACTCTTTATTAAAAGAAGTAAAGGACAGGTGATTCTTGTACAAATCTATGTGGATGACATCATTTTTGGGTCTACCAATGAATCTCTGTGTGAGTGGTTCTCCAAAATAATGTCACAAAAGTACAAGATGAGTATGATGGGTGAGATGACATATTTCCTAGGCCTGCAAATTCAACAAAATCCTGATGGAATCAAAGCAAGTATGTTCTTGATTTGATAAAGAAATATGGTTTTGATTCAAGTTCAACCATGAAAACACCCATGTCACCAGTTATCAAGCTGAGTAAAGACTCAGATGGAAAGACTGTGTGTCAGTCTACCTATAGAGGAATGATAGGTTCATTGCTCTATTTGATAGCTAGTAGACCTGATATTATGTTTGCTACATGCGTTTGTGCAAGATATCAGGCAGATCCTAAAGAATCACATCTTCAAGCTGTGAAAAGGATCTTTAGGTACCTTAAAGGTACACCAAATATAGGTCTTTGGTATCCAAAAGACTCTGGATTTGAGTTAGTTGGTTTTTCAGATGCTGACTATGTTAGGTGCAAGTTAGACAGAAAATCAACTACTGGAGGATGTCAAATGCTTGGAGGGAAGTTAGTCAGCTGGACTAGTAAGAAACAGAACTCAGTGGCTACTTCAACTGCTAAAGCTGAATATGTTGCAGTAGGTAGCTGTTGTGCTCAAATCCTATGAATGCAGCATCAGCTTCAAGACTTTGGCATGAGTTTCAAGAAAACTCATATCTTCTGTGATAACCAAATTGCAATAGCCATCACTTACAATCCAGACTTCCACTCAAGAACCAAGCACATTGAAATTAGACATCACTTCATTAGGGACATCGTGGAAAAAGGTAAAGTTGACATTAAATTTATCTCCACTAATGACCAACTAGCAGATATTTTTACTAAACCACTTAATGAGAAGAGGTTTATGTATTTGCTAAGTAAATTGGGGATGCTCAACCCCTAGCTAAGTGTCTAGAATCTGAGTTTTTCAGTTTGACAAAGACTAAGTGCCTTAAGCTGAGTGCACAGTTTATAAATACGTTTTCATAAACTGTATAACAAGTAAAGCTGAATAATGAGTTCACTCGTTTGGTCAGTTCCAAACATATTTTAACTACTCAGTGTGGTTAAAATGAATGTTTGAGTAAGTCTTAAACATAAATGACTAAGTGTCATTGAGTCTAAGCTATGTGCTTAACTCAGATTGTGTGATTGGTTCACACGTTTGGTAAGTTCCAAACAATTTTTTTTACTACTCAGTGTGGTTGAAAGGTTCGTTTGAGTCAGTTTCAAACAAAAATGACTTAGTGTCATGAATCATGAGTTGTGTGCTCTACTCATGCTGAGTTTCATTCTCAAGCTGAGTGCACATTTTAAGCTGAGTGCTTGAATCAAGATGAGTGCTTGAGTTAAACTGAGTAATATGTTTACTCAGCTTGGTGTGTCCAAACTCAAGTGTTATTTACTAAGTGTGATTAATTCAATACCACTGCGTATTTGAGTTAGTCTCTAATCAAGTATTATACTAACTTGCGTATAGGTATAATACATCAGTGTATATAATCTTATTGTAAGTCAATATTATTATATTACATTATTATCCGTTGGAAGACGATGTGTTTCTAACCTCTAACTGTTACATCAAGCCGTAATTTTTACGGTGTAACGGATAAAAGGGGATTTCTAACGGTAACTTTTCTCTCTCCTCGGAAAGGTATATATACCGACTCTATTCGGTTTAGAGAAGTTTACGCTTACAAAACAAACTTCTCACATTCTGAAATACCGTTCGCACATAACCAATTGCTCGGTGCAATCTCTCGTTCATCTCTATTTTAAACCCTAATCGCTAAGTGCGACTTTTGAAGTTACTCAGTGTTACTCAAATTTTATTAGACGATGGACGGAGTCATTCTAAATCTCGGTGATAAAATGGTTAGAGGTGCTACGTTAAAAAACAATGGGATGCCAGTTCTTAAAGTAAACAATCAACGTGCATGTTTGGCAATCCCTGAACGTAAGAGGAACAGAGGCTATGAAGCCTGGGTAGATTATATCCGAAAATGCCCTCTGGCTTTTTCTTTCACTGGCGCACCTCTACATATTGTTCCACAGCACTTATTGGAGTTCTGGTACACTTGCATTTATGACCAGAATAGGGGAGATATCGCTGGCACTGTTCTAAATGGGGATAGAACAGTTGTCATAATTGTACAGCGGCTAAGGGATGTTCTTCAACTTCCTCCAAGTGATGTGTTTGAAGCTGCTGTTAACAGGCAAGTGGCGAGGTCAGTCCTATCTCGTATGGGTCACCCACAAATAGAGGGTGTAATCAAGAAGGCTACTTTTACAATGAGTTGGGGCTTCATGGTTTCTACGGTGATTCGTTCGCTGGGAACAAAGGTTGGAGGCTTGGACCAGGTCAATGAGTTCGAGATGCAGCTGCTGTACGACATGTTCTTTGCCAGAAATCTAGACTACGCACTGCTCTTTTTCAATGAGCTCAAGGTCCAAGTGCTAAAGACACCAAGGGATCTACATGTACCTTTTATAAGGTTCTTATCCTTGGTGATTGAAGTTGAGTTGGGAGACCAACTATATGAAGTTGGACAAGATTTGTTCCCTGCTCCAGCACTCAGCTCGAAGATGTTCAACAATGACATCTTTCCAGAGCAAGAAGGTCTAAGTGACCCAATGCGATGGATAGCTGAGCAAGCTTCATCAGAAAGTGAATATGAGGGATCCACTCAACGGGGAGCTTCCCAAGCTGACACAGAAGTTCAAGCTGAGTCCTCTGCTCAAGCTGACCCAGCAACCATTGAAGATGCTTCTGATAAGACCTCTCCACTTTCTCTTTCGTCTCACTTTTCTCCATCCACCTTTGGAGATAAGACTGCAGTGGAACCAACTCAGTCTAACCCATCTCCTCCACCTTCATTCCATTTACAATCCCAATCTGAAGCCACCCCTAGTATACCCACTGCTGCTAGGGAGAATATCCTAACCTATACCCGTAAAACTGCCATAGGTGGTGCCACTCCTAAAGGCATCACTGGAGCTGAGATCACACTGATCCCTCCCCAGGCAGGAGTTGAGGGGGAGACGCCTTCTCTTAAGGTGTCAACCTCAAGGCTCATTCAAACCCAACAGCCTTACCCGGGTGTGGTGTCTACTCAGCCCACACTTACTCGCGCCATGGGAGAGCCTGTTACTGTGCCTGAGCAGACACACTCAGGTTACATTGAAAGAATGACCAATCCCCAGGGTCAATCACCCCCCACTACCCAAATTAGCCAACCATCAACCCATACACTACACGTCTCGAGCCCAATAACTTCTCTTCACTTCTCACACCCTCTTGCACGACCTGTCAATGATTTATCTTCAAACCAAGGTGAGTCACAGGGTCCAAACTCTGGTGCAAATGAATTTGAAGGAAAACACCAACCTTCGGATGATGCACCCAAATTCCAAGAGTATTTATAAAAAGTATTAAAAATACACGTTTTTACTCATGGATAGTTATATGTGACGGTTTCTCGAGTGTTACATTACACGTGTAAAAGTTTTTAGTATAATATTAATGTGTTTCTCGTGATGGAGCTTTATTCCGACCATCTTAGACATCAGTTGTTTAAGATTAGCATAGTCTATGTGTTAGACAAATTTAGTTGCCACCTTTTATTGAACTTAGATTTTCCGCATCTAGTTTATGTAATTCTTGATTCACATCAATAAAAATAATATAAAAGTAAACTGTTTGTCTTTTAAATTTTAATTTGCTAAAGTTTGTATTCAACCCCCCCTTCTACAAACATTTGTTGTTGTAGTATCTATTCGGGAACAACAACTGGTATCAGAGCTGGCTAGATAATTCATATCTAAGATCTGTTTTGCTTACTTAAATGAAGCGTGAAGAACTTTCATGTCATATTCGTGATTGACGAAAAGGCTTTCGACAGCTAAAGAAAATCTGTCACAAGAATGTTGATGTAAAGAATGAAGATGAGGATGTGGCGTTAATCCTCTTGGTCTCTTTACCACCATCGTCATGCTGGAAAAGGGAGCAGATCAGGTTGAGGGGGAGAAAGAAAAACAAACAGAACCTGAGCTGACTGAAAAAGCTAAAGGAAAAAGGCCTTTAGTACTCAGCTCAGATGAATCTGAAACCCCTCTGCAGAAAAGAAGAAGGATGATTCTAAGTGAATCATCAGCCTCAGATAAAGACTCGGCTGACAAAATGACACTTCAAGAAAGAGCTTCACTGATGGCTGCTAGAAGAATGGAAAGGGAGGATGCTGACCAGCTTGGGATCTCGGTCGAAGAACTGAGAAGAAGACAATCAGATGCTCAAGCTGTGTTAGCTATAGAAAAAGAGATAAGAGAACAAAACTGGGCTGAGCTGATCAGAAAGCAGAATGAGGAATTGACAAAACTCAAACTGCCTATCGTGCCCAAAGAAGAAGAAGAAGAACTGCCTATGCAAGGTCAAGCTGAGGAAGAGGATATATCTCACTGTTATGAAAAGCTGCACTTCTCTTCTCAGATTGATTCTCTAAAGTTGAGCTCAGCTCAAGGGATAATAATAATAATTTTCTTTAAAGAATGGTGAGACACCTTCTCTGGAGCTGAATCAACTGCACAAGCTGGGTTATGAGGAATGGAAGCAAGTAGCAGTGCTCATTAAACAGATGGAAAGGTCCACAGCTCGGAATCAAGTTAAAGATGAGCTGCTGAGACTACTTGCTAGGGCTGATGCGATGCAATTAATACCCAGGTTTGAGATAGCTACCCTACTAACTTCTTTTCATAAAGTTGGAAAGAAGAATCAATCAAAGCCAGCTGGACTAGCAAATCTAGATATGTACAGTCTTGCTCTTCCTGAAGGCATGGAGTTTCAATAGAATACATATGTTGAAAAGCCTCAGAAAGGGTTCATGTACTTGGACAGAAATGGGGAAAAATGCTTCCAGGCTGATGCTAACATTTATACTTGTGGGGTATCTCAGGTGTTTCCTCTGAGACAAATTGTAGAAAAGACTGAACAGACTGCAAGGTTCAGATACAGAATCAACAGAGTAATCAGATCACAAAAAGGATCAGCTTCACATATACCTAATCTGCAAGAAATCCTTGAAGAAATAAATAAAGAGATTAAGGAGTTTGAAGAGCTTCATCCAGAATAGATTAGTTCTATTGTAAATATTAGATTAGTTCTAATATTTTTGTAAGCACTATGTGTGCATGATCTAAGTGATCAACAACTTTTGTATTATGATCAGTTCTATTAATACAAATATAAAGTTTGATATGTTCAACTGTGTTGTGATGTGTTCCTATTCATAAGTCTGATAAGTTCAGCAAAAATGAATAACAGATAAGTTCTTATTCATTTATGTAATTAGTTGGTGTGTTCAACTAAAAGTTGGTGTGTTCCAATTTAAATTGATAAGTTCAATTAATATTGATATGTTCAATAAATATTTGATCAGTTCAAATAATAAAATCTTAATAAGTTTGAGATTTAAAACATAATTCTGTTAAACAAACTTAAGAACTGTTTGATGGTTTTGTCATCATCAAATAGGGGGATTTTGATGTGAAAATGATCTCATCAGTTAAGATTTGATGAGACAAAGTTAAGTTTGTAAGATGAGTTCTACATATAACTTAAACAGAATTATGAAGCTTAGTCAAACTGAACACTTATAGTGATTCAGACTGAGTATAAGCTGAATATAAACTGAGCATATGTTCGACCAGTTTATATTATACCTTAGTTAAATTATTAATGTGTTTGATAATCTGTGTATATCACATAAGGTATATATCGAGTATTCAGCTTGATGTGTTTCAAGCTGAGTGACTCAGCTCAGAAGCAGAGTCAGCTCGACAGAGTTAATAAATATGTTTTATTTAACTCTTTGGACTTCTAAGGATGAGTTAATAATTATACATGTTAGTTCATGTTTGAATTCGGGTTTGTTCTCGAAGAACTCAGCTTGATGAGTTTCAAGCTGAGTAACTCAGTCCGAAGTAAGAAGTCAGTTTAAAGATAATTTAAATATGTTTTAAATTCATCTTTATCTCTCTCTATATCTACGGCGAGGATAAGAAGACTCCAGAATCCAGATTGAAGATTGAAGACTCAAGATAAGAAGATTCAAGATTCCGAGTTATCCGATAGTTAGTTAGAAAATTAGGATTAGTCCAGTTTGTTACGTAGGAACAGGATTATAAATACTTATCTCCTGATAAGTTTAGAGGTACGACTACGAGTACGACTACGACTTAAGAAAACAACTAAGTGTTGCTGAGCCAAATCTCACCTCACCGTATGTGTTATGATTCTTGAATCATTGTTTGTCAGTTCAACGTGATCAAGAAACTCACAGATTGCCAGATCATTCATGTGTTCGAATTGTCACATTAGTTGTGATATTGGTAAGTAATCATTAGTTGTTTCAATCTGTGAAAAATCCTGTTTAGAGAGTCGTCAGTATCTATAATCATAAGTTGATTATAGATAGCTAAGTTTGAGAGATTGAGAGATTTATATTAGGTGATTATATATCAAGAGTTGTTTACTTGATAATTACCATAATCATCTTCTTATTCAAAGCATTGTAATCATCTTCATATTAATAAAAGCATTCGACTGATTGTGGTTTGATTTACTGTGTGTAACACTTTTATTTGATTTGTTCAATTTCCGCAGAAAGTGTATTCAACCCCCTTCTACACACTGTTGCTTGTTGTTATTCTCACCAAGGGACCAACACAGTACAAGTAAATGTATGAAAAGAATTGTTAAAAAATATGACGATTAAGTTTCACTCATTGTTCACAGGAACAATATCATTGTCTGTTTGTGTTATTTTATCTTGTTTTCTATCACAGGTCTTCTTGTTGTGATTTTTCTGTCCATATTTACTGCAACTTATCTTTCTCTTCTTGCTTTCTTTGATTCCCATTTCTTTACCACTCATTAAACGCTTATCGTTTACGCATCCTTTGTATTTTCCAACAGGTGGGTTTTGTATTTCAATTATACCCGGCTTTGAAACCCCAATCATTTCTGCTATAATATCTTCTTTCTTCTTTGGTTGTGGTCTTGGTATATCAGCATCAACTTCTGAATTCAAAGCTTTAACTTTTTCAAGAAATGCTTCTAGCTTTTTCTGGTCCTTGCTAACTAGTTGCACGCAATCATCTATAACAGAGATGACTTCATTAACCAGCTTTTGAACACCAATATTTACATTTCCATATCTGTTTCTTCTTGATCTCAATTTCAGGTGGTATTATGTCTCTTCTCTAACGTTTCATGATGTATTGTTTAGGGATTTCATCTATATTGTTATTCTTCAAAACCCAAAAACAGTGTCGGCATAAAAGACCAAATCGTAGATAGTGTCGACATGTACACACTAACGAGCCATCCTGACGATTATGAAGTACCTTTGAAAAAACAAGACAACTATTTTAATGAATACACTTTTTTCAAAATCTCATGTGATTATATTAGTGATCACTTGTGTTTTGACTTCAAAGGTTTTGATACACTGTTTGTATTATCACATGTGATTGGATACAAAAATTTTGAACACTGTTTGTATTATCACATGTGATTACAAATATTTTGAATACACTATAAAATTACCTTGTATTGAAACACAGATTCTTTTTCTTTTGAGGTCTCGTTAACGATTGAAATCTGACATTCCTCCTCTGTAGTCATTCTATCCAAGGAACATTTATAAAGAGTCGCGTCTATCTCCTTTTGAACGATGTCAAAAACTGTATGTGTGTAGACTTTTGCTGCATGCTTTTCAATCCCGAGTTTTGTGCACAAATTTCTAGTTGTCCTGATGGTCTTGACATCCAATGCTTCTTGCTTTAATCTCTGTTTCAACATTGCTGAATCAAAGATGCCCATAAAGTTAATTAGGGTCGACCCTCGTTTCATAAAGTTTGCAAAAAACGCATTCTCACTCTCGGATCTTGAAGTTGTTCTCATTAAACCAAACATTTCCGTTTCAATGAAATACGTCGGTATCCAACTGGATCTAATGTCAAACATGTGCTTGAACCAAGTATTACTTTTCAAACAAAAGTCATCCATCAACTTTTCCCATTTATCTTCAAAATCGGTAGGCTCGATGTACATGTTCCAAACGATTTTGTCAAATATTCTTTTGAAGTCTTTTTCCGTCTCTTCTTCAATTCCAGGACTTGCCTTATGAATATGTATGCAAATCACATTTGTATCTATATGTGAATCTATATGTAAATCACATGTGATTAGTTACTGATTCATATTCATATGAATCTATATGCAAATCACATGTCTTTTAAAAAGTGAATCTATATATGGAAATCACATGTGATTAACATAATTATTACCTTTGACGGAAACTTTTGTGTGATGTGCCACATGCATAGTCTATGTTTGGAGGTTTTAAACACTGTCTCAATAGCCTTTCTCATAGAGGCATCCTGATCCATTACAACCATAAGGGGTTCTTTCTGGAAAGTCTTCATAAATGAGTTAAGCAGCCATATGTAAGTCTCTGCGGTCTCATCTCTTATTAGTGCGGCAGCAAAAGTGACACACTTACGATGGTTATCTATGCCGGTGAAAGGGACGAACATGAGGTTGTACCTGTAAACATATGTGATTCTACAGTTAATCAATTTCAATAACAAGTAAATCACATGTGATTTAAAGGATTGGGGTTACCTGTTTGTTCTATATGTCGCATCGAATGAGATGACGTCGCTAAACTCCTTGTAGTTGCATTTTGCACTTCGTCCGCCCAGAAAATCGAGTGCAATTGACTGTCTTCAACCTTGTACTCAAAGGTGAAACCAGGGGTGCATTTCTTCCTTTCTTCCATCATGTTTACAAGCATTTGAGAATCACTTTCATTGATATACACATTCAAATCTCTCTTCCAGTTTCTGAAATCATCGACAGTACCATTTACATTTTGTTCACAGCCTTTCATATTACTGTAAAGCTGGTGTGCTTTTGTGGGACCTATGTTTGCATTTGGGGCATTGCGTATAAACAACTGTTTAGCAAACTTCAACTTTCTGTTTTTCTTGGAAAAATGCATATACTCTGGAGAAATCAACTCGTGATTGTGTTTGTCTTGGAAGTCAATAAGCAAAAACTCTGTTGATCCATATATCCAAACAAATCTAACATGAGCCATGCATCCTATCTTCGTTGTATTTGTTTTTTTGACCGGTTTAACACTTTGTTCTGTGTTGAGGGTGTCAACATTGAGCTTCTTTGGAAATCCAGATCTGTCACACCAAATATATCTGTCCTTTACTAACCCTGACAATGTCTTTTTTTGTGTTGACATTACTATGTCAAACCCTCCGTTAAACGCATAACGTTTATACATATCAACACAGTCATCTAGTGATCGAAACCTGGTCCCCTTTACTAGTAGTAGTCCCTGATCAACAATTGAAACATAGAATAGGCTTCCTCCTAGTGTATTTAAGTGTATTGTTCTGACCGGTCTTGGAGTGGTATTGTGGTTAGAAGCTGGAAAAGGGAAAAAATGAAGGACATTGGTCCATGATGATAGGTTGATTATACAGGCATATATAATAATCACATGTGATTATATAGTTTAACATATGTATAATCACATGTGATTAGGTAATTAAAATATTTATAATCACATGTGATTGTAATAATTTTAAACTTTACATAAACAAACAGGTGATATGTGCATAATCACATGTGATTATATAGTTTAACATATGCTTAATCACATGTGATTAGGTAATTAACATATGTATAATCACATGTGATTGTAATAATTTTAAACTTTATATAAACAAACAGGTGATATGTGCATAATCACATGTGATTATACATATAATTTGTTTACTAGTTCTGCCATTTGTATAGTAGAACTTATGCAATCATATGTGATTGTGTGTTGCTATAAACTACATTAGTAAACAAAACCAGAATCGTTTTTTTCTTACCAGAGGCTGAGTTTTGATTACTGTTTATGTCTTCGTTTGTATCAACAGAGTCTTGATTCATATCCATTGACAAAGTCGTGTAATTTGTCACTTCTATTTTTTTATTTTCGCGATATGATGATTGTTGTTTTGTTTCACTGAATGATGAATGAAATTTCGATTGATGTATCACTTTTGCTGAAGCTTTTGAACGCAGTAATGGAACTTTTGAACGTGACGCTAGAGAAATCAACGCATCTTAGCTTCGCCGGAGAAGGAAACCTTGATTTAGGGTTTTTTTGATCGACAGCGTTTTTCTCGAACAGGGGCTCTGGAACAGGGGGAGAAGGAATGAAGGAGACGTACGGAGGTGACGTCATTTAATGAAAGTTTCTATTGACGAAAATGTCCCTCCGTGTTTTTCCCATTGATCTGATCGTGATCGTTGATTTTAATTGATCTGAAGGCTGAGGTTTGTCTCTTAAAACTACACTTTTTATAAATACTATATAGAGCACAACTCAATAACCTTAAATACAATTTCTTCGGTGCTAGGAAATAGTCGAAAATATACTTGACATTTTAGAAGTGTTTAGAAAACAAGAAAAGGATTTAATGGTCCAAAGTCATCCCCTAAATTAATTTTTCTATTTTCACACGTAAACTCATTACCAATTCCATCCATCCTTTCCTTGCCTTCTCTTCCCCTCCCTTCCCTTCCATTTATGCCTCTCAGCCTCTGCAATTGTCCACCATTGGTAATCTCTCTCTCTCTCTCTCTCTCTCTCTCTCTCTCTCTCTCTCTCTCTCTCACACACATACAAACACAAAACACTCATCTCCATGTGCACTTTGAGTATCCATGGGAGCAATCCTAAATTTCACCCAAAACTTGTCAACTCCTTTTGATGATAGTCACTTGCTTTATGAAAGGTTTACGCTACTGATTATAAACAATTATTAGTCTTCAATTTCGTGCATAATTGTTCGATCAGAGTCTCAATTCCCATTGCAATTATAGTTTCAGCTGAACCATCTTCCCAGTTTTTCCAATTGAACTGATCATAATCCGTATTATCTATAATTTTGTGATGATCAATCTGCTCGACCACTTTCATCGTTTTTTATAGTTGCATTTCTTATCGAGGTACCGATTACTGTTACCCTATTAACATAATTGCGCAATTTCCTAGTATTGATTATTGTTTTCTGTTTCATGTTCTGATAAACCCTTATTTTCATGACAGCAAAAAGGGTTTTTTAATCATACTTCTGATAATATCCGATCATGGATGGTGAGGAACTGAATACGTGTTTCAAGGATTTGATGGTGTATGGAGGTGGTGGAGGTGTTGTTATTTATGAGTGGAAGGACATTCCTATGGAGCTTTTGTTAAGGATTATATTACTGGTTGATGATCGTACGGTTGTAATTGCTTCTGCTGTTTGCAGCGGGTGGAGAGATGCAATTTGCAGAGGAATTACCCATTTTTCACTCTCTTGGTATGCATTCTCTCTTACTCTATGTCCTGTTTCCAAGATTTTGTTTGTATTTCTGTTTGATTATTCGAACTTGAGATTGCAATACTTAAAATTAGAATGTTTAGATAAACAGATTAGTTTCATACCATCTGCAAGAGTTGAGAGCCTCTCAATGATGTTTGACCCAACTTGAGAGGATCTTCGTTTTAGCTGTAAATGATCAAAAAGTAAAATAAAAGCTTATTTCGTAAAAAAAATGACCTTTTTACAAGATATTTGAGAGGTGCTCATTATGTTAAGCATTTTTTCCGCTTATAATCCATGAGTTACAAGCCAAAAATAAGCAATCCTAGACACCCTCTGCGTGTGTAAGATGATCATAATTTGCCAAACCCTTAAACATGCACTTATTATTACAACATTAAACAACTTAAGTATATCGAAACATTACAACCTATATTAGTTATAAATGATGATTATGCTTATGTCATATCACATATAACATATCACTTTCTAACCGTATATCCGAACACCCCATAATAAACTCAATCCACGAGTCTTGATAGAACACGTTTTTTCATCCATTTTACAATATCTGCTTTTTCCTGATTCAAAATTCAAACTTTTATAGGTGCAAAAGCAACATGAATAGCCTGGTACTTTCTCTCATCCCAAAGTTTACAAATTTGAAGGTTTTGATCCTTCGCCAGGATAAACCACAAGTTGTTGATAATGCAGTGGAAATCGTTGCAAATAATTGCCATGATTTGGAGGATCTTGATCTGAGCAAGAGCTTTAGGCTTACTGATCGATCTCTCTATGCATTAGCTCGTGGTTGTCCAAAACTTACTAAACTCAATATCAGTGGTTGCTCTGCTTTTAGTGATACTGCTCTTGCACATCTCACGGGTTTTTGCAATAAATTGAGAATTTTGAATCTTTGTGGATGTGTAAAAGCTGCATCAGACAAGGCTTTAAAGGTATGTAATAAGTGAAATCGTGTTTTTAAGAGTGGGGGGGGGGGGGGGGGGGAATGGTCGGGTTGTTCATGGGTCAAAACATATGGGTCGATATGGAATGGGACAGATCATGTCAGGTTGGGTGAAAGCACTCTCTGTCTAATTTTATGTATCTTTTTATAAAGGGCAAATTGCCGAGAAAGGTAACCTAAATATCGAAATTTGCCAATAAAGGTAACGCCCAATTTTTGTGGCCAAAAAAGGATCATAAATGTTGATTTTAACAAAAAAAGGAATTTTGACCAATTTTTAGCATGTTATGATACTCTTTTTAATAATTAATTGAAATTTATTATCTCTTTTTATGCAAAATTGAAAATTACAATCCTTTATTATAACAAATTAAAATTTATAATCCTTTCTCGGCACAAAAAATTACACGTTACCTTTATTGGCAAATTTTGATATATATGTTACTTTTCTCGGCCATTTGCCGTTTTACAAATAATTAGTGTTTCGGATACAATTGCATAAATTATTTTCAAAAATTTTAAATAAATTGTTGTAGGTTATATCCATTGCAAGTAATTGTGTCCAAAACTGGCAACTTTTCAGTGTAGGTCAAAATGTTTCCCATACCCCGCGATAACGAGATTGGGTACTGTTGCTGTTGTTGTCTCCTATCTTTCTTTGTTCTATTTTACCCAATTGACCCATTTGAGATAAACCATAACCCAAATCGATACGAATTGAAATTCCCATCTCTAGTTTCCACTATTGATATGCATCTATTTTTTTTATTATTATTTTTTAATATTCATATGTGCATTTGACTGCAGGCAATTGGGTATAACTGCAGTCAACTAGAATCGTTAAATCTTGGATGGTGTGAGAATGTGGGTGATGCTGGAGTTATTAGTTTAGCACACGGCTGCCCTAATCTACATGCTCTTGATTTGTGTGGCTGTATGCTTATAACAGGTAATATTTGCATGTATCAGATAATCTAGAATCAAATTGTTTTACACGTTATTTGACCCGAAAATGATCAGACAACTGATATTGCAGATGCGAGTGTAATTGCTCTTGCAAACAACTGTTTACATCTACGAACTCTCGGTTTATACTACTGTCAAAACATAACAGACAGAGCAATGTATGCATTAGCTCAAAGCCGAATGAAAAGCACACACCAAGTGTGTGAGCCCGTGAAGGAAGAAGGGCTAAGGAACCTTAATATTAGCCAATGCACCGCCCTAACGCCGCCAGCGGTCCAAGCGCTATGTGATTCTTGTCCTGCCCTTCATACATGCCCTGGTAGGCATTCTCTTATTATAAGTGGCTGCTTGAGTTTAACTTCTGTGCATTGTGCTTGTTCTGTATATAATGCAGTTTCTCATCAAGCTTACTGACAATTTACTTGTTCTTTCTTTCTACTGTTTGGTAAATAATTCGTTCTGCTGGGAGGATTAAAGACTGTTTGTTATGTCGGGATGCTTAAACTGTTTATGAGTCGGACTTTTGATTTGTTGAGAATATTATGTTTTGGTTTAGGCCGATTTGGTGACGGTTATACCTCTTGTTACCCAGTTAATTACATGGGTGGTTTGAATGTGATTAAGTTTTATTAACCGCTTTACAAGAAATTAGAAATGCCTTCAGAAATCATCACCAGGCAATTGTTAACCACCCTGCACCCTGCCAAAGAAGCCAAATATGGGACTTTGACTAAAGAAAGTCAAAACTGTATATTTCAACATAAACCCTTATAAAAGAATTATTTTGATTCCATTTATGTTAATTTAAACAAATATATTACCAAAAAATTCTGAAATTATCAAATGCAGTAAAAAGTTAAACTTTTGTTTATATTTAGCGTTGTAAAATAATGGTAAGATTCCCTATCATTGAAGTTCATTTTTTCATTAGTTAATGAATAATTTGTTACATGGTAGATAATTGTTTAATCATCAAAGCTTTAGTTTAGTTGTAGTTTAACCATCAATGTTTTTTTAAAGGGTGTACATTAATGTTTGAATTTGTTATAATTTAGACTTCAAAGTTACACCTTTATTTAATTTTGGTTTAAACTTAAAAAAAATTCAAATTAGTTTATACCTCAATTTTTTGTTAAAAATGGTTTAATTTGTTAATTTTCTTAAAAAAATTACATCTAATATCAAATAAAGTGGGTAACGTAAAGATCACACACAACTTAAGGGATTAAATTGTTTTTTTTTAAAGAAATTTCAATATCTAAACCATTTGGAAAAAACCCGGATAATAAAATCATAACAAATTCAAAACTTTATGATACAATAACTTAATAAGAAAACTTTAATGATTAAATTTAACTAAGGGGTGATTTGTTAAAACAGAATGATTAAACACTGAATGATTATGGGGTCTGAATTATTCAAGGCTCTGAATGAATCTGTCTCTGAATATGATATGCTGTTTGATTAAGGTTCTGAATAAACAATCTAAATGATGCATATTACCATTTTAACCTTAATAGTGATATTATATTATAATATAAGATATGATTGTTTAACAAGGCAACATGTGAAAGGAGTATAATGGTAAAATACTTAGTGCTTCATGATTCAGCATAAACTTTAAGGTAGAATGATTCAGCACCATTCTTCTTATTCATTCAGCACAGTCTTCATTCAGAGGCAGTAATCAAACACGATGAACGCTGAACGCTTCAACATTTCAGCGTTAAATGATTCTATTAAGCAGCAATCAAACAGCCCCTAAATTCAAACGTTGGTATTTAAACTATTATCGACCTGTTGTATCTAACAACGTTACATGTGAGAAAAGCATATATTAAGTAAAAGGGAAGTGATATTTCCACTAAACATTTTTATTCATCCACTACAAAAAATTTGGTTTGACCTTTCTACCCCTCAATCCCTCATTTCCTTTTTTACACTCACAATGCAATTGTAGAGAGAAACTTCATTTTTAATTCTGCTTCACCCACCTGCTTCCCCTACCAATCTCAATTCCAGAAGCTTGTTATTTTAATTTCTGATGATGAAACAAAAAGAAATTCAGTTTATAAACAATATCAGAAATCGTTTATGACATATTCTCAGACCACAATACGTTTGTCTATCGAAGAAAAAAATTAAATCGTGTGAGAAACAAGTGAGTTTTCATTTCTTGTAAAGATTGAAATTTACATCCCCACAATCCTTCTTTATACATAGCAACAAAATATAAAATCAAAAGTAGCAAGATCCAAACTTGCTCAAGAAGTCTACAATCTTCAATATGCTAAACCAGAAGCAATTTAAAGAAAGAAGCCATAGAAAAGAATATGGTAGAAGAGGCAGAGTCAAATTAACATCAAGATCTGACTCCATACAAACCGTAAAATTGGTTCCATAGTGTAATAGCTTTGCCTCCAAGATCTCGTCGTCTCTCCATCTTCCTTTTCTCCATAGGGCCTGACGAACCAGCAACGATGGTGGTGGAGTGCTCGCCGGCAACGATCGATCTTTAGATTTTGGAGGTGGTCTCCGAGAAGTTAGTCTTGACCATCTCAGATGATGTGTTTGATACGGAGGTGCAGAGCGGAAAGGCGGAGATGTCGATGTTCGACAAAGGAGATGGCGGGGGTTAGGTGTGCAGGGGTCGTTGATGGCGGTGGGAGGCAGAAAAGACGGCGGTGGTTGGTGAGTTTTGATGGCGGCAGTTGGCTTAGCCGGCGAGTTGCCGGAGCTCCGCCTTTGACTCGAGAGAAAAATGGATCTTGGTTAAATGAGGGGGATAAAGGATATGGCGGTGGGAATTGTTCTCTCTCTACATCGTGAGTGTAAAAAAGGTAGATGAGGGGTATAAAGGTCACAGCAAATCTTTTGTAGTGGATAGATGAAAATGTTTAGTGAAAATATCACTTCCCTAAGTAAAATTATTTAATTTTAGGTATCTTTGTACAAACTTTTATGCATGTGGATTTCTATGCATACATTGGTATTTGGACAAACTTTTAAAGCTATGTTTTCAAAGTGTTAATACCTATATACCATGATTATTAGTTAAGATTGACATTTTACTTTCTAAAGGGGATATTCCCTCTTCAGTTTCTTTCGGGTTGTAAGATTTTGACATATATCTAATCGGTATTACCTATGAAAATTTCGGGAAACAACTCTATGGCCTTGATTAAAGCCCTTGAAATTCGAATTTCATCTTCTATATTGGGGACAAGAGTATTATCCAGTGGATCACTAAAGTAATGACTTAGTTAAGGCTACATTAACAAATAAAGATAATAAAAGATGTGATAAACCATTACATTGTTAGTATATGCGTACTAGAGAATAAACATGTATTACCATATTTAAGGTTATAAGAAACTAAAGGGTTAAACTGCTACTAATTGGATGTCACTGATTGTTATATGAAAGTAATTAATTAGTTAAATTAATTATTTGGATAAATAATAAATAGATATTTACTATTTACGAGTAAACATAACTTAATAAGTTTATTGATTTATTATAGCAATTAGTAAATTATTCAAAATAGAGGGGTTAGTTTTGTGTGTTTTAAAGTCTTGTTAAGATGGGCTTAATCTTAATAAGTTTAGGCTTAGATTTATTTTAATAGAAAATGAATCAGGATTAAATCATAATTTGCAATCAACAAAAAAATCTCCCTCTCCCTTGCTCTTTGGTTCGGCCAAAACACTCACACACACAAACACATACACACAGAAATTGGTTTTGAGTTTCATAGTTTGTGGTGATTCCTCGTGCGGTCTAATAACAGAGTTCGTGAAAGTATAGTAGCGGTTTAAATCCCATTAGCATTCGAAGAAGTAAAGAAGTGCTAAAATGTATGATTTTTAACCTACTTTGTTCCTATTAGATAACTAGTGAGGGTTTAAAAGTAAATTAACCTTTCTAGTCTATTATTCAATTTAGCCAATTTTATTATACTTTAAAACATAACGATGGTATCAGAGTCACTTCTATTTTTCACAAAAAAATATTTTAGGTTTCTTGTATCTTGACGAAAAGTGTTTTAAAAGTTTTAAATTTAATTCTGTATTGATCTTGACATTTAAAATTAATTTTTTAATTTTTTATAATATCAAATTTTAACCTTTTTTACTGTTAGATTTGTTTAGTATTAAAATTGTTCTTTTGTTACTTTGTTTTTCTCATTGAACCAAAAGAAAAACCAACGTGGGCTTCGGCCCACAGTTGTGCGGCAGTCAAACCCAAGAGGGTGAACCGAGAGTCTGTCCATTTGGATTAGGCGGGTCGTGTTATTGATTTTTCACGCAAATGGCCTCGGCCCACAATGATTTTTCGGTTAAGGGGTTTCGTCTCATAATATTTTCGGGATAGTGAGTTTCGGCCTAAGTCTATGCGCATCCGTCACGAGAGAGCAAATGTGAGGGCCGGTCACACGGTGGAACACCATCGCCCCTCTTAGTGAGGGGGCGCTCACGGTCACATATGTGACCATCATTGCGTGTGTGAGGGAGAAGTTGTGAGTGAATGGTTTTTTTTTTTTTTTTTTTTGTGTGATGTGAAGCATGTGATGGATGCGGGGTTTGTGTCATGAGATGAGAAAATGGTGGATGAATGATGTGGCGCTGATGTGGCTGTGTGAAGCATGTGATGGATGCTGATGGTCTAAGGCTTTTGTTCGACCGTGATGGTTTTTGACCTAAACACCCGAGTAAAATTATTTTGATACGCTATGATTATATAATCAAGAAAAACCTTAAAAATAATTGATTTTTAGCTTTGATTGTGACTAAAAAAGCTAACAAATTTAATTAACAAATCTAATGGTTTTTCACTAAGTTGATAAGTTGAAAACCAAGTTATTTTATCAAGCTTAGATGCAAGAACTAGTCTTGTTTTTTTTTTTCGTGTGTAGTCGAGACTTTTTTGTTTCTAGACCATTTGGATTTTATTTTATTGCTTGTATTTGTTATATAAATTCTATGGTTTGAAGATGGCACATGTCATTTATAACTCCCATTTTTTTCGTAAAAGTATTAGTTTCCCCCCGCCTGGGGGGGTGGGGGGAGTACGTGCCACTTACAACTATTATTCTATTTGTTAAAAGTATTAGTTTTTGACGAGCATGCATGCCTTCGATATATTTATAATTTTATTCTTTAGGCTTTTAGAATTAGAAAAGAATATTAGAATAATTATATCCTTTCCAGCCAAGACAAACAACAAGGAGCTAGCTATGGATGTTGAAACCAATGGGTGTTTCCTAGTCATGAGGTTTCGAAATGACCGTCATAGGACTGCATGAGATGCTCACGAGCAACGATGATGAACTGATTTTGACTCTACGGAGCTAGATGAGTTGATTGATGATCTTGGAGACATTATTGCTCGGTCTGCAGCAGCAAGGATATATGCGAGCACTCACTCAACAGTGAGCAACTGTACATTGGTTTGCCTAATAATACAAGAATCTTTATGATAGATTGCTTAATTACCTCTTATATCATGGGTATTAGATACTAGATGTGGTCATCACATTTGCAAACATCTGCACGTATTCAAGAGAAGTAGGAAGCTAAGGCAAGGTGATATGGACCTACGAGTATCCAAAGGCTCTATGGTTGATGCCGAAGCTGCATGAACATATTATCTTAGTTCGCCTTCGGGTATGATTTTGGAATTATGGCCGGAATTGCTATTATGTTCCTAGACTTATTAAAAATGTTATCTCGTTTGATTTATTGATAAAAGTTGTTTTTCGTATGCTTTTGTGAGAATAAATTTATTGTATGCTACGAAAATGATTTTTTTATTTTAAAGCATATTCACAAAATTGCCTATACATTTTAAATCTACAAGATAATAGCAATGAAATATATCATGTAACTAAGAAATATGACGATATCTTGAATCAACCTTACCTTTTGCATTGTTATAACATTTTAGTCAAATCCCACACTGGCCATGGATAGGAGAGGTGTTGGGCTTATAAGTGAACTTTGTCCTTACATGAGACAACGGTTATGGGGCTACAAACATTGCAGATCTCATGAGAACTCTATAGTTAAGCATGGTTAGGCCAGAGCAATCCAGGAATGGTTACCCACTAGAATGTTCTCGGCTGGCCACCTGAAAACAAAGCAGTAAGCCAGTAGAACAAATCAGACAACATATTGGCATGGTAAGGCTAGGTGTTACAATTATCAGCCGGGACATATAAATAAGAAATGCATAGAGAAACTCCGTAAAGATGGGATTCTAGAGCCAACTGACTTAGAGTCATTTGATGATTGTGAGTCTTGTTTATCTGACAAGATGATTAAGCATCCTTTTGGTTAGGAAAATGAAAGTGCTGGTGACTTGTAAGAATTATACATACAGATTTGCGTGGACCTCTCACTCAAGAAGGTATGAATATGTCTATCTGATAAGACATAAATCTGAGAACTATGAGAAATTCAGAAAATTTTAGAATGAAATACAAAACCAACTTGAGAAGAAGATCAAACTACTTCGGTCATATAGAGTTAGTGAGTATCTGAGTTAGTAGTTTAACAATAATTAGAAGGAATATGAGATTATTTCACAACTCAAACCTCCTTATACACCACAGTGGAATGGTGTATCCGAAAGGAGGAACCAAATCTTGTTAGACATGGTCCAGTAATTAATGTATCACTCTTTGTTGCTAATGACATTTTGGGGGCACACGCTCGAGATATATGCCACCATGCAGAACATTGTACCAACAAAATCAGTAGAAAAGACACCATTTAAGCTCTAGATAGGTAAAAGTCCCAAAATTTATTTCCAAAAGATTTGGGGTTGTGAGGTGTGTGTGAAGTGTGCAATGAATAAACTCAACTCGAAATCATAAATGTATCTTTGTGGGTTATCCTAATGAAACATCGGGATACTACTTATTTAACGTGACGAGAACAAAGTCTATATTGCTCATAGAGGAGTCTTCTTAGAAAAAAAGTTTCTAAGGTTAAAAAAAATCACTATGAGAGAAATAGATCTAAGGGATTGAAGAAGATGATGATATACCCCACTATAATGTTGATATAACATTTAGATAAAAGAAAGAAGAAATGAGACCATACACATGGCTTTATGCCAGCACATATCTCATACCCGATTCAACCAAATTTATCAAATTGCTACTCACCAGTCACCACCGCTCGCATCTCTCAAAAATCAATACTACCATTTCAAATTTCACATCAATAGTATCTGGATGTTTAAAGTAATTTTTAAAATCTTAATTTCAAGTTCGATAATAAACAAAGATGTAGAAGAGGAAGAGGTAGGGATTATCTCAAATCGATATTTACTTGCTAGACAATCTCATAATCACATTAAATTGTAGGTCCTCCTTTTTAGCAATCGACTTTAAATTAAGGGTTAAAGTTATCAAATAACTGTCTACTTTCCTATTTTACTATTGTGACACGTCATGTTTTTTTTACACATGTGACCAGTGAACTTATAAATACGTATTAATATGCCCATTTTGTTTATTTTGACCTGCTATAGCAGGTCACCTTTTCCCATTCTCTTCTTCACCTTAAAAACGAAACTTTAAACCCGAAATTCTCCATTTATACTTGATGAAAATTAATGATTCTTAAGGATATGGAAAGGTAATCGAGTTGTCTATAATATAATACAAAAAACCCGACTAAAAACGAGTCTAATATGAGTCAAATAATCAAATATACCGTAAATGTGCTTAATGGGTCATACCCGACTTTAATTAACAATTTCTTGATCTATACTTGATGAAAATTCATGAATTTGGTGTCCTTTGAAAGGTAAAAAGATTATTTGTAATAATCTGTAAAAAGAATTATGTAAAACGAGTAAGAGTTGAGCGTAAAATGAGTTTTTTCTGCTCTATTTTTGAATTGAAATCGAAGAACAATCTGACACTTTAATCTCAAAATTCTCCATTAATACATTATGAAAGTTTATGATTCTTGATACTATGGAAAGGTAATCGAGTTATCTACAAAGTAGTACAAAAAAAAGGCAAAAAATGAGTTTAAAGTGAATCAATTATTTAAAAAACAGTAAATGGTTTTGAATGATACATAACCGACTTTAATTAGCAAATTCTTGCCCTACACTTGATGAAAATTCATGAATTTGGTGTCCTTTGAAATGTAAAATGAATATTTACAAGGTTCTGCAAAAAGAATTATCGAAAACGATCAAGAATCGATCGAGAAACCTGCTGGACAAGTTGCAGGTCGAATTTTGGCACATTGACACGTTTTTAATGACTTGACTGGTCACATGTGTAAAAAAACATGACGTGCCACAATGGTAAAACGAAAAAAGTAAACAGCTATTTGATGAATTTAACCCTTAAATTAAAAGTAAATAATATATTAAATTCTTAATCACAGGGACTTTATCAATTGTTTTTAAAAACATTGACACTATCAAACTAACACCAAATATAACCCAACAAATTTAAACATGTATTATGCCATAATATATTGGACGAACTTTATAAAAAATATTCAACTTTACATATATTCGAATCGTATGTATCAAATTCTAAATATTTTATTACATGTATTAAACTATTAAATTGTTACTATGAGAGGAAATAACGTATCTATTATGCGTATTGCACTTTTATTATTTTCTCTATTGTATATATCCAGATTACATATGATAGTATAAATTAAAATTTTAATACGTACCTTAAAAAAATATTTTAATGCTCAATTACATATAATAAAAATACATGTAAAGATGAACAATTCTAATAAAGTTTATATTTTGATTAATGAGTTTATTTCACAAATAATTAACTAAGTTTTAAAAGTATTATATTAAGATCATCCATAGCTTATTTAATAATCTGAAATAAAGATACGAATAAACTTAATAAAATGCTTTTTAAACTTATTTATTATTCTATAATTTTATACACTTAGAATAACGTTCTCACTGCTCAACTCTACTAGGTTAATGATAAAATATTCATGCACTCAGGTGAGTCATCAATCCAACAAAAAAAATAATTGAAAAAAAAATGAATATGTGATTAAAAAGATAAAAAAGAAAGAAAAAGAACAAAACTGAAAAGGAAGAAGATATTTACTACAATGTTTTAAAAACCAGTTTTTTAGTTGATCCGGTCTCTTCATTGAATCATGGGTCAACCGGCGGATCAACCATGTCTATAGTTTTTTTTTACTTTTTATTATATATAAACTACAAAAACTTAAAAATAAAGTATAAACTTACATTAGTATCAATTCAAACACAATAATTAAGTTTAACATACAATGATAAAAAAACGAAAATTCAAACAACAAATGTTATAGGCTCACAATCAAACCAAATTTAATATTTTACGATATTAAAGTATTATTCGCATCAAACTCACGATCATTTATTATATAAAAAGGTCTATTATGGTTAAAAATCTTTTTTTCTTCTTAAAGAAAATTAGAAAACCGGATCAAACCGGGTCGATGTACACCGGTCCGGTCGGTTCAACCGCTAAACTGACCGGGTCACTATGGGCCGGAGATTACCAAAAACCCGTCTTATGTTGACCCGGTCTAGAGCCGGGTCTCGAGTCAACCCAAATCTTAAAACATTAATTTACGCAGTAAAAATTAATCTTTTCGCATATAGTATAATATCTTAAAACTGATATACAAGCGGATAAAGGATTTATTTGTCTGTAATCAATAAAGTTTTGTTGTGGAGGTATCGTTTTCTCAAACCAAAAATGGTGAAATCAATCAATCGGATTGAGAATACGCCCAAACCGAAGCCGATAACAACCTTCGCGATTTCCAACCCAAAACAAGCTTATTACTCGCAGATTCCTCAACCCTGTAACCATCATTAAACAGCCCTAACAACAATTTCGCCTGACAATGATTCGCAAAACTTATGTTAATCGGTTGAAACCCTGTTTCACCCATTAACCAATCACCCCACGAACCACTTTCACTTTCTTCTCGATAAACCCGAGCCAACGAACCAACAATTCTCGGACCCAGAAACACCTTTTCGACCAACGCTCGAGCCCTCCCCTGCATCGGAAACCCTGCTTCCAACGAGTCGTACAGAGCCGAATAATGGTGTAAAGTATCCATAAACCGACCCACGAACCCGCCTTCAACTCTCGGACCTTCTTCCTCAACAAGGGTGACTAGTTTTGGGTTTAGGGTCTTGGATCCGGTGAGAAATGATGATACTGAAGTGGGTGATCGGTAACTTGAATGAGGGAGATGAAGCATGCAGTTTATGATTATGGCTTCTCCTCGAACTAATTTTAATGATGTTGGTTTGAATGTTTCGTCGGAATCGGCGAGTTTGCATTGGTGGAATGAAAAGGGTTGTCCGATTGATGCTGCGAAAGCGGTTAATCGGCGGCCGGTTTCTTGCACGGTGGAGATGGATTTCCGGCCACTTCCGCTTCCGGAACGGGATATGGCGGTGATACGGAGGTGGGGTGTCGGAGGTCCGTCTTTCCGGGAGATCAAAGCTTGCATTAGTGATGCCCATTGGATACCTAAATATTTATTTATTATTAAATAAAAATAAAAAAAGTTTAGTTCATTGTAATTTGTATCCTTATACGTTATTATATTATGTATGACGTCAAATGAGAATACAAATTTGTTAATTTAATGTTAAAATATATGATTTGATTCCTGAATTTTGTATTTTTAAAAATGGTTTAATTTTAAACTTTTTTAATTAACTTTTTAATCTTGAAACTTACTAAAGTTTGGTGTTTAGTTACAAACATTTAAATCTTAAACTTGTTTGATAAAACACATTTTAATGTATGTAATAAAGTGATTTACAAACTTATTATCTTAAATGTTTGTAAATGTAAATATATATTTAATATGATAGTTGCTTAAAGTATACAATGATAGGAATATGAAAGTTAATTGTATTATTTTATAAATTTAAAGTTAATTATATACAATAATAAATAAAACAAAGTTAATTGTATTTTCATTAAATTTGCCCATTTAAATATGATTTAACTTTTAAAGATTTTTTAATAAACAACTTACTCCTTATACGTTTGATAACTATTTTTAAGTGTAAAGTTTTAAGAATTAAATATTTTATAAGAAATAAGTTTGATGTTTAACTTCAAGCTAGTGACCAAATTAAACACCTAATTATAGCAATTTTAAAAGGTTAAAACTTTTATTAAAATAATTATATTTAACTTTAATTTTAATAATTTAAAGAATACCTTCCATAATATCGTAATCGATTATATGAACTCGTCGTTCATGAGTGACTGCTTCAATGATTGCTTGATTGGCTGTAAAATGACCAAATTTTACATACGGTGACATGTCTTGTAAGAGCTGGAAGGCCGCCAGAACGTCTGTCCGGTGGTGGTGGAGATGGTGGTTTTGTTTATAATGTAAACCACCGCCACCGGCGCCGCCTGTTTCAAGAAGATTTAGTAAGGCGTCGGTGAAATAAGCGGCTAGTCTTTCCATATTAGTGCCTTCATTAGGAGACACTAAATCTTTGAGCCGAACCAGTATCACGGCAGCCAGATGATGGCTTTTGTTATCGGAAGCCAAGGCCTCCGCCGCTGCCATCAAAAGGTGGACTAGTCGGAGACCTTTCCCATCATCTGTTACTTCCATCAATGTACTCGGTGATGCAAGATCCCGGTCATCGGAAAATGAAACGGTGTTATCAGTTTCTTGGTCCATTTCGGATTCGAAAAGTTCATGTATGTTTTCTTGGGTGTGAACGGAAAACGCATCCCAGTCAACCACCGGCGACCAGTTAGCCCAGTTCCGGCAGTGTTCGTCTTCCGGCGTGGTGGTGCTGTTGGTGGTGCTGGTGGTGGTAAAATCGGAGACATCAAAGTCCGGCAGCTCGTCAATAACCATGGCCATTTTTAGCCAAGATTGCAACGTAATTGTTTTATGATTGTTGTTAACAACTTGGCACGTACTTTGGTTTGGTTTCCTTTTTATAGACTACATAAGTTACATAATTAATTAATTAATAGAGTTTGAATATACTATTCAACTAGAGTTTGTAATTTAATATAATATATGAAGAAATAAAAAAATATAAGAAACAAAAAATAAATACATACACAATAGATACAATTTGCCGTAAATTTTAAACCTATGTGGTGGCAATATGAGATAATATCAAATTTTAATATATTTAATAATATATAATGACAAGAAAATGCTTTACAAAAAGAAGGTTTTTAGTGTTGAGAAGTAATTACATTCAAAATATAATAATCCAAATGAATTGTGTACTCATTCTTATAACGCTTCCAATGAGTGAATTCATTTCTCAATCCTTCTATTTGTCATCTTATACTTAGAAAAATGATTGAAAAAATCTTTAAGGGTAGAAAACTTCATGCATGGATAAAAAATGATATGTGTGTTTGTTGTTATGTAAAAAAAATCTAACATAACAAGTGTGGCCGGATTGATTCATAGTTGAGTTCTTTTGAATAACTCACGTTATACTTTATAGTTGAGTTTTTCGAGATCAAGAATGTAAGTTTTTATGTTGGTGATGCCATGGGCTTTTTCGATGGAAGAAGAGGAAAAGCCAGCCAAAGGTAAGCGTAGAAGAAGAAAACGATAAAATGAAGCAAAAGAGAGCAGAGGCAGCGTCGCAAGGAGAGTGGCGGCAGCATAGGCTAGGGACTGCTAGGAGGCTGTGATAGCATATGAGATATTATTTTTCCGTTACGATAGCTTTCTAATTAAACAAAATATAAATAATTTTATAAAAACGTACGGGCGAGATTATAAACGGCCCTGACTAACTAAGGTACAAACAAGATACACTAATATATACATGGTATATCAACCTTTTTCAGGACGAAAATAGATACAAGAAAACTGTTCCAAAGAAATTATGTAACTTAGCAATTGAGTAGCAATACACAACCAAGTTATACATCTGTAACTTGGACTGTCTCCGTCCCCTACCACACAACTAACCTGTAAGTAAGGGCGGACCCATGATTTGAATGAGTGGTGACACCATTAGAAATGGGTGGTAGCACCAGCTTGAAAAAAAATCGAAATTCACTCTACGAAATTGTAACACCGTCTTGAAAAAATCGAAATTTACACTACAAATGATAGCATCACCTCATAAAAATTGAAATTTACACTACGCGGATAAAATTTGCTGGTGTCCTGTGCCACCGCCAGCTATGCTGACATGATGTAACTTCATTTTTAAGACAAATTAGAAGCTAGCCCGACTTCCAAGCTTAGAATTCATAGTATGTAGGGCGAGCTTATTGACACAATAGTGTACCCTTGTTATATGGGAGATAATTCTTTCACTTATTAAATGTTTTCATCCAAAGAATATATTTCATTAAGGCTATTGAAGAGTATTATACCTTATATTGATGAGTCTATTTGATAAGTAGAAGAATCACATCCCTTGTTATACCATGTCTTGTATATCCACAAAATAAGGCTATTGAGTAACTTGTGATTATTTTCTACTTTTATATAAACCTTCATATCGGAAATATACATTCATATTCAAGAATGTATGATCAAAAAAATAAGTTCTAGATATTCGAGCTTAATTTTGAATTAAAGAGGATGAAAATCGAATATAGTACGATATTTTTTTAATGAAATTTTCAAACATGACCAAATTACGTAAATTTTAATATTTGATGGGTTTTGTGAATAAAATATCCTAAAGAATATTTTGCGAGGCGTGACTTGATCGAAACGAGTATTTGATTGCCCCCGCTTATTGCGAGGGGAACAAATTAAAACCAATAAATTATTATAAAAAAATTAAATAATAATTAATTTTAACAAAACACAATTTCTCTTTTCATTTTATATAAAATTAAACAAAATCTTAGTAATGTATTTTTCTTAATTTATATATCTAAAAATAACGGTTAATTACTACTTACATAATTACAGGAAAGTTTGACAATTAGAATTATTGATTTAGATATCAAAGTATTTTTAATTTAATAGCATATAAAAATATAAAAAAAAACTCAAAAACCACCTACCTCTTTTTACGAAGCAATTACGAAACATAAATGATAGATCGTGTACACTCTATGTTAATGATAATTGTAACACCCTGAAATAGGGTCTAGCTGAGTAGTTTTACCTTGTGTTGATGTGCTTGTAAAGTGACCTTAACTAATGTGTTTTAGTTGTTAACATGTTGTGTGTTAATTAATGTGGTTATGCAAATTGTGTCGTAAATAAATAAATGTGATAAAATATTAAACGGTTTCGAATAATGATTTCGTAGATATCCCCGTTAGTTGAAACGGGTTCACGTGTGTTAATTAGCTAGTTGAATAGGGGAACAAAATACCCCTCGTGTTAAATAAACCTCCATAAAGGCGGTTACTAAAAACACACACAGACACATACTAGCTCACGTATACACATACACTTCAATCCTTGTTGAGTTGTGAAAGAGAAATCAAGGAGGAATCATAGGGGTCTCGATTTCCAACACTTAAATTAAGCATTACAGCTATTCTTTAGTCTTCAATCCATTTGGTAAGTGTGTGGTCTTCCTCCTAGACCTAGTGTTGAGTTTGTAAAAGAGATGAAGTGTTTTGTTGGTGTAAAATGGGTACAAATTGTGGGTTTTGGTGTCAAATGTGTTTTTAAGCTTGAATTGGTGCTAAACAAAGTATACAAACACTTGAACTTGGTTTTGAATCGATTGGGTGTGTTAAAAGTCGAATTTACAGAAGCTGTCAAGAGCAGAGTCGAAGGTCTGCTGTACTGACCTTGCTTACGGGCGCAAGGGAAGGTACTTTCGGACGTAATCCTTTATTATGTTGTCTTGCGGTCCTAGGCAAGGGGTCTTGCGGCCGTAACCTTGTGTCAATTGGTTTACCATCTATGGACAAAGGAAATAGCATTGCGGTTGTAAGCACATAGCTTACAGTCATAAGCACATAAGAAGCCATGCTTGCTGGCAAAAAGAAATACCTTTGCGGCCGTAAGCTATGGTTTGTTGAAAGATGCTCTTGCGGGCGTAAGTGTTTCCCTTACGGCCGTAAGGGGTGTTTCTTGAGGGCCCTTGCGGCCGCAAGCATGGGTCCAGTATTGACAATGTGTAACTAATGTTAAGAGCTGAATGTGCTAAGTGTAAAGTGATAACCAAGTCTGTATATGATGTGTCAAGTGCTACTGAGGAACCGGAGGACACCGAGCACTACATCTGTCTCTTATAAGCTTAAGGTGAGTACCGGTTTCCCATGAGACTCAGTAAGTAGGGTTATTTGTTGCATGTTGATATGTTACCATGCTTATACATGTACACACGCGAGGTATGATATGACACGATGATATATGCTATGCAATGTTATATAACTTGTTGATTGTGATACGCGTGCGTACTATTGGACCCGGTACGGGTCAGTTGTGTTTGTGATTCTTGTCCGGACAAATGACGTGAATTGTTGAGGTCAGCTGCAGCTGGATCCCTCGAGGGCCTTAGGGATGGTGATTCAGGATTAATGGTACTCGCGAGTGATTTTCCAAGTCTTAGGCACTGCAGGCCGCCGTTCCTTGACGTGAGTGCGGGTCTTGGTCGATGATCAGATCCGAACGGAGTCCTTGTGGCTCAAACGTACTGGGTGGACTGATCTTCGCTCAGCCCACATGTGCGATTGGTTGTGGCTGTTTCCCCAGCTTGGGTCGTTGAGCTGGACTAGCTATCATGCGAGATATGACCCTGCTGACATGTCGGCACACCGCTATGTGATAGAATAGCTTTGTGTGTCATGCCTATGATGTGATAGCATGCTTATTGATGTTTATGTGAAATTTGTGCTCACTAGCTAGTTGTAGCTAACACTGCATGGTTTTTCCTTTTCGTAGGTTATGACTAATGGCCTGGCGAGCTGGGGATGCTTGTGGGTTATTGTACATATCTTTTGAGGAACACTCGTTGTTGTAATTTTGTTGGATCCGATGGTCGGTGTCTGGTTTGGTAACACTGACATATTTTTGAGACTTGGTATTATGTCGTTATGTTGTATTGCCAAGTCGATTAACACGGCTTAACATTTTGTAATCAATGGTTTGTTCCACTGCAAACCTTTGGTATAAATATAGTTTAAAGTTTTAAATTATCACTGATTATAAGCTTGTAAAACGCGGTGTTACAATAATGATTACTACGAAAAAATATTACACCAAATTTGCTTTTGTTTAATTCAGAATCTATTATTTAATATTAAAATGGACTAATTACAACAAGTATATTTATGTATCCCTTCAATGAAATGTCTTCTCTCTAATAATCATTCTTTTTTTTTCTAAATTTATCTCCGACATAAACTAATTGTTGGTCATATAAGTTTTTATCACTTTATAAAACTTCAATAACAATCATCGTTTATTTAGCACGTCACAATTAGATGAAGATAAATGTTAATAATAAGAAAACTAAATTAGAAAATAACTCATTTAAGAAATTAATCGTTGAAAATTGCAATTTCGAAAGAATAAAAAATAATTAGTTTTTCATTATAAAGTAAATGATGATAAATTAAATATTAATAATATATATTTATTATAATAATAATAATATAATATTGATTTTAAAAAATGATAATTATATTATATAATAATATAACATGATTATGTAAATTAGAAG
Organism: Pulicaria dysenterica; assembly: GCA_947179395.2. Classification (NCBI taxonomy): domain Eukaryota; kingdom Viridiplantae; phylum Streptophyta; class Magnoliopsida; order Asterales; family Asteraceae; genus Pulicaria; species Pulicaria dysenterica. The sequence continues at coordinate 43,385,411 of OX359293.1, read as the reverse complement.
AACAAAAAAGGTAATAGTCAAATTCTCATGAGATTTAGATATATCATGATTTTATTGTAAATTTATCAAAATAACCTTGAAAATTTTTATGATAAATTGTCATATTACTTATCCAATTGAGATATATTATATAAAAAAAACTCAAAAACCACCTACCTCTTTATGCGCAGCATTTACGAAACATAAATGATAAATCTTGTACACTCGATGTTAATGATAATGATTATATTACACCAAATTTGCTTTTGTTTAATCCAGAATCTATTTTTTTCATATTTTTAAAATGGACTAATTACAACAAGTATATTTATGTATCCCTTCAATTAAATGTCTTTTCTCTAATAATCATTCCTTTTCTTCTAAATTTGTCTCCGACATAAACTAATTGTTGGTCATATAGGTCTTTATCACTTTATAAAACTTCAATAACAATCATCGTATATTTATAGCACGTCACAATTAAATGAAGATAAATTTTAATAATAAAAAAAACTAAATAAAAGAATAACTCATTTAAGAAATTAATCGTTGAAAATTGTAAATTTAAAAGAATATAAAATAATTAGTTTTTCATTAAAGAGTAAATGATAATAAATTAATTTAAATAATATATGCTTATTATAATAATAATATAATATTGCTTTTAAAAAATGATAGTTATATATATTGTATAAAAATATAACATGATTATGTAAATTAGAAGAACAAAAAGGTAATTGTCAAAATCTCATGAGATTTAGATATATCATGATTTTATTATAAATTTACCAAAATATCCTTCAAAATCTCATGATAAGTTGTCATATAACTTCTCTAATTGAGATATAGTATAATTTTATCAGAATTTATATTTTGCTCTTTACAATTGTGCTCTTTACAATTGTGGTCTAAGATTTGTTTCTAGGGTTGTGAGAGATGGTTTTTCCTTGATCGATAATCTCTCTCTCTCTCTCTCTCTCTCTCTCTATATATATATATATATATATATATATATATATATATATATATATATATATATATATATATATAAAGACAGAGAGGTGCGAAATCTTATGTTTTTATTGATATCGGACAGAGCAGCTTTGATAATTTAAGTAAACAAAAAATCTTATTTGGTAACTAGATTAAAAGAAAATCTTGAAAGAAACACGTTTGAAAATAATCGTGAATTCGTAATACGTTTAGCATACATATAACATGTTTAGTAACAAGGATAATTTAATAAATTACTAAGATATATTTCTTTTAATTGTTAAAGTTAAGAAAAGTGAGTTTTTTTACGAAATGGGTGGTTATTTAAAAACATATTTAACAAATAAGTATTGTTTTAAACATATTTACTATTTAGATGTACTTTTATTTGTTGCTTTTTTACAGATTTTTAATTGTTTTACTACTTTTAACTGTTTTTTACATCAAAAAACACTAAGGAAGTAGTAAAAAAAAATTAAGAAAACAGCAAAAAAATAGTCAAGAAACATTTAAAAAACAGTTATAAAATAACAAAAGACAGTAAAGAAACACTAAAAAATAGTTAAAAACAGTAAAAAAGCACGAAAATATAGTTAAAAAGAAATAGTAAGAAAACAATTTAAAAAACTATAAAAATAAAAAGTAAACCTAAACAATTAATATGTTCAAAACAACACACATTTGATAAATATGTTTCCATATAACATCCATTTAGTAAAAAACTCAAGAAAAGTTGATGTAGAAGACTAAACTTTGTAAAAAATTGTCACATTGACTATGAGTCTAATATTGAATATTGAGGACAGAACGTGAAACCAAATAAAGTCTCTTACGACGGTATTAATTGTAATATAAAAAGTTTAAAAATATTTATGATTTGTTTGTTTTTTCAAATAAGGTGTCATTTTAAAGAGAGGTATATGGGCGCACAAAACTATAAGCTTGTTTGTTTTTTCAATGAAATGTCTGCGCTCCCGCACACGTTCCATATAACATCCATTTAGTAAAAAACTCAAGAAAAGTTGATGTAGAAGACTAAACTTTGTAAAAAATTGTCACATTGACTATGAGTCTAATATTGAATATTGAGGACAGAATGTGAAACCAAATAAAGTCTCTTACGACGGTATTAATTGTAATATAAAAAGTTTAAAAATATTTATGATTTGTTTGTTTTTTCAAATAAGGTGTCATTTTAAAGAGAGGTATGTGGGCGCACAAAACTATAAGCTTGTTGTTTGTTTTTTCGTAGATATAAGACCTTATCTTGTCTTATTTTTGCTTACTCTAAGAAGCTAAACTACTTTTTCTCATAGACCTTCTGAATCACAAATTCTTCTGAATACATGAAATAAGACATAAGACATTTATGTCATCGAATACAAACAACACTTAATATTCTTAGACATACCTTTATTGTGTGAAATAATATGAATGAAACCAGAAAAAAAAATGCATATCTGTATATAAAACTAACATTATATATAAAAAGTTTTATATCTTACTAAAATTATATATAGTGATTAGCTTCTTACACAAAGCTAAAGTAGTTTAAGTGTAGTTAGCTCATCTCAGCAATACTCTCTAACTTAGTAAAAGTATAAGTGTAATCCCAAAAACACATGTTAAGATAAAATTTTAGTCAAAGATTGGTTCAATTAACATTAAATCCTAATTATTTCAGTAGAAAGATTTAATTAATTAGGTAATGATTATCTCCCCAACTTGTCCCAAGACTTACTAATTACCTAATAAGCCTAGTACTTCTTCGAATACAAAACAAGAAGCAAACATTAAACATAAAGATATTAATGAAAACAAAAGGTTTACCAATATTATAAGTAGGGTAATTATTCTAGGATTTACTAATAGCATAAATAAGGATTAAACCCTCATAATTAGGTTAGACACACTTTTTCTCTACCTTTCCCTCTTGAATCATCGTATACAACAACCCCCAGCATGTTTCTGGTTTTCACCTTTCTTAGCAAATATTTGACATCCAAGTTCAGATTTCTAGGTTTGTTTGAGGTTGCAAGTTCTTGCTAGATGGAGCTCGTGGGCATCATCATAGGTGGGCTAAGCTTGATGTAACGCCCAATTTTCATAAAAAAAGCATGTTTAATAAAAACTTTTCAATAATTCATAAAAGGTTTGCGTGCAACCTAAAATTTCCTGAAATTTTATTAGTTGAAGTGGTTTTAATAATCTTTTAAAAACAAGGAGTTCAACAGTGTCTCGAACTTGATAAGAAAATATCATATCTTAGTTCCTCACAAACCAAATCATTATTTAAAAGTTTGAGGACATCAAATTGATATTAAAAACATAAACTAGGAGTTGCACATCGTCATCCACTAGAGCCTTGCCTTCGACAACTTTTAACCAACTGAAAAGTTTTAGAAAACAAGTGATGAACTAAAAAGCTCAGTGAATAAATCAATTCTAAGACTTGTAATAATAGGTTAAAAGTTCAATTAGTTTTCAAATGACTAAAAACATTCATATGAACTTTCTGTATTATAATCTTAAAAGTAAAGGCTTTTCAATAATTATAGTCTTAACCACGTTGCTTTATTCTTCTTTTGAAACTATACTTCTCACAATTCTCATATAAACACTTTAATCATATTCTACTATCTTTTATCAATGTCATCTTTTCAACTTCTACGACTATCATACTTCCCCTTAAGTCTGTAATTATAACAAATAAATCTTACTCACGTTATTTCATTACTTAACTCGGACATTCCATTAATAATCATAATTATAAATCCATGGCTGAACTTTCATATTAATTATTGTCTTACCCCATTTAATACTACAACAAGATACTTTTCCTTCTTATAACATAGCCTTAACCAATTTTTCATACTTCTCTCTCTATTTATTCTTTTATGTTCAAGGACTTCTTTTACTTATCATTGTATAACTTTCTTCCTCTTTATACGCTTCAAATCTTACAATCAACTACCTTATTTCATCATAAAGTATCTAGCTACTTATAAAATTAATTAACTCATACATAGATATTCCAATACAATTTATTTCTTTCCATATAACTACCCTATTAGGATTCAACCCATTAATAAGCATCACGTTATACAACTTATTTTCCCATCTCACTAAGAAGACATGCTTTAAAAAGCACACCAATATAACCAAAACAATCAATTCATAACTCGTACTCCTTTCTATTAACCTTTAGTACAAATGTATTATAATTATTTTCTCCTTCAACTTATATACTAGGCCAATTCTTCAAATGTTACTTCATATCCATATCATTTGAAACTCTAGCCTCTACTAACTTAATGAGTACCTTAGCGTTAGTAGTACACTTAAATTTCTAGAATTTATTTGCCATTGAAAGTTATCAACTAATCATGATTTACAATTCAATATAATCAATAAACATGGTTGTATGTCATACGAAAAATAATTCAAACACCATTATACACATCACAACCTTATTTCTTACAAGTAAAAGAATTGAGTTACTCACCTTGGTTAATCAATTCCTGAAACCAATGCTTCACTTCTGCTATTTATCAGCTCGAAAACCTAGTCATGTAACCCATAGTAAACACAAACTCTAAAATTCTAAAACTAAGAAAAGGGCATACACAGCCGTATCCCTATCCTACACGACCACAGGCTACCATACATGGCTAGTGTTGGTTAAGGCTCCACACGGGCCGTGTATGGCCTACACGGCCTATGGTACACAGCTTCCAAGAGCTACATGGCATGTAGCTCACGTACACAGCCAGTGTACAGTTCTCGACAACAGGTGCCCAGGCAAAAAACACATCCAAATCCGAATCTATGCTTCTAATAGTGTAATCCAACACTAGCAACAACTTATATACTTGTCTTTGAGCATAATTTCATCAATTTAATCATCATTTAAGACATGCAAGCTTAATTTACCTATTCATTTGAGTCAATCTCCATTTTCTCACTCTAATGATTAAGAACACAACTAAAACATAATTTTTACCTTGGTTTTTGCAGTGTTATGACTTGAATGAAGATTGATTCTTGTAGTATACTCTATAATCTTCACATGCACATCAATTTCTTTGATAATCTATTCCCAATTAGCCTTTTTCTTCCTCCTCTCTCTCTACCTCACCATACACACACAGCTCTACACACACACACACACCAAGTGTGTGTGCAGGTGTTTGGGATTGCATTTAAGAGTCTAAAAAAATGATATAATACCTGTTATCCCATTTACATATTGCTAATATTAGAAATTAATGAATTGTTCATTTTTTCTTCCATATATATTATTTCTACTAAGATAGTCATTCCTTAACATTTTATATCTCAATATTCGGTTTCTATATCGACTAAATTATTTCTTCAAAATTTTTGGGTGTTACATTTGAGCAACCAAGGCAATTATCTAAACATTATTCTTAAACATTATTTTTAGGTTCCCTTGTACGTATTTTAGATTTAACTAAGTTTGTCAACTTCGGACGTGTTCGTGTTGTTTGGTTTCGAATCCGTTTCAGATCGACAAATCGAACCATTTACTTTCATGTCAGGGCGTCGTGTCATGTCATTTTTTATTTCAGGTTCGTGTCGACCTTCATGTCAACCTATTTCGGTCAAATATGATCGACGATAGGGGTGTAAAAAAACCAAACCCGAATAAACCGAACTGAAAAAATGAAATTCGGGATATTCGGTTCGGTTTGTTCGGTTATCGGATTTCTTGTTCTGATAAGGATAACCCGAAAGTAATTCGGATCGGGTAGCGGGTACAACATAGGTGGGCTAAGCTTGATGTAACGCTTAATTTTTATAAAAAGCAGGTTTAATAACAAATTTTCAATAATTCATAAAAGTTTTGCGTAAAACCCAAAATTTCCTTAAATTAACAAGGAGTTCAACAGTGTCTGGAACTTGAAAAGAAAATAACATAACTTAGTTCCTTACAAACCAAATCATTATTTAAAAGTTTGGGGACATCAACTTGTAGGACCGTGGGGGTTCTAAACTAACACCCTAATGCTAGGACTGATCTAGGATGAGAAATAGTGCGAAATATCTATTTCCCAAACCTCCTAAGGATTCAAAGATCTGCATAGGTGTCCGGCACACAGAAATCACGAAGAACACACGAAGATGGATTAAGAACAACTCAAAGAACTCACACATAATGCTTAAGGACTGCCCTTGGATGCGAAATCAACACTTAGTCGACGTTTTCGTAGGTTTACCGAATGATTATGAAGGCTTCCTCCGCGAACTTATGCGGTTAAAGCTATTTATACGTACAAAAATGTGGTATTTAAGTTAAACACGCCTCTGCCGTAATTAACTTCCACTACGCACGTGATGCAGTGCACTGCGCACGTAGTGTATGTATTTACGTACGTACTAGACAATATTAATAGTAATTAGTTAATTATAATTAACCAGCCTCACTACGCACGTAATGAGCACCACTACGTACGTAGTGAGCTTCATCACGCACGTGATGACTTTAATTTATATTTAACCTTCCAAACACAAATCAACACATGATTATATACTTGCAGGCTTAAAATAAACATAAGTAAACACTTAGAATGAATAAACATGTAGACCATAAGTCAAAACTCCTTTGTATTATCATTCTAAGTAAGTAATTACATATCTGATTGACCAGAACTAGGGATTTACATTCATGCACTAACAAACTCCCCCTAAGACCTAGTTCTGTCAATAAAATACTCAGAATCATACCTGCACTACGCACGCTGTAAACCGTGCGTAGTGGCTCCATTACGCACGCGATGAAATCCTCATATGTGAAACTTGTTACTTTTCGTACTGCACTCAGCAATAAAAGATCAGTAACTTCAAGGCAACTAATAAACATCTAAACACATCAAAGCGAAATGAGAAAACCTAAAGAATAGCAAAAGAGTACATTTAAAAGAACTTAGAACCACCAACACTCTTTTTGTATTTTTCTGATTATAAAGAAAATGAAAAAAAACAGACTGTTAACAAATTAAATCCTAAAAACTAAGAGACAGAAATGAAAACACTAAAGAGATTTGCAAAAATTAAATTACTGAAATTAAATCTTTTTGTGAGAAGGTTCCAAGATGGAGTCAGTACCAGCACATCTATACTTAGTTATCATTCATTTCAGAACCTTAGGCACAAACATACTCCCTCAATTTCTGTCTGTCAATCTAACTTTCCTCAGATAATGACAGATTTGATTTCAACATTTTCTGATTATCTAGACTGGGTACATGGTTAAGACTATCTCTTTTATAATCTCACAGTGTTTTGACTCACTCAGTAGGTTGCACAACTTGAGTACCCAACCACCATGCTTATGTGCTTTGTGATTTTGTCAACGCATTTTATGCTCTTTGACATGGAGGTCAATTTTTCACCTCTTTTGATAATTTTTGTTGAGCTTTTGTCACTGCATTTTATGCTCTTTGACAAGGAGGTCAATTTTTCACCTCTTTTGATAATATCTGTTGAGCTTTTGTCACTGCATTTTATGCTCTTTGACAATTCAACACTAATAGATCAATGTATCTATTTCTTTTGACATCTCAGATTGGGGTCAATTTTCACCCTCTTTTTGCATTTTGCTCATTGTCATCTAACACATTTGGCATGGTAACAGGTGTGTGCACCAGACTAAGTTAGTCTCAACTGTTATTGACTTGTAGACTTGGAATGTCTCGATAGTTTGAATCTTTGATGGATTTCCACATGCATAACCACTTATCAGCCTAGACTCTCATCATATGTCTTACACACCATCTGTTTCTTATCTGATTTGACTCAAAATTTCAGACAGTTTTCTCAAGAATATGTACATGCCTTCAGTCCTAATTTTACTAGACATACTTTGTATTGAAAGCCAGTGTACCATCATTTTCCATTTGAGTTGGATCAACTTCTCATTATTGTTTTTCTGATTTTTTTTGTATTTTCTATGTTTTTCTGATTTTTTTTGTATTTTCTATGTTGCACCAATCTCCCCCTAAAATACTAAAAGAAATAAATACCAAGAACAGAGACACACAGACACAGAAAATAAACACACAGAAAATAGACACACAGGCACATATACGAGAAAAACATTAAGTTGCATCATCAGAGACGACCTCACACTTGGTTTTCATCCCGTTTTCATTCACTAAGAACAAAAACCTGGGTTTATCAAATGCCTTTGTATACAGGTCTGCCTTGGTATCTGATGGCACCCTGCAAAAAGAGTAAATAGTTAGTTAGCATTAGGAACCCATGCCCGAATGGTCATGGGTTTCCCATCTTCTCCAACAATTGGCATGTTAATCCAAATACCAGTAGCTTTGAAGTTTGCATTGGTATCTGAACTATTTGACATTTTAGATTTGGGTTTATTGGTCCATTTTAAGTCTTGACGGGGAGAAGCCTTGTGATAAACACTAGAAGCATTAATCACCTTATGGAGTGGTTCTTTCCCCTTTTTTACAAACCTCGGGACTTTTGGGTTTAACAAATGTTTCCCCAACAGGCCTCTTGATCTGAATAGGTTGAGTTGATCTTTAATTATTGTGATTAAACATTTTGTTCCTTTGAAAATTTTCAGAAAAGGAATCAACGTTCCCATTACAGCTCTGTTGTTGCTGATCACACTCATAACTGAGGTGACCAGGTCTCCTACAAACATAGCAAATCCTGTTTGACTGGTGTTTTGCAGGATTATGTGGCACTTTCTGATCAACTGGACATTTTGGCTCAACTCCTAGACCACGTTGTTTGGGTAGGATTTTAACTTCCTCATAAGGACAGGTTGCAGGAGACTTTGCACCCTCCTTCCCTATTGTTCTGAGTGCTACTTGGATATTTTGCATTAGAGTGCCTTGTCCAGTGAAATTGCCTAAAAGTTTTCTCATTCCAGGTTCAGGCATTTTTTCTTGTTTAACCTCTTTCATCTGAGGCTTACTAACTACCCCCTTCATTTTTAAATCAGGTTTTGAGGTTGAAGCAGAAGATTCATCAACCTTAGGAGGAAGTGAGTCAGCTTCAGAGAAGACATCTGTTTTCACCAGTTGATTTAACACTGGTGGTGAACATTTGGTATACTGCTTTTTGTCCTTTTCTAAATCGGAACCTTGAGGTCTTCGGTCAATTATGTGCTCAAATAGGTAAGATGAAGTTGAATAACTTTTAAGTTTCTGGTTTAGAGTTTCATAATCTACCTTAGAGCTAGCAAGATCCCGTTTCAGAGTGTCTATTTGATTGATATAAAAAACTATAGCATCCTGCTTATTTAATAAAGCTGCCTCTAGTTCTCTAATCTGCCTATTTTGACTTTCAATTTTGTCTTTTAAAGTCTTTTCTCTTCCTTTAATAAGTGTGTTCTCATGCAGTTTAGAGGTAAGCTCAGCAACTTGAGATTTCAGAGATACTATGTTTTGTACATAATCATTACACGAAGCACAGGGAAGGCCAGAAATGTTACTTACCTCTGAGTCAGCTTGTCCAGTCATGCACGCCTTAGGATCTTCAGATTGAGATTGAACAGTCACTGGCGTTGGTTCGGCAGCTGGCACTGAAACTGGTTTGACATTGTACTCATCAGTAGGCATCACTGATTCTTCCTTACTGGCAACAAATTCATCATCAGCTTCCTGCACACTATCTGCTTCAGATTGTGACTCATCATTCGCCAAGTTGGTCTCTGCAACCTCAAAAGCATCATCATCTTTAAAATGCACAGACCAATCAATCCCCTCATCCTTTTGGACAACCGCCATTGCCTTGGTTGAACTTTCAGGAGATGCTTCTGTTTTCTTATGGGATGTACGGAAATGGTACTTAGGTCCTGAGTTCTTTGGTTTGTCACACTCTCTAGCAAAATGACCATTTCACCACAGTTGTAGCACGTGACAGCTGATTTATCAAAACCCAACTTGGTATCTTTGGTTGCTGTCAGCTCTATCCCGGTTCTCTTCACCAGTGCCTTGGCTCTCCTTACCAGATTAGCATAGGACCATAGAATGTCCTGCCTTTCCATCTCATCATTGTCTATCTGGTCATAATCTTCCTGGGTCAGATATGCATTTCCAATTTTACCCTTCAGCAGATCATCGTAGGAAGAGACCAAAGCACTAAGCATCCCCATATGCTCCTTTACTTCTTCAGTGCTGCCATGTTTGAAATGTTCCGTGTTTAAAGCTGGCACAGACTTTTTGCTTGAAGGAGCAGAGTATGGTGGTCCATTTGAGGTTTTAGGAGCAGACTTGTTTGAGGCACTGACATTAGAGGTAAAAGCTGTCTGCAATGGAGCATTTGATGAAGTGGCTAGAGAAGCAATGGGTCCAGTACAGTATAACGAGGGATTTTGAACATAGCTGCTCAATCTGTCTAGGTTTTGCTCCTCATGTTCATGCTCTTTCAACTTAGTTATGAAATCATTCAGATCCATGCCCTCAAAGCCTTCACCATTCTTCAGAATCATAATAAATGGCCTCCAGCTCTTGGGTAATGCCTTGGATAAAGTCTCTACTTGTTGTCTTTCAGAAACCTGCACACCCAGACTGTCCAATTCACTAAGAAGGTGGTTGTATCTGTTGATCAGATCGGGAAGCTTTTCATTTACGTATGCTGTGAAGTGATCAAACTCTTTTCTCAGTTGAGAGGCTTTGAGCTCCTTCAGAGATGCATTCCCTTCGTTCCTCTTTTGCAGCGCATTCCACAAAGAATGTGAAGTTCTATACCGTCTGAACTGATGAAAGATCTCATTTGGAATGGCTTGAATCAGGTAAGAATAAGCTTTCTTTTCAGCATCGTATGCTTTCCTCTGAACATCACTCATCATGTCATAAGGAACTTCGATATTCCCTTCACCCTTAGGAATTAAATAATCAGCAGATATAGCCTTGTGCAGTTGCGGATCAATTCCATCAATAAAAATCTCAAAACGTGGTTTCCAGAATGGGTAGTCTTCCATGGTTAAAAGTCGAGGTACTTTGTTAATTCCTCCTTGTTCATTATCCATTATTAGGTTACTTAAAGCAGTTATGGTTTGTTTGGCAGCCATTGCACTCATGTCAGACATTATGAATACGACCTAAAACAAACTGAAGCACTATGCACGAAGTGAGGATAACACGTATGGAGTGAACGCACTACGCATGTAGTGGAATGTACTACGCACGGAATGAAAAACTTTCACACAGACTCAGGTACGTACGGAATGGATACCTAGTACGCACGGAATTGATTTACTACGTACGTAATGAGTAACTTATTTTTCAAGAAACGAGTCAACACTAAGAATCAATACGTGCGGAGGGTAGGTCACTACGCACGTGATGAATACGCACCACACACGGACAGAACACGGGTTATGGAAAATTCTAGAACACGAAGGACAGACTACGCACGGACTGCTGAGATATACGTACGTAATGCGAGACACTACGCACGTGTAAACTTCAACGACTAGGAACTAATTTACGTAAAAACACAAATCTTTTAACGCAAAAACAACCTTATTTCGACTAAACGTACGATAAAAGACCGAGAAAACGACAAAACTAACAATCCTGAAAGACCAAAACGACACCTAGATCACGAAACCTAAGAAAAAATGATCAATCAAAGCACAAGGCTCTGATACCACTTTGTAGGACCGTGGGGGTTCTAAACTAACACCCTAATGCTAGGACTGATCTAGGATGAGAAATAGTGCGGAATATCTATTTCCCAAACCTCCTAAGGATTCAAAGATCTGCTTAGGTGTCCGGCACACAGAAATCACGAAGAACACACGAAGATGGATTAAGAACAACTCAAAGAACTCACACATAATGCTTAAGGACTGCCCTTGGATGCGAAATCAACACTTAGTCGACGTTTTCGTAGGTTTACCGAATGATTATGAAGGCTTCCTCCGCGAACTTATGCGGTTAAAGCTATTTATACGTACAAAAATGTGGTATTTAAGTTAAACACGCCTCTGCCGTAATTAACTTCCACTACGCACGTGATGCAGTGCACTGCGCACGTAGTGTATGTATTTACGTACGTACTAGACAATATTAATAGTAATTAGTTAATTATAATTAACCAGCCTCACTACGCACGTAATGAGCACCACTACGTACGTAGTGAGCTTCATCACGCACGTGATGACTTTAATTTATATTTAACCTTCCAAACACAAATCAACACATGATTATATACTTGCAGGCTTAAAATAAACATAAGTAAACACTTAGAATGAATAAACATGTAGACCATAAGTCAAAACTCCTTTGTATTATCATTCTAAGTAAGTAATTACATATCTGATTGACCAGAACTAGGGATTTACATTCATGCACTAAGTCAACTTGATACTAAAAAACATAAACTAGGAGTTGCACATCGTCATCCACTAGAGCCTTGCCGTCGACAACTTTTAACCACCTGAAAAGTTTAGAAAATAACTGATGAGCTAAAAATCTCGGTGAATAAATCAATTCTAAGACTTGTAATAATAAGTTAAAACTTCAATTATTTTTCAAATGACTAAAGACATTCATATGAACTTTCCGTATTATAATATTAAACGTAAAAGCATTTCAATAATTATAGTCTTAACCACGTTTCTTTATTCTTTACTTGAAACTATACTTCTCACAATTCACATATATACACTTTAATCATATTCTACTATCTTTTATCAATGTAATATTTTTAACTTCTACGACTATCATACTTCCCCTTAAGTCTCTAAATATCACAAATAAATCTTACTCACATTATTTTATTGGTCCCGGATGGATACTACAACAACAAATGTTTGTAGAAGGGGGGAGGGGGTGAATACAAACTTTAACTTTTTAAAATAAAAGACACATAAGTATACTTTATATAATTGTTATTGATGTTAATCAAGAATTATATGAACTAGATGCGAAAAATCCAAGTTCAATAAAGGTGGCAACAAAGAGTCTAACACATCGACATCGCTAATCCAAACCAACTAACGTTTAGAATGTTCAACACATGACAAGTTTGCTCTACACGTAATATTGCTAACTCTAAAAGTTCGTTCTATGCTTAACAACATTTGAACTTGCTTCTAAGACTAAACAGTTAAGTTCTTGTGTAGTTCTCAACAAATGAGACTTTAGCGTTCTTAGCATGTTCCTCATGCTTCAGTATATAAAGAGAATGAAGTCCGGTCAATGCAAAGGAGAGGGAGACAAAGAGGACAGAGGTATTAATATTATGTTAGATAAAGTTAGTAGGTGAAAAGTAAAAGCACTTTATACAAGAAATGTATAAAGTGAATGTACTTTCCTCCAAAAGTGCATCCCACTACCAATATAATAATATTAAAGCTTATACTTTTTGCCTTGGAAGTTTAAGATTCTCATTCCATGCTTGTGCTTTAAACGACACCATGCTATCTTCAGATTTTACTTTACCAAGTATGGAGTTGCCATTCATACTTTACTTGTTGAAACAAATCTTCGAGATCTTCTTCCTGTAAAGTATCTTTCACCTTTTTTAGAGGATAAGATCAATCCCTTTGTCTCTTTTCATATTCAAAAGGTGCTAAGACTTTTACAAAGATAGATCTAAAGGCAATATAGAACAACACATGCTCTGTCTTTGACATAAGAATAAAGACAAGGTTAAAGTACACAGATATTACATAATTCACGACTCAGCTGATACAATACACTAAACTGCAAATATACTTCTGCTTAGCTAAGGAATTGGAAAGACGCAGCTAATGATGTTCACTCAGCTGATCATAAATGCTCAGCTGATCAAACAATAGTACTGGGAGAAAACATAAGCTAATCAACCTAGATGATTAGTAGACCAATAATGTTCTTCTAATCATTCAGAGTGATAAGTTTATAGAAAATAGACTAAGTGAAGTAAATTAACTTAACTGATGAAAGAATACCTTAGCTGATAGATGTTATAGACTTAGCTGATCACTTTCACTGCTCAGCTGATCGAAAATGTTCCTCAGCTAACGGTAGAAATCCTTCAGCTGATGCTTGAGATTACTCAGCTGATACTTTTACACTTGTGTTTTTCTTCACGGCTGATCTTCTAAAGCTGTTCCATTGGCTGATACTTAGTGCTCAGCTAATCCTCAATTGATCCCTTGCACTTAGAGAATTCTTCAAGTCATTTGAAATGCAACACATGAATTTCAATATTCTAAGTCCAAAACTGAATATATGGTTTTGTTAACATCAAATCCTATTTATGATAATAGGCTGGTTTGATTATGGGTTGAAGTGATTATCTCCCCAACAATCTCCCACTATTTGATGATGACAAAACCTTATCTTAAATTGAAGAATCAGTTTGACTTCGAATAGGTTAAATATAAAACTTAAGTCCATTTTTGGTTACCTAGCTATCTATTTTTTGGTTAACTCTTTTTGAGGTGTTCTCTTTTTCTATTTTTAGGTATATTTACACTAGGTGAGCTATTCACTAAAAATCATTGATACTAGCTATCTGCTAAGTAGTCAATGATCAAAGTTCAAGCTTGATTACAAAATAAGAAGGATACAAGAATTTGTACAAGACTTAGACAGAAAATGAAAACTAAGCTATCAGAGCTAAGCTAAGTTACAGAGCTAATCTGTTGAAATGGAAATACAAAGCTAAACTATTTATGAAGTGAGCCTCTATCACCATGGTTCTTCCTTAACTTCATCAAGTTTCTAAATAGTAGGATCTGTAGCAGCCAACTCTTTACTTCAAGCAACAATAATTTGTTCAAAGTAATCACCTCCAGTTAAGCCTCTGGTTCTCAAGGTGACGTGAAAAACAAAGGTCTTCTTTGCCTTGGGCAAATCAGATACCCTAAAGAACTTCCACTCACATTCCTTCTTTAGGTTCAGAGATAAACTTGAACATCCTTTGATTGGTAATTGGAGGAAGGGTTTTATTCAGGTTCTCATAACTAGTGAAGTATGGATGATTGATTGAGGGCTCTCTCTGCTTAAATGGTACATAGGGTTTAGAGCGTTTCTTGAAGAGAGTATCCACTACTTTGACATGATGCACATACTCATCGTGGGAGAAGACTCTGTTTGATACTAATTGCCAGATCCATTACTCAAAGGTTCTAATGAAAGGAATCTTGTTTTGGCTCTTCATACGTCTTGGGTTCATTCAGTCTAACTATCTTTATATAGGGATCATTGTCACCTTTGTGTGCTGAGAATTTTGAAATTGGTTTCCCATTTCTTACTAGCTGTAAGATAAGCATGATTCTCCTTGAATTCTTTGGCTAGATTGCACGTTAGCTTGAAAGATTTAGAGAAATCGACAGTTAGTAAGATATCAATGGCTTCTCTATGAGTTTTTCCCTTATTGACATTTGTTTTGACAAGAGTAGGAGGAGGAGGATCTGCTTCTTCTGATTCAGTTTCATCTTGAGGAGTCTGGAAGTCCTTTTGTTCTTCTCTAGCTTTAGCGTGGATAACTTCTTCAACAGAGACTCCTAAGACAGCAGCAAACTCCTTGAATTTTCTTTCCTCTTCCTATTTTCTTTTCTTCTCTATCTCTTCTTTCATCCTCCTTAGCTTCTGTAGAGGTCATAACAAACTTGCCTTTTCTTTTCGGATCAAACTTGGAAGCTGAGGGTTCGTCTTAGACTGGTGGAGGTGAATGGACTCTTTGGGAGTGAAGGGTTAGGCCTTGATTTCTTCTTTGGAAGATAGAAGAGATAGGTTCATCATCATTCTCTTCTGAGTTAGTATCAGAGGGGTTGTCAAATGTCGGAGTGAAGGTCTATTCAGCCATTTTCTTCTTAGGAAACTTCCTCCCTGCCATTTATTTTCTTCATTTTCCTGTCTTTGGTTCCCCCTCAGTAGATGACCCTTTAGTTGTTTCTGCTTCATTGGGAGTAGGAGTTGAAGTTGCTTGTGCTTTTGTCTTTTCTGCTTCCTTCTCGGCTCTTTGAATATTTCTAAAAGTCTCATGTAAGCTTCATTGATGAAGGCATGGAGTGAGATTTCTTGGATTTCTTTGAGCTAGATAAACTCTTCTCCTTTTTGGCATCATCAAATGGGGTAGAGGGAAAGTCATGAATGGGGAAGGCAGATTTAAAAGGTGCAGCAAGGGTAGAGGTGTAGGAATGAAAGGTGGAGTTGTGGTGTGGGTAGGAAGTGGAGAAGAAGTAGGGTAGGATGAGGTGTACATGGGTGGTATAGAAGGTTGGGTAAATGGCCTAAAGGTAGAAGAAGTAGGTCGTAGATGGGCTGGTTGAGATGAGAAGTGTGGTTGAAAGGTGGAGGTAGTTGGTTTGAGAGAAGATATGGCAGTGTGTAGGGATCTAAACTTACCTAAGGATTCTTTGTGGTTATCCTGGGTAAGGAAGGATAGTTTGGTGAGGTTGTCATGAATGCTTTTGATGTGGGCAGGGACATTAAGGATTGGAGGTGGAATGGTAACAGAAATGGGAGGGATTGTAGGTTTAATATTGTGACCCAGATTAGAGGAGTCCCATATTTACAGGTGCATTCCGTTGCGAGGATACACCCACAGGGTGTTAGGTTAAATCAACATCCATTTGCTCCCCCTCAACATAAGAGGGAACTACCGGTGTTGCGGTCTGATGTGTGATGGTCACTGCCTTTGAGCCATGTGAAGTGTGTACACTTCGAATGGCTCAAAGGTAGTAACCATCACACCTCAGACCGCAACACCGGTAGTTCCCTCTTATGTTGAGGGGGAACAAATGGATGTTGATTTAACACAACACCTGTGGGTGTATCCTCGCAATGGAATGAACCTATAGATATGGGACTCCTCTAATCTGGGTCACCCTCCCAAAAGGGTGACACAATTGAAAGATAAACCTCAACCCAAGGTCATACAACAAGTGACCATTAGAGGTACACTAGAGCTTGGCTGTTATGGGGGTGATACAACAACTTGTGAGGATTGGTTATCACTGCTTGGGTGTACCAAGTAAATATCCTCAAGAGATGTGGAAATTATACCCGAGGGATGTCTCTGTAGGCTTAGATCATTAAGTTGCTCAAGTTGATTAGAGACTTCCTCCTCCTCAGTTGTACAAACATCCTGTTCATTAGTAGCAGCAACCACCATCGGGGACCCAAAGCTCATAGAGCTGACAGGGCCAAAGCTTTGAGTACTTGGTACTCTTCATCTCCTCCTTGGCTTAGATGCAAAAACTCTGTTTCTCCTTCATTGGAAAACTCCTTAGTGTTAGCAACCACGATATCATTATTTTGAGCCTCAGGGGAAACATGTCCACCAATAGTTAGACTTTCAGAGTTGTACACTAACATTTCTCCTTCCTCATCATCATCATCATCATTGTTATTATTATCACCAGAATCATCATTGTCTCCATCATTACCATCATCATCATCACTGTCAACAAAAAGTAATTTAGTGTGTGATTCAGCATCAGAATCATTAGTAGATTCATCCTATTGGTTTGCATCACCCTCTTGCTGAGCTTCATCAATGAGCTCTTGCATGGCAGGGGTAATGTTAGGACCCCTGTTCTCCCTAATTAGATGAAATGCCTAGCTTCCATTTGATTTGCATCCATTGAGCGAAGGGCATTGATTAGATCCGCATAATGAGCAATAGTCAGGTTGTCTCTTGCAAAAACACTAAGATAGCGGATGTAGGGCACCCGTGTTCTTATGAATTTCTTCATAATGCTTAAGGTGATCTTTTCAACCATATCAGAGAAGATGACCTGGGCAAATTTAGTGTTGTGCCCAGTCACCAGAGCATGCATTACCATTAGTTCTGTTTGATTCAAGTAGGTCATGGATGCCAGATTTAGGACCAAAGCACCTAGTGATTGCCAAGTATTTCGATGGATGACCCAGAACAGAAACCTTGTACTTTCCATGGGTAACAAGCTCATTGTAGCCAATGAGGGGCAAAACCTCTAGAGTTTGATCATGAGTAGGGAAGGGAGTGTATGGTGAAAGGTTGGGGATGGAAAGGGTTCTACGGAGTGAATCTACTGTAATGGCTAGGTTTACATTATTGTTTTGAAGGGTACAGGTGATGGTTTGTTCGGCTGGGTGATAACGGGAAGTGTACCACATTTCACCAATGATTCGGGGATAGATGAAGAAAGGACTGGTAGTGAGGCATGAGAGGATGGGTAGTGATGAAGGCAACCATAGGTGCATGCCCTGTTTTTCTTTGGATTAAGGGATAATGGTGCTCACCAAAATGTTGTTGTGCGTTATATTTATGACAGAGTTGGGGATAACATTCTCACCAGCGACTGCATTTGGAGTATCAATAGGATTGTAGGTCACTATTTTAGCAAATGGAGAAGACGATGAACAATAGAATTTAAGGAGGTTATTAATATCTTTTACAAAAAGTGATTATTAATATCTTTTCGAAAACGCAACCATGACACTGAAAGATCTTTCTGAAAAAGCAACTATCACGTCTGCCAAAAAGTTAACGTAAAGTAGTAAATGATGGACAACTAACGGAAAAAAGAAAATGAATTTAATAACCTACGAAACATATTAACGAAAAATGTGCATTTAATAAAATAAATGTGGGGACACGGAGTTGACTAGGAAAAAGGCATCAGCTGTTGGAGATAAAAGTATCAGCTGATCATTTTGAAAGAAAACTACAAGCACCAAACGATATTGTAACTTAGCTAAGCATATCATCCTTAGCTGAGTGATCAAGTGAGGGATTTTATTAGTTGATGGGATCAGCTGATCAAATACCTTAGCTTTTTTTCACATGACAATAAGACAATGAGATGCTTAGATAAGTAATATATCATAAACACACAAAATCAAATTAATTGCACACAAACTAGCTACCTACAACACACAACAAAATAAACTATAAATTTAACATGCCAGGTTTGGATATTAGGAAGTTGAACCTTGACTCATCTAAAGGTTTGTAAAAAGATCAGCTAGTTGAAAATCAGTTTTTATGTAGTGCATGGAGATATTCTTTTTCTGCACATTATCTCTAAGAAAATGATGTCTGATTTCAATGTGCTTTGTTTTGGAATGCAAAACTGGATTGTTTGAGATAGAAATAACACTTATGTTTTCAAAAAGGATTAAGGTATTTTGAAACTTGATGTCATAGTCAAGTAATTGGTTTTGCAGCCATAGCAGTTGAGCACAACTGCTACCAGCAACAATGTATTCTACCTCAGCAGCAAATGGAAGGCACACAATAGCAAATAGTTGATGAACCAAAGCCTCTATATGATGAAGTGAAGTTAATAAGTGCCGGCAGTAGTAAAAATCCAGGAGGTTGCAAAGTGTGGGTGTGTAAACATTGCAATGGAAAATTTAAAAGCTCCTACACTAGAATTCATACTCACTTTTTTGGAGCTGCAGTAGGAAGAAAAGGTTGATATTAAAAGGTGTAGTGCTCTAATGAATGACCGAGAGAAATATGAAATTCTGTTGAAGAAGGTGAAAGAGGCAGAAAAGGTAGGAGTCTCTAAATCATTAAAAAACTCCGTAGTTAAAAAAAACATAGTGTGTCCTCTAAGAAACCGATTGAGCAATCTTTTGACAGAATGGAGAGAAGCGCGGTTGATTTAATATTGTGAGGATGTGCTAATGGGATTTCATTTAATGTCTTACGTAATCGAAAATTTCGTGAAATGATTAATGCATTAAACAAAGCTCCCGACGGATATAAAGCACCATCTAGTGAGAAAGCAAGAATCGTTCTACACGATGAATGCGTGAGAGATGAAGAGAAGGAACTAACACCATTCAAAGATAAATGGTATTCTGAGGGTATTTCTATAGTGTCTGATGATAGATTTAGAAAGTGAGGGAGTGAAAATGTAAATAGGCCGATGCCTATATATAGGGATGAGACTCCCTTGATTCTTTAAGCTTTGCAATATTACTCAAATTACTCAAGGTGTTAGTGTGTGTTTTTCTCTATTCTCCCTCACGATTCTAACACCATCACCAAGAATTAGCAAGGTTTCATCACTTGTTTGTGTTTAAAATTGGTATCAGAGCCAAACTTATATAAACTGACTCTTGATTGATCCAAAAACTATTCCAAATCGAAGATTGAAGGCTTCTACTGTACATTGTTCGAATGCGATAAATGTTCTTCATGATAATGGCCTTATTCGATCTGTAATTGATGCGGAAAGTAATCGAGGAAATATCATTTGAGGTACATTTTGATCATCATACTATTGTTTTGAGATTGATTTGATGAAGATCTGAGGTCTTTGTTCTTGTTCGACGCTAAACTACTCATTTACTTAAGTACTGTTCGTTGCTCGAATCACCTCTGAGACGTGTTTTTTGCTGCTGATTTATACTGTTCTCTGATCTAAATTCATTTTTGAATCAATTGGGATGAATCTGGTTGGATTCTGATGAGTATTGAAGAAGATTAAATTTCTGATTAGGAACACGAAGAACAAAGTAGATCTGAGATTTTTATCCTCAAGAAGGTAAAAAATCAAAGTTTTTGGGTGTTTGTGTGTGAAGTTTGAATCAAGCAGTTACAATTCGAGTGTGGGTTTATTTTAGCTCAAAAGGAATATTAATCCAACTATTTGTGATTCACGTTCGAAAGTGATATTGGTTACTTAGCATTCAAGAGTGATACCGAGTCTGACATTCGAACGTATTGAAGTTTGACCAAAAATCCCAAGTCTTGGGCATTTGAGCGTGATACTAGTTACTTCACATTCGAATTCAGTTGTTGAATTTGAGCTCGAAGGGGTCACATTCGAATATACAATTTGGTTACTCTATACTCGAATAAAAAACGTTACTCTGCCAAAATTTCAAGAAGATGGTTTAAGTGTTAACCATTCGGGCAAAATATCAATTTCAATCATTGACTCATTCAAATCATTTGATCTATTTGAATTCCTAAACTGAACTTTAACTACGAAGGGCAATTCGAACCAAGGACAATTCATATAAGAGACATCAATTCCATATCTGAACTTGGACTGTGAACTTGATAAGAACCAATTCAAACCTTACACACATTCAAACACACATCTAATTCGAATTAAACTGAACATTAATCAATTTGTACACATCACCCATTCGAATTAAGTCTATTCGAAGTCAAACCTTTAAGTGAACCATTAACAGTTGAATTTTGTGAACCATTTGAATCATCCATTCGAACCACATTCGAACCTCAATCAAACCAATTATCAACCCTTCGAATTTTATGAGATTCACACATGTGAAAAGAACAATTTTTAACAATCATTTCACTTCAACAAGTCTACCATTCGTAATCAGTCAAGTGTAATCATGTCTGGCTCTAACGAGATGCTTGCAATCGGAACTGATACAAAACCTCCCGTTCTGTTTAGAAATGACTATCTTGTTTGGAAGGGAAGATTCTGGATTTCCTCGAACACAATGAAGTCTATGGGAAGGACATGAAGGATTGTATCCTCAAAGGCAACAAAAAGTACACTAAAAGTGTAGAAGATCAACCCAACAATAACCCTCCAATTGTCGGATCTGACGGAGAAAATACATTTGATGAGTTGACGGCTGCTGAAAAGGAAAGGAAGAAGTTTGAGAAATTGGCAAAGTACTATCTAAAACAAGGACTATATTCAGAAATGTATATGAAGGTAGAAAACCTTGAAACTGCCAAGGATATTTGGGATGAGATAAAGAAGGAACTAAAGGGTACTGACCAGGGGTAGTTTATTTAGCGCACTCAACTAGTTAACAATTTCCACAAGTTCTCTGCTCGTGAGAATGAACCCCTCGCTTGTACATACAACCGTTTCTGTAAACTGCAGAACGAGCTGTGGTCAAACAAGATTTCTCGCACCGAAATCGATGTGAACTGTGTATTCTTGCAAACACTTGGCCCTGAGAGGAAAGAGAATGTGAAGCTCTATAAACAAATCAATAGGAACCTCACAATGGTCACATACCATAATATCTTTGAGAATCTCCAACAATATCAAGATAAGGTTGCTAAATCCCTACCGAAACAGTCGATGCCTGATCCCATAGCCTTAGTGGCCGCTGAAAGAAGCTCACGAGAGTCCTCTAGATCCATGAAGTACAAACAGGTTGTTATTTCTGAATTTGAACCTGTCGTTTGTGACAAAAACCTTCCGGAACCGCTTCTCAAAGACTAATAACAAACATCGGTTCATCTCTGGCTTGCAACGACCTGAAGCATACAAAGCTGTTGAAAGACCAAGGTTAATGAGGGAAGAGAAAAAGGTGGAGAAAAAGTGCTATAATTGTAGGGGAAGTGTCCACATGATCAGGGAGTGTCCTCAGAAGAAAGTTAAGGATGCTGAATACTACCGGCAAAAGTATCGTCTCTCCAAGAAGAAGACAGCTGGTAAGGTAATGATGATGGAAGAGGATCAATTCTTCTCTGATACTGACACGAAAAGTGACCTGGATACTGATGTCTAATCCCAATTTTGCATGAAGGTCGGGGTTGAAGAAAGTTGCTCAGATGATGATGCTGCAGATCATCCTTCTTTTGATCAGTCCGAGGAAGAGCTAGATGAGGAGAGAGAAAATGTAAATTCTAATGCTGGTTCTTGTGCAGGGTTAACATGGAACACATCCAACTCATCATAGCACGAATGAAAAAGCTGGAATTAAAAGTTAATAAACTAACCAGTAAGAACCAGACATTAAAACAATTGTGTAACATGCAAGATGAGGAAGCTCACCAAATAATGACACACTTAGAAAACGAAGTAACCGAATCTAAAGTTAAAATGGATGATAACGAAAATGAAGTTTTAAATTTAACTACCATGACAAGCAGAACAATACATGATCTCAAAGCAGAACGTGTGAGTGTAGAGAAAGATTCAGAGTTTCTTCACCATGAAGTGTGTGAGCTCTCATCGAATATAAAGGAGTCGGAAGACTTGTTAATTAAACGTGTCCAAAGCGAGTAAACCATATTTTTATCCAAACAAAAGGAACGAAAATTATCAAGATGGACGTTTGAAGGACTTGGATTTGAGAATCCAAAAGTGTGTGATAAAATCACAGCCATATCACTTTACGATTTCAATCTAATGAGAGAAGGCATTACCTCCAGAATGATATTTGTGGGTCAAGCAGAAGAACGACTTGAGGAAGATGCCAAACGAAGCTTGAAGCTGAAAGCTGAAATCCCATTCAACTACAAAGAGTTGAACGATTCATATCTATTTGAGCCTCAAAAACTCAATAGTCATGTTAATTTTTAACCTGGTATACGGATGAGGAACTATACGCTCCCGTCACACCTAAATCTCCAATTGTGTACATTCCTCACAAGGAATTACAACAACATTTTCAAACCGTACAGGAGTATCGCTTCAGAACCCATGTCCAGGAGTACCGCTTCCGATCCACTCACTTGAGGAATGCATCCTGAACTTGCACAAACCATTGCAAAATTCTACCCTCCCATGCATACAGATCCATCTCCTTCCACATAAGCATAAGAGAAATTTGTTCCTAAACCGTTCACTCCATGTCATCTCATGTTTGCAACAATCAACGTTAATCTGTTAACAAATTAATTTTTTCAAAAGATAGAAGGAAACAGATTTTCAAACCTACAAATGCTCCAAGACATCATCAGAATTCTCATGCACAACGTGACATACCTAAAACATCTTCTGCCACTGCTAGTAGACCTAGATATACTTCTAACACATTTTCTGGTGGTGCAGATTTATAGAAGGCAACTTCGTGTGTGCACGAGAGTGAAATAAAAGCAAACTTGTTAGAAATATCAAAAGTGAGGGTGTTTAATGTAAATATAGCCGGGGGCTATATAAGCCTTTGGCTTCCCTGTAATCTCAAGTTTGGCAATCATAATTACACTTTCTCTATAGTGTTTGTGTGTGTTTCTATCTCAAGCTAAACTTCATCCGTATATACGGGACCTTCAATTGGTATCATAGCAAAAGCTCTAATAATTTGGCTCTTGAATTGTTCAAATATCCAATCGTCGATAGAAGATCATGGAAAATATCATTGATTTTGCTGTTTTCTACGCTGGGAGCACTGTATCTTCTTCGATGGCATTGTAGCAACTTCGACAGTATTGATCATCGATCTAAAAGAGCTGATCAATCAAATTTGAAGCAATTTCAATACGATTTCTGTTTTCCAAAGGTAAAAATTCAATCAAACTACAGTTTAATTCATCTAAACTGGAGATCTGATCAATTTTGGATAAAATCGACGTGGAAATTTGGTTTTACGAAGTCACTGTTCATCCATCGATCTCGCATAATTCTGATTTAATTACTGTCGACTTGAGATGAATTGAAGAAAATGAGTTATTTTCAATTAAACGACATCGATTTGATGGAGTTCTGAAAATTCAACCGGTTTGACACAAGAACAGGAAGAACATTGTAGAACTCGGATTTTGATCTTTAAAACCGAAAAAAACCATTGATTTGGTGTTTGTGTGTGAAAGTTAGTTAGCATCGAATGTGATTGGTGAGTTGGTTAGTCATCGACCTTGTTTTGGTAAGTGAGTTCGATAAGTGATCATCGACCGTGTTCTTCTTACTTGAATCATCGAAATGAAATTATCGATGTTGTATCATCGATCTAGTATCATAGATCCTGTTGTGGTTACTAAAACATACAGTTGCTAAGTGTTACTCTGGTGGGTTTTTGGAAAATATCCAAGTGTTAAAACTTCGATTCTGATCATCGAACTTTATCATCTATCTTGTTATCGATCCAAATCTTGGTTACTAACACTAGCACGTGTAAGTGGTTACTCTACTGAATTGATCAACAAGTCATCAAACCTAGACATACAAGCCATCGAACTTATTCATCGAACCAAGACATCAAACCTAGACAACAGTGAAAACTCAAATCGATAATTGTGACATCGATCTTACTTGACTTTCAAATTTTCATTTTAAGTCGATAAGGTTCATCGATCTTAATTGATTATGAAAACTGAAGTAACCATCAATCCTAATTGATCATCGATCTTAGTTATTGATCTTGTGAACCGAAGTGAATTAAGGACATCAAATTGAATAACCTTTATTCAATTTTGATAAAAAAGTTTGAACAATTCAAAATCAAATTCAACGAGTGAAACAATCAACTTTTATATCAACTACAAACATGTCAGGCTCAAATGAGATGCTCACAATTGGTACAGACTCCAAACCACCATTTCTCTTCAGGACTGATTATCTGGTCTGGAAAGGAAGGTTTATGGATTTCCTCAAACATAATGAAACATATGGTGCTGATATGATAGATTGTATTTACAATGGTAATACAAAATATGAAAAATTCATTGAAGGGAATCCTACTAACAATCCTCCAATTCCTGAAACAAGAAGAGATAAAACACTTAATGAGCTTACTACAGTTGAAAAGGAAAGGAAAAAGGCAGAACGGTTGGAAAGTATTACCTAAAGTAGGGATTATCTTCTTAAATGTACACTAAGGTGGATAGCTTGGGAACTGCCAAAGAAATATGGATGAGATTAAGAAGTAGTGACAAGGTACTGAACAAGAAAAGTATATCAAACGAACGTAACTAGTTATTAGCTTCCACGACTTCTGTGCTCGTGAGAATGAACTTCTTGCCGAAACCTATGGCCATGTTAGCAAACTGCAGAACGAGCTACGATAAAATATAATACAAAGAACAGATCTTGACCTCAATTTTGTGTTTATAAAAGCCTTGGGTCCAGAATGGAATGAACATGTCAAGCTATACAAGAATATCAACAAGGATCTGACCAAGGTTACTTTTCACAATGTGCTTGAAGATCTGAATCAGTATCAAGAAGAGGTTTCGAAATCCATGCCCAAAGTTTCCGGTTCTAACCCTCTTGCCTTGATTGCTGCTGATATGCATTCAAGAGAGTATTCAAAATCAACAAAGTATAAACAGGTTGTTCTCAGTGATTCTGAACCTGAAGTTTCTGATGAAGATTCTGTTGAAGCAGCAATCCAAGCTCTCTCGTTTGTATCAAAGATATTCAGGAATCAGTTTATAAAGACTAATAACAAGCAAAGGTTTACCTCTGGATCACGACGTCCTGAGATCTATAAATCTGCTGACAAGCCTAGATTCCAGAGAGAGGAAAAGAAGGTAGAGAAAAGAGCTGAGTCTAAGTGTTACAATTGTGGAGGAACTGACCATCTGATCAGGAACTGTCCACAAAAGAAAACCAAGGATGCTGAATATTACAAGCAGAAGTACCGCCTGTCCAAATAGAAGAAGGCTGGGAAAGTGCTTATGGTGGAAGAGGATCAGTTCCTGACAGATACTGATATAGAAACAGATATAGATGCTGAAGATCAGGCACAATTTTGTCTCATGGCTAGGGTTGATGTTGATGATTCTGATGACAACACCGAAGATTGTCCTACCATTGAAAAATCTGATGCAGAGCACGAGGAGGAAGAGACTACCAAGGTAAACACTATCTTTGATTCTTTTGCAGGTTTCAATATGGAACATGCTCAAACCATTATAAAACGCATGAAAAACCTAGAAACCAAAGTTAGTAACTTGAAGAATAAAAACCAGGCACTAAAACAAAACATAAAATATCATGATGAGGAAGCTCACTCTATAATTGAATAACTTTAAAAGAAATAAATGAAACAAAAGTTCAATTAGCAGAAAAAGAATCTGAACTTTTAAAATTAACTCAAGAAACAAGCATAACAATCCACGATCTCAAGGCGGAGCATGTAAGTGCGGAAAAAGATTCAAAGTTTCTTTAGAAGAAAACATGTGAGTTTTCTTCAAAGATCAAAGAGATTTAAGATTTGTTTATCAAAAGAGACCAAAGTGAACAAACAATCTTCTTGAATAAGCAAAAAGAAAGACCATATAGCAGATGGACGTTTGAAGGATTAGGCTTTGAGAATCCTCATGTTTTAAGCAAGGTTACACCAACCCAGTTCTACAATGCAAACTTGTTTGGTGAGGATTTTACAAAGAGAATGGTCTTTGTGGGACAAGAAGAAGAGCGAATTAAAGAGGAAATCAAGAGAAGTTTGAAACAAAGAGTAGAGTTCCCATTCGACTACACAAAGTTTATTGAAACATATTCTGTTGGATCTAATAAGTATACAACAACTGCTAATACTTCTCCAGTCTACACCGATGAGGAATTATATTCTCCAACTGTACCGAAACCTCTGATGGAGTATATTCCTTCCAAGGAATTGCTACAACGCTTCTACATCTTGCAAGAATATTTCTAATCTACTCAAGTGTTGCGTGATATTAATTCCTCAATCATCTCTCCTGTTTCAACCATTCAAACCACTTCATTCCCATATGTTCATACTTCCTCTTCAGCTTTATCATCTCACGAAGAGAATTTAAGTCTTGCTACACAACTTGTCGACTTAACACAAGTCAATGCCGAGCTGAACCAACGACTGTCTAATTTGTGGAAAAACGATGAGAAAATAATTGATAAATTGTGTATTGAAAATGCTGATTTAAAAGCCAAAGTCAACATAATTATACATCAATTGAATAATCC
Source organism: Pulicaria dysenterica (assembly GCA_947179395.2). Classification (NCBI taxonomy): domain Eukaryota; kingdom Viridiplantae; phylum Streptophyta; class Magnoliopsida; order Asterales; family Asteraceae; genus Pulicaria; species Pulicaria dysenterica. The sequence goes on along the minus strand of OX359293.1, from coordinate 43,357,885 downwards.
ACTTCCATCGTATATTCCTTCTACTCAAGAGAAATCAGTTCCATGTGCTTCCCCCATTACGGTTAAACAAAGTGCTCAATCGTCACAAGTCTTCACCTCTTCAAATGTCACACTGGTTTCACAAAAAATTGTTAATAACTCTTCATCCATAAATCAAAAGTTAAAACATATTTTCAAACAAAAACATACACATGCAAATAGTCACGACTCTCATGATCATTTTGATAAACCTGAATCTTCTGCAGCTGCTGCAAGTCATCCACGATGGAACACTAACTTATTTCATTAAGCTGCAGATGTGAAGAAAGTGCGAGAGGAGAGTAACATAAAAGCAACCTGGAAAAGAGCATACCAAAGTCTAATAGGATATGTACTAGCTTTACTTCCACTTGTCAAAACATTTTAATGTTTGAAAGCATATGTGATGGTTTTAATACAAATGAAAATATTTCTTTGAATATGTTTTGTATGAGTGATGACTGTTTGCATGGCCACTGTGAGTTTCAATGCGAGTATGATCAGTTGAGAAAACCGTTCGGCATTACACAATGTGAGCATTGGAAAGATTTTTACGCCAATCAATTTCTTGTTCCATTCATCAATATTAAGGGTCATGTAATCCATCAACGGATTACCAAATATCAATCTTATGCATTAACTTGAGCCATCACATCGAAACGTTTACTGACAATTGGTGAATTGGAAGCATATCGAAGAAGTGGCTTCATTGCATTTCAACAGGCATAGCTGGCGCAGGAACACAAACTCAAGTCTTCCAGACGTTCCAAACAATCAAAATCAAAGAAAGCCATGCACACTTCTTCATCAAACCCAAAAATACAACAGTATGTTGTCAAAAACTCCAAGTCTTTTGCTCCCATAAAGCAACAACAGGCTGAGGTTAAGAAGTCACAATTCATTTCTAAACATTGTGCTTCCAAATGGATTTCTAAACCGACTGCTTCCGTAACTCAATTAACTTCCAAACCTCATCCAATGTCATTCACTCATTCATCTGTGAAGAAGATTAACAAGTCAAAGCACTTGACTCTAAACAAAAGCTAACCCTAACGTGGGTGTGTAAATCATTAGGAGTCTGATTAGTGCATAATTAATCACAGATAGATAAACAGACCCATATCCAAGAAACTAACAATTCAGGACCCATTCACACATGGGCACCTAAATCTTCTTTATTTTCGTTTAGCACGTGCCTAATCTATGGTACATGGACTCCGGCTGTACCAAACACATGACAGGCGACAAGAGTCTTCTCAACAACTACGTTTCTAAGTACTCCGAAAATGTACGGTTTGGGAATGACAATGTTGCACTAATACTGGGGTACGGAGACATTGAGAAGAAAACTATAAAGATTAAAAAGGTTTCTTATGTGGAGGGCTTGGGTCATAATCTGTTTAGCATCGGGCAGTTCTGTGACAAAGATCTTGATGTGGTGTTAAAAAAGAATTCATATTCAGTATCAACTGAGAATGGAGATGTTATACTTTCTGGTTCAAGAAAATCCAACTTATACTCCATCGATCTGAACAACTACAACACCTCTACTTTGTCTGCCTACTGTCCGAGGCATTAACTGATCTTACTTGGAAATGCAATCGCAAATTGTCTCACTTGAATTTTCCATGCATTAACAAATTGGTCATAGGATACCTAGTGAGAGGCTTGCCGAAGCAAAGATTCAACAAGGACCATCTGTGTGCAGATTGCAAAAAAGGAAAAATGAAGAGGGCTTCTCATAAATTAAAACAAGTGTTTAATAATACAAAGCCTCTATAGCTTCTGCACATGGATCTTTGTGGTCCAATGAGAATTCAATCACGAAATGGGAAGAAGTATATCCTAGTAACGGTGGATGACTATTCAAGATATACTTGGGTCAAGTTTCTACGAACAAAAGATTTCATAAAGTAGCAGCAAAACAAGAATAATCAGAGTGTTGTGGCCATCCGCACAGAAAATGGCACTTAATTAAAAAACAATACTCTGAAAGGCTACTTTGACCTTGTGGGAATAAGGCATCAATTCTCAGAAGCATACACACCTCAACAAAACGGTGTGGTGGAACGTCGCAACCGAACTCTGGTTGAGGCTGCACGTATCATGTTGTCATGTTCCGGGCTTCCACCTTCCTTTTGAGCTGAAGAAATCAGCACGGTCTGCTATATGCAAAATCTTTCTTTTATACATAAACGCTTAAATAAAACTCCATACGAACTGGCCAATGGCATTGTGCCTAATATTAAATACTTTCATGTATTTGGAAATCTGTCGATCCGTGCTGAAATAACATTTGAGGATCTGCCTGATGAGGCACTGTACTTGCTACTATTCAAGCCTTGGGATATTCATGCGCGCTTGAACGTAAGGCCCAGTTCAAAAGAAATAACTTACATCCCATGTACAACATTTTCATGACCATCCTCCAGAAATGCATTACTGCTAAGCATACTGGTATGAGTTTCTGACTGAGAACCAGCTGAAAATATTTGTTGCAGCTGCTAACCACTTACATGTGGATTGTGCACTCCTATTATTTAATGACATCAAGGCAACAGTTCAATTAAGGAATAGTCAGAGGAAAGCTGGTGCAAGATTTTTACCATATCCGAGGTTCATCCCTATGATCGTCCAACATGTGATGGATCAAAATCAAGACATACCTCGAAGAGCAGGTTCTTTCTCTACTGCTCCTAAACTGTTTATCATTGTTAAGTCTGCAATAACTGAACCTCTTCCTCAACCCTAACCAATTCCTACATCACTTTTGGATTTATGTGTACAAAATGATTTGGTAGTGAGTTATAGGTTAAGCGTAGATGTACCTCCTATGGTTAGGCCAGCACCGGCCATACCTACCTAGGGAGGAGTAGTACCTGGTGAGGATTTAGAAAATAGGCCTCAGTCATCTATGGGAGATGCTGAGAGGGGAGTTGAGAAAAAAAATCAAGAGAGGGGTGGTGAAGAAAGTGAAGGTGATATACATAGAGAGGGAGGGGATGCATATGATCCCGTATCTGTTCAAAACATTGTTGCTTCCCTAACCTATGCCACTACTTCACCTGATATACAACCTACAACTCCAACTGAATAAGCTGTACTAGAAAGTTCGGAGTCAAATACTGAGTCTGTGTTCATGGAACCATCACCAATGGGTACTCCAGAAACCAATATAGAACCAATCAATGATAGTACCCCTGAGTATATGAAATTAATCGAACCTGTAACTTCTTCTCATGACTTGGTACCTACTGTTCAAACTACTACTCCAACCAGTCATGGAGGTATCATGCTAATACTTGATCCATCTCAGCGTCAAGCAACAGTTCCAGGGTTGATACACCCTGAGGTTGAACCATCTGTTGAGGTGGGTTCCATAACTCCAAAGGACTCTCATGTATTTAAATCAATATGCTAGATATGTAGTAGGAAACAAAGAAGAAGATAGTTGTGTTGATGAGTTTAAGTGAGGATGCGGTAAGAAAAGAAAAAGTGAGTGCTAAGGCACCGCCTGCCACATAAAGTCGGGAAGCCACACATGCTATTAGACCTGACATTGTTAGGTCTGATATTGAAATAGATATGGTCATCCCAACCGTGCATCTTCCAACCCCTCCTAGCCACTATGTTGTTTCTCAACAAGTTCCATCTTTATTGCACAGGGCTGTAGCACGTTTACTGCCGACCTCTCCTTCGGAGATGGTTAGCATTGAAAATAGAGGATTTCCTCCCTGGTCCTCGAACATTCATTCTATGCACATTGATATACTGTAGATTTCGGCCTATCTTTCTTCTCATTCCAACACAATTACATAATTGGTTCAGATCTGTAATCTGACGCCCAAAACTTCCGTAGGTGGTACTACTTCGAGTACTATTCAAGGATCGGATGGAAATCCTGCTAGAGTCAACATACCTACAGCTTCAGTAGGTGGTTCTGCCTTTGTGGCCGAAACCTCAACCAGTCATCTTAGTGATACCGGGTATGTAACACGAGCTGAACTTAACGATGCAATTCAACAAGCTGTGAACCCTTTTCACGCAAAAATTGACCATCTTGAATCTCTTCATGAAAAACTTGACCATATTGAATCACTTTTGTTATCCAGACCTCAGCCAGCACCTCAACCACATACATTTGATCCTTCCACTCTGTCTGTTGATGCTTTGAAAAGCTTGTTATATGTTAAACTCCTAGAACAGACACCTGATTCTGAGCATAACAATGATCTTCTTACCACTTTGCATAACAAACAAACTTTTCGTGTTAATAGTTTTGAGGAATTTCAGGTGGATTTAAATGCCACTATTGATGGCAAAACCAGAGGCTTATACAATGAATTGTCTAAAGTCAAAGAAAGTTTGAAAGCCGTTGACGAGACATGCAAAGTACAAGCAGCAGGTCCAGGCAGGAAGCGTGACGATCATGATCCTGACGATCGTCCCGAGGGGGAGAAACGAAGAAGATTGTACTTGACTTTGTCAGCTTTAACTGTTCTTGTCTCTATAACCCCTCTGAGCTCAATACTCCCACCTGTTGCTGGTACGCGTTCTGGTGGTCAATCTGAGAAAGCGGCCAATGATGTTCTTGATCAACAACAACAAGATGCCAATAAACAAATGGTACTTTATGAACAGAGGCCTGGTGTTAGTAAAGAGGGTGAAAATGACCAAAATGAGGAGTCTGATACTGATCAAATGAAGTATGCTAAACTTTATGGTGATGTTGGTATAAGTGAAAAGATTGAAGAAGAGTATACTGATATTGATCATGAAATAGATGAATATGTTACATCTGTTACCAACCGTGAAGCTACCCATACCCGTCTAGTCCGCAAGTTTGGTCCTGAAATGGATCCACATGAGATAGAAAAAAGAAGACAGGGTTATAAGACTACAAGAAGGGGGTAAGAGACATGCTATAAAGAAGAAATTTGATGTCTCTCGGGTTTTATCAGAAGTAAACTATGAAGTGCATACCTTATTTTCTCCTTCTCAAGGTCAGTTTCAAACTTCAGCTGCAGACATTATCAGATAAAATAAACAGAAAGAAGAAGCTGAAGAATTTTTCAAAGATGCTGAATGGCCAATTCCTGCTACTACAACTGTTCCACCTGCTCCTTCAGTTATTCCAGGAAATCTCGGACTGGATAGTAGAAATATGTATACTCGAGCTGCAAGAGAAGAACCAGTCTGGAGAGATTACTCAGTAAATGGTCCTTTCCTTGAAAACAAAATTCCCATGATCTTTATGGATACACTTGAAATTAGGACACCTCCAAAGCTGAGACATCCAGATGAGAATCGGAAAAGAAGATATTAGCATGTGCTTCAAAAGAGCAAAACTCCAAAGGAACAAGTCATATCTGAATATCCAATTACAAAGCTTCTTAATGTATACAGTGAAAAGTCTCTGTGGTTAGATTTGAAGTTGAAAGAGCAAATAGCAAAAAGTTTGTTTTCAACGAAGCTGATTTGAGATACATTCAACTACACAATATCAATTTCATTTACCAGTATCTGTCAGAGAAGAAAGGAAAACAACCAAATGAATAGTTTGGCAGATCAACATTGATAAAGTATATGAGAAAGCTCATGGAGTTCGTAAAAGAGCATGACATGCAATTGGCTGCTGAGAACAATCATCTGAATGTTAACCTCCGAAAACTTGTGTAGAGTCATCCTGACCTTGATAATCTTGCGGAGCTAACTATTATTGAAGCAGGCCACGAATAGTTCAAAGGAGATGCTGGGGTTGTCTTTAGAAATTTATAGAAGGAGAAAACATTTGTTCAACTATGTGATCTTCTATGTCAGTCGGAAGACACCCTAAGGATCTTATACAACATGCTGAAACTCAAAGTGGTAAGAGCTGGAACATCAATGTTAGAGACAGAGCACAATAAGAAAATTCAAATTGTAAACAAGCTCAAACGCATACTGGAGAGTAGGAGAATATTCCGGGAATGGCAAGTATCATTTGGACTATGAAATAGAATTAATAAATAGATTTATATTTTCTTAGTACTTTAATTTTGTAATAGGAACACTCCTCACTTAGGGGGGAGATTGTTAGAAATATTAAAAGTGAGGGTGTTTAATGTAAATATATCCAAGGGCTATATAAGCCTTTGGCTTCCTTGTAATCTCAAGTTTGGCAATCATAATTACACTTTCTCTATAGTGTTTGTGTGTGTTTCTCTCTCAAGCTAAACTTTATCCGTATATTCGGAACCTTCAAAACTGGAGAAGAGTACTACCTAGATCCTCTAGGCTCTGTACTGATTTTAATTCTAAGTGCCAAAACATTTATGCTTTTGATCATATTTGTAATTTCAAATTCCAATGAAAAACTAGCTTCTAGAATGTTTTACATGAGTGATGGTTGTCTTCATGGTAATTGCGAGTTCAAATGCATGTATGATAAAATGAGAAAATCAATTGGCATTAAACCATGTGAGCAATGGACCTGCTTTTAAGCCAATCAGTGTCATGATCCATTCCTGAATTCCAAGGGCGTAATCATCTACCGATGGGTTACCAAACGTATGCTATATGTACTGAAACGCTTTAATCAATCACGTCGTTTGTTGACATCAAAGAATGAGAAGCCTACTGACGGGGTGGCTACACTGCATTCCATGAAGTATGGCTTGCACATGGAACAAAAGTCAGTTCAAAGAAGCGGTCTAAATCCTAAAGATCCAAAACCAAAAAACCCCAAGCCATCTAGCCTAGTTAGCCCCTCATTCCAACAATGTGTTGTAAAAAATACAAAGCCCAAAGCTCCAGTTCAAAACTCCAACGTTGAGTTTCAGGGATCTAAGTCCAATCCATAGCAATCTGCTTTACGATGGATCCTAACCGTAACGCTTCTGCCAACTCAACAAATCCCAATCCTCAACCTTCGAAAATGAAAAAGGTGAACAAGAAGAAATCCAAGACTTCACTTCCTACGAAGAATATCATTCAAATCTGGCTACCAAAAGGCTAATGTTCAGAAAGGAATCTTGTTCATCATAGTCAAGCAGAGTCCAACGACCCATCCTCCAGCGAGGAAAACAATTAAAATCTGGAAACAAAAGCTTACAACTGAGAATGAAATTCACACATCTGGTCAAACACACTTAGACCACTAAGTTACATCTAACCATTAAGGACCCATTCATACATGGGGACCTAAAACTTCTATTTTACCATTTCGCAGGAACCTAATCTTTGGTACCTAGTCTCAGGATGCTCCAAGCACATGACAGGCGATCGTAGTCTGCTCTAGAACTATGTTCCGAAGTATTCTGGTAATTTACGATTTGGAAAAGACAACGTAGCGCCAATCCTGGGGTATGGTGACATAGATAAGAAAAGTATAAAAATAAGAAAAGTATCCTATTAGGAAGGGTTAGGCCACAACCTTTTTAGTATCGGTCAGTTTTGAGACAAAGACTTGGAGGTGACATTCAAAAAGAATTCATGTTCGGTCACAACTGAGAATGGAGATATACTATTGTTTGGAACTCGCAAGTCGAATCTTTACTCCATCAATCTGAAAAAATATCGATTCACCATCTTCAGTCTGTCTACTGTCCATGGCCTTATCGGATATGACTTGGCAGTGGCACAGGAAACTCTCTCATCTGAATTTTCACAATATCAACAAATTAGTCAATGGTGAATTGGTGAGAGGCCTGCCCCCGTTAGAATTCAACAAAGATCAATTGTGTGCTGACCGCCATAAAAGGAAAGATGAAAAAGGCTTATCACAAATCAAAACAAGTGTCAAGCACTATAAATCCTTTAAAACTGCTGCACATGGACTTATTTGGTCCGATGAGGGTACAATCACGGAATAGGAAGAAGTATATTCTGGACATGGTGGATGACTACTCTCGATATACTTGGGTCAAGTTTCAGTGCTCCAAAGATGAAGCTGCTCCAACGATCATATCTTACATAAAGCAGCAACAAAACAAGCATAACGAGAGTGTTGCAACCATCCAATCTGACAACGGAACTAAGTTCAAGAACAACACTTTTGCAGCTTATCTTAACCTTGTGGGGATCAGCCATCAATTCTCCATAGCATACACACCGCAACAAATTGGTGTGGTGGAACATCGTAACCGAAATCTGGTTAAGGCTGCACGGACCATGCGGTCATATTCCGGGCTCCCACCTTTCTTTTGGGCTGAAGCGATCAACACCGCATGCTACACGTAAAACCGTACACAAACATTTTAACAAAACTCCCTACGATCTGGAAAACAACATAATACCTAATATCAAATACATTCATATATTTGGTAATAGGTGTTTTGTGCTTAATGAAAAAGATAACTTAGGAAAATTTTAGGCTAAGGCTGATGAAGTAATTTTCCTGCTTTATTCACAAGAGTCTAAGGCTTACAGAGTTTTAAATAAACAAACAAATTACGTAATAGAGAGTATAAATGTGACATTCGATGACTCATTGGATGTTACAGCTTTTCCACTGAAAACTAAACAAAACATTTCTGAACATTTCTGTTGAGGACGGGTGCTTGAAATAATAGAAACAAAAAAGAGTCCAGCCATAATGAACATAATTTGGACTTCTTGTTTGATTTCTTTCAATCTTAATCCAATCCTATAACTTCTTTTAATAGGACTGTTGCTCGTTATTACTCGAGTCTTTTCAAACCTTTTAGTAGAGATGATCAAGAGAGTGTAATGATTACACCTCCGATCTCAACTACGACAAATTCTTTTGCAGATATTCATATTGAAGGTTCACCGTCTACATCTGTTGCTCGTCCTAAAGTGATGTCTCAAGAAATTGAGTCTGGGAGTCCACCCATATTTGATTCAAATCCAAACATCACTCAGGAAGATGAGGAAATAGACAGAATTCTAGAACCATACCTTCCTCAACCTTCCACTCCCCATGGAACTAGATGGACTAAACACCACCCTGAGTCAAACATAATAGGAAATCTAGCCCAACCAGTTAGAAGTCATTCAGTAACAGCTAATGAGTGTCAATTTGCTAGTTTTCTAAGCATCATAGAACCCACTAAGGTCTCCGACGCGCTTCAATATCCGGGTTGGGTTATAGTCATGAAAGAGGAACTTAACCAATTAGATTGACTTAAGGTTTGGAGACTAGTACCGTTACCTCATGGGAAATCAAAAGTTGGAACTTAGTGGATTTTCAGAAACAAAAGAGATTCTGATGGTGTAGTGGTACGTAACAAAGCTAGGCTGGTTGCAATGGGTGACAACCAACAAGAGGGCATAGATTATGACGAGACTTTTGCCCTGTAGCTAAGATTGAAGCAATTAGATTATTTTTATCCTACGCTGCCTACAGAAGCTTTAAGGTCTTCCAAATAGATGTGAAGACTGCGTTACTTAATGGTATCCTTAAAGAGGAAGTTTATATCTCATAGCTTGAAGGTTTTGTAGACCCCCAGCAACCACATCACGTTTATATTCTGGATAAGGCGTTATACGGTCTCTAACAAGCCTCGCGTGATTGGTATGACATCCTGTCCGATTACCTAATGAGTGAGGGCTATACAAAAGGTAAGACTGGTACCACTCTATTTACATAGGCAAAAGGAAAAGATAAGATTCTTGTATTGATCTATGTGGAAGATATTATTTTTGGCTCTACGAACCCTAAATACAGTGATGAGTTTGCCAACACTATGACAAATAGATTTCAGATGAGTATGATGGGGAAATGTCTTTTTTCCTCATATTACAAGTCAAACAGCTAGGTCACGGAATTTTTATCAATCAATCTAAGTATATCAAAGACTTATTGAAAAAGTATGATATGACTAGTTGTTCTTTCATTTCAACCCCCATGGTTGCGAAAACTAAGTTATCTGCTGACCTTGACAGGGCATTGGTAGATTTGAAAACTTACCGTGGTATGATTGGATCATTACTGTATCTTACAGAAAATAGGTCAGTTATAATGTTTTCTACGTGTCTCTATGCAAGATTTTAGGCAAACCCAAAAGAATCTCACCTGCAACCAGTTAAACGGATATTCAGATATATAAAGGGTACTGCAAATCTTGATTTATGGTATCCTCACGATTCTAATCTAAATTTACATGCATATTCTAATGTAGACTATGCCGGATGCATGCTGAACATAAAGAGTACTTTTGGTAGTGCACATTTTCTAGGTGATTTGTTGGTCTGCTAGGCCTCGAAGAAGCAGAACTGTGTATCCACCTCAACAGCTGAAGCTGCGTATGTTGCTGTTGCAAGGTGCTGCTCACAGATTCGAACACAACTATCAGACTTTGTCCTGTAGTATGACAAGATCCCATTACTATGTGACTCGCAATATGCTATTACTCTCTCTTGCAATCCGGTACACCACTCAAAAACCAAACATATCGATATTCGTTATTTGATAAAATACAACGTAGAAAAGGTTTAATTGAATTACAGTATGTTCAAACAGACAACCAACTTGCTGGCCTGTTTACTAAACCGTTGAACGATTCTCGTTTCAGAGAGTTGGTCTCCAAATTGGGAATGCTAAAATTTCAAATCTGACATGCTGCCTTTCAATTTTATTTTTCTTGTCTTATTTGGTTTGAGTATGTAGGTATTATACAGTTTGTTCATTTTGCAGGTTACTGATGCATTCATCAAGAGGGAGTGTCGATAATACACATACTACATACGTGTAGGGTGAGAAAATAGATACAAAATCTTTTTACAAATTTTTTATCTCCCACTCAAACTCAAAAAGATGTGTTTAATGCAAATTTTTGAGGGGGAGTTTGTTTTTTAAGTGTGTTTTTTAATTTGAAAAATAGAAAGGTAACAAAAAAAATGAACCATAAGAAAAAAAAATATTTTCATTTTGTTTTGATTCTCTGTCTTAGAAAAATTTAAAAATCCAAAAATATTTGACTTAAATTCGAATTCGAACATTCACAGAGTTCAATTTACAGATGAATTCGAATGGAAAAAGTTTTGGAGTATGCCCACTGGGACACATATGCCATATCACTACCAATGAAGTCCGGGCCTATTGGGTCATACACCAAACTTCTACCCTAACAGCCCTAAGTGAAAGCAACCGGTCAAAATGGTCAAATTCCAGCTGACCTAAGCTTCACGACCGTGAAGGATGCTCCACGGGTCGTGAAGCACACTGACCTCACGAGTTCCTACATGGGCCATTCGGCCCATGAACCAGAGTGGCTTCACGGGCCATGAGGGACCGTGAGAGGTCGTGAAGCTCGGAAAACTAAGTGGCACTCAATTGTCATTGGCTTTGGCTTTTTGGTCCAATTAGAATTAAGCTCTTGGCCGGCTAAGGTTACTGAAGTGACGAAAATGAGCTCTATATAAGCTCATGTGTTGAGAAGTTTTGTGACTTTTTGCCACTTGAACTAACATACACATATTACACTAGACTTAGAGAGTTGTGAGTGTTCTAGTGTGTGTTTCCAGAAAGTATAAGGGCTGTACATGATCATCAAGACCATAGGTGTTGTTGGTGATTGACTTGCTAGCACAAGGGTAGAGGTTTTGTTGGGGTATCACTTTGGTGGGTTCTTGGAGGCATTCTCTTCAAGACAAAGTTCTTCTCGATTTATTCCACCTTCACCTCAGAAAGGTATAAATCTCTCTATCCCTTGTGTTTGTTCTTTTGGTTGCATGCATAGGTTTCAAGTTAGTACCATTATCGGAGTTCTTGTGAAAATGCTTTTAAAATTGCTTCCGTTGTGCTTTTGTGTCCTAAATGAACTATTTCAGTGGTATCAGAGCCACCTTGATGCAATGCATGCACCTTGATGGCCTGAAAATTCGATTTTTGCAAACTGGACATTCTGTCCAGAAGGTCTTCACGGGCCGTGAAGGTTTTCTTCACGAGTCGTGAAGCCTACACGACCTCTGTTGTGGGGTAGAGGTCGGGGTTTTTCTACTTGTGTCACGGGTCATGGGAACTACTGTCTTCACGAGTCGTGAGAGGCCGTGAAGGGCAGTAGGTCGTGAAGGGCCTGTGAACAGTGAGTTCTTACCCGGTTTTAAAAAGAAAATTATAAAATCGAATTTTGGCAACTTTCTGGATTTCTTCCAGAATTTTTTATATAGTCTTTTTGACTATTTTGAAAAGCCCCATAATATCCTAACTCGCATATTTAGATGTATCGGGCGGTTTCTGGCATGATAACGCGCACGTGCATATACTTATGTTGTGTATGTATGAATATAGTTTTTCAAAGTGTTTGGAATTCCTAATGCATACGTACAAGATTTGTTTACTCGTGCCTTAAGTGTTTTAGGTAGTTTAGGAACAAATCTTGTTTGGATATTTTACACGGTTTGGTGTGGCACGCCATGTTTGTTTTGTGGTTGTTTATGTGGTTGTATGTAAATCCGGTAACATTGAGCCCTTTGACCTATGTGATGTGTTTTGGTTGTATGTAATTAATTTAGTCATTCATTTGGTGGTTTGTACCACACATGGTATGTAATAATTAATTATTTCATTCGGTTTGTATTATTTAATGGCTTGCATGCCGATTTTCTATTCTTTGTAATTGTTAGTATTAGCTTAGAATAGATATCGTGGCTTGCATGCCATTTCCTTTTAAATTTGTAAATTGTAAAAGGAGGACCGAAGACAACCAAAAGGGAACCATGGAGAAGGTGCCTTGGCTCAAACTTGGATCTGGAGGTCGGTGGGAGACGCGATGGGTCAAGTGGGAGGAGCACACATCAAGTCATTCGGATTTGTCCTTAGATGACTTAGTGTTGCCCGTTGGCTCAAGGGCAAGGCGCATAGGGTTGGCTCGTTACCGGATATATTATTTACATGCGTGGGTGTTTATTTATTTTGTATTTTCTTGCATGGATGTTTTGTGATCTTCGCATGCTTGAAAATTTTTCAAAATAATAAAACCAGGAGTTTTAAATTGGTTAACAAACCTCGCGCGCCACATAGACAAGAATTGGTTAAAAATCGTTTTTAACTGAGAAAAACAAAACCCCGTTTTTCAAAAGTAAATCACACGCCACCTATAAGATGACACCACCCGAATCTAGTGAAACAAGATCAGCCGTCGAGCTCTAGCCGAGGTCGGTTTTGCGTAACTGTGTGGAAGGTGTGTGTGGCAACTCGTAAGGTTGGTTGTCGAGCTCTAGCCGAGCCGACCATTGGGCTAGGGTACCACCGTGTATCTTGACGGATAATTTACAATTCCAAGACTTAAAACGCCTTGATAGTTGTGGTGCCCATACCGAGATACCAAAGTGGATTAATGAGGAATGGTGTGGAGGGATCAAATATGCCAAAAGGTGCTATGAGTACCTAGGATCCCGCAAGTGTCTAAGAGTTGCGATCTCGGATTGCAATTGGTAAATTGTTTACCTGCATAAGTAGCTCCATGAAGTGATCCGCGGCAAACCCGTCATGGATTGGGGTACTTTGAGGTTCTTAGCGGTTGTTAATATAATTTGTTTTATAAACAAGTGGGTAATTATTTAACAAGTATTTAATACATCAAACTAACCAAATTCGTACTTTGCTTGTAGATGGCATTTACTAGAAACACCAACACCACCAACATGTCATTCCGTCCATTTTTGGGGAAGGAGAAGCTCACTGGGCCAAACTTTATGGATTGGCATAGGACCTTGAGAATCGTCCTACATCATGAAATGAAGCTAGAGGTCCTTGAGTCACCTCTCCCAGAGGCTCCTGCTACCAACTCGGCGAGGGCAGTCCGATAGGCGTATGAGAAATGCCTCAAGGACACGAATGACGCGACTTTCCTAATACTTACGACCATTAGTCCCGAATTGCAAAGGCAATTCGAGAAAGTGAGTGCGTATGAGATGATATCTCAGCTGAAGGACATGTTCCAACAGCTGGCACGACAAGAACTCTATGAGTGTGTCAAGGCCTTCATCGGTTGCCGGATGCAGGAGGGCGGCAATTTTAGCTACCACGTTCTAAAGAGGAAAGGGTACGTGGATCAGCTTGAGGAGTTGGGCTTTCCAATGGGGAAAGAATTGGTGGTTGATATTATCCTACAATCTTTGCCTCCGTCATATGGACCGTTCATTGTGAACTTCCATATGCATAGTATGGATAAAACCATAATGGAACTTCATGGCATGTTGAAGACCGCCGAGTCTGAACTTTCCAAGTCGAAGCCCTCCACCTCCACTGGCGTCCTTGCCATGAATGAGGGTGGTAAGAAGCGGAAGCAGCCCGCTTCGAGCTCCAAGGGAAAGGGGAAGGGGAAGGCTAAGGCCAATGGGCCGAAGCCCAAACCTAACCCAACCCTGGAGGTGAAGGGGAAGCAAGTGGCTGCCGATGCCACCTCACCGGAAGAGGCAACCTGCTTCTTCTGTGGGGAGAAGGGACACTACCGGCGTAGTTGCCCCAAGTACACGGAGGAGCTCAAGAAGCTTCGAGCTAAAGGTGCCGCTGCCTCCGGTACGTTCATGATTGAACTCCATAACACCTCTACTTACAACTCCTGGGTTTTAGACAGCGGGCGTGGTACTCACGTTTGTAATAATGTGTAGGTACTAAGAAGAAGTAGGGACCTGGTTGATAAAGAGCTAGACCTCATCATGGAAAACAAGGCAGTTATCCCGGTTGAGAAGATTGGGAGTGTGGAGCTCGCCTTTCCGTCCAGCTTATCTATTGTTTTGTTAAATGTATCTTATTCAACCTGCGTGGCAAGAAACATTATCTCTTTATATGCCTTGTATGACGATGGTTTTACTTTTAAATTTGAGAATGGTAGCATTTTATGTTACAAAGATCATGTTTTTTATTTTAAAGCTTTTCCATGTCATGGAATATATGAGACAAGCGTAAGCTTGCAAAACAATATGTCAATCATGAATGTTGATTTGGGATCCAAAACCGTTTTGGATAAGTTATCTTTGTGGCATGGTCGGTTAGACCACATAAACAAGAAATGCATCGCCAAGCTCCAAGCGGATGGGATCTTGGAATCATTTGACCATGGGTCTAATGATGTATACGAATCTTGTTTATTGGGCAAGATGACCAAAACACCCTTTACCGGTGTGTGTGAAAGGGCACAAGAATTGTTGGATATTGTTCACACTGATGTGTGTGGTCCGTTAAAGCATGCCACAAGAGATCACTCCTGCTACTTCGTTACCTTTATTGATGATTATAGTCGATATGGGTATGTCTACTTGGTAAGTCAAAAGTCTGAAACCTTTAAGGTGTTCAAGATTTACCAAAACGAAGTAGAAAATCAACTAGGGAAAAGAATTAAGATGCTATGATCTTATAGAGGTGGTGTGTATCTTAGTATTGAATTCCGTGACCATCTAAGGGATTGTGGGATTATCTCGCATAACCCCTCCTAGGACGCCACAATTAAATGGTGTCGCCGAGAGGAGAAACCGAACATTGTTGGATATGGTTCAGTCAATGATGCGTCGTACGGATGTTCCAGTTACGTTTTGGGGATACACATTAGAAACGGCTGGTAGAATCCTTAAACTCGTACCAACAAAGAAGGTTAAGAAAACACCGTATGAGATGTGGTATGGAAAGGTTCCATCAATTTCATATTTAAAGGTCTAGGGTTGTCCTGCCGTGAGACGTGAGGTAGAGGACAAATTGGAGCCCAGGGCCGAACGGTGCTTTTTCATTGGTTATCCTGCTGGGTCCATAGGATATTTGTTTTACAAACCTTCGGAGAACAAGGTATTTGTTGCTCGAAGGGTGGTTTTCCTTGAAAGGGAGCTGCTATCCAAAGACGCTAGTGGGAGGAGGGTTCATCTTGAAGAAGTTCAAGAACCTACCAATGTAGAACCTGATGTTGGCACTAGCTCATAACCGGTAACGGTTGAATTTCAGCAAGATGATGCTAGAGATAATGTAAACCCATTGCCTCCTAGAAGATCTGGTAGAAGTCGGCATGAGCTAGAGAGATATGGTTTTCTCATGTCTGAAGGCACCGACATGGTAGTGGTCTCTGATGAGCCTACCAAATACCAGGACGCTTTGGTAGATGGTGAGGTAGACACCTTCAAAGCCCGACTGGTGGCTAAGGGTTTCACTCAAACTCATGGTGTAGACTATAAGGAAACTTTTTCCCCGGTGGCTTTGTTGAAGTCTATCCGGATACTTATGGCCATTGCCGCATTTCATGATTATGAGATTTGGCAAATGGACGCCCAAACCGTGTTCCTTAATGGAACACTTTCAGAGGAGGTGTATATGACACAGCCTGAGGGTTTTGTACATCCAGAGTTTCCGAATAAAGTCTACAAGCTAAAGAAGTCCATTTATTGGCTTAAACAAGCATCTCGGAGTTGGAACCTGTGCTTTGATGAGAAGGACAAAGAGTTTGGCTAGCTAGTGGGAGCATAGTTGTGTTCCAAGTTCTTTATGTAGATGATATACTACTAATTGGGAATGACGTCCCAACTTTACAAGGTGTAAAAGCCTGGCTAGGGAGTTGTTTCTCAATGAAAGATCTAGGGGATGCAGCTTATAATCTTGGGATAAAAATCTACCGAGATAGATCCCGCAGGTTGATCGGATTGAGCCAGAGTTCGTACATTGACAAGGTCCTAAAGAGATTTAGGTTGGAGGACTCTAAGAAGGGGTTCATACCTATGTCGCATGGTTTGGTATTGAGTAAGACAAAATGCCCGAGTTCCCCTGAGGAACGGGAAGTAATGAGGCGAGTACCTTATGCTTCGGCAATAGGCTCAGTCATATACGCCATGTTATGTACAAGGCCTGATATATCTTGTGTAATGAGTATGACAAGTAGATATCAAGCCAACCTTGGTGAAGCATATTGGACGGCAGTGAAGAGCATTCTCAATTATCTTCGGAGGACAAAGGAGATGTTCTTAGTATATGGAGGTGAGGAAGAGCTTAGGGTAACTGGTTACTCTGATGCTAGCTTTCAATCCGACAGGGATGACTGCCGATCTCAATCGGGGTTCGTGTTCCTGTTGAATGGTGGTGCTATCTCCTGGAGAAGCTCCAAGCAAGACACTGTGGCCGATTCTACTACCGAGTCGGAGTATATTGCGGCCAGTGAAACTGCGAAGGAGGCTGTATGGATGAGGAAGTTCATCCAAGATCTGGGAGTGGTTCCTAGCATTTCCGACCCTGTTGAGGTATTGTGTGACAACGAGGGTGCGGTTGCTTTGACGAAGGAACCAAGGTCTCACCGACGCACGAGGCATATTTCGCGGAAGTATCATTACATCCGGGACGTGGTCGAGAGTGGAGATATTGTCATCAGCAGAGTACACACGGATAACAATGTGGCGGATCCGTTCACCAAACCGTTATCGCAGGCAATGCACGATGCCCACACCCGTGCTATTAGTATTAGATTTGCTAGCGATTTGGTATGATTATGTACTTGTACATTTTATTTGGTTATTGTATTTGATGTATTTACCCTTTTGGGAACATTGAGCAGGATTGTATTTATTGTATTTATCGATTATTAAATGGAGATTTAGTAACACGCATGTTGCGGGCATTTCTTTAAATCAATACTGTGTTCCAACTTAGCATGTTTTATTCTTCCCTGGATGTGTATACATTCTAAATGTTCACAGCCAGTCATTCTTCATGGGAAGGAAGTCTGAGCGAAGGCTGAGGGAAGTGATTAGTCAAATGTCCAATGGTGATTGGGACACAGGGACGCAATTCTTCTCCTGTACTTAGAAGTGTTTCAAGTGACTGGACGACCCACACCTGAATTCACTTTGTGGTACTAGTCATGAGTGAATCAGGATGATAACACCATTTCATCCTTAGACTAGAGATACATGTGTTTGCATCACTTTGGTTTGCTTTGTTCTAGTTGCTTTCAAACTCAGTCCGTAACTGGCTGTTATAAAGGGAGTAGCGGGGCAGAGTATGATCAATTTGGTGGGCAATGTAGTCAAAGGGATTTGTTCCTATGTTTAGAGAGATATCCATGGGCCTCTCGTTGATTAGGCGCTGACACCAAAATGCATGGCCATGCTCAAGTGTGCAATGATTTTATGTATAATCGATTGCAACTTGTATATTTTGGTCACCACCAATCTTGATCGAGAAACACTGTGAAGGACTGAGAATGACTTTGTATGATGTCTAGTCTTGACTTGGATATCGAGAACAAAGGGATGATTGATTGTTAATCTATAGGACCATTTCAAACCATTTGGGTTGTGATTTGGTACTTGTCAGGGATGACATACCCCGTTCTGAATTAGGGGCAGAGATGTCTTGCTAGAGGCCGCTCTCTTTCTGTGATATCATGGATACGGTGACCCATGTGCAAGTGGGAGTTTGTTGGAGTATGCCCACTGGGACACGTATGCCATATCACTACCAATGAAGTCCGGGCCTATTGGGTCATACACCAAACTTCTACCCTGACAGCCGTAAGTGAAAGCATCCGGTCAAAATGATCAAATTCCAGTTGACCTAAGCTTCACGAACGTGAAGGATGCTCCATGGGTCGTAAAGCACACTGACCTCACGAGTTCCTACATGGGCTATTCGGCCCATGGACCAGAGTGGCTTCACGACCATATACGGGTCGTGAAGGGGATCGTGAAAGTTAAATGCGCCATGAGTACCTCCACGATTTCCAGAACATGGCACGGGCCGTGAAGCTTTTAAGCTTCACGGCCCATTAGGGACCGTGAGAGGTCGTGAATCTCGGAAAACTAAGTGGCACTCAATTCTCATTGGCTTTGGCTTTTTGGTCCAATTAGAATTAAGCTCTTGGCAGGCTAAGGTTACTGAAGTGACGAAAATGAGCTCTATATAAGCTCATGTGTTGACAAGCTTTGTTACTTTTTGCCACTTGAACTAACATACACATATTACACTAAACTTAGAAAGTTGTGAGTGTTCTAGTGTGTGTTTCCAGGAAGTATAAGGGATGTACAAGATCATCAAGACCATAGGTGTTGTTGGTGATTGATTTGCTAGCATAAGGGTAGAGGTTTTGTTGGTGTATCACTTCGGTGGGTTCTTGGAGGCATTTTCTTCAAGACAAAGTTCTTCTCGATTTATTCCACCTTCACCTCAGTAGCTAGGAGCTAAGGAGAAAGGTATAAATCTCTCTATCCCTAGTGTTTGTTCTTTTGGTTGCATGCATATGTTTCAAGTTAGTACCATTATCGGAGTTCTTGTGAAAATGCTTTTAAAATTGCTTCCGTTGTGCTTTTGTTGTCGTACATGAACTCTTTCAAAAAGGTCTTACCCAATTCGAATGAGGGGTTTAGAAGTGTTGTTGGGAAATTTGCTAAGTCATTGAAACTGTTGGACATGCAAAGTAAAACTGTTAGAGTAATCAGTGAAAACAGTTGTAACTAACAGTTGTTGCAAGTTTTACAACTGTTAGTACAAAAGATCAGAACTGTTAGTTCAGTTATACACAACTGTTAGAAGACCTTGGAATGAAGACTGTTAGAAGAAATTCAGAACTGTTTATTCAACAAACAGTTGCTGTTGAGCTATTTATGGAAAAAGCTATCTTTGTGGATTTGAAGTATATCTCTATCAAGTTTGAAGATTATCAAGATTATCTCGGAAGATAGAAGATTACCTAACTGTCAACTATTCAAGGAGGATCAAGAGTCTATATATATTAGATCTAGAATTTTGTTTTATATAGCAATTCTACGCATTCGTACTTCATTGTTAATCTGTTTTTCTAAAAGTGTGTTGACCTCTAAGTTTCATAGAAACCTAAGAACAAGTTGTGTTCTTCGTCTAACAAAAGAGTTAGATTAGAGGTGTTGGTGAATATTGTAATCATTATTGATTATTAATAAACATATTGATACTTGAAAGTATTTTCTCGTGTTGATTATTGAACTGTTCTTGTGATAAAACTTTAAACATCAATTAAGTGTGATTCCGCAACTTCTTAGTTGATTGTGATCAAACTGAAAGATTATATTTAAACAACTCTGATTTAATTCTAAAGGTAATTCTTGTTATTGATATTTGGTAATATCCGATCCTGACAAGTGGTATCAGAGCCTTTTCATTAAGGCTCCTTTGATCACTATTTGAATGATTTTCACAGATCTGCTGTGTTTTGTTATTTAAAGTGTGTCTAAATCTTTTTGTGTGTTTTTCATTCATATCATTGCAATGGAGTCTGTTGGATCTTCTGATAACACTGGATCTGGGTCAAACTTTAGAGTTCCCATGCTCAAACCAACTGAGTTTGAGATGTGGAAGCTAAGAATCAAGCAGCATGTCCAATTAATGGACTATGCTGTTTGGGAAATCATAGAAAAGGATCCCATTACTGCTGTTGATTTAGATGAAACCGGAAAACCAAAGAAGAAATCACCAGCAAGAACAGATGCTGAGAAGAAAGAATGGATGATTGAGATGAAAGCCCTCAGCATCCTTCAGATTGCTATTCCCAACGAATATCAGCATCAGTTCAAGAAGTTTGAAGATACACATGAACTTTGGGTTGCCTTAGAAAAGAGATTTGCAGGGAATGCTAGTTCCAAAAGGAACCAAAGGGACCTTCTTAAACAGGCTTATGAAAACTTTTCAAGTGGGAACAATGAAAGTTTAACCCAGCTTTTTGATAGGTTTTATAAGCTAGTTAGTCAACTTGAGAGTGCAAAAGTAAGACTAGAGCAAGATGAGATCAATAGAAAGTTTCTTAGGTCCTTGGGTGAAGAATGGACTGTCTATGCTGCACAATGGAGAACTAAAGACTCATTGGAAGATAAAGAATTAGATGATCTATACAACAGTTTGGTTGTGTTTGAGGGAGAGATAGAGGGAAAAAGAAAGTCTATAATCCCTAGTCACAATGCTGCTCTCCTTTCATCCTTAGGTATGGACTCAAACCATTCTTTATCTAATTCTGTTGATGTATGTGCAGGTACCAGTTCTGCTGTTGGGTTAGATGTGAACACCCCTGATGCAGTGCTTGAAGCATTTCTTGCTAGCCATGCCAATTCAACCCTCACCAATGAAGATCTTGAACAAGTGAATCCTGATGATCTTGAGGAGATGGATCTCAAGTGGCAAATGGCCATGTTAACTGTCAGAGCAAAAAGATTCATTAAAAGAACTAGCAGACAAAACATGAACTTCAGGGCTAATGGTCAGGCTGGTTTTGACAAATCCAAAGTTAAATGCTTCAAATGTCAATAGCCTGGTCACTTTGCCAGGGAATGCAGATCTGGTGGACAAGTTCAGAGTCAAGGACAAAGACCCAATCAAACCTCATCAGCATTGGTCTCACAGGATGGCTATGGATATGATTGTAGTGATCAAGCAGAGGAAGCTACTAAAAACAAGGCAATGATGGCCTTGACTGACTCTTCCACCAAGCTAAATTCTCCAGAATCAGAAGACACACAGGTATCTTCTAAACTATGCCCTGGTGAATGTAGAGCTATAGTAAAAAGGTTCAGGGAGCACAACAAAAAGGTGTGTGCTGCTCTGAGCGGAA
Organism: Pulicaria dysenterica; assembly: GCA_947179395.2. NCBI lineage: Eukaryota > Viridiplantae > Streptophyta > Magnoliopsida > Asterales > Asteraceae > Pulicaria > Pulicaria dysenterica. The sequence goes on along the minus strand of OX359293.1, from coordinate 43,336,376 downwards.
TGGAGGAGAGAAGATATGAATCTAGTGCTGTCATTGAAAGCTTTGAAAAGAAAATTAAAGATTATCAGGCAAATGAACTGCAAATGGATTATGATAGAAAGTATCATAAGTGGGAGAAGGAGCAGCTTCAGGAAGAAATTGATAATCTTAAGAAAAAGCTGAGTGAGAAAGAGAGTAAGATTGATGAGCTAACAAAGAAGTTAGAAGGTGTGGATATGGATTTGAGTATGTTCAAAGCAACAAATCTTAAGCTTGAAACCTTGTTACACTCACAAATCAGAGATAAGGTTAAAACAGGTTTAGGATACAAACAAACCCCACCTCCATACAATCACAACTACATAACTCCCATGTCCGATGTAGCTGATAGGTATGTTAATGTACCATTAGAAGAAGACTTAAAGTCAGCTGATCCAAAATTAGAGAGTGAAAAAGACGGAGTAGTGCATGAAGTGAGTGATGATGAGGAGGAAGTAGTGAAGAATGAAGAGGATATTCCTCTTGAAAACCACATTTGTTGTGAACCTACAACACCAAAATCATCTTTAAAACCTGTGGTGTTTGTAAAAGCCACCTCTGAACCCTCCACCAGTGAAACAAACAGTTCTAAACAAAACCCAAACAGTTCTAACCCAAAAACCTCAGCTGTTAGTGTTAAGACCAAGGAAAAGGAGAAGGTTAGTGAAGTTGGAATTGAGAAGCCAAAGAAGGAAGCTTCAAAGAAAAAGTTTCAGCTCAAATCTGTGAAAAGGCATACTGAAGTGCCTGTCTGCACATGCAAACAACATGGTGTGCAGAAATTTCCTTCTTCAGCACCTGTGAGAGGAAATCAAAGAAATAGGAACCAGCTTTGGGAACAAAGAACTGGTTTGTCTATAGTCAAATCCAAAAGGTGTCATATATGTGGAAAAGCAAATCACTTAGCTCACAACTGTTATTATAACCCGCAGATCTATAGCACCCAGAGGCCAAGTTACAGAAATCAGGCTAACAGTTCCACAACTGTTAGGCCAAAACCAAGAACTGTTGGTTTGCCAAGTTACAGAAAACAGGCTAACAGTTCCACAACTGTTAGGCCAAAAGCAAAAACTGTTGGCTCTGCTTGGGTGAAATTCCAGAAACACACAGTTTCTGAAAGGGACAAAACTGTTAATCAAACAGACAATCAAACTGAGTCACAAATTGACTCAACTGTTTTACCAAAATCAAAAACTGTTTGTTTAAAAGGATCAACTGTTAATCACAACAGTTGGAAACCACATGTTGTCACTAAATACTCTTCACACAGAATAAAGAAGTCTAAGTGGGATGAAATCAAGAAGACTCAAACTTTGTTTAAGTATTATGATTCAAATGGTGTGCCCAAGACCTGCATGGCCTGGGTACTTCCTGCTACTAACTAAGTTTTTATTTGTGCAGAGCATTCATAGGGCCAATCAAGGAGAAATTTGGCATGTGGATAGTGGATGCTCAAGGCACATGACTGGAAATCCACACTGCTTGAAGGATTTCAGAAGAATCAATGGAGGACATGTAGCATTCGGAGAAAATGCTAAGGGAGGAAGAATCACTGGTAAGGGAGCTGTAGTGGCAGGTACACTTACTTTCAATGATGTTTTCTTTGTTGAACAACTCAAACACAATCTGTTAAGTGTATCTCAAATCTGTGACCGTGGAAACAAAGTCCTGTTCACAGACACAGAGTGCATTATCCTTTCAAAAGATTTTAAAGTGGATGAAAAGAATGTTCTTTTAAGAACACCTAGAAAGGATAATGTATACTATTTGGACACTTAAAATGTTTCTAAACAGAATGTATTAAGTTGTTTACTATCAAAGGCATCTCATGATGAGTTTGCCATTTGGCATAGAAGGATGTGTCACATGAATTTTAAAACCATGAATCTGTTAGCTAAAAACAATCTGGTAAGAGGTTTGCCCCAAAAAGAATTCTCATGTGATGATCATTGTGTGGCTTGTCTCAAAGGCAAGCAACACAAAACTTCTTATAAGTCCAAAGAAGATTCTTCCATTGTTGCACCCTTACATCTGTTGTATATGGATCTTTTTGGTCCTACTTCTGTGGTCAGTATAGGGAAGAAATCCTACTGTTTAGTCATAGTTGATGATTTCACCAGATTTACATAGGTTCAATTTCTTAGAACTAAGGATGAAACTGCTGCATTAGTTAAGTCTCTTATTCTTAGAATAGAGAATCAGTCTGATTTGAAAGTGAAAGTCATTAGATCTGACAATGGTTCTGAGTTTAAGAACTATGAGTTAAACAGTTTTTGTGAGGAAAAAGGGATTGAAAGGCAGTTTAGTGCACCTCGGACTCCACAACAGAATGGAGTGGCTGAGAGAAGGAATAGGAGTTTGATAGAGGCTGCTAGATCTATGTTAGTTGATTCTAGGCTCCCAATGACCTTCTGGGCATAAGCAGTGAACACTGCCTGCTATGTTCAGAATAGAGTACAAGTAGTCAAGTCCAAAGGGAAAACTCCTTATGAGTTGTTCCTTAAAAGAAAACCTTTGATCAACTTCTTCAAACCATTTGGATGTCCCTGCACTATTCTTAATACCAAGTCACAATTAGGCAAATTTGAGAGTAAAGCAGAAGAAGGATTCTTTGTAGGATATTCCACTCAGAGTAAAGCATATAGAGTTTTTAACAGTGTCACTAGGATCATAGAAGAGAGTATGAATGTCTCCTTTAATGAAAATAGGATCAATATTGCAGGTAATGGTCCTGATTGGTTATTTGATATTGATGTATTGTCTAACTCTCTGTCTTTTGAGCTTTCTACAGAAACAGTTGCAGGTTTTCCTACAGCTGTTAGTGCAAATCCACAAACTGTCTCGAACAGTTCTGAAACTGTTAGCTCAAGTCCAACAACTGTTGGTAGAAACAAAGCCACTGAAGACTTTGTAGTGATTCCTTTGTTTCAAAATGACTCTTACAATGCTGTTAGTCCAAGGAACGATGATGCTGAACCTTCAAAGGATAAGGAATCTCCTGATCTCCAACAAAACAATGAATCTGAAAATCAAACAGTTGCAGATCAGGTATGTAATGCTTCTTGTAATGAGAGTGGATCTGAGGTTGATTTGTCTAATTTAGGGAATGTACTGACTGAAGAAAACATCCCTAACTTAAGAATTCACAAAGACCATCCCATAGAGCAGATTATAGGTGATCCCATCACTCCTGTCAGAACTAGGGGTATGCTGCAAGGTGAACATAGTGGTGTAGATCTAGAACAGTTTGATGTGAATGCCTGCTTTCTATCACAGATAGAACCTAAGAAAGCAGTAGAGGCATTAAAAGACCCTTCATGGTTGAAAGCAATGCAAGAGGAACTCTTACAGTTTTAGATTCAGCAAGTTTGGAAGTTAGTTGAACTTCCAAGAGACAAGAGGGCTATTGGCACCAAGTGCGTGTTTAGGAATAAAAAGGATGAGAGAGGTATTGTAATCAAGAATAAGGCTAGGTTAGTTTCACAGGGTTATACACAGGAGGAAGGAATAGACTATGATGATGTCTTTGCACCAGTTGCAAGGATAGAAGCAATTAGACTGTTCCTTGCCTTTGCAAGCTTTAAAGGGTTCAAGGTGTATCAAATGGATGTCAAATCAGCATTTCTCTATGGAACTATTGATGAGGAGGTATATGTGTGTCAACCACCTGGTTTTGAAGACCCAAAATATCCTGATAAGGTATATAGGTTGGATAAGGCTTTGTATGGATTACATCAGGCTCCTAGAGCTTGGTATGAGACATTAACATCATATCTACTTGAGAATGGTTTTAAGAGAGGAACTATAGACAAGACACTAATTACAAAGATTATTAAAACAAAGATTTTTCTTGTCCAAATCTATGTTGATGATATAATCTTTGGATCCACTGATGACAGTCTGTGCAAGGAGTTTGAAGGCATAATGCATAAGAGATTTCAGATGAGTTCTATGGGAGAACTTACATTTTTCTTGGGATTACAAGTAAAGCAGAAGCCATCAGGTATATTTCTTAATCAGTCAAAGTATGTCAAGGACATTTTGGACAAATTTGGTTATCAAGATGTGAAGCTGGCCAGTACTCCAATGGAAACATACAAACAGTTGGGAGCAGATCCTGAGGGGGAGGATGTAGATGTACACCTGTATAGGTTTATGATAGGTTCTTTAATGTACTTAACTGCTTCTAGACAAGATATCATGTTTGCCGTGTGTGTTTGTGCCAGGTTTCAATGCAGTCCAAAGATGTCACACCTATTTGCTGTAAAGAGGATCTTTAGGTATCTCAAAGGCCAACAAAAACTGGGTCTTTGGTATTCTAAGGATTCACCTTTTGAATTGGTGGCATACTCTGATAGTGACTATGGAGGAGCTAATGTTGACAGGAAATCAACTTCCGGAGGATGTCAGTTCTTTGGCTCCAGGTTAGTTTCATGGCAGTGCAAGAAACAAATAACAGTTTCCACTTCAACAACCGAGGCTGAATATGTTGCTGCATCAAGTTGCTGTTCACAAGTTTTGTGGATCCAGAATCAACTTCTGGATTATGGTATGACTCTCTTGAATACACCTATCTATGTTGATAACACAAGTGCTATTAGTATTGTTAACAACCGTGTCAAGCACTCTAAAACAAAGCACATAGAGATAAGGTTTCATTTTATAAGAGATTGCAATGAGAAACGGTTAATCCAGGTTATGAAAGTCCACACTGATGATCAGTTAGTTGATCTGTTCACCAAAGCATTTGATGTAAGCAGATTCAACTTTCTGATCTCAAATATTGGAATGATTAACTTAGAATAACTTAGAATCACTTGTTTGATTGTGTTGTTGTGTTTTGGTGTTTTCTCTCTCTAACAGTTCGAAACTGTTAGTATTCTGTCTAACAACTGTTTGTGTAAGTGTTGAAGAGGAAGCTATTCATAATGCAACTAACAGTTTTCAACTGTTAGTACATGGAGTCCACAGCTGTTAGGCAAACTGCATGGTCATTCAAGGGGGAGTCTTTCTTTTCAGTAACAGTTGTAGTTTATTAAGAAAACAGTTCTCAACTGTTAGTTCTTTTTCTGTTTAACTGTTAGTTTCGTTCAAGTGGTATTTTAGTCTTTGCAGGGACTTTGAGGGAATTTGAATTGCATTGAATATGCGTAACATATATAAGCCATTCCATCCTCACAGTTTTCTTTACGCTTACTGAACTCCTTTCAAACGCTAAAACCCTAGAAACTCACTCGCAAATCGCCATGGCTCCCCTTCCATTCGTTAAGGAACACAACATGCTTGCTTTTCTGTTGAAACCCGATGATCTCAGTGCTTTTCACGTTGTGATTGACTATGTTTCCCTTTCCAACCTACGTCATGCTTAGACCATCAATCCCAACATTTATACTGCGCATATTGATCAGTTCTGGAAGAATTCTTCTCTGAGAGAAGAAGATGGAGTGAAATGGATTGACTCCAAGGTTTATGCTACTGATGTTTCTATCTCTGAGAGTATCATACGACAATACCTTCAACTTGATGATCTCGAAGGTGAATATTCTGATTCTGTTTCTTTGGAATATCTGCATGCTGAGCTTGTTAAGCTGGGATATGAGGGCCCTAGGGGAAAGGGTACCTTTTATAAAGGGCAATTCTGTTCGCATTGGTAGTATTTGATTCACACTCTTCAACAATGCATAAGCCCTAAAAGAACTGGATGGAATGAATTTGGGAGCAATATTGCTCTGGCCTTAATCTGTTTGGCAAATAACCGTTCTTTTAACTTTTCTAAAATGATATTTGATGGCATGGTAAAACATCTTGGGACTAAATATGGTCTCTTTTTGATGTATCCCCGATTTGTGTAGTTTTTACTAAACTCTTTAGTGCCAAATCTCAAAATGCACAAGAGGGTACTGATTCCCTCTGCTCATGTGGCCTCCACATTGAGCAAACTGTTGATTAATGGCAAGAATTTTTCTGGTGCCATAACTCCACCACTCTCTGCAATGGTGGAGTTTCTGTCAAGAAACAGAGCTGCCAGAGTTGAGCAAGAGGCCCACATCATTGCTACACCCACAACTCTGGAACCCCCAGCTCACGATACTCAAACAACTCAATCTGCTTCTTTGCTTCAAGCTACAACAAAAGCCCCCACTCTTATAACATTCAGAAAAAGAAAGAGAACTGTTGGTGCTCCTTCCACCACAGTATCTAATGCCCATGCTGTAAGCCCTGCACAGGAGCATTCTCCTGTGCAGAATATCCAAAGGGAACCCATTGTGCTGTCTCCCAGGCACACTGAGGAGGTGATCACCCCATGGGAGAGTGATCATGTGGTGTTTGAGGCTGATACTACTATTTCATCCGCAAGGGGTGAGCAGGAAAGTGTTAACATCTTTAAGACCTCAGGCACGGCAACATAAGCTGTTCCAACATCTTTTGGAAATCCCCAGTACCAAGAACAGAGGGGTACTGGTGTGGAATCTTCTAGGAGTGACACACCAGTTATTTCTGCCAGTGATGTGTTCACAGTGGCAATACTCCCTGACATTGAGGCTAGTATGAAACAAAAGGCTTTGACGGATCCCAATTTTGTACCATTCTTTGGGGCATATATATATTTAAAGAAGAGAAATGCTTTGCAAGATAAGCTTTTGGTAAAACATAATGAGCTTATCATTAAGCAAGACAAGCAAATTAAATTTTTGACAGAGTGTTTGAAAAAGGCTAATACTGTGATACAGTTTCATGATCAAGTGTTGCAACAGTTCACTGCTGGTGCTAGACCCCCTCCAACTCTTCCAATTAAAAAGGGGGAGAAAACTGTTTTGCCACAAACAGTTGTACCTACTCAACAACAAACAGTTGCACCAAATTCTCCAACAGTTGCTGAGATTGTACAAACAGTTGCTGAGCCTACAGAGAAAACAGTTGCAACAAGTGAGAAAACAGTTGCACCAAGTGCTCAAACAGTTGTAGAAGAAAAGTTGTCAGCAGTTGATAGAGTTTTGATTAATCAAATGATTATGTCTGGGGACTACCCAACTACTGAAGTATTCGGAGCTTGGTTAAAAGTGAAGAAAGATTATTTGATCAATGTGTGTGCTCAAACTCTAAACTGCAGTGCATTTCAAATGAAACAAAAGATTGAAGATGGATGGCTTGATGGTAAAACTTCAAAGTTGAAACCTATTGCACCAAAGACAGGATTTAAAGGAATCAGTATTTCTGAAAAAGCAGTGGAGAAGAAGATGCCTTCTGTGCAAGGTAAGGGTAAGGAGATTGTTGTGGAACTTCCTAAGCTAAAACTTTCAAAAGAGCAACAAGAGGAGCGTGACCATGAGTTAGCTTAAAGGATGGCTGCTGAGTTTGAACTGCAAGAGAAGAAAGATCTTGAATTAGCTCAAAAGCTAGCTGCTGATTTTACCAAGGAGATTGAGGAAGAAGAAAGGGCTAAGAAACCTGGTAAGGGAGTGAAAAGAAAGAGAGTTGAAAAGAAGAAAACAGTTCCACCTCCTAAACCAACAGTTGAGAAGATAAAGCAAACAGCTCAGCCACATCAACCTGAATAATCCAAATCAGTTCAAACAGCAAAAGCAGGTATGGTACAAACCATTCTTCATGATAGACTCAGGGTAGAGGTTGAAGAAAGAATCGATAAGTTAGTGGCAGAGCAGCTAGGGCAGAAATCCCACATTACTGAGTGGAGATTTGAATTGTTAAGACGGGAAACTGGAAAGAAAGGAGATTCTATTGTCAGAGAAGTGGAACCAATTGAAAGTTATTCAAGCTTCTTACAACTGATGGGCAGCATAACAAGAAGGGATGTTCAAGAGATGTATGATTATGGAATAAGCAAGTATGAAGATGCGACACAGATTGAGCTGAGAGTGTTGCTAAGGCATCTAAAGAGCATTTGCAATCCACTGGAGATAATGCCTATTTTGATAAGTGATGAAGCCTTCCCAATAAGTTCTATGAAAGTATATGATAAGTCAAGAGTTTATCATATGGTGATGGGAAAGGGACAAACTCAGTGGTTTGATTTTGAATTTGTTGATCATGGTAAAGTAAAGCTACTGAATACGTTAAATGCAAAGTTCTTTGGTCCTGCTGATATGAAAGATGATCTGATAAAGAGGATAAAGAAAAGGCTGGAGTTCTTATAGTCAAGTCAAAAGTAATTTTCTTATTATGTTTTGATTGTAACAATTTGACTTTGCATATTTAATGTAAATATTTTCTTTGATTATGTTAATTTTTCTGTGGTTGAACCCTATAAAACAAACAACTTAAGTGTATTGTTCAATACTTTAAGTTAGGGGGAGATTGTTGGGAAATTTGCTAAGTCATTGAAACTGTTGGACATGCAAAGTAAAACTGTTAGAGTAATCAGTGAAAACAGTTGTAACTAACAGTTGTTGCAAGTTTTACAACTGTTAGTACAAAAGATCAGAACTGTTAGTTCAGTTATACACAACTGTTAGAAGACCTTGGAATGAAGACTGTTAGAAGAAATTCAGAACTGTTTATTCAACAAACAGTTGCTGTTGAGCTATTTATGAAAAAAGCTATCTTTGTGGATTTGAAGTATATCTCTATCAAGTTTGAAGATTATCAAGATTATCTCGGAAGATAGAAGATTACCTAACTGTCAACTATTCAAGGAGGATCAAGAGTCTATATATATTAGATCTAGAATTTTGTTTTATATAGCAATTCTACGCATTCGTACTTCATTGTTAATCTATTTTTCTAAAAGTGTGTTGACCTCTAAGTTTCATAGAAACCTAAGAACAAGTTGTGTTCTTCGTCTAACAAAAGAGTTAGATTAGAGGTGTTGGTGAATATTGTAATCATAATTGATTATTAATAAACATATTGATACTTGAAAGTATTTTCTCGTGTTGATTATTGAACTGTTCTTGTGATAAAACTTTAAACATCAATTAAGTGTGATTCCGCAACTTCTTAGTTGATTGTGATCAAACTGAAAGATTATATTTAAACAACTCTGATTTAATTCTAAAGGTAATTCTTGTTATTGATATTTGGTAATATCCGATCTTGACAAGTGTTCAAATGGCACAATAATAAGATTCCCCTTTCGAGCGTGTGTTTAAATCGAATTCGAATGAATGAAGACATCAACGTCATTCAAGTGTAAGACTCATTTGAACACATACCTCTATTCGAATGTGAAACTCATTCGTGCGTGTCAATTTTCAAACTAATTCGAATGGACCTTTGTATTCATATATGATTCGAGCATGAATCAAATTCGAATTAGCTAAGTGTTCAATGACACGTTTGAGTATGTCAGTTTACTCAAATTCGAACAACTCTTGATTGATAGTTCATTCGAGCTTGTACATTCATTTGAACATGCAAGGTCATTCGACCAGTTGGGGCTTCATGGTTTCAACGGTGATTCATTCACTGGGGACTAAGGTTGGAGGACTGGACCAGGTAAATGAGTTCGAAATGTAGTTACTGTACAATATTTACTTCAACAGAAATCTGGACTATGCTCTGCTTTTCTTCAATGAACTCAAGGTCTAAGTGATGAAGACCACAAGGGATCTTCATGTACCATTTATAAGGTACCTGTCCTTGGCAATTGAAGCCGAGCTGGGGCAGCACTCTATGAAGCTGATCAGGATGTGTTTCTGTTTCCTACACTCAGTTCCAATATGTTCAACAACGACATCTTCCCCGAGCAAGAGGGTCTGAGTGAGCCCATTCTCCAAATAGCTGAGGTAGCTTCATCTGAAAGTGAAGCAGAGGGATCGAATCAAGGGGGAGCTTCCCAAGCCGAGACCGAAGTTCAAGCTGAGCACTTTGCTCAAGCTGAACCAACAACCATTGAAGTTGCTTCTGGTAAGACCTCTCCACTTTCTCTCTCTTCTCACTATTCTCCATCCACTTTTGGAGATAAGGCTGTGGTAATCCCAACCCAGTCTAACCCGGTATCCTCTACCTTCTTTCCATCATAAATCCCTCTCTGAAGCCACCCCTAGCTTGCCCACTGCTGCTAGGGAGAATATCCTAACCTATACACGTAAAACTGCCATAGGTGGTGCCACTCCTAAAGGCATTACTGGAGCTGAGATCACACTGATCCCTCCATAGGCAGGAGTTGAGGGGGAGACGCCTTCTCTTAAGGTGTCAACCTCAAGGCTCATATCAACGCTACAGCCAATACCGGGTGTGGTGTCTACTCAGCCCACACTAACTCAAGCCATGGGAGAACCTGTTTCTGTACCTGAGCAGACACACTCAAATAACATTGAAAATTTTACCAATCCCTAGGGTCAATCACCCCCTCTAAACCATTTAGCCAACCACCAACCCATACACTTCATATTTCGAGCCCAATAACTTCTCTTCACTTCTCACACCCTCTTGTACGACCTGTCAATGATTCATCTTCAAACCAAGGTGATTCACAGGGTCCAGAATCTGGTGCAAATGAGTTTGAAGGTAAACACCAACCTTTGGATGATGCACCCAAAGACTCTCCTCACACTGATACTGCCTCCTCAGGCATCCCGCAGCTGAAAGATTATGTTGCTGTTCAATTTGGTTTGTTCCATCTTAAGCAGAAGAAGCATAAATGCAAATCTATCAGAGGCTTGAGAAGCTGACCATGGTTGTTAAAGAGATTGCCTCTGCAGTTGCTGCACTCCAACAACAAAAGACTTCAACCCCTATTGATGATGACAAAAAGGGGGAGAAGGTTCAAGTCAACACTGAAGCTGAGCTAACTAGAGCTGAGGCTGAAGCACTACTAATACTAGCTTCAGGAGCAGAGAGGCAAGGTCAGACTGAGGGGGAGCTAGAAATAAATAGGGAAGATGAACCTGCATCAAAGAAGCAAAATATTTCAGAATCTGAGTCTGAAGCTGACGAGGGTTTTGAAACTGAGCAGGAGACTGAAGAAGAAAAAGCTACAAGAGAATTGATCGAAATGCTAGGGCAAGAAGAAGCAAATGAGCTCAATATCTCTGTAGTTGAATTAAAGAAGAGAAAATAAAAAGAGCAACTGGACCAAGAAAAGGAAAAGTTAAAGAAAGCTTTAGCTGATGTTGAAGCTGACTACAATGGTCCAAGACCTGATCCTATCCCATATACAGACGAGGACATTCAAGAGTGCTATTTCAGAAGGAGCATCAGCAAGTCGATAAAGGGCATGCCGTTGAGCAGAATAAATTGAGCCATCATCCTCAACTTTGAATTCGAAGATAAATCTACAATGGGGATGGACCTGAGATATGTTCACAGGATGTGCTACATAGAATGGCAAAGAATATTAATGATGCTCAAGAAGTTCAAGAAATGCCAAATCAAGCAAGAGATGTTTGCTGAAGTTTCCAAGCTGATTAATAGAGCTGAGGAATTGAGATATGTTCCAGTTTCTGGTCTGCAGTGGGAGAGCTTATTCGAGATACATGAAGGTGTATAGTTCAAAGAGAACCAAGGTATTGATACACCTGTTCAAGGATTCATGTTTAAGGATCAGGCAGGCAATCCCAATTTTATCAAGCTAAACGAAATATGTTATCTAAAAGCTAGGGATGCCATACATATAAGAAGTTGCTGTGGTCATAGCACAAATTATTTTGTAAAGTATAAGCTGAATAAGATCATCAGAATGCAACAAAGAGAACTCAGAGGGGATGTAGAAGCTGAAAGTCTCCTAGAAGAAATCAACAGAGAAATCATTCTTTGGGAGGTTCTACATCCTGAGTTCATATTAATAAGTCTGATAAGTTCAGCAAAAATGAATAACTGATAAGTTCGTATTCATTAATGTAATTGGTTGGTGTGTTCAACTAAAATTTGGTGTGTTCCAATTTAAATTGATAAGTTCAATTGAAATTGATATGTTCAATAAATATTTGATCAGTTAAAATATATAAAAATCTTAATAAGTTTAAGATCTAAGAAATAATTCTGTTAAACAAACTTACTAACTGTTTGATGGTTTTGTCATCATCAAATAGGGGGAGTTTGTTGGGAAAATGATCTCATCAGTTTAGATTTGATGAGACAAAGTTAAGTTTGTAAGATGAGTTCTACGTATAACTTAAACAGAAATATGAAGCTTAGTCAGACTGAACACTTGTAGTGTTTCAGACTGAGTATAAGCTGAATATAAACTGAGCATATGTTCGACCAGTTTATAGTATACCTTAGTTAGATTATTAATGTGTTTGATAATCTGTGTATGTCACATAAGGTATATATCGAGTATTCAGCTTGATGTGTTTCAAGCTGAGTGACTCAGCTCAGAAGCAGAGTCAGCTCGACAGAGTTACTAAATGTGTTTTATTTAACTCTTTGGACTTCTAAGGATGAGTTAATATTTTTACTTGTTAGTTCATGTTTGAATTCGGGTTTGTTCTCGAAGAAATCTGCTTGATGAGTTTCAAGCTGAGTAACTCAGCCTGACTAAAGAAGTTAGTCTAAGAGAATTTAAATGTGTTTTAAATTATGTTTTAACTCTCTATATCTACAGCGCGGATAAGAAGACTCCAGAATCAAGATTGAAGATTGAAGACTCAAGATAAGAAGAATCAAGATTCAAGATTCCGAGTTATCCGATAGTTAGTTAGCAAATTAGGATTAGTCCAGTTTGTTAGGAACCGTAGCAACAGGATTATAAATACTTATCTCCTGATAAGTTTAGAGGTACGACTCAGTACAATTCTGAAACAATTTACAGAGCCAAAACCTCACCTCACCGTATGTGTTACGATTCTTGAATCACTGTTTGTATGTTCAACGTGATCAAGAAACTCACAGATTGCCAAGTGACTCGTGTGTTCGAATTGTCACATCAGTTTTGATATTGGTAAGTGATCATTAGTTGATCCAATCTGTGTAAATCCTGATTAGAGAGTCGTCAGTATCTATAATCATAATTTGATTATAGATAGCTAAGTTTGAGAGATTGAGAGATTTATATTAGGTGATTATGTATCAAGAGTTTCTTACTTGATAGTTCCTGTAATAATCTTCTTATTCAAAGCATTGTAATCATCTTCTTAATAAAAGCATTCAATTGATTGTGGTTTGATTTACTGTGTGTAAAACTTTCATTTGATTTGTTCTATTTCCGCAGAAAGTGTATTCAACCCCCCTTCTACACACCTGTTGCTTGTTGTTATTCTTATACAAGGGACCAACAATATGTATGATCCCGAAAATGTTCTGCATATTCTTAACACCCTGACCCATGCTCCCACCTAACCTGACTACGAGGAAGCCTCAGCTACTAAGCAAATAGATATTGAAAGTTCTGACACTCAAGTGGCTAAATCTGCATATGTGGAAGTCGGCACTCCTAAAGTTCATATTGAGTCACCAACTGAAAGTACACCAAACTTTATGAAAATCAGTACTTCGGTGGAAAGTCCCCAATTGCAAGTTGAAACCATTACTGCTGTTGCCCCTGACTTTGCTTCTGATATGCCAGTTACTATTCCTGCCAGTCAAGGTGGTATTGTGTTGGTGCTTGATCCTACTCAGAGACAAGAAGGTAGTCAAGAGTTGAATCACCCTCAAGCCGAAACTGAAAAAGAACCTTCTGTTGAAATTGAGACATCTATTACCCATAGGAATTCTCCAATTGCAGTAGATAGATATGATGGGTATGGTATAGGTGACAGAGAAGAAGATAGTGATGTGATTGTGAGTGCCGAACAGGAAGAGGTGAGAAAAGAAAATATAAATACAGAGGGTCCCCTAGCCATAAAAAGCCGGGAAACTACAACTTCTACCGGACCTAACATGGTTGGGTCTGGTATCGAAACAGACACGGTAATCCCAGCCATGCATCTTCAAACCCCTCGAAGCCACTTCGATGCTTCTCAACAAGCATCGTTTTTATAGCACAGGGCTATTGCACATCATCTACGACCATCTGATTTGGAGATAGGACATATTGAAACTAGAGGACTGGCTCCCTCATCCTCGCATGTTACTTCTATGCACATCAATATACCACATATTTTTGCATTTCTTTCACATCATAAGGACACAATTAATGCACTGGACTTGAAATGTTAACAAGTGCCCGCAACTTCTATAGGTGGTACCTCTTTAGGTGCCATTCGAGGATTAGAGAGAACTCTCACCGGAGTCAACGCTATTCAAGCTCTGATTATGGGTGGTTCTGCCTCTGTGGCTGGAAGCTCAATGGGTAATCTTCGTGATCCCGGGTATGTTACACGTGCTGAACTACAAGAAGCCATCCAACAAGCCGTGAACCCTCTGCATACAAAGCTAGATTACCATGAAACCATTCTCAAATACAGCAAACAAACCACCACTGATACCTCAAACCTATCCCTAGAATCACTTAAAAGCCTACTTTATGCCAAGCTTGTTGAACAAACCCTTGAGCGTGAACATGACAATGATATACTTACAACCCTCCAAATGAAAAAAAAACTACAGAGGTAGTAATTTAAATGAATTCAAGGAGGAGATTTGAACAATGATAGATGATCTTAGTGTGGGGTTATGGGAAAAAAATGGATAAAGTAGATGAACGGTTAAAGGCAGTGGAGGAAGCTTGTAAGTCCCAAGTAGCTGGGTTAAGAAGAAAGACTGAAGATCGTGATCCCGATGATCGTCCCAAGGGGGAGAAACGAGAACGGAGATACTTGACCTATACCCCTTTGAGTCAAACACTAGCTACTGCTGTGGGTACTAGATATGCAATTGTAAAAGTGGCCAATGATGTTCAACAACAAACTAACTTACAAATTAAATGGAGGCCAGAGATAAGTGAAGAGGGAGAAAGTCTACACGGAAGTGAGGAGGAGTATGATCCTGATAAGCTCTGGCAGGATATAGAAGACTTCAGTACTGTACAACAGATTGATCAAGCTCGTGAGGAACCTTGAGTTGTTGCACAATTTGATGACTACTTTAATCCTATAAACAATGAGAAAAGAAATCAAGAAAGGAAAAAGCAACAGGCTCAAAGAACTAAAAAAAATAAACCTAGATTTATGTGTCTCGGGTTCTTGCAAGAGTCTCTAAAGAAGTTCATAATCTCTTTCCTCTTCCTCAAGGTGAATTTCAAATCTCTACTGCTAACATTCTTTAATAGAACACACAACAAGAAGCAGCAGAGAAAGCCAGACAAGATCCATGTTGGTCAAATGATCTTATTAGTTAAGATTTGATGAGACAAAGTTAAGTTTGTAAGACATGTTCTAAATATAACTTAAACAGAATTATGAAGCTTGGTCAGACTGAGCACTTATAGGGTTTCAGTTGGAGCATAAGCTGAGCATTATAGTTAATCAGCTATGTGTTACCTAAGGTATAGGTTAAATATTCACCTTGATGTGTTTCAAGCTGAGTGACTCTGCCTTTAGGCTGAGTTAGCTCAATAGAGTTGCTAAGTCAATTCTAGCTAACACTCATGACTTCTAATGATGAGTTAGTCATTATACATGTTAGTACATGTTTAATATTGAGTTAGTTCTCGATGAACTCAGCTTGATAGGTTTCAAGCTGAGTAACTCAGCCTGATGAAAGAAGTCAGTTTAATAGAATTTAAATATGTTTTAAATTATATTATTCTCTATCTACGGTGCGGATAAGAATATTCTAGAATCAAGATTGAAGATTGAAGATTCAAGATTCAAGATTCAAAATGTCAAGTTTATCCGTTAGTTAGTTAACAGATTAGGATAAGTTCTAGTTTGTTAGGATACGTAGAATAGGATTATAAATACTAACCTCTTAATTAGTTTAGAGGTACTACCTAAAACCATATGTGTTACGTAGCTTGATACATTGATTGTTTGTTGATCAACGTGATCAAGTATTCACAGATTGCCAAAATAGTTCGTGTGTTCGATCTTCACGTTCGTTGTGAAGTTGGTAAGTATTCAATCTGTGATAAATCTTGTTTAGAGAATTAAGTGGTGTTTATAATCATTAGTTGATTACAGATTTGATCGATTAGTTTGAATGATTAAGAGAGTTCAATTGTATTCGGTGTTCATACATCAAGTGTTTCATACTTGATAAGTTATTGTAATCATCTTCTTATTAATAAAAGCATTCAGTTTTATTCAAGTTGATGTGTCTAACACTTTTTATTGATTTGTTCAATTTTCTGCAGAAAGTATATTCAACCTCCCCTTCTACACAATACTTGCTTGTTGTTTATCTCACTAAGGGACTAACAACTGGTATCAGAGCAGGCTGAAATCTTTCATAAGTTGAAGTTCAAGATTCTGAGATAGATTAAGATGTCGACAAGTAACAATTCATCAAACTTTCCTCAGATGGCTGCTAAAGGATGTCCCATGTTTGATGGATCTGATTATCCTATGTGGAAATTCAGAGCCATGCTTTTCCTTAAGTCCATTGACACCATAATGCATGATGTTATAACCCGTAGACCAATTATCCCCAAGATTCCTGCTGTTGTCAGTGATAAGTCTCCTGACAAGACTGAAAAGGAAGTCATGAAAACTTTGGCATCTTGGGCTGAATAGGATTGGAAGTTACATTCTCTTGATGACAATGCAAAGAGTGTTTTGGCAAAAGAAATCTGTGATACTCTAAGTATCACATATGAGGGTACAGATTTGGTTAAGCAGCATAAAAAGAATCATCTTAACAGATCTTATGAAAACTTATTTTCTAGGAAGAACGAAACCTTATCTGATGTGTTCACAAGGTTTCACTACAAATGTGGAGTTAGAGGACATGAGGCCAAAGACTGTGAAAGTGAAACTCTAAGGCCTGAAAAGGAACAAGCTGATCAGCCTATGCAGGACTCAATACCTGCTCAAGCTGAGCAGTCAGCTCCACAAGATGAATCGGCTAAGTGCTTATCATCTAAACCCACTTTAGAGTTAGTATGTGGATTGCCAAAGATAACATTTGTGAAAGACAAATTGTGCGCAGCTTGTGAACAAGGGAAACATCATAAAGGGTCATTTAAGTCAAAGCAAAACTTTTCAATAACAGACCCATTGCATATGTTGCATATGGATCTATTTGGACCCATAAGTACTCCAAGCCTTAGTGGCAAGAAGTACACCCTGGTGACAGTTGATGAGTTTTCTAGATTCACCTGGGTAATATTCCATAAAGCCAAAAGTGAAGCTGCCCTGGAGATAATGCGTTTTATCACACAGGAAGAGTTGCAAAAAGGTAAGTCTGTTAAGCAACTCAGAAGTGATCATGGGACTGAGTTTAGAACTCAACCCTAGAAGGCTTTTGTGAACAAAAAGGAATAATAGAAAATTTCTCTTTGGTTAGAACTCCTCAACAAAATGGAGTTGCTGAAAGGAGAAACAGAACCTTAATTGAGGCTGCTAGAACAATGCTGTGTAAGGAAGGATTGAAACTCTATTTTTGGGATGAAGCTGTTGGTACAACATGTTACATCCAAAATAGATCAATCATAGTCAAAAGACATGGCAAAACTGCATATGAAATGTATCCAAAATAGACCAATATAGGTTACTTCCATGTCTTTGGTTCAAAATGTTATGTGATGAATGAAAGAGATCAGCTTCATAAGTTGGAACCTAAAGCTGATCCTGGAATTTTTGTTGGTTACTCCTCAATCTCCAAATCATACAGAGTATATAACTCAAGGAGAAAGGCAATATAAGAATCAATTCATGTCTTCTTTGATGAACACAGTTTTGATCAAGCTGACAAAGTTCAAGCTGACTCAGTAAGTCTGAGTAAGCTTGAAAAGCATGAGGAAACCAAAAGGTCCAATCCTATGTATGTCATAGATGGTGAAGACAATGATGATGTTGTTTGTATATCTAAAAGATCATCACAGCCTCCAAAAGATTCTAAAGATGAGAAAGAAGATGAGTTCTTTAATCCATTTGTAGAGGATACTACTCAGACTGAAAATCTTAGTGATCAATAGCTTGATAACAATGTTGCAATTGAGACTGAGGATGTAGATTCACCTCAGAGTCCTCAATGTCACTCAAGTCCAGAACCACAATCTCCCATTACAACCTTTAAGTTCCTCAAAGATCATCCTCAAGTTCAAGTGATTGGTAATATTCAAAAAAGAGTGACCACAGATCCAAGGCAACAACAAACTATGCTGCTTTTTTTAGTTTCCTATCTCAAATGGAACCAAAGAAGACTGAAGAAGCCTTAGAGGATGAAGACTGTATTGAAGCAATGCAGGAGGAATTAACTGAGTTTGAGAAAAATTAGGTATGGAATGTTGTCCCAGCCCCCAAAGATCATACAATTATAGGCACTAAGAGGGTCTATAGAAACAAGATTGACAAGGATGGAGTGATTGTTAGGAACAAAGCTTGGCTGGTAGCACAAGGGTATAGACAAGAAGAAGGAATAGATTATGATGAGACATTTGCCCCTGTTGCTAGAATTGAAGCCATTAGGCTGTTGTTAGCTTATGCAGCACATAAATAATTCAAAGTCTATCAAATGGATGTGAAAAGTGCTTTCCTAAATGGATAACTTCAGGAGGAAGTTTATGTGAAACAACCTCCTGGCTTTGTTAGTTCAAAGTATCCACATCAAGTTTATAAGTTAAACAAGGCTTTGTATGGTCTTAAACAAGCTCCATGAGCTTGGTATGATACACTATCCAAATATCTACTATCAGTGGACTTTACCAGATGTAGTATTGATAAGACACTCTTAATTAAAAATAGTAGAGGGCAGGTGATTCTTGTACAGATCTACGTGGATGACATTATCTTTGGTATGAATCTCTATGTGAATGGTTCTCCAAAGCTATGTCAAAAAGGTACAAGATGAGTATGATGGGTGAAATGACATATTTCCTAGGCTTATAGATTCAACAAAGCCTGATGGAATATTCATAAATCAAAGCAAGTATGTTCTTGACTCGATGAAGAAATATGGTTTTGATTCTAGTTCAACCATGAAAACACCCATGTCACCAGCTGTCAAGCTGAGCAAGGACTCAGATGGAATGTCTATATATCAGTCTGTCTATAGAGTTATGATAGGTTCATTACTTTATTTGACAGCTAGAAGACCTGATATAATGTTTGCTACATGTGTTTGTGCAAGATATCAGGCAGATCCTAAGGAATCACATATCCAAGCTGTGAAAAGGATCTTTAGGTACCTAAAAGGTACACCAAATCTAGGTATTTTGTATCCAAAGGACTCTGGATTTGAGTTGGTTGGTGTTTCTGATACTGATTATGCTGGGTGCAAATTAGACAGAAAATCTAAAACAGGAGGGTGTCAAATGTTTGGAGGGAAGTTAGTAAGCTGGACAAGTAAGAAGCAGAACTCAATGGCTGCTTTAACTACTAAAGCTGAGTATGTTGTTGCAGGAAGCTGTTGTGCTCAAATTCTGTGGATGCAACATCAGCTTCAAGACTTTGGTATGAATTTCAAGAAAACTCATATTTTTTGTGATAACCAAAGTGCAATAGCCATAACATATAATCCAGTCTTCCACTCAAGAACAAAGCATATAGAAATTAGACATCATTTCATTATAGACATCGTGGAAAAAGGTAAAGGTTAAATAACTTTTATCTCCACAGATGATCAATTAGCAGATATATTTACAAAACCACTTGATGATAGAAGGTTTTCCTATCTGCTAAGTAAATTGGGAATGCTCAACCCTTAGATAAGTTTCTAAAATTGAGTTTCAGTTTGATAAAGACTATGTGTTTTAAGCTGAGGGTACAGTTTATAAATATGTTATCATAAACTGTTCACTTGGTCAATCTGAGTGATAGGTTCACACATTTGGTATATTCCAAATATGGTTTAACTACTTAGTGTGGTTAAAATATAAGTTTGAGTTAGTCTCAAATAAAAATGACTAAGTGTCATTGAATCTGAGCTGTGTGCTCAACTCAAGCTGAGTGTTAAACTCAAGCTGAGTGCTAAAGTTAAGCTGAGTGCTTGACTCAAGCTGAGTGATAAGTTTCCTCAGCTTGGTATGTCCAACCCATGTTTTAATTAATTTGTGTTATTAATTCATGAAGTATTATGTTTCAGTCAGTCTCAAATTATATTTCTATACTGATTATGTATTGGTGTAATGCAACATTGTAAATAATATTTGTTGGAGTATGCCCACTGACGCACGTACGCCAATTGATCACAACCGATGATGTATGGGCCTATCGGGTCAGACGCCGGGGGTTGATCTAGACAACAACCTAAAGGATGAGGGTGAGAAAGAATAAATAATGATAGTCGGCATTCTGGACAGGGTTAGCGGCGCTAACCATGTCATCACTAACTCAGCCCCGATAGCGGCGCAAACCTTAAGGGGTTAGCGGCGCTACACATGGGCCTATCGGGTCAGAGCCAAAGATTTTCTCTGTTTTTCCTTTTCTTGATCCTTTGCCTCCTTCTCTTTTCTTTTTCTCAGCTCTTCATGTGAAATGCCTAACTCATTGGCTTCCTCTTGTTCGAGCATTTCAATCATAAGCCTTGTGGCTTTTTCTTCCTCGGTTTCTTCCTCAGTCTCAGAAACACTGCCAGTTTCAGATTCAGATTCTATCAATTTTTGTTTCTTAGCTGCATGTTCCTCTTTTTCTAACTCCAGCTCCCCCTCAAATTGATCTTGCCTCTCTGCTCCTTTTGCGAGTGTTAGTAAGGCTTCAGCTTGAACTAACTCAGCGTCAGCTTTAGCTAGATCCTTCTACCCCTTTTTGTCATCATCAACAGGGGTCGAAGTCTCTTGTTGTTGGAGTGCAACAACTGTAGTGGCAATCTCTTGAACATCCTTAGTCAGCTTCTCAAGTCTTTGATAGATTTGTCGTTTGTGCTTCTTTTGCTTGAGATGGAACAAACCAAACTGAGCTGCAACGTATTGCTTCAATTGTAGAATGCCGGAGGAGGCAGATGCTTCTGGAGGAGACTGATCTTTGTCCTTAGACTCAAAATGTTTTTCCTATGATGAAAAAGAGTCAAGAACAACAGTAGGTGAGTATGTGGGTGCATCATCTAAGGGTTGGTGAATACCCTCAAACTCATTTGCACCAAAGTTTGGACCCTGTGATTCACCTTTGTATGTAGATGAAACATTGACAGGGCGTGCATGGGGGTGTGAAATGAGCCTCGAGGCTTTAAGGTTGAAATGAGCCTCGACGTTGAAACCTTAAGAGTAGGCGTCTCCCCCTCAACTCCTACCGGTGGAGGAGTCAGTGTGACTTTAGCTCCAGTGATACCTTTTGGAGTAGTGCCACTTTTGGCAGTTTTACGGGTATAGGTTTGGATTTTCTTCCTAGTAGTAGTGGGCACACTAGGGGTGGCTTCAGAGTGGAGTTTAATGGAAGTTGGAGGAGATGGGTTAGACCGGGTTGGGTTTACCACAGTCTTATCTCCAAATTATGATGGAGAAAAGTGAGAAGAAGTTGAGAGAGGAGGAGTTGTACCTTGACTTGGTCTTGCAACAAATGCAGACTCTGAAGATGACTTAGAACCAGAGGGAGAATATGGCTTAGCTTGAGCAGTTTTCTCAGCTCGTTGATCTGATTCAGCTTCAGATGCTCCCCCTTGATCCGACTCCTCAGCTTCACAGTCAGAAGAAGCTTCCTCAACTATCCATCGCATTGGGTCACTCAGACCTTCTTGCTCTGGGAAGATGTCATTGTTGAACATCTTTGAGCTGAGTGCTGGAGCAGGGAACACATCCTGTGCAGCTTCATAAAGAAGTTCTCCCAACTCAGCTTCCACCACCAATGATAAGTACCTTATGAATGGTACATGGAGATCCCTTGGTGTCTTCACCACTTAGGCTTTGAACTCGTTGAAGATGAGTAGTGCATAGTCCAGATTTCTGGCATGGTATATGTTATCGAGCAGCTGCATCTCGAACTCATTCACCTGATCCAGGCCTCCAATCTTTGTTCCGAGTGAACGAATCACCGTGGACACCATGAAGCCCTAACCAGTAGGAAAAGTGGCCTTCTTTATAACACCCTCAGTCTGCGGCTGACCCATGTTGGTTAGGACTGACCTTGCCACTTTCCTAGTAACAGCAGCTTCGAACATATCATTTTCATGGAGTTGAAGAACTTCCCTTAGCCGCTGTACAGTTATGACAACTATTCTATCCGCATTTAGAACAGTGCCAGCGATCTCTCCCCTGTTCTGGTCATAAGTGTAAGTGTACCAGAACTCTAACAGGTGCTATGGAACAATGTGCAGTGGTACTCCAGAGAAAGCGAATGCCAAGGGGCATTTACGAATGTAGTCCACCCACGCCTCATATCCTCTGCCTTGTTTGCTTGCGGGAATTACAAGACAGGCCCGTTGGTTATTGATTTGGATCAACGGCGCTCCATTGTTCCGAAACTGA
The DNA here is from genome assembly GCA_947179395.2 of Pulicaria dysenterica. Classification (NCBI taxonomy): domain Eukaryota; kingdom Viridiplantae; phylum Streptophyta; class Magnoliopsida; order Asterales; family Asteraceae; genus Pulicaria; species Pulicaria dysenterica. The sequence goes on along the minus strand of OX359293.1, from coordinate 43,314,016 downwards.
GCACCTCGTACCATTCGATCACCGAGAATAAGAATGGTTCCGTCCATCGTTAAATTACTATGAGTAACTGTTGAATGTGCACTAAGCATATTAAGATTCGCAGTAAGCGTTCTGAAAATCGCACTAAGCAATTTAGGGCTTGAATGTGAACGAATGTTTGCAAGAAGCAAAAGAGGTGTTTGCGAAAAGTATGAGAAGGTGAGAAGTTAGAATTGTAAGCGCAAACTTCTCTAAACCGGTTATGGTCAGTATATATACCTTTCCGAGGAGAGAGAAAAGTTACCATTGTAATCCCTTTTTATCCATTACGCCGAAGAAATTACGGCTTGATGTAATAGTAATAGGGTAGACACACATCATCTTCCAACGGATAAATGTGCAAAATAATATTCTTGACTCACAAATATTTTATAAACAATGTTGTATTATACCAATACACAATTGAGATTATACGCGATTTGAGACTGACTCAAATACACCTAGACACATGACTTAATAACACTTAGTAATTAAATCATAGTTTGGACACACCAAGATGAATAAACTAATCACTCAGCCTAAGTCAAGCACTCAGCTTGAGTGGAGCACACAGCTTAGAATTAATGACACATAGTCAATTTTGGCTTGAGAGTAACTCAAACTTGTATTCTAACTACACTGAGTAGTTAAAATGTGTTTGGAACTTACCAAATGTGTGAACCAATCACACAGCTTGAGTGAAGCACATAGCTCAGACTCAATGACACTTGGTCATTTCAATTTAAGACTAACTCAAACTTATGAACTCATTATTCAGCTTGACATGTTTTTCACTTTATGAAAACTTATTTATTAACTGTGCACTCAGCTTAAGACATTTAGTCATTGTCAAACTGAAACTCAAATTCTAGACACACAGCTAGGGGTTGAGCATACCCAATTCACTTAGCAGATACATAAACCTCTTTTCATCAAGTGGTTTTGTAAAGATATCTGCCAATTGATCATCAGTGGAGATAAATTTGATGTCAAGTTTACCTTTTTCCGTGATCATCTTGTTAGTTGTGGGATTATTTCGCAACTAACTCCTCCTAGGACGCCACAATTGAATGGTGTCACCGAGCGGAGGAATCGGACATTGCTGGACATGGTCCGGTCGATGATGAGTCGCACGGAAGTACCCAAAAGCTTTTGGGGGTACGCTCTCGAGTCTGCGGTTAGGATCCTTAACCTCGTACCGACAAAGAAGGTCCAAATCCAACAGTTATGAGCATCAAACATAGGACACTTAGACAATAATCCGTTGTTTAAAAAGTTGTTTGAAGTAGCATCATTTTAAGTGGCCATTTCGTAGTGATGGGTGGAAGCAGTTGAAGAGTAAGAAAAACATATCTAGATATGAATTATCTAACCTGCTCTGATACCAGTTGTTGGTTCTAGATGGATACTACAATAACAAATGTTTGTAAAAGGGGGGTAGTTGAATACAAACTTTAGCTGTTTAAAATAAAAGACACATGATTATAGTTTATATAAATCTTATTGATATTAATCAAGAATTACATGAACTGGATGCAAAAAATCCAAGTTCATTAAAGGTGCCAACAAAGAGTCTAACACATAGACAAATCTAATCATAACCAACTAATGTTTAGGATGTTTAACACATGAACAAGTTTGCTCTACATAAAATATTCTAACTCTAAATGTGCGTTCTATGCTAAACTAGTTCAAACTTGGTTTTAAAACTAAACAGTTATGTTCTTGTATAGTTCTCAATAAATGAGATTTCAGCGTTCTAAGCATGTTCCTCATGCTTCAGTATATAAAGAGCAATGGAGTCAAGTCGATGCAAAGGAGAGTGAGACAAAAAGGACATAGGAAATAATATTATATGAGATAAAGTTAGTTGGTGAAAAGTAAAAGCACTTTATACAAGCAATGTATAAAGTAAATGTACTTTCCTGCAAAAGTGAATCCCACTACCAATGTAATAATATAAAAGCCTATACCTTTTGCCTTTGAAGTTTAAGTTTCTCCTTCCATGCTTGTGCGTTAAACGACACCATGTTTTCTTCAGATTTAACTTTGCCAAGTATGGGGTTTCCATTAATACTTTAGGTGTTGAAACAAATCTTTGAGATCTTCTTCTTCTTAAGTATCTTTCACCTTTTCCAGAGGATATGATCAATCCCTTTTGTCTCTTTTCAGATTCAAAAGGTGCTAAAGACATATCTAAAGTCATAATAGAACAACACATCTTTTACCTTTGACTTAAGAATAAAATACAAGGTTACAGTACACGGATATTACATAATTCACAACTCAGCTGATACAACACATGGGAAAGACTCGTCTAATGATGTTCACTCAGATGATCATAAATGCTTAGCATATCAAACAATAGTAGTGGGAGAAAACATAAGCTAATCAACCTAGATGATCAGTAGACGAAGAATGTTCTTCTGACCAGGAAGAGTGATAAGTTTATAGAAAATAGACTAAGTGAAGTAAATTACCTTAACTGATGAAAGAATACCTCAACCGATAGATGTTGTAGGCTCAGCTGATCACTTTCACTACGTAGCTGAACGAATATGTTCCTCAGCTGATGGTAGCAATCATTCAGCTGTTGGTTGCTAATTACTCAGCTGATACTTTTACACTTTTCTTTTTTTTTCTCGGCTGATCTTCTGAAGCTGTTCCTTTGGCTGATATTTTGTGCTCAGCTGATACTCAGCTGATCCTTTGTACTTACAGAATTCTTCAAGTCATTTGAAATTCAACACATGAATTTCAGTATTCTAAGTCCAAAACTCAACATATATGGTTTTTTTAAATCAAATCCTATTTAGGATAATAGACAAGTTTGATTATGGGTTGAAGTGATTATCTCCCTAACATATTTCATTACTTTACTCGGATATTCCATTAATAATCACTATTATAAATCCATTGCTGAACTTTCATATTCATTATTATCTTACCCTATTTAATACTACAACAAGATACTTCTCATTCTTATAACAAAGCCTTAACCAATCTTACATACTTCTCTTTCTATTTGTTCTTACATTTTCAAGGACTTCTTTTACTAATCATTGTATAACTTTCCTCCTCTTTATGCACTTCAAATCTTACAATCAACTAACTTATTTAATTATAAAGTCTCTAAGTACTTATAAAATTAATTAACACATACATAGACATTCCAATACAATTTATTTCTTTCCACATAACTACCCTATTAGAATTCAACCGATTAATAAGCATCACGTTATCAACATGTTTTTGGATCTCACTAAGAAGACATGCTTTAAAAAGCACAACAATATAACCAAAACAGTCAATTCATAACTCGCACTCCTTTCTATTAAGCTTAAGTACAAATTTATTATAATCTACATTCTCCTTCAATTTATATACTAGGCCAATTCTTCAAATGTTACTTCATATCCGTATCTTTTGAAACTCTAGCGTCTACTAACTTCATGAGTACCTTAGCCTTAGTAATACACTTAAATTTCTAGAATTTATTTTCCATTGAAAGTTATTAACTAATCATGATTTACAATTTAATATAATCAATAAACATGGTTGTATGTCATACTAAAAATAATTCAAACACCATTATACACATCATAACCTTATTTCTTACAAGTAAAAGAATTGAGTTACTCACCTTGGTTAATCGGTTCCTCAACCAATGCTTCACTTCTACTATTTATCAGCTCTAAAACGTAGTCATGTTACCCATAGTAAACACAAACTCTAAAATTTTGCAACTGTGAAAAGAGCCACCACAGTGTATCCCTATTCTAAATGACCACAGGCTACCATACATGGTCAGTTTTGGTTAGGGCTCTACACGAGTCGTGTAGCCTTACACGGGCCATTATGGCTTACATGGACTATGGTACATCGCTTCCAATAGCTACACGGGCCGTGTACCTTACGTACACAGCCATTGTATAGTTCTCGACAATAGGTGTTGAGGCAAAAAATACACTCAAATCCACATCTAATGCTTCTAATAGTGTAATCCAACACTAGGTACAACTTATGTCACATCCAATATATTTATGCATATAAAATTCTTTGTCTAAATTTTTATTTTACTAAAGTTTGGGAAAAAGGTGAAAAGATATAACATTCCTAGGGGCTTGTTTAGTAAACATGGGTTTGTAACCCCTCCCCAAATCCAACCAATATATTGGGATGACTACCCTACGGTAATATATATTTTTTTAATCCCAAGTCAAATAGGCCAAGAAGGTAAGAAAGAAACCATTAGGGGAGTTGAGACAGTGTGGAGCAATTCAAGTGGCTTTCAAGCTTTAAAAAGTATGTTTTCTAGAGATCTAACATGATTTAATTCTTGAATGATAGTGTTAATGTTCCACATTATTTGTAGCAACCCTCACATGTTGATTTCATGTTTGAAGTACAACACCCCCCCCCCCCACACACACATATATATATATATATATTTATATTACGCAGCATGTGATATTTTATGAAATAAGATTAGTTATATAATTATATATAGTCACTTTAATTATTAAATTGAAATTTGAACACTTCGTTGAAGCAAAAACAATGCATATATACATAGAAATATATATTTCTCATAGGGAAAATAAAAAATGTTATTAAATGAATAAGAGAAATAAGATAAATGTAGATTTTTAAATCAAACATTTTCTAAGTATAATTACGAAGATAACTCTAGATAAAGTTATATTTGATGTAAATTAAGTTATGACATGTGTGGGGTATGTGCTACAAAATGTTTTGAACACAAAGTAGTAAGATAATTATCATTAAAGGACATAGCCTTAGAGTCTTAGAGTAGGTTATGTGAATATATAGGTTGAAGCATCAATTAGAAAAGGGTGACCCTTTTCTGGGTGTCACAAAGTTGAGTGAGTCTTCATGGCTTTTTCCCAAACTAGGATACATGCCTATAGTATAGTGTTATTTTTTTGTTTAGCTATCATACTTGAAATGAACGTTTATAAATGCATGCTTAAGATGGGAACTTTATGTTCGTATGATTGAACTTTTATGTTCAACGTAAAGGTGGACATTTGATGTCCAATAAATGTTTATATACCGGTACCGTGTCATATATGATAAGGATAACTGACTTGGTCAAACGAGTTGATGCATGACATGTTTTATATATATTGTATGTGTTGGGTTTTAGAGGGTACAATTCAAACTTGAGTTATACTGATTCATAACGTAACTGGTTTGAACCAACTCAGAATTGCAACAACAACAGTTATCATTTATAAAGCTGAAACAAAACAATAACATTAATCCTTAAAACCCTAAAAGGATTAAGATCTTAGTTATATCACAAGTGTGTATGTCACATGTATAAAAATTGATACATGTGTATGTGTCTGTGTACATAATCAAAAACCATATCATCATCATCTTCAAGATTAGCCAAAACATGTATTAATCAAGATACCATCTAGTCTATCATACACGCATACCATTCTCTATATATATATATATATATATATATATATATATATATATATATATATATATATATATATATATCATCATCATCGATTTTCATGCATCATCAAGAACATTATTAAGATGAAGATTATACCTTTGGATTGCTAAAAAACGTCCACCCGTAATATGACACCACAAGAATCCATTAAAAGGATTAAATCACTCTTCAAGTTCTTGATTCTCTGAAGTGTTAATCACCAAAATCGACACCCCCTTGGGGCTTGGGGTAGTCGATGGCCGAATCAAGGGAGAGAGGGGAGAGAGTTGATTTTTTCTAATGTGTTAATTGTTAACCCTAATCAAGTTATCTAATCTCCTATTTATAAATACCATCCTTGTTATCTTCAAATAGGAAACCTTGATTAATTACTTATTACTAATAATTATTAAATACAAAATACATATTTAACCACATATATAATATATATTCTCCGCCGAATATATATATATATATATATCTATATACATTTTGTTTTTTCCCTTTAATAATTAATTAGCAATAACCTATTATTTAAGATAATATCCAAAGTATTAATCTTAAATTTTAATAATTAACAATATATATTTATTAACTAATAAATATATATTATCTTGTTAATTACTCAACTCTGGTTATGTATAACTCTCTATGCTGGTTTATGACTAACTGTCATAAAACCTATCCCCAAACTGTGATTGTGTAACCTCTTGAATTACATGCCCTCATAGGTGTGACCCCTGAGTGTCTTATGGCATTGGGCGTGTCATCAGGGCTCGACGGTTATGCACCCAAATCCTATCAGTATGATATCGAATTTGAATAATAAAGGAACTTTTTTTTGTTTGCATGTTTGGGTGCACGAACTTTAGCTGACCCTTAAAATGTATCTAAGGCAACGACAAGGCGTCAAGCTCTAAGGGTAAAGATATAATTTAGAGACATGGAAGAGGATGTTTGTTTATGAATTTTGTTTTATTTCTTTTGCTTAAGTTTTGCATGTTCTCTTTAAGACAATATGATGTATTTTCTTTTAGACTTCCGTTGTGTTCAGCTTAACTTAGATGTTTTGTACCAACGTAATAACTCGGTTGTTGGGTTTTACAAGTTGGTATCAGAGCCATAGGTTTAGGAGAAATAGGTTTCCAGGTGGCCTAAGCCTAAACCATAGGTCTATTGAGTGGTTTATTACAGTATGTAGGAAATGGCGAAATCCAACAATACTAAATTAGGATACGGGCCCGTTGGTTAACTCTCTGATGATGAAGAGGTTATGATGGAGAATGCCGTGGAAAAAGGGATAGGGGGATAACATACTGAGCATGAGGAATACGAGCCTGATGAGGACCTTCCTAAAGATGATCAAAATGGTCATGTACATCCCCGCCACCAAATAAGAACAGGCACCCTGACTTGGGAAATGAAATGGTGCCTGCCAAAAATGATGAGGAGGAAGAGGAAAGTGACAGTGTGGCCAAGGAACGCAAACTGAACGAAGTCATTAGGGAAGTATATGAGGAAAGGATTCTATGACTTGCGACATGCGAAAGAAAAGAGGAGGTTGCTAAGAAACAAGAAAAAGAGCTCCAACAAGTCAAGGGTGAGATGGAGATGGTTAAGGCGGAACTGGAGGTCACACGGAAGAGGGAGAGACCTTGGTCGGACAATGTTGCAGAGAAAGGGAAGGAGATTGTAAAGGGATTAGTCAGTGTGGCGAACCATGCTAAAGGTCTAGCTTATTAGTTCTGTGATTGGGCTGAACAAAGACCTCCCTCTCTGAAGGAGCTCATCTATGTGACCCTAGGGACTGGTAAATGGAAGAAAAAGTCTAAGGATGTTGGCAAAAGAGATAGGAGGGAGGATCGTTTGAGGGAACGTAGAACTTTCTTGGTTTATTTTGCTTTTTTTAAAGACTAGTTAATGAAAATGTAACCCTAAGTTCGAACAACGTTTTTGAGAAATGAATATGATGTTTTGCTTATATTGGATGTCACAATGATTATTGAGTGTATATTAATGATTGCATGATTAGTTATTATGTCTTATTTGTAGTATGAATGCTTTGGGAAACGTGTATTGAAGATACATGGTGATTGTAACTAGAGCTCTCGTGTACGGTAGAAATTGCAACTGGCCACTATAATTGTCAATTTACAGTTACGTGTATATTCTGGATATCTCACTCTGGGATTTGGTGCTTGTTTAGAGGACTTATGATTAATATAATACCCAGTAGAGTGGAATCTAGTAAGAATGTTTTTGGTTGCATGGAGTGAAGGATTTTGTCTTGATAAAGTGATTACGTGATAGGTGTTTGTAAAATGTTTAATGGATTGTCAGCTAGAAAGAAATTCCCTAAATGTAGCAATCAAGGATGTCTCGATGTTCAAGGAAACAGCTTCAGTTACTCAAAAAGACGGGCATAATACCCAAAGTGCTCCAAGATATGAAATTAACACCCCGTTTGGGCAAACTAGAGCCGTTAGTCGAGGACGAGGTAGGGGTAGGCAACTAGTTGCACGGATACAGTTATTGGAGCGACGGCGGCGCCCAACGGTCAAGTAACCACGATCGGCTTTCGGAGTAGAGATCGTGGTCGGGGAAATGCATGAGCGGCTTAGGGCGCTTCAACAAAATTTAGGGAAACTGTAGCCGAAGAAGTTACAAGGATCTTTAGGAGACACTACCTATGGTTATTGCTCAAACCCTCGAGGCGCAACAAGTTACATAGGACGAAGAGCAAAGTAGGAAGGCGCTGAAAATAGTAATCAATATGAGACACATGTCAATACTGAGCTTACTCTAGATAAAGAAACAAATGAAGGTGCTAGTAGCACAGAAACAAGGAAAAAGGGGTACAACTACAATGCATTTGCTGCAAGTAAACATCCCGAGTTTGATGGCGAAGGTGATGCTATTGCCACCATGAAATGGATACGTGAGATGGAGGTGATTATTGAAACTAGTAAGTGTGCTAAGGATGAAAGGTAAAGTATGCGACACACTCCTTCAAGTCTGAACCATTGTTCTGGTGGGACAATGTAAAGGATGTGCAAGGGGCAGCGGCTATCCGACGTTTGACCTGGGAGGACTTTAAGGAGATCCTAACGAGCAATTTCTGTCCGGAGGTAAAGATGAAGCAACTTGAGAGAGAGTTTTTGACGCTTGAGCAAGGGGATTTCTCGATGCGTGCGTATACGACCCGTTTCAATGAGAGGGCACTGTTTGACCCGCACCACGTTTCTACGGAAAGAGAAGGATAGGTTGCTATGTTGGGGGAATGAAACCAGGTGTTCGCGAATTGGTAATGGCCATGAAGCCTAAGATGTTCCGAGAGGCTGGGATGCAAGAATGGAAATGTGGAAAGAGATGGCGCGCCAACGCGCTAGTTTTGATGGAACAAAAACTAGGTGGGAACGTGATAGTAGTACTTCTAAAAAGCGTGACTTGGGAACAAATAGGAAGGGAGATAATAACAATAAACCTAAGTGTAAGAAGTGAAACCGTAAACATGTTGGGGAATGTAAGATGAGAACAAACATGTGCTTAAATGTGGGAAATTAAGCCACATGGAGAAAGATTGTCCCTAACTTAAAACATGTTATGGATGTCGGTAAAGGGGGCACGTTAGACCTGTCTACCCAAAGAAGCCAAAGACCACAACATGAACTCTAAGATTAACTGATACAAAAAATGAGAAGGGTGGAACGGTACCAAAGGCCACTGTACGAGCTTACACCATGACTTCTAATGAGGAAAAAGTGACGCATGGCATTGTCTCACGCAAATTTATTGTTAACAATGTTCATGTCTATGTTTTATTTGATTTTGGTGCAAGTAAGAGTTTTGTCTACTAGTTATTGCAACTACCTAAATAGGGATGCTAAAAATCTTGATAAGTCCTATTTAGTTAAACTAGCTGATGGTGAACTAAATAAGGTAACTTATGTGATTGATGGTTGCACAATTCTCATAGAAGGCACTAAGATGCCAGTAAGATTGATACCTATGCACTTAGGAGGTTTTGATATAGTGATTGGTATGGACTGGCTATCAGAAAATCAAGCACATATAGATTGTAATAAGAAAATGATTGAAAATCATCCTCCTAATGGGGGCATGATACATGTCTATGGCGTTGTTTGGGCAAAAAGGTGAAAAGAGATGACATTCTGAGGGGCTTGTTTAGTAAATATGGGTTTGTAACCCCTCCAAAAATCCAACCAATCGATTGAGATGACTACCCTATGGCGATATATTTTTTAATCACATATCAAATAGGCCAAGAAGGTACCATGAGGGGAGTTGAGGCAGTGAGGAGCAATTCAAGTGGGTTTCAAGCTCAAAGAAGTAAGTTTTGTAGAGATCTAACATTATTTAATTCTTGAATGTTAGTGTTTATGTTCTACATTATTTCTAGCAACCTTCACATGTTGATTTCATGTTTAAGTTCATGATTTGATAAATATAAAACACAAATGGATGTTATAAACCTATAGATGAAATTAAAGTTGTGTTATTGCTATGGTAGATGAGGATAAGTATCAAATGTATTCTTGATGATTTACTAGTTAAAAGAGTCTAGAAAGCTTGAGATGGAAAATGATGGATGACTATAAGAAAAAAGAAAAAGAAATTTCAAGAAGAAGGAGAGGAAAACAGTAAAAGATAAGATAAGGAAATATACTATGACTATTGTGTTTGACAGTAAGTGTTTCTACTTATATATAGCAGACTCATCTGCTCAATTCGAACAGCAGCTATTTAACTCGAAAATTACACACAAAAACGACAACGAAGGCTAACCCACAGTTTCAAAACATAAACAACAGATTCTATCATCTCTCCCAACATCCAAACATGTACCAACACTAACCAATCAAAGATTCAACCTATGAATCCACTTTATTGACCTAAAACTCAAAGAAACAAGTAAACCATATGCACTTGAGCTTTCTGATGTCTACGAGATCGATTTGGGCTATCAAACTTTAACACTTCTAGATCAAATCAGCAAACAAACTTAGGGTTGTGTGTGTATGTGAGTGTATTGTGTTTCCCGGTGGTTTGACTACAAATGAGTCAAATAAGGGCTCATATATATCTTTACTTTCAGAAATGACATAATTGGTCCCTGGACTTCTAAGTTTTAACATGTGGTAATTCTAACCCCTGTACTTATCAACACTTAATATTTAATTTAAGTCAAAGACATAGGACATAATGGCAACTTGCTAAACATACTAACTTTTAACATTAAATTTATGGTATATATACATGTCAAGGAACTTTCAAACCTTGGGGGATTACAAAAGTGGGGGAAGAAGATATTGTACTAAGATTAAATAGGGTTTGGTTAAAAGTAGGAGAGAGGCACGTTTTTTTTTTTACTAAAAACCCCTTAAAAACGTACATAAGGATTGCCTGTTAACGTCCATCCGTTACAAGGACTGTCCATGCAACAACTTTGCTACAGTAGGGACCTTCTATGTAGTTTTTCACAGTTAAGGAGCAAATCAGTAGAAATGTGTTTACCATAGGGACCAAATTAGTAACTAACTCATATATATATATATATATATATATATATATATATATATATATATATATATATATATGAAACATAGATTGACAAAAGGTCAAAGTTTTTGAACTTTTGGTCAAGTAAAGTTTCCAACTTCATTATTGTTTCTAATCATACAGACATAAGCCTAGGCGGTGTTTTTGCTAAATTATCTGATTGTGTAAATAGCAAAACGACCAATTAAGGCCCAGGTTATGTTTTTGTGATTAACACAAAATCAGTTTAGTTTTGGTGTAAGGTTTTATCTAATTCAAGTTTTGAATCATCTAGGGTATATGTATATATGGTGTATGATCAAGTTACGTGCTTTATTTAATTAATGTCATATTGTGTCGTGATTGGATTATTATTTTAAGCCAACGCCTTAGACCTAGTGGATCACTTTGTTTTGTTTTATTTTCTTGCTATAGTTGATTACATTTATTATTTATCAGGTGTGTGGAGGCCTGCGTGCCATTTACAGCCCTATTCAATTTTGTAAAAGTAGTAGTATTAGCGGGTGTACGTGCCTTTGAATTATTTTGTAATAGGACCCTAGATTTATCAAAATTGTATATGTTAGTTTGATATTTGTTCATGTAATTATTCTGGAGACGATCAAGCAAGACAAGGAGCAAGACAAGGAAAGGAGAATGCTATGGATGTTGAAGCCAGTGGGAGCAACAGAGATCCATGCCATGTGTGTTGTGTGATCCACTTAGGGTTTTGACCACATGAGTGCTTGATTAGTTAATGAAGTACAAGTGATGGTCAAATGCGTAGATTTTGGCTTATTATTATTATTAATTGCGTGGTTGTGATATTATTTTAGATTGTGCACGGTCGACCATAAAAACCATATATATGTTGGAACACGGTATGGAGCACAAGGCACAGCGGAAGCATAAAAGAGTTTAAAAAACCGAACACAATCGGGTCCATAACATGTTCCAAAGTGATAATTTCTACAAAACACAATTGCAACTTAAAAGGAAACAAGGAGAGCAGAAAATACCTCCTTACCATAAAAGATATCGGCTGTAGCAACTCAAAAGGGATGAAATCGAGAACCCAAGTGTGTCCTCCTCTATTGATTGATCCACACCAAGTTTCCAAGATCCCCGTATGCTAGTACCCCGTCAAGTGAACGTCCCTAATGACTCCACCTTCTGGAACAGCCCTTGAAGCTTCTCCTCTTGCACCACCAGGTAGTACACTCAACACTCAAGACCTCACACTTAGTGTAGAATATGTGTATACCATCAAGAAGCCAAGAGAGAATGTTTAGAGAGAGAGAGATGAAGTCTCATGCATGTTACCACTACTGAATCAGACCACCAAACTCGGTTTTGGCCGGATTCAAGCTATTATCTCATTGGACCAAAGAATGGCCCAATCAGATAAAAGATTTTCATGCAGACATGTCTTCACGGCCTTTCACGGCCCGTGAAGAGCCCGTGAAGACAAAATGAACCACGACTGGCCATAGTCCTTCACGGCCCGTGCTGCGTCACGAGTCAAACGTGAGGGCAGTGGGCTTCATGACCCGTAGAGCACCCCTCACGGCCGTGAAACCCCAAAATCAAACAATTTGAGTTTTGGACCTTCTCTCTTTATCAATAAGCTGTCGGGATCAATCCTTGGTGTATGACCCAATAGGATCGCACTTCATCAGCAGTAACACCAATGTACTTGTGTCAGTGGGCAGACTCCAACAGACTCCCACTTGCACATGACACAACGTACCGAGAGGTATCACAGATAGGGAGCGGCCTCTAGCAAGGCATCCCAGCCCCTAAGTCAGTACGAGGTATGTCTTCCCATAAAAAAGTACCAATTCATAACCCAAAGGTTTGAAATGGCCCTTTAGATAAGTGATCAGCCATCCTTTTGTTCGTGATATCCATGCGAAGGCGAGACATGGTAGTAAGTCATTCTCAATCCTTCACGATTATGTTTCTCGATCGAGATTGGTGGTGACCAAAATAAACAAGTTGCAATCGATTACCCAAATCATTGCACACTCGAGCACGGCCATGGATTTTGGTGTCAGCGCCCAATCATCGAGGGGCACAGGGATATCTCTCTAAACAGAGGAACAAATTCCTTTTACCACATTGCCCACCACAGTGATCATACTCTGCCCAGCTACTCCCTTTATAACAGCCAGTTACGGACTGCGTTTGAAAGAAACTAGAGCAAAGCAAATAAAAGTGATGCAGACACATGCATCTCCAGTATGAGGATGAACTGATATTAATATCCTGAATCACTCATGACAAGTACCACAAAGTGAATTCAGGTATGGGTCGTCCAGTCACTTGAAACCCCTTTCAAGTACAGGCGAAGTATTGCGTCCATGTGTCCCAATCACCATTGGACACTTGACCAATCACTTCCCTCAGCCTTCATTCAGACTTCCTCCCCTTGAAGAATGACTGGCTGTGGACATTTAGAATGTATACACATTCAGGGAAGAGGTAAAACATGCAAAGTTGGAACATAATAAGGCTTACTGAGAGTACCCGCTACACGTGCATTACCAAACCCTTTTGATAATCGATACAAGCAGAAGCGCAATATTGCTTAATGTTCCTAAGAGTAACGCATATCAAAACATTACTAAAACAAACTCAAGCCAAGTTCATGCAGACCTTAGTATGACATTCATCACTAGACTGCCACTATAGCTCAGTAAACGGACCATCCACGATGTCATCTGTGTGTACTCTGACATTGACCATATCCCTACCGCAACCAACCACTTCCAAAGTGTGCGTTGATGGGATTTCGATCATTTGTTCAAGCCGTAATACCTTCATCATTTCAAAAGAACCCAATAAGGTAAACAACGCTTGGTTTCATAAGCCATCGTACCCTCAATGTCTCAAAAGATCTCAATAGATTCAGCGATGCTTGGTTCTCAGTGATCATATCCCTGCTTCAACTAACCACTTCCACAGTGTGCGTTGATGGGATTTTGATCATTTGTCCAAGCAGTTATACCTTCATTGTTTCAAAAGAACCCAATAAGGCAAACAATGCTTGGTTCACAAAATTTAACGTGTATAAGCCATCGTACCCTCATTGCCTCAAAAGAACCCAATAGAGTCAACGATGCTTTAAGAAACACGTAAATTAACAACACCATATTTAGAAAAGGATCACAAACCCCAATCAAGATCGGCGGTTATCCTTTAAATATAAGCCATCATTAGAGTAATAACTTACTTTAAGCTTACTTTAATTACATCACCACAAGAACATATACTCATATATATTGTATTCCACAAACTTCTTTGAATATCCCATATTTATTATGGACGCATAATTCTCAATGTACGCTTCTATCCAAGCTAAATCAAGACATTATCTCCAAAAATATAGTATGTTCTAGACATACAAAATAGGATTATAACAGTGCTCCCACTAGCTCTGGCATCTATCCAAGTTTCATCATTGCTTACTAAAAACTCAAACACTTGATTTTCTTAGCAATGATTCCAAAACTTAGATTTATTCTAAGCCCAAAAGGACTCCACATTTGTAGACTTCATAAGGATACTCATGATATAAAAGTCCCTCGGACAGTGTTGTGAACACTTCCTCATATAATTCCTATAACGGAATGCGGTCTTTGCATCAAACTGCCATAAAACGGCATAAACATCCGCATAAACTTCAACATAACTACTGGGAGATTGTCTTCATATGATTCCTATCCAATGGTCAATCATCATGAAACCATTTCCTACCAGTCAGTATTTGAAGTTATCTACAAATTAATCCATGCAGATCTCATATCCAAAAGATCTATATACACCTTACAGTTCAAAACTTAGGTGTTGGATTAACCAAGTTCAAAACTTGAAAATCCAGCATGGAATATATCTTATGTTATTACACTCCTCTTCTTAGCAGACTCAAGGTCCGACTACAGCTTCCGATAGTTGATGCATACATCATGTATCATCAATAAGTCATCGTCCTCAGATATAATAAATTATACTCTTCTAGTCTTATGATGACTCTTACCAGACATATGAAGAAGTAATAATTTTATGTCAGATACTCCAATATAGCCATGTTGAGTTTCAATCAAATGCTAGTGTCAACATCTGGTCTTTTATTTAAATCTCACGTTCTTCCATTGGAATGCTTCAGTTATTGCTTTCCCTTTTCGAGCAACTAAACTCGGTTCCCAAAAGGATATGAAATGAATATCTGAAACCTAGAAGAACTATTTAAATGTATTAGCATCCTCTAAGTTCATCCATCTCCCACTAAATGTAGACTTGATAACTCTAATCTATGAGATAGACAAGCAAAGAACTCTTTCTAGTCAAATCTCCTCGGATGCTAATTCGACCTTCTTTGTTGATTTAAAACAAGAACATTGCCCGCCATTACTTTAGTACACCTATCCAGTAGGTTACTTAAGTTTATCCCATCAAGACGGAACCATAACCAATATGTTTCATTCCTTCACTCAGCGATCCATGTAGAACATATATCCTAGGAGGAGTGAATTATGAGGCAACCTCACAATTCTTATGATGGTTTAGAAACTTTAGAACGTAGATGCTCAACATCTCACAAGATTTAAGTATCTGTATTCCATTTTGCCCTCTTTATTATCTAAATGTTAAGGGTGAGTCTTGAACACCTCTCAGGTTTCAGACATTTATCTAATAAATTAGATATACCCTTCCCTTCTACCATCATCGGTAAAGGTAAAAAATCATACTTAGTTATTCCTTATGACTTTGCTTAATCGGTCTTTACACAAACGTGCAAACGAAATCCAACAAGCCTTTATTCATCTCACATTAACAAGTGAAGGATATGTTAGTTATTTAGCCTTATAAGCAAAAATTTGCAATCAACAATTGACCAATGGTCAAAAGATTCCAAGTTCCTAACCACATGGAGCTTGGTGATGCAAGTCTTGTTTATATGGTTAAATCAACTATTTCATAAGGATAACAATTCCATAATCATTCATAATGATTCAATTACTTCGTTAAGCATAAGCTTATTATAAATGCCAAGACATGAATAAACTTTGAAATAAATCTCTAAAACCCACAAAATATAAATCAAAGTAATATTCATCGTCTTCAAAGGCATAAAAGATACAATGCTTCTTGCCACGCAGGGCGTAAGACAAAGATCTAAATGAAGTAATAGTATAGCTGGAAGGAATGGCAAGACTCTTCTTCCAATCCTTTTAGTAAGGGACAACCACTATGTTTCCCTCTCTAAGGTCCAGCTCTCCATGCATCCATTACCTACTACTGATAAACACCTACACTTTGCAAGAAACAAGTTTGTGACAAACGTGAGCGTTTTGACAAGCGTTCAAAACCCAGTCTTTAAAAGTAGAAGATCAATAGAGTTTGATAATGAATGTACCTGAAGATGATGAGCTAACGTTCTTCCCCTTTAGGATACTTAGCTCTTTCAGGCACTTAGGGCAGGCGTGACGGTGCCAATTTCCAGTTTCTCCGCAAAAGTAGCAAACTGCCCTATGTGGAACATCATCTTGAGGCACAATCTCATTGTCCTCCGATTCCACAGTTACGGATGGCCCAGTCATACAAGGCTTTCCTTTTGAGGTTAGTTTCTCCTTCTTAATGGTATGTTCCCTAATAGCCAAAGTGGATGTGGACGAGGTACGATTCTTCTCAACCATGTAAGACTGTACAGCCTTCAGCATGTCTTGAAGTTCGATCAAGGATTTATCCAAATTGTATTTGTGATAGTTCTTGACAAACTTCTCATAAGACGCAGGTAGGGACTGGAGGATCATATCCACCGCAATCTCCCTCCCTATTGGAAGTCCAAGTCTCTCCAATTGGTCCATGTATCCCTTCATCATAAGGAAATGGACATTTACATCCTCACCTTCCTGCATCCTACAACCGACCAAAGCCTTTATACACTCAAACCGTTCTTGTCTAACCTGCTATGGGAACATATCCTTTAGCCGGTTGATCATGTCATACGTACTCAATTGCTTAAGCTGCTGATGCAACTCAAAGCTCATAGTCGATAACATGAGACAAGAAATATCTTGTGCATCTCTAACACGCTTCTCAAAAGCGTATCGAGAGGCCCAGCTCGCGTTGGTAGTAGGTGGCTCCGGAAAGGGCTCCTGAAGGACGTGCAACTTTGACTCGTGATGGAGGACAATCC
Organism: Pulicaria dysenterica; assembly: GCA_947179395.2. Lineage (NCBI taxonomy): Eukaryota > Viridiplantae > Streptophyta > Magnoliopsida > Asterales > Asteraceae > Pulicaria > Pulicaria dysenterica. The sequence continues at coordinate 43,296,761 of OX359293.1, read as the reverse complement.
TCAATACACGATACCAGTAAGCGAAGTTCACTCCTTTGAGTCTCTCCCTTTCTAGGAATAATCGAAGTTTAAAGTTTGGTGTGGTGTCGTTAATGTTTTCCATCTATAAAAGAGTACACGTTTTAGTTAGTTTCGATATAATCCTCATTCAAATAATTACCCAGCTGATTAAGGAAAACCAAATTATCTTAACAAGGGCTAAGAACCTTATTTCTCCCCAATCCATGACCGGTTTTCCGCGGATCACTTCATGGAGCTATTTAGGCCGGTAAACGCTTTACCAATTGCAATCCGAGATTACAACTCTTAGACACTTGCGGGATCCACCGATACTCACAGCATCTGTTTGGCATGTTTGATCCCTTCCCTCACCGATTCCTCGTTAATCCGCTTTGATAGCTCAGATAGAGCTTGACAACCACCAAGGCGTATTAAGTCTTGGAATTGTAAATCGACCGTCAAGATACACGGTGGTACTTTAGCCCAATTACTGGCTCGGCTAAAGCTCGACAACCGACTCTTGCGAGTTGCCACACGCACCTTCCACTCAGTTACGCAAAACCAATCTCGGTTAGAGCTCGACGACCGATCTTGTTTCACTAGACTCGGGTGGTGTCATCTTACGGGAGGCGAGTGATTTACATTTGATAAAAACGGGATTTTGTTTTTCAAGTGGTCTTGTGGCGCGCGAGGTTTGTAAACCAATTAAAACTCTTAGTTTTATTATTTTGAAAAATTTTCAAGCGAGCGAAGAAACTAAACAACCACGCAAGAAAATAAACAAAAGAACAACCACGCACACGCAACATCCGGTAACATGCCCCTAAACCCTATGCGCCTTCCCCGTGAGCCAAACGAGGAAAGCAAGGCCAAACTAAGGACACAACCACTTGGCCTAGTTGGAAGTGCTCCCACTGAATCCGTCATCTCCAATGAACCTCCGGATCCACCATAGCCGAGACGTCTCCTCCACGACTCTCGATGGTTGTCTTCGGTCTTCTTTTAACAAATACATACAAATATTTGAAAGAAACGGCGTGCAAGCCGCGAAATGCTAATCTAAGCTAATCTAACAATTACAGAGAAAAGCAATTGGCATGCAAGCCTAAATAAAGTACAAAATACAAGACCGAATAAATTTAATTATTACAAACCAATTGTTGTACAAACCACCAAATGAATGAATAATCAAATACAACCAAACAACCAACACATGGGTCTAATGGGCAAGGCGTTACCGGATCAAACAACAACCACAAACAACAACACGGTGTGCCACAACAAAACCATGTAGAAATATCCCAACTAGATTTGTTCTTAAACAACCTAAAATACACAAGGCACAAAGTGAACAAATCTTGTACGTATGCATTAGGAATCCCAAACACTTTGAAAAACCATATTCATACATACACAACACAAGTATATGCACGTGCGCGTTATCATGCCAAAAACTGCCCGATACATATAAATATGCGAGTTAGGATATTTATGGTGCTTTTCAAGTCTAACCAACTTTGGACGGATTCTGGAAAAACAGAATCGAAAAGGAGCTAAAACCGAAAATATTTTTCTTTTTCAAAAAGGACAAAAACACTTTTCACGAGCTCCTTCACGGCCCAGAAGTCTTCACGACCCCTCACGGCCCATGAAGCCCATGAACTCCACGACTCTGACACAGTGAAAAACCTTCACGACCAACACCCCACGAAACTGGTCGTGAGCCTTCACGACCGTGAAGAACAAGTCTTCACGACCCGTGAAGACATTCTGGACAGAATGTCCATTTTCGGTTTTCAAGCCAAGAAAGTGCAATTTGTTTGTAGATATGGCTCTGATACCACTGTTGGAACATGGTATGGAGCACAAGGAACAGCGGAAGCATAAAAGAGTTTAAAAAACCGAACACAATCGGGTCCATAACATGTTCCAAAGTGATAATTTCTACAAAACACAATTGCAACTTAAAAGGAAACAAGGAGAGTAGAAAATACCTCCTTACCATATAAGAAATCAGCTGTAGCAACTCAAATGGGATGAAATCGAGAACCCAAGTGTGTCCTCCTCTATTGATTGATCCACACCAAGTTTCCAAGATCCCCGTATGCTAGTACCCCGTCAAGTGAACGTCCCTCATGACTCTACCTTCTGCAACAGCCCTTGAAGCTTCTCCTCTTGCACCACCAAGTAGTATACTCAACACTCAAGAACTCACACTTAGTGTAGAATATGTGTATACTTGCCAAGAGAGAATGTTTAGAGAAAGAGAGATGAAGTCTCATGCATGTTACCACTACTGAATCAGACCACCAAAACTCGGTTTTGGCCGAATTCAAGCTATTATCTCATTGGACCAAAGAATGGCTCAATCAGATAAAAGATTTTCATGCAGACATGTCTTCACGGCCTCTCACGGCCCGTGAAGAGCCCGTGAAGACAAAATATGGCACGACTGGCCATAGTCCTTCATGGCCCGTGCCGCGTCACGAGTCAAACGTGAGGGAAGTGGGCTTCACGACCCGTGGAGCACCCCTCACGGCCGTGAAGCCCGAAAATCAAACAATTTGATTTTTGGACCTTCTCTCTTTATTAGTAAGCTGTCGGGATCAATCCTTGGTGTGTGACCCAATAGGCTCGCACATCATCAGCGGTAACACCAATATACTTGTGTCAGTGGGCAGACTCCAACAATATATATATATATATATATATATATATATATATATATATATATATATATTTTTTTTTTTAAGTTGAATATTTTTCACTTGAAAAGGATAATAGTTTTACAAGTTTTGGAAAACAGGAAAACTAGCAAAGTTTTTCAAACACACGAACCCTTTTAAAAATGTTACACCAGTAGTGCTACCCATCTAATGATACATCTAATACACACCAGGGTTTAAGCCGATGCTGGGAGGGGGTGAAAGAATTTGCGATTCCTTGATGTGACGGGCCAGAGTTCACCCCGTCTTAGGTGGTGACGTCTATTTTGGTTATTCCCTGATTTGACGGGCCCAAAGTACACTTAGGAGGACTAAATATATACGAATTGTGTTTCATTCGATGTCCAAAAGTTCTAGTCGTGTTTTAGATTAAATACGATTATACCCAACAAAAATAGAATAGGGTCGGTGTACACGAGTTTCTGCTAATGAAGGATATTCTTTCACAGAAGATGAAAGAAGACTAGTCACTAAGCGATCATCTCATAACAGGAGAATGTTCTTCGATTGCTTAACGCTTTTGGTGTCACAAGTAAGTGAACAAGAACTTGTGATGTTTTTGGTTGGGACTATGACATATCACTATCAGACAATGGTAGTAAATAAAAATCAGAGGACAGGAATCGACTATCGTCAGTATACACGAGTTTCTAATGTGTATAGATGACAATGCACCTCGACATCCTTGATACTATAGTAGTTGAATCAATGGAGGATGATGACTGGATCGATGAGCTATTAGACATTTGTTGCCCTGTTTGTGGTAACAAGGATATTTGCGAGTGATATATCCACATTTATACATGTTTTAAGCACCAAAAACCCTCGCATTTAATTCGTAATAAAGGTGAAATATACAAATTATTACACCAAATGCTTTATTTTCACCATTGCAGGTTAAAAAGACTTAAAGTGAAGATTTCGAGTAAAACGAGTGCAAAACGGAAGAAAAATAAAGAACTGTTGAAAATGACAAGGCCATGCGATCGCATGCACCTAGTATGCGATCGCATGGTAGGGGCGAATCTAGCTTTGGCACATGGCACGTTCTGCAACCTACGAGGTCTTTTCAACCGCCCAAACCAAGTCATGCGATCGCATGTCAGGGTCCATGCGATCGCAAAGCCCCCTGATCCAGGCCTATTTAAGAAGTTCACTTCTCTGCAGAAACGGACCATCAGAGAGAACACACAGAAGAAAACACAGTTCACACACACACACACACACTTCTCTCTGTATTTGCACGTACAAAACACACACTAAAGGTGTCTTCACACTTGGGTTTTGTTTTGGTGGTATTTAAACACCCCAAACTCCGTTCCAAAGGTGTAGAAACTAAGTTGAAGTTCTGATCACGTATACAACTCGGGAAAGCTTGGTATAATCTTATCATATTTTGTTATTAATAAGTATCCAAGATTTTATCTTGTTGTTTTACTTGTAACCATGTGTAACTAAACTATTTCACTTAGGCCAAGATGATACTTGGCCAAGTTATGGTAATATAAACCTTTTCTTGATGATTTGATATAAAAGTATGATTTGATCATTAATATAATTGTGTTTAATCATATTCATGTGATATATTTGTAATGCTGCTAATAATACAAGATCCTATTGGGTCACACATCAAGGATTGATCCTGACAGCACATAATACGCAAAAGAGAGAAAAGGCAAAAATGGGCCTTACGGCCGCAAGGCATATTGCTTGCGGCCGCAAGGACTGTAAGGGGACTTATATGCCTTGCGGCCGCAAGGGATCTCTGACAGACTGCAGTTAATGATTTGTCATTTTCTGCACAAGGCTCAAAGTGGTAAATAATTTAGGCTTCTTGGGGGCTTCATGGACGACTTTGTTGACAGTCCTGGCATGTGAGGCTGCTCATAAAAATTCTATTATCATTTCTCATTTGATATGGAATTATGAGATAATTCACACACTTTCTCTCTCTCACTTGCATACTCCTTTGTGACTTCTAGAGTGACTCCAGAAGTCATCAATTTCTATGGAGTGATTCTGGATATTGTGGGTTGTTCCATAAGTTATTTCAAGGATTTGAAGATCACTACTTGGCTTACTAGCATTTGGGGATCAAGTAAACTTGGTATGGGCTAGCAATAGAGAGTTGCTCTCTTGGTGGATCAGAGTTCATCCCAACCTGGAGTATTCGTAAGCTGGAGCATGGTATATTTCATAGTCCATCTCTGTTTTTGGTTGCAATATTTGTATGTAGAGCATTCTCCACTTATGGGTCTTGATGGCATCATGTTTTATACCTGACAACTTGTTTTTATGCTTCCGCTGTGCGGGTACGTTGGCCAATGAAATTCAACAGTGGTATCAGAGTCATCTCTACATAGGTATTCCACCTTGGTGGCCTGAAAATCGAAAATGAATTTTCCAGTAGCTGACAGAGGCCTTACGGCCGCAAGAGTTATTACTTGCGACCGTAAGGTGGATGTGGCTTGCGGCCGCATTGATTTTAGCTTGCGGCCGTAAGAGGGATTTTTCCAGTTTTCTTATTTTAAACTCGTTTTCGGTTTTGGCTCATTTGATAAGTTCTGCATTTTTTCCAGAATTTATATTTGTGATAATATGAAAGTGACTTATATCTTGGTTGGTGTATTTATATGTAGATTAGCATTTTGGTATGAAAATGGTTAATTACATATACTTACATTATGTATATATGACTATGGAATTTCAAAGTGTTTGAGGTTCCTAATGCATATGTACATGGGATTATTAGTGCCTTGAGTGTTTAGATAATCTTAACCAAGATATATAAGATTTACATGGTTGTGTGGCACACCACGTGGAGAGTTCTATTTTGTATATGTGGTTGTGATATAAATCCGGTAACGTAATGAGCCTACTAGACCTATGAGATGTGTTTGGTTGTTTAAATTATTTATTCATTCATTTGGTGGTTTATACGACATATGGTTTGTAATAATTAATTTAATTTATTCGGTTTGCATGCCGATTTCTATTCTTTGTAATTTTAGTATTAGCTTAGAATAGATTTTGTGGCTTGCATGCCATTTTCTTTTACATTTGTAAATTGTAAAAGGAGAACCGAAGGCAACCAACGAGGGCCTTGGAGAGGTGCCTTGGCTTAACTTGGATCCGGAGGTTGGTGGGAGACGCAATGGATCAAGTGGGAGGAGCACACATCAAGTCAATCAGATTTGTCCTTAGTTGACTTTGTCTTACCCGTTGGCTCACGGGCAAGACACATAGGATTTATTTGGCTCGTTACCGGATTATTATTGCATGTGTGGTTGGTTATTTATTTTGTATATTTTCTAGCATGGTTGTTTAGGATCTTCGCATGCTAGAAACTTTTTCAAAATAATAAAACCAAAGAGTTTTGAATCGGTTTACAAACTCCGCGCGCCACATGATTAACAAATTGGTAATAAAGTGTTTATTTCCAAATAAGTGAAAACGGCGTTTTTTCCCTTTTTGTTAATCAAAATAGATGTGATGTTTTTTAAACCGGAAAAACGAAATCCCGTTTTTCTAAAATTTAAATCACTCGCCTCCCGTAAGATGACACCACCCGAATCTAGCGAACCAAGATCAGTTGTCGAGCTCTAGCCGAGATCGGTTTTGACTAACTGTGTGGAAGGTGAGTATGGCAACTCGCAAGGGTCGGTTATCGAGCTTTAGCCGAGCCAGTCATTGGGCTAGACTACCACCGTGTATCTTGATGGTCGATTTACAATTCCAAGATTTAATACGCCTGGGTAGTTGTCGAGCTCTAGCCGAGCTATCAAAGAGGATTAATGAGGAATAGGTGAGAGAAGGGATCAAACATGCCATATGGGTGCTATGAGTACCTAGGATCCCGCAGGTGTCTAAAACGTGTACTCTTATTTTAGATGGCAAACATTAACGACACCACATCAAATTTTAAGCTTCGTTTATTCCTAGAAAGGGAGAGACTCATAGGAGTAAACTTCGTTGACTGGTATCGTGTATTGAGGATTGTCCTCCGTCACGAGTCAAAGTTACACATCCTTGAGGAGCCTCTTCCAGAGCCACCTGCTACCAACGCGAACTTGGCCACTTAATACGCATATGAAAAGCGTATGAGAGATACACAAGATATTTCTTGTTTCATGTTGTCGACTATGAGCTTGGACCTGCGAAAACTACTCGAGCAATTGAGTGTATACGACATGATCAACCGGCTGAAGGAAATGTTCCCACAGCAGGTTAAACAAGAATGCTTTGAGTGTATGAAGGCTTTGGTCAATTGTAGGATGCAAGAAGTTAAGGATGTGAATATCAATTTCCTTAAAATGAAGGGATATATGGATGAAGTTGAAAGACTTGGGTTTCCGATAGGGAGGGAGCTTGCGGTGGATACGATCCTCCAATCCTGCCCGCGTCTTATGAGGAGTTTGTCAAGAACTATCATAGAGACAATTTGGAAAAATCATTGATAGAGCTTCATGACATGTTGAAGGCTAAAGAGTCTAACATGGTCAAAAGGAAGCTTGTCTCATCCACATCCGCTATGGCTATTAGCAAACAAGAAAGCAAGAAGAAGAAACTGACCTCAAATGAGGAGCTTGGTGTGACTAAGCCTACCATAAACTTGGAGTCATAGGACAATGAAATTGCGCCTCATGATGATGATCCACTTGGGGTAGTTTGCTACTTTTGCGGAGAGATTGGAAATTGGCGCCGCTACGCCTGCCGTAAGTGCCTGAAAGAGGTAAGTATCCTAAAGGAGAAGAACATTAGCTCCTCGACTTTAGGTACATTCATGATTGAACTCCATTGATCTTCTACTTTCAATGACTAAGTTTTTTAAACGCTAGTCGAAACACTCACATTTGTCACAACTTGTTTGTTGTAAAGTGTAGGTGTTAAACCGAAGTAGGCCGATGATGCATGGAGAGCTGGAGATAGTGAAGGGAAACATAGTGTTTGTCTCTTACTAAAAGGATTGGAAGTTTAGATATTGCCATTCCTACCAGCTAAATTATTACTTCAGTTAGACAAATGTTTACCCCCTGCGTGGCAAGAAGCATTGTATCTTTTATGCCTTTGATGATGATGAATATTTCTTTGAATAATATATTTGTGGGTTTTGAAGATTTATTTCAAAGATTATTCATGTCGTGGCATTTAAGGTAAGCATACGCTTAAGAAGTAATAACACAATCGTGAATGTTTATGTCTTGATATAGTTGATCTAACCTTATAAACAAGAATTGCATCACCAAGCTCCATGTGGTTAGGAACTTGGAATCTCTTGACTTTGAGTCAACTGAAGATTGAAAATATTATTTATGAGGTTAAATAACTATAATATCCTTCACTTGAGATAGTGGAAGGATTAAAAGCTTGTTGGACTTTGTTTACACTTGTGTAACAAAGATATATCAAGCAAAATCATAAGAATAACCTCGATATGATTTGTTACCTTTACCAATGATGGTAGAAGGGACGGGTATGTCTAAATGTTAGACGAGTGCCTGAAACCTTAGAGGTGTTCAAGGCTCACCCATAACAAAATATGATAAAGAGGGAAAAAGGAACAAAGATACTCAAATCTGATAAGATGTTGAGCACTTGATTCCTTAACCATAATAAATTTATGGGAATGTCTCATAATTCACTTCTCCTAGGAAACATGTTTTACATGGATCGCCGAATGGAGGAACGGAACATAAAAGTTATGATTCTAACTTGATGGTTTTAACTTGAGTAACTTGTTGTAAAGCTTACTTAAGATGTGGCGGGCAATAATCTTGCTTTATATATCAACAAAGATGGTCAAGTTAACATATGAGGAGATTTGACTAGAAAGAATGCTTTGCTTGTCAATCTCATAAGATTAAAGCTATCCAGTCTACATTTAGTGGGAGATGGATGAACTTTAATTATGCTAATGAATTTAAATAGTTCTTCTGAGTTTTAGATGTCCGTTTCATATACTTTTTGAGAACTGAGTTTGGTTGCTCAAAAGAGATAGAAACAACTGAAGCACTCAAATAGAAGGACGTAATATTTAAAGACCTGATGTTGACACTAGCATTCAATCTGAAATGATTGAAGTTCAACATGGCTATGTTGAAGTATCTTGCATAAAGTGATTACCTCTTCATATGTTTGGTAAGAGTCGTCATAAGACCAGAAGAGTATAATTTGTTATATCTAATGACGATGACTTATTGATGATACATGATGTATGCATCAACTACCAAAATCTGTAGTGGGCTCTGGGTCTACTAAGAAAAGAAGGGTAATGAAATAAGATGCAATCCATTCTGGACTTTCAAGTTTTAAACTTGATTAATCCAACACCTAGGTTTTGACCTGGATGGTGTATATAGATCTTATGGTATTAAGATCTGCATGGATAAGCATATGAATTCGAATACTGACGGAGAAGAAAGGTTTTTTCACGATGATTAACCATGTGGAAAGGATCATCTGGGAACTTTCTCTTGATGGTTATGTCGAATAGTAAAGTTTGTGATTAACTTCAAATACTGACTGGTAGCAAATTGTTTCATGATAATTGACCATGGGGATGGTATTATATGAAGACATTCTCCCAGTAGTTATGTTGAATTTCACACGGATGTTTATGCCATTTTATGGCAATATGATACAAAGACCAAGTTCCGTTGTAGGAATTTTATGAGGAAGTGCTATCAGCACTGTCCGAAGGTCTGTTGCATCCTGAGTGTCCGTATAAGGTCTACAAACACGAAGAAGTCTATTTTGGACTTAAATAAACATCTAAGTTTAAAGAGTTTTTCTTTGAAAATCAAGTGTTTGAGTTTTCGGTAAGAAAATTATGAAACTTGGATGGATGCCAGAGCTAGTGTTTGTTATCCTATTTAATATGTCTAGGACATATTTTATAATGGAGATAATGTCTACATCAGGCTTGTATGCAAGTTTGAATCAAGAATTATGCATCCATATTTGATAAAGGATAAAGAAGCAAATTTGTGAAGTACAAGAAATATTGAGATATGTTCTTGTTGATATATACATGTTTAGAAGAAGCTTGGAGTAATTTGTTACTCAGTGATAGCTTTTTGTAAAAGGACAACTGCCAATTTGGATTGGGGTTCATGATCCTACTAAACATGGTGTCATTAATAAGTATGATTTTTTGAAAGTATCATTGACTCTATTGTGCTCTATTGAGACAATGAGGGTATGATAGCTTTGTTAGATTATGTGCAGAGATAATTAATAGGCATGTTGTATCCAATGTTATAAGAGAGTTAAGGGTCACACTGCTACACACCCAATTGAGAACAGTTGGATTTCACCTTTTGTCTGTGTGGAAATAATTAATCAGTTAAATTAATTATTAAAGACAAAGACGAAATAATTAATCAGTAGTATTAATTATTGAAAAGAGAGAAATAAATAATTAATCAGTTTGTATTAATTACTAGAAAGGAAATAAATAATAAATAGTTATTTATTATTTAAGGAGAATTAAATATTAAGTTTTAATATTTAACGGACTAAGTTAATTAATTAACTAGTAAAGTCCAGGTGGTCAAAAAGAGAAGAGTTGAAAGTTTAATTAAAACCAGTGGGCTTTTAATTAAACGGGCTTAGGTCCAATCTAATCTTTATAAATATATCCTTAACGGCTTAAGGATTAAGATAAGTGACATAAGAGATTAAAACCTAGCCACCAATACTCTCTCTCTCTCTCGATCTCGTCCTCCCTCTCGTCGCACTCTATCTCTCTCTCTCGGCTCACTTGTGTCTTGAAAAAACCGAAGAAGCAAAACACGCAAGGTGTTTTGCGACTTGGTGATTACGCAAGAATACACACACACACACTCACGATTTGAGTGTTGCCGGTTGGTGATCCAGGAGCGGTCTAGCAGCCAGTTCAATCGGAGGTGCATTAGTGGTGGATCATCTTTAGCAATCCTAAAGTTTTTGTTCAGGTATAATCTTATAACCTTATCTATGGATTGTTTGTTAAGAAACTATGTTGATCAAGTTAAAGTTTATAGATCCTAACCCTTTTGGGGTTTAGAGGGTTGTGTTCAATCCAGTTCCGCTTTTAGGATTGAACCAGTGGAATCAACCCAGGATTGACCAGTTTGAGTCATATGGTGGTTTGGTCAGGTTCAAAACCCTTCAGTGGTATCAGAGCCTCGGATCTATGATCCATAGTTTCTAGTTCTATCTGTTTTAGATTAAGGTTTTATTCTTGATTCTCTATTTGTTCTTGGTATTTTCGAAAATCAAGAATGTAGCAAAACAATTTGTTTTGTTATCAGTTTTTATGCTATTAATCATAAAATTTAAACAGTAAGTTTGAATGGTTAAAAGGATTATGATTTTTGAAATAAGAATAAGTTTTTGAATTAAGATTAAATTAAACAGTTTGTTTAATCGGTTAAACCTAGTTAATCTAATTTGTTGGTTTGTTTAATTGTTATATGATCTTCTTCATTTTATTCTTCTCCATTTAAATTTTCGAAAACCATAAAAGGATAAAAACAAGTTTTTTGTTTTTATCCAGTTTATAAAAGTTTTTGATTTTAACCAGTTAGGTTTAAACCATGTTTGTGTTTAAATGGTTAAAAGGGAATAAACTTTTATCTAAAACTAGACTTTAACAAGTTTTTGAACTTTTTGTTTAAAAGGTTGAAATCAAGTTTTAGGATAATTAATTATTAATAAAACAAGTTTTGTTGAAATTAATAATTAATAGTTTTTGGTTTTTGAATTAAATCCAGTCTTTAATCAGTATAATAAAACAGTTGGTTTTTAATAGGTTAAAAAGGATTTGAATTTTTTTGTTAAATCGGAAAACGCAAACTGAAACCGTGACCATAACTGTTAGCAGCGCTAAAAGAGGGTTAGCGGCGCTAAGAGGAGTTAGCGGCGCTAAGCCCAGTAAACTGCGGCCCAGTAACGTCGGCCCAAGATAGCGGCGCTAAAGAAGGTTTAGCGGCGCTAAGGGACGAAAGGGCTTCGGCCGAAGGGGCTTCGGCCAAAGAGCTTTCGGCCCAAGGTGGTTCTCGCCCCAATAGGGCTTACGGCCCAGGAGGTTCTCGGCCCAAGAGGGTCTCGGCCCAGTGGGTTATGCGGGTTGACGGGAGATGTTGGCCCAAGATAGTTTTTTCGGATTAATACAAAAGGATTATTAATTTTTAAGCTCTAAAATTAATAAGGTGTTATATAAACTAGTGTTATATATTTTAATTAGTTTAGTTAAAATATATTTTAGACTTTTATTTATTATGACTAGTTTAGTCATTTTTGAATAAAGTCTAAAAGGATAAAGTTTATATAATAAAATGGAGAATTGAACAAGATATTTTAATTGACCAATAAGTTGTTGGTTTTAAGTTATTGGATAACTAGTAATAAAATCCGACATAAGGTTTCATTCAAGTTTTGAATAAGATCAGGGATTTAAAGTTTTTGTTAGAAAAACTCTTTTGGTCAGATAAATATTAATTAGAAGATCATAATTCTCGTTTTTGGTTAATAGGCATTAATCAAAAGGTAAATGAGAATAGTTTAAACAAGTCAGGTTATGTGCTTAACAGCACAGTTTTTGTTTATATTATAACTGCGTGGTTGACTTTTATATATATAGTGCTTATATATAAATTGTGTGGTTGTGATTCATATAGCTATAGTTTTGCCGACTTAGGACTCGTTTTTCATTTCTTCTTTTATTTTGGTTTTGGGAAGGCCTGCGTGCCAATTACAATCACTTTCTTAATTGTAATATTGTACTGGTTAGGGGAGGCCTGCGTGCCACTTACAACCCCATTCAATATTGTATTTGTAATAGACTAGTAATAGTTTAATCCCTCAACCGAAATGGACTCCAAGAAGGTGATCAAGAAAATGGTGTTCTCACACGAAGCACGTATACTTCGGGGAGGTGTCAAGGCTAGTGGGAGCAACATGTCAAGAAAGGCTAATCCAAGTCACTTTGTCCTTAGACTTGACCTTAGGATTAGTTGGCAAAACTATAGGGCTTTATTTGCTTACTCTTTTTATCTGCGTGGTTATGATTTATTTACTGTTTTTCATATATATGTATGGTATGTATATACATGCGTGTGATGGTAAATAAAATGGGTTTAAAAACAAGTTGTTATTAAACAGTGAAAAACCACGCTTTATGACAAACTAGAATAAGACTTCAGTCTGGTAGTCGTATTAATTAAATTTTTATAAATTTAAAAGTTTTGTCAAGATTATAAGTTTGGAACTTATAAAGGCCGTTTTGTACACCTAGTCTAGGTACACATATAAATCGTAGTTTTTTAAAACAGTTAGTTTTAAAATGGTTTTTCAAAAACTGGAAAATTAAGTTTTTTATTGAACTTAATTAAAACCCAAGAAAAATCTTAGATCAGTGTGCTTCCCACCTAATGGTACACCTTGACTGTTAAACGGTACTTGGGTGTCGGAAGTGCCCAAACCTTGGGCATCCGGGTTCAAACCATTACGGGAAAGGGCATGAAAGATTCTGCGATAATCGGGAGTCCCGGCCAGAATTGATGTTGTCTTAGGTGGTGCGATCTATTTTGATGATAATCGGGAGTCCCGGCCCAAAAAGCACCGGAGTAGAGTTAAACATACTATACTGGGTCTAAGTGCTCTATTAGGTTCTAGGAGTCGTATCAGTTAGGTACGATTGGTACAGGGTGTTACCTACCAGAAATAGCATGACTTGGCGGGAAGTGCCCAAACCTTGCGTGAAGTATGTGAAATATGGGTCCTAGGTTTAATATATATTGTTTATGGGTTTAATGATATATGTTGGAAAGTTTATTTGCAATTACTAATTAAACTGGGTTTTAATTTGTTGATGGCAACCAACGTTACCAATACCAATAACCTCTCACTCCGCTCTATCCTTGAGAAGGATAAGCTCACCGGGTCCAACTTTCTCACTTGGGAGAGAAATCTCCGGATCGTGCTGAGGCACGAGAGAAAGTGGTATGTCCTAGAACAACCTCTAGGAAATCCCCCTGCCAGTAATGCCAGGGCAGAGGTCAGGGAGGCTTTTCAGAAGTGCTCCAATGACGCCTTGGATGTTAGCTTCCTCGTGCTTGCAACTATGAGTCCAGAGTTGCAATCAAGCATGATGGAAACTCCTTCCTATGACATGATCCGCCAGTTGAGGGATATGTTCCAGGTGCAAGCCCGCACAGAGCGTTATGATGCCACTAGGGCATTTAACTCGTGCAAGATGGCAAAGGGGACCTCGGTCAGTGACCATGTCATGAAAATGAAAGGTTACATGGACCACCTAGAGAGACTTGGGCACCCAGTACCGTTGCAGCTAGCAACGGATACGATACTCAACTAGTTGTCACATGACTATAAGCCTTTTATAGTCAACTACAACATGAATAACATGGAGAAATCTGTGGCTGAGTTGCACTCCATGCTCAAGACTGCTGAGAAGAGTATCGGGACCAAGTCTAAGGACATTCTTATGGTGGGACATGATGGACGTAAGAAGAGGAAGGGGCGCAACGGGAAGGGAAAGGGCAAGGCCCAGCCCATCCATAGTGCACCCAGGGCTAATAATGACAACAAGGGCAAGAAGCTGAAGCCAAACAAGGCAAGGACCGAGAATCGGTGCTTCAGGTGTGGCGAGGCCGCACATTGGAAACGAGATTGTCCGAAAGGTCACGAGGCAGGAGGCAAGTCTGGCTCCTCAAGTATTGTCTGATTAGCTTCTTTGTCACTTTCCTACTTGTAAAGTTTTTACAAGTATTCTAAAATCTTGCAATCGTTTATTGCAGGAGGAGATGGAAAGTGATGCAGCCCATCATGAGAAGATCCCACGTGCAGCTCACGGATATTATAAATAATTTTTTATTTCCTAGTTTATTAAACTCTTTTTAAGTTTGGATATTTTCTTACATGTTTATGGAAACTTTTTGGCTTTGAGTTTATGGAAATATTTGGTTCATATCCGTGCACGTGATCTTATTTTATGAATCAGGATTAGTCCAGTTGTGACTAAAAGAATACCAATAAGTCAAGTCTTGACTCGATTGGTGATTCATAATAATCTTATGCTATGATTTGTTGTAGTTACATAAATGCCGGTTCAACTATGTAAATACTTGTATAAACAAGTTTTGTTTGTAAGATTAGATATTTTTTCTAAATCAACAAGTATTTAAGATTTTATGAAAAGTGAATGTTCAAAGTCTTGAACATATGGAAATAATAGTCATTATTTCTGGGTAAAGTAGTTTTTAATAAAACGTTTAAGAAAGTATAAAAGTGATTATAATAGTTATTATAATCAAGTAAGTTTTATACTAAATGTTTTAAGGAAAGAAATTTAAGATACCATTATGAGTGTTTCATACTTGTGATCATGGTAAGTTTAATGAAACCATTTTCCGTAATTGGAAAGATGGATATATGGCAGATCCAAGTTTTTGGTTTCAAAAAACAAATTTCTTACAAAAACTAAGTTATTTAAAACATGTGTTTGGAACACAAGTTTTAGGCATGGTAGTCAAGGATTGACTAAGGTCTAAAAGGATGTTTTTTAAAGAATGCACTTTTTCATAAAAGATAGTGGGAGCACCTGACTAATGTATTTATCAGAGTTAATAAAAGGTTGTTTTCAACCAGTGTGATAAATACAAGTTTGAACCTTTAGAGTATATAATTATCGGATGTTTTTAGAAGTTATCTAAAATAGCAAGTTCTTGAAAAAGAACTAATCCGAGGAATGCATGATTTATTGAGAGGTACTCAGTAAAGATATCATTGCAAGAATTTAAGTCAAGTTATGACCTAAATAAAAGAAATTATATACGTTCTAAAATGTTCAGTGAGTCAGCTTAATATTGTTGGATTGGTTAACGTTAGAAATGATAAAATAGGATGTTCTTTAACATCCTTAGCAATGGAATTAGATAAGTGTTGGTATACACCGGAAATCTAATTTCAAGTTTCTTACAAGTAGGTGTAAGAGGATTTATCATTTCAAAAGGACATAAATCTAGTAAGATTTAATACATCTACAAATGTAATTAAAGTTTTAATTACAGGGAGGTTGTTTTATAAATCAGAAACAAGGAGTTATTTCCAGTTCTCCAAGTTTAAGGAATTTATAAAATAAGTAAGCCTAGAAGTGTTCTTAGGTTGCAAGAATGATTTCTAGCAAAACCAAGAAGGAGTACTTCAAAGTACTAGTCTTGTGTTTTAGGGTTTATAACCATATTATTTTCTTTGTAATCCGTGATAAGTTACAATGTAAAAAAAAATAAGTAATTCAGATAAACACCGTTAATCGAGTCAGTGAAATGGTAGAAATTATACATCTTTATTCCAGGGAGGAATATGGAAGGGTGTAGAAATTAGTTTCATTGTTCTTCACAATTTTGTATGTTTTGGTTCATCCAGGAATAAACTAGGTTTATTCAAAACATTATCCGTGACTACTTATCGTGGTGGGAACTATGATATGGTTATAAAGTCATCGTAATTTTGTGGTAGATTCGAAAGTATATCGAATATAGCTGCGAACGATTTTTTCGGACCAAAATTGACGGATATTTGCTAGGGTTACGACTATTGGATTGACCCATCGTGAAAAATACTTCGTGGATTCGCGTCAAAAGTATTTATCACATAGGTTATCCTCAAGCCTGAGGTATTTGGTTTGGGATGCGGTAACTGTTGTCTTCTTAGCGCGTTCTAACGCCACGCCGTAACAGGGTGGTCATAAGGGGCGTGTCTAGATTCAGTGGGAGCCGTGTTGCCAAATGCAAATATGTAAGATGGTAATTGCACCTCTTTTTTAGGAGAGATATTTCCGGGCCCCTTGACTGATTAGAGAAACTGGTAAGTGCACGGCCGTGCCCAAACGAACTGATCTGTTCTATGTCGTTTATCACGCAGTTTTGAAATCAAGTATGTCATGAACAAATTCTTGAGTCTCTGAGTTGACCTTTTTCCATGCTCATGCTCAAAATTGATATATCGCGCTGCAAGGGACAAACCTATATATATGCAAGTTTGTATATATAAAAACGTACCCATTCATGAACAGGGAGTTTATGATAGTTTAGTTTATAAACAGTTACTTTATAACAAGTTACTTCTAAGCAGGTTGCTCATGAAGTTTATCACAAGTTACTTTGGGGTATAAGAGTTCTTATAACCTGATTACCCTAAGTGTCTGGCTAGGGACCTCCTTAGGCTAACAATGTGCAGTAACTATTACTTATCTTGCACAAGTGGGAGTCTGTTAGATTATGGGCACAGATAATTAATAGGCATGTTGTATCCAATGTTATAAGAGACTAAAGGGTCACACTGCTACACACCCAAATCAGAACAGTTGGATTTCACCTTTTGTCTGTGTGGAAATAATTAATCAGTTAGATTAATTATTAAAGAGAAAGACGAAATAATTAATCACTAGTATTAATTATTAAAAAAAGAGAAATAAATAATTAATCAGTTTGTATTAATTATTAAAAAGGAAATAAATAATAAATAGTTATTTATTATTTAAGGAGAATTAAATATTAAGTTTTAATATTTAACGGACTAAGTTGATTAGTTAACTAGTAAAGTCCAGGGGGTCAAAAAGAGAAGAGTTGAAAGTTTAATTAAAACCAGTAGGCTTTTAATTAAACGTGCTTAGGTCCAATCTAATCCTTATAAATATATCCTTAAAGGCTTAAGGATTAAGATAAGTGACATAAGGGATTAAAACCTAGCCACCAATACTCTCTCTCTCTCGATCTCGTCCTCCCTCTCGTCGCACTCTGTCCCTCTCTCTCTCTCTCGGCTCACTTGTGTCTCGACGAAACCAAAGAAGCAAAACACGCAAGGTGTTTTGCGACTTGGTGATTACGCAAGAATACACACACACACACTCACGATTTGAGTGTTTCCGGTTGGTGATCCAGGAGCGGTCTAGCAGCCAGTTCAATCGGAGGTGCAGTAGTGGTGCACCATCTTTAGCAATCCTAAAGTTTTTGTTCAGGTATAATCTTATAACCTTATCTATGGATTATTTGTTAAGAAACTATGTTGATCAAGTTAAAGTTTAAAGATCCTAACCCTTTTGGGGTTTAGAGGCTTGTGTTCAATCCAGTTCCGCTTTTAGGATTGAACCAGTGGAATCAAACCCAGGATTGACCAGTTTGAGTCATATGGTGGTTTGGTCAGGTTCAAAACCCTTCAAGCTTATGCACATAAAATCATAGTCGCGAGCATCATTTACCTTATTGGGTTCTATTGAAACAATAGAGGTGCAATAACTCGGACAAAAGATCATAAGCGGTTGGTTGGAGTGTGGATATGATCACTTTCAGAGTACACACGAATAGCATGGTGGCGAGTTCCGTATAGAGAACTAAAGTCGCAGGCTAGTGATTATGATCAGACTAGGGCCTGCATATACTTAGCTTAAGTTTGATTTAGTAATGTTTTGATATGCTTTGTCTTTTGGGAATATTAAGCAATATTGAGCTTTTGCTTGTATCGATTATCAAATGGGTTTGATAATGCGCGTGTAGCGGGTACTCTTAGTGAGCCTTATTGTGTTCCAACTTAGCATGTTTTACCTCTTCCCTGAATGTGTATACATTCTAAAATGTCCATAGTCGGTCATTCTTCTAGGGAAGGAAGTCTGAATAAATACTGAGGGAAGTGATTGGTCATGTGTCCAATGGGGGATTGGGACACGGGGGCGCAATACTTCGCCTGTACTTGAAAAGGGTTTCAAGTGACTGGATGACCCATACCTGAGGTTACTTCATGGTTTTTGTCAACAAGTAACTCAGGATGATAATATCATTTCGTCCTTAGACTGGAGATGTATGTGTTCCAAAGCATGGACTTGCTTTGCTTTGATTACTTTCAAACACAGTTTGTAACTGGCTGTTATAAAGAGAGCCTTTTGGTAAAGTTTGGTGTATGTAGTG
Source organism: Pulicaria dysenterica (assembly GCA_947179395.2). Lineage (NCBI taxonomy): Eukaryota > Viridiplantae > Streptophyta > Magnoliopsida > Asterales > Asteraceae > Pulicaria > Pulicaria dysenterica. The sequence goes on along the minus strand of OX359293.1, from coordinate 43,278,070 downwards.
GAGCAATGTAATCAAAGGGATTTGTTCCTCTAGTTTTAGAGAGATATCCATGGGCCCCTCGATGATTGATCGCTGACTCTAAAATGCATGGCCATGCTCAAGTGTGCAATGATAAAAGTATCTGATTGCAACTTGTATGTTTTGGTCACCACCAGTCATGATCGAGAAACATAATCGTGAACGATCTGGAGATTGACATTTAACCATGTCTTGCGTTCACACGGATATCATGAAACGAAAGGATGATTGATCAGTTATCTATAGGGCCATATCAAACCTATAGGGTTGTGATTTGCTACTTGTCTTGGGATGACATAACTCCTGTTGACTTGGGAGCAGAGATGCCTTGCTAGAGGCCACTTTCTGTCTGTGTTACTTATCGATATGCTGTGTCATGTGCAAGTGGGATTCTGTTGGACTATGCCCACTGACACACGTATATTAGTAATGCTGCTAATAATACACCATCCCATTGGGTCACATACCAAGGATTGATCCCGACAGCACATAATACGCAAAAGAGAGAAAAGGAAAAAATGGGCCTTACGGCCGCAAGGCATATTGCTTGCGGCCGCAAGGACTGTAAGGGGACTTACGGCCATTGCTTGTGGCCGCAAGGGATCTCTGACAGACTGCAGTTAATGATTTGTCATTTTCTGCACAAGGCTCAAAGTGGGAAATAATTGAGGCTTCTTGGGGGCTGCATGGACGACTTTGTTGACAGTCCTGGCATGTGAGGCTGCTCATAAAAAGTCTATTATCATTTCTCATTTGATATGGAATTATGAGATAATTCACACACTTTCTCTCTCTCAGTTGCATACTCCTTTGTGAGTTCTTGAGTGACTCCAGAAGTCATCCATGTCTATGGAGTGATTCTGTATATTGTGGGATGTTCCATAAGTGATTTCAAGGATTTGAAGATCACTACTTGGCTTACTAGCATTTGGGGATCAAGTAAACTTGGTGTGGACTAGCAATAGAGAGTTGCTCTCTTTGTGGCTTAGAGTTCATCCCAACCTGGAGTATTCAGAAGCTGGAGCATGGTATATTTCATACTCCATCTCTGTTTTTGGTTGCAATATTTGTATGTAGAGCATTCTCCACTTATGGATCTTGATGGCATCATGTTTTATACCTGAAAACTTGTTTTTATGCTTCCGCTGTGTGGGTATGATGGCCAATGAAATTCAACAAAAAAGACTAAAAGTGAATATACCTGAAAACTTGTTTTTATACCTGAAAACTTGTTTCTATGCGTTCGCATGGTAGGGGCGAATCTAGCTTTGGTACTTGGCACGTTCTGCAGCCTACGAGGTCTTTTCAACCGCCCAAACCAAGTCATGCGATCACATGGCAGGGTCCATGTGATCGCAAAGCCCCCTGATCCAGGCCTATTTAAGAAGTTCACTTCTCTGCAGAAATGGACCATCACAGAGAACACACAGAAGAAAACACAGTTCACACACACACTTCTCTCTGCATTTGCACGTACAAAACACACACTAAAGGTGTCTTCACATTTGGGTTTTGTTTTGGTGGTATTTAAACACCGCAAACTCCGTTCCAAAGGTGTAGAAACTAAGTGGAAGTTCTGATCACGAATACAACTCAAGAAAGCTTGGTATAATCTTATCATATTTTGTTATTAATATGTATCCAAGTTTTTATCTTGTTTTTTTTACTTGTAACCATGTGTAACTAAACTATTTCACTTAGGCCAAGATGATTTTTGGCCAAGTTATGGCAATATAAACCTTATCTTGATGATTTGATATAAAAGTATGTTTTGATCATTAATATAAATGTGTTTAATCATATTCATGTGATATATTTGTTCATGTTCATGTTTTGGTAACCTTTTGTGTGAAAACCTCAAGGTTATATTGCATGCATATTCAAGCATGTTGGTTTAATCTTAAGATCTTGTGTAGTTATCACTAGAAATGGTGTAACAAGCAAGATTGTCATTTGAAAAGCATTTTTGGAACTTGTCTTTGATCATTTCAGATCTTAACAAGTTGGCCATGTTTATCATATTATGGTTTCTCACATGTTTCACATCCCAAATGAAATTTTAATTGTGTACGTATATTATTTGATCATTAATACTACAAAAGGATAAAAGGGATTAAAAAGATGTTTTTGTACATGTTAAGGTTGAAATGAATTCCATAATGTCATTAAGAGTCTGATCTTTTGATTCTATGTGCATGCTTATGTATTTTATGCTTTGCATGTGTTATGTGCAAGAAATGGTACGTAACATGATGATATCTAAAAGAAATAACATAAGGCTTGATCTTGAATCCAATGCACGTGGTTTGAGTCTTGTTAGGTTTATCACATCATAGTGTTCATTTACTATCTATTTATAACCTTGGATGAAAGTCCAGGTTGTTTGTGTTTAATCTTTGGGTAAAAGTGAAATCTGCTGTAATTAGATACCATGCGATTGTATGACATATGCATGTTATCGCATGGGTCTATCATTCTATGTAATCGCATGTCCCTGACATGCGATCGCATGAGCCCTGTTCCAGATCAGTTTGATGTTTCTTTTATTCTAACCATTCTTAAATCACTTTAACACCTTTCTTATGTTTTAAAAGCTATGAGACATATCATTTGACCAAGAATGTATGGCTTGTAGCTGGATTTAAACATGGTTAAGTGGATATGTGATTGTCTTATGATTCTATACTTACATGCTATATTTGATTGTAAATATGAGTCTTGATAACTCGAGTGATGATGTACATCATAATATGACTTGTGAGTATTAGATAGAACAGCATACTGTGAGCTTAATGCAATTCATCAAGTCATCAACAATTAAACCGAAATAAATATTGCCATAACTAACTAGGATGATTTTGAAGCCTAAGTGATCCTTTCTCTGATTGTCTAATCGCTTGTTTTTATTTTGCTATTGTAACTTGTTTCTTTTATTAGTTATAAATCAAATATAAAAACCACATGTTATTAATTTACCAAAAAATAATGATGTTTGATTTCTAGTAGCTGCCAGAAAGTCACTTTATCCATGTGGTTCGGCACTCGTTCCTACCCTATCTATACTACTACTGACCAGGTCATACTTGCCTGAGTCGTGTATAGTATTTATTTTGTAATTCCATTTTTTAAATTTAAAACATCAATGTGAAAAAGCTTTTAATCATCTTAAAAATACCCGTATGCGGACTGCACACCAAGTCATTGGCGCCGCTGCCGGGGATCATTTTGGCGTTTTGGCACTATTAGTAAAAATCTAATTGTTGATTTGGTTTTCACTATATGTTACTTTTTATCTTATTATTAGTATAATTATAGCTTAGCTTTCCTTGCTTTCTTGTATTTTTTACCATGTGTGTTTACTCACAGACACTAAAATTAATGTATAATTTTTGTCTAGATTGTCTAAAAACATTTGAAACTGAAATTGAACATCTTGAACAAATAACATTGGCTACAGACAATTTAGATGAATTTGAATTAATTTTAGGAGAAATTGAGTATTGGGAATATGCAAAATTGATCACTAGATGTAACATCGACTTTATTCTTAGCAGACCTATTATCTAGTCAAGTTACAATTTCTAGCTTAGCTTGTCCCATTTGTTCTCTACTTCTCGTCTTTTATTTAGCTTAGCTTAACTTTATTGCATTTCTTTTTATTTTCTTTTATGTGTATATATTCGGCTGAACTTCGGAGAAGGAGTAAAGAGTACCGCAATAGAATCAAAAATTCTGAAATCCTCTGAAAATATTTCGAATAAGCTTTGCTTTCTAAAACCGACCCCCAAAAACTCAAACGATTGAGAGATCGCATTAACCACGAACAAATTTTGATTTTTCTCAATCAAACTTTCATCCGAAGAACCATGGCTCGTACTCTAACTTTTTAGGTTTCTGAAATCTCTTGTTTTCTTTTAAAATTTGTTTCACTCATGTGTGTTTATTCTGAAAATTTTCAAAAATTAATTAAGTATTGGCGTAACATTCTCAAAATCTATGACCAGAACATCGATGAACTTGAGATAAGGGCATAATCTACCACCGACTACCAGGAATTGAAACAAATTGAAATCGAAATCAATCATTGGGAATACATGAAGGGATGTTCTCAGCGTCATATTACTTATAAATTAAGGACTGTTCACACTCCTTACTATTTGCAATTTTCTTTCAGTCCTTTCCCTTTGATCATGTGTGTTCGTTCAGAAAACCTTCATAGGAAAAATTAGTACTTATCAAAACACCATTGACAGACTTTGGAGAAATCGTTTCCTTTCTTAGTGGTCGACTGTTTCATTTCATTTCCTTTCTTTTTATATTTTAGTTGTGTGCTTCTCTCTTGCATTTTAATTTCTTTTCGTTTTTCACTTCCCCGCCACATCCAAACTGTCTTTTTTGTTCTCTCTTGAACAATTGAGCCCATTGAGCCTTACGCGGAGCCTGAACGAGAATTTAGACGTCACCGACATTTAGCACGTAGACGAGCTGCTCATAATCGAACTCACAACATGGCTGAAGGTGAAGGTTCACCACCTTTAAATTCATAAACAGTAGGAGATTACGCTCGTACAACGCTCATTGGAATGCACGCAAGTATCGTTCGTCCTCCTGTCACTGCCAACAATTTCGAAATCAAGCCGAACATTATCCAAATGGTTCAAAACATAGTTCAATTTAATGGTTTACCTGAAGAAGATCCTAACCATCATCTTCAGAATTTCCTTGAGATCTGTGATACGTTCAAGATGAACGCTGTCTCCCAAGACGCCCTTCTCCTACGCCTTTTTCCATTTTCACTTAAACATAAAGCCAAGCTTTGGCTTAATTCCTTGCCTACTGGTTCCATCACTACATGGAACGATTTAGCCAAAAAAATTCTTCAGAAATATTTTCCACGTTAAAAAATGGCTAAACTCCGTAATGATATTTCATCATACCAGCAGTAGGAAGGGGAATCCATGTACAACACATGGGAAAGGTATAAGGACTTACTACGTCAATGCCCTCATCACGGATTATCAATGTGGCTTCAAGTTCAAACGTTTTATAACGGTCAGACAGTGGCTACACGCGAAATGATCGATGCTGCAGTAGGAGGTGCAATCACAAACAAAAATCCCGAGATAGCTCATGAGCTCATTGAAGAAATGGCTATGAACATATATCAGTGGAATTCATCGCGAATGAAACAACACAAAACAGCAGGTATCATCCCTGTTGATACTGTCACATTACTCACTGCACAAGTTGAAGCTTTATCTCAAAAGCTCGACCAAATGAAAGTAAATGTAGTGCAGTCTACATGTGAGTTCTGCAATGGACCTCACTTAAGTAGAGATTGCCAAACTGGCAACAATTTCACTTCTACAGAAGAGGAAGATTACATGGGTACTCAAAGACCCCAAAACAATTCCTACTCAAACTCATATAACTCTGGTTGGAGAAATCATCCAAATCTTTCCTGGAAATCCGGAGCGGCTACTTCTAGTAATTCCCCTCCCGGATTCTCTCATCAAAATCACAACCAACAAAGTTTGGGTTCATCTCAAAACCTGTTAGTCCATTATAACAAGTGGTTCATGTATCATGTAGGATAGATGAAGGTTTGAATGTATAGAACTAGAGAGAATATGATTTACACCATAGAAAACTCCTAGTTCTTTATTTCATTATGCCCAAAACCTTAGCTATTACAATAGCCATATCCCAATAAATGCTCCATGAGTATATTACATAGAAACTCCTATTTCTATACAATTTATGAATTTACATTCCCCCCCTTTGTATTGAAATAGGAGTGTACACGCCAGTAACCTAAGTCTTCCTTAGATTATATAAGCAGTTTTTGATGTAGCGTCCCACCATATACATCAGTCTGAAACATTGTTTTATCTTGAACCTTTGACAGCGGAAGCATAAACACTTTTGATGTGTTGGGGAGAATCTTCTTTTTGTCTCCCCCTACAATGTAGCTCAGATTGTTTCCATGTCTTCATAAGTCTGATAATCTTGACTCCCCCTAGACATGATATAGACTGATGTTTCTTTTTCTCTCTCCCACTTGAGTAGACACCCTTAACAACTGAATCAACAATGTAAAATTTCTTCACTTTTTATTCTCCCCCTCATGATGATTATAATACTTTATGAGCATCATGCATAAAAGACATCACCATGAGATTCAGTTGCAAAAACATGGAAGAGGGGCGGGGAGGATCCTACACTTCAAGTTAAAATAATCTTCAAACATTCCCTGACTTGAATAGATACTTGAACCACTCTTGATCGTTGAGGAGTGGTAATGATTTGATCTGAATTCTTGAAGATTAATAAATCTTTGTTGGATGTAGTATGATATTGGAGAATAATGTTGTGAAGTAAGTCTCCCAATACCGTGTAATCAACCTTGACCAAATCACCGCAAGATACAATGATTTTGAAATACATACGGGTGCAAATGAACTTGGGAACACATAAGAGGGTAGGTGACTTTGATTTAATAATCAGTGAGTCGGATTCATCCTTATTCGAGAGCACCAAACGATTGACTTTGATATAATAATCAGTGAGTCGGATTGATATGCACGTGAGCAAGCGCGCATGTAATACAAAATCCTCTCAAAAACCTGAAGTAATTTGATGTTGGTCAATTCTTCAAATAATTTCACCAACAATGAGATCTGGGTTTTCAAATATGACTGATAATGGACAACCAAGATTCAAAAGAAACAATGAATGGATGGCCAAAATATGGTTTTGAGACCAAAAATTGGTGACACTAAGAAAGAAGAACCAAAAATCAGTTAGGAAAGCACCGGATGACTAGACATAAGGGTACTAGACAATTAAACACATGGTTCACGGGAAAACAAAATATGACCCGAATCTAGAAAATCATAATGATAACTGAAACTTTGAGAACTTCTGACTCAGCCAAAAAATCCAAACACATGACTTAGGAATCAAGGTGACAAGATAATTCAATCACAACAACGACGACGGGGGTTCGGGGGCAGCGCCCCTGATAGCAGGGTCCAAGGGGCAGAGCCCCTGGCTGGGCAAAAATGATTAGAAATTTTAAAAATTTGAAAAATGAGTGTAAATCCGAGTGATCTTTAATTCCGATAAAATTGACAATTCTGAGCACTGAGAGAATTCCGATGAAATAGAGAATTCCGAGAAAATAGAGAATTCCGAGAAAATATGAATTCCGAGTAAAATCACCAATTCTGGTCAACAACCAATTCCGGTCAAGTTGAATTCCGATAAAGTTTAAAATCCGATACAATTTTCTCAGATTATAGCAATCCCAACCAATTCTACTCGGAATTCAGCAATTTTGACATATTTCTTCTCGGAATTCGACAATTCCGACCAAATTATTCTCGGAATTCAGCAATTCCGACTGTTTTATTCTCAGAATTCGACAATTCCGACCAAATTATTTTCGGAATTCAGCAATTCCGACTGATTCAAAGGGCAATTCCGACACCTTCAAACCTGGAATTCCGACAACTTCAAGATCTTACCCGCTCAGATTAAAAAAATCTCGAATTTTCCCCAAATCTGATAATTTCTTGTCCAGATCACTTTGCCTACCCCCGATTAACACTTCTCAATCAACAATAATAATAAACAACGATCAATTGAGCAGATTCGGTCGATTTTCTTCAAGAACTTCGCAAACCCGAAAACACAAAAATCTTCAAATTTGGCCACTGATTTGTGAATGAATTGACTCATTTTTTATCAACGAGTGTTACTATGATAAATTAGACCCTAATCCAAGCAATTAACACTCAAAAACTCCAATAAATCTTCACTTTGATTTCAAACCCGAAAGTACACTTTTTCTTCAAAAATCTTCAAAAATTTGACTTTTGTTGCTGAATTCAGAATCAAATCTTCACTCCTTTGGCTCTGATACCACTTGTTAGTCCATTATAACAAGTGGTTCATGTATCATGTAGGATAGATGAAGGTTTGAATGTATAGAACTAGAGAGAATATGATTTACACCATAGAAAACACCTAGTTCTTTATTTCATTATGCCCAAAACCTTAGCTATTACAATAGTCATATCCCTATATATACTTCATGAGTATATTACATAGAAACTCCTACTTCTAAATAATTTATGAATTTACAAAACTGACAGCCACCACAAACTTAATCAAAGATTGAGAGCTTACTTGACAGATTTTCTTCATCTGTCGAAAGTTGTTTCGTCAATCACGAAAACGACATAAAAGTTCTTCACGCTTCATTTAAGAACTTGGAAAATCAAGTAAGCCAGATCGCCAACTCGCTATTAGAGCGTCAACAAGGTGGTTTGCCGGGTAACACCAAAGCCAATCCTAGGGCTGATGTTAAAGTTAATACTCTCAGGAGTGGTACCACTATGGTCCCACCAACGATGCCTCCGGTTGACGAACCAAGCACTCCCGCCATATCAAAAGAAAATCAAGATTCGGAATCTCCCAAATCTCAGGTCCCATTCGAGGAAACTAACGAAGCGCAAAACAGGCTCCGTCCAACAAGTACTGCGCAAGTTAAGCCCCCGATTCCTAAATATCAGCCCAGGATTTGTTATCCTCAACGACTGAAGAAAGAACAAATGGAGGAGCATTACAAAAAGTTCCTTGAACTTTTCAAATAGCTTCAAATCAATATCCCATTTGTTGAGGCTTTGGCTCAAATGCCAAAATATGCCAAGTTCCTTAAAGAACTGCTGAGCAATAAAAGGAAACTGGAGGACCTGTCAACTATCATTCTTACTGAAGAATGTTCAGCCATCCTATAAAACAAACTTCTAGTGAAGAAAACCGACCCAGGTAGTTTCACTATCCCTTGTGAAATAGGACAAATATATGTTAATAATGTTTTAGCCGATCTAAGAGCTAGCATTAATCTCATGCCCTATTCCGTGTTTGCAAAGCTAGGTCTAGGTTAACCTAACCCAACAAAAATGTCTATTCAGCTAGCAGACCTATCTGTGAAATATCCACGGGGAATTTATGAAAATCTTTTGGTCAAAGTCGATAAATTTATCTTCCGTGTTGACTTTGTTATCCTTGACATGGATGGGGACAAAAATGTTCCTCTTATCTTAGGCCGACCATTTTTGGCTACTTCACGTGCTCTTATCGACGTTTGTGATGCCAAACTATCTCTTAGAGTAGCTGATCAAGTTGTTACCTTCGATATCTAAAAATCCATGAAGCAACCATTCGCTCAAGATGATGCCTTGTATTATGTTGATATCTCTGATCATTATCATCTTGATTCAATTCCTATTTCTTTTGAAAAAGACGTGCTAGACACGCAGATTCTAGAGAAAGGCTCTTTTCCAAAGGACCTTACACAACTTAAACTGTATCAACTAGATACTGATGTTATCCCTAAAGATGCATTAGTTTTTGAAACCTTCAAGACTCTCGATGTTGATAAGGTACCTCACTCCCAACCGTCTATCATTGAGGCTCCAACACTTGAGTTAAAATAACTCCCATCAAATCTAGAATACACTTTTCTAGATAGTGATTCCAAACTACCTGTAATCGTAGCTTCTGATCTCAGCTCTGATGAAAAATTGAAGCTATTGAATGTGCTCAGGAAGCACAAGACCGTTATTGCATGGAAGTTTTCCAACATAAAATGAATTAATCCTTCTTTCTGTAAACACAAAATCCTCATGGAGCATATCCACAAAACAAGTGTGCAAATACAGAGCCGATTAAATCCACATATGCAAGAAGTGGTTAAAAATAAGGCAATTAAACTCTTGGATGTTGGTCTGATTTATCCGATATCTGATAGCCCTTGGGTTAGCCCTATCCAAGTAGTTCCTAAGAAAGGAGGTATGACCGTGATCACTAACGATAAAGACGAGTTAATTCCCACTCGCACTGTAACCGGGTGGCGTGTTTGTATCGATTACCGAAAACTGAATGACGTAACTCGTAAAGATCACTTCCCGCTCCCATTCATTGATCAAATGATTGAGAGACTGGCAGGTAACGCCTTCTATTGTTTTCTTGATGGTTTTTCCGGGTATTTCCAAATTCCAATCGCTCCTGAGGATCAAGAGAAAACCACATTCACTTGCCCCTATGGTACCTTTGCCTACAGGTGAATGCCATTTGGATTGTGCAATGCCCCATCTACATTCCAGCGTTGCATGACAGCAATATTCCATGATATGATCGAAAAATGTGTCGAAGTCTTTATGGATGAATTCTCTGTTTTTACATTTGACACTTGTTTTCTCAATCTAGAAAAGATGTTGTCTAGATGCGAAACAACCAATATTGCTCCTAATTGGGAAAAATGTCACTTTAAGGTGCGAGAAAGTCATTTTCATCCGATCTATTATGCAAGCAAAACCCTGATAGACGCCCAGGAGAACTACACAGTAAGAGAAAAAGAGTTACTGGCCGTCGTCTTTGCTTTCGATAAATTTCGGTCTTACTTAATTCTTTCTAAAACTGTGGTGTTCACTGACCATTCTGCCTTGCGATTCTTGTTTTCCAAACAAGACGCAAAACCCCGCCTTATTAGATGGATACTCTTGTTACAAGAGTTTGATATCAAAATAAAAGATAAGCGAGGTGCAGAAAATCTTGCCGCCGATCATCTTTCGCGTCTTGATAATCCAAACCTTGAAGTTTTGGATGAATATGCCATTCAGGATACATTTCCTAATGAGTTTCATTTAGCACTTCATAAATCTGATAATGCCCCATGGTTTGCATATTTTGTGAATTATTTAGTAGCAGGGGTATTAGAAAAAGGTCTCGCGCATCAGCAGAGGAAAAGATTCTTTTCTCAGCTAAAATTCTATTTCTGGGAAGATCCTTATTTATTCAGGATAGGAGTCGACCAAATCATACGACGATGCGTGACTGGTCAAGAAGCAATGGACATCCTAGAGCACCGTCACTCAGGCCCTACTGGAGGCCATCATGGACCTATTACAACAGCAAAGAAGGTCCTTGATTCTGGTTTCTATTGGCCTACTCTATTTAGGGATGCCCGTGAATTTGTAAAATCCTGTGACCCATGTAAAAAATCTGGAAACATCTCATCACGCAATGAGATGCCTCAAAACCCTATCCAAGTCTTTGAAATATTCGATTTTTGGGGGATAGATTTTATGGGTCCTTTTCCAAATTCCCATGGAAACAAGTACATTCTTGTTGCAGTAGATTATTTTTCAAAATGGGCCGAAGCACAGGCCCTACCAACTAATGATGCACGAGTTGTATGTAAGTTTCTAAAGAGGTAATTTTCCCGCTTTGGAACTCCCATAGCATTAATAAGCGATCGGGGTACTCACTTTAGCAATACCCAGCTTGAGAAGGTATTAAGACGTTATGGGGTAACCCATAGGTTTTCTACTGCATACCATCCACAAACAATTGGACAAGTTGAGGTCACTAATCGTGGTCTAAAGCGGATACTTGAAAGAACCGTTGGGAATAACCCAAAAGATTGGGCAGAAAAACTAGACGATGCATTGTGGGCATTCAGAACCGCCTACCAAACGCCTATCGAAACCACACCCTATAAATTGGTTTATGGTAAAGCGTGTCGCCTTCCCTTTGAACTTGAACATAGAGCATATTAGGCATTAAAAACCCTAAATCTTGAACCAAATGTTTCAACGGAGAATCGTCTACTCCAGCTCAATGAATTAGAAGATATAAGGTACCAAGCGTACGATAATTCCTTAATGTACAAGGAAAAGACGAAAATATTCCATGATTCTCGCCTGAAGGACAAGAAATTCCCGGCTGGAGATCATGTGCTCTTATACAACTCTCGTCTTCGACTTTTCCCAGGTAAATTAAAGTCCACATGGACGTGTCCTTTTACAGTGCATACTGTGTATCCATATGGTGCTGTTGATATCACTAACTTTGCAGGAGTTACATTTAAAGTCAATGGCCGTCGTCTCAAAAAGTATTTAGGTACCCCGATCCAGGATGAACCATGTGAAAACATGAAACTTCACCTCGCTATACCTTAGCAAGTATGTTTGGTCTTTTACCGGCAGACCTAAAAGAACTGGAGATGTTTTCCGTAGAATCAATTTCTCTTCTATCTTGTCTTTTTCTACGCACACACTTACCTTTTGATATTCAGCGTGATATTGTCATGAGACTAGAGAAAAATATAAGGAGAGATCAAAATTATGCCAAATTCCATAGAGGCACTTCACTTTGTACGGCTAAAAGGCATGCAAAACATGCAGGGAAGTGTTGGAAATGTGGTGCTCTGATTCATGAGGGTGCCTGTAGAGATTGGCCAACATATTCACAATCAGAGTGTGCTAGTGCTCTTCGGGAATATCCTATTAAGCTAAAAGCCGAGAGGGTTTTCAGGCCTAATAGTAATGCTAGAGCGATGATTGATGTGTTGGTTAGTCTCCGATTAAGAAAACTCGAGCCTAAGCCCCACTAGAAATCCCTAAATCACGCCTAATTCACAGCCGTATCACTCCTTATGTTTTCTCAATTCTATTCTCATTCAGTTTGGAGAGACAGGAAAACACTCCGCATTTCAACGCGTTAAAATATTTGCTTACACACCGTACTAATAGTGTGTTACCTGTACATACGTATGTAAATACGTTTCCTTTCCGTTTCCCTTCTGCGCATTTTCTGTTTCATTTCGTTCCGTTTGCTTTTCCGTATGTATAATTGTTTTTTCATAACTTCCGTTCTATCCCAATCTACCACGGAGTGTCAGAGAGTGTATCTTAACATTTCATCATGGGTTGTATACATGATTGAGCCAAACGAGACTTAACTGAAAATTTCAAATTGTGAAAAGTTTACCCTATGCGATCACATGGGTAAGCCATGCGATCTCATGGCAGTCCGGCTATATATACAACCGCATGCGACCACATCTGTCATCGCATACACTCTCTCTCTCTCTCTCTCTCTGATTTCTCTATCTAAACGACGTTCTCGAGCATTTTTCGGCGATTTGAGCATATCTCGATCATCTCCAATCCATTTTCTTCAAACAAGGTATCAAAATGCTCCTTATAACTCGTAGATCAACTTTATGTACTTAGATTCGAGTTTAGGTTGCGTATTTTTGCGTATTCATCGATCGATAAAAACCCTAGGTTTTCTGTTTCTGATAATCGCGATCATGCGATCCATGATCTACCCTTGCGACCACATATGTATTTGATTAGGGTTTTCATAATAAAACTGTCTTGCAATCACATTCACATACCCATGCGACCGCATGGTAGCGAAATTCGGGTTTTTCCAATAGAGCTGTTATGCGACCGTATGCTACAACCATGCGATCGCATGCATCTGTTTTTCTGCTGTTTTTCGTTTTCGCACAAATCTTTGATCAAACCAACTTTCTTTCGAAATCCAGCAACGTAGAACAACTCCTTATCGATCGATGAACTATTCTTACCATAGTTAGCACTCCTGACTTGTATCTATATGTATATTCCAGCTATGGCGCGCAGACGACATAGATCTCCTTAGCCACCGACTGTTGACCCCGTATATTACCCAGAGTACCGGCTCCTGATCCAGAGCCTTGGGCAGAGCCCATTGAGCACCTAGGGGATGATGCTTTGCACCCCTATCTTCGTTTTGACCTAGACGAGGATCGTACGGGTCATGACTATTTGTTAGAGTAGGCGCGCAAGCATGGATATGCGCACCTGAGATACCTGAACAGGAACTCGCTAGACACTGTTGGTCTTATTCAGCGAGCTGCTGCCATTAACGGACCTCATTGGAGGCGTTTACTCAGCATTGATAGCCAGGTGTGCACTGAGCTTACTATCGAGTTTTTATCCACTTTTCACCTCGTATTACCCCTTACGGACTACGATCAACCGGATGCACTCACATTCAGACTCTGTGGAGCGGAGAGACAGTTATCTCTCAGAGAGTTTGCTTCATATATGGGACTATACACAAGAGAGGAGCTACAGTCCCCTGCTTTCACAAAGGGTATTGACGATTTTCCACACGGACTTACATATCTAGATGCATGGTCCGAGATTGGGAATGGGCCATATGGTGCTCCCATTCCTAAGAGCAGTTCTATTCCATATCCACTTTTCCATATCCTTCATCGTGCCACTGCTTATTGCTTATCTGCACGCACCGACTCTTCTGTGGGCAACATCACCCACCGATACTTGTTCTATCTTTACTGTTTTGCTCATCTGCAGCCCTGCTAGATTGTTGTGTGCCTGTCCCAGCACTTGTTTACTATCAGTAGGCCGCACGTTACGCAGGCTATCTATGGTGGTGGTTTTGTCTATCATCTGGCGAGAGGCATGGGTATAGTTGCTCAGTAAGATCGAGAGGAGCTTACTTTTATTGACACTGATATGGAGGTTTTTGCTCGGATGAGAGTAGTGGAGTTGGTTCAGAACCGGTATTTTCTACTTGACCATCTGCTTCAACGATGGATACCACCTGGCCAGAGGATTTTGGTTGATGATGATGATGATGATGATGATGAGCCAGAGATTGAGGCACATGATGAGGGCTATGATAAGGAGCATCCTGCTTCACCTGTTCGGAGAGAGATCAGTCCAAAGAGGCAGCGGATGTTAGATTCGGCTATGCCCAAGACCAGGGACCACGCATCGCTGCGATGGAGCGTAGACTCCAGAGGATGGAGGAGATGCAGAGACTGGAGTACGCACATGCTGAGGCTCATAGACAGTATGTTACGAGCATGTTACGTGACATTTTACCTAGGTCTGAGCAGACCCATGTACCTCCAGAGCCTCCTCAGCAGTTGAGAGATTACTATACTAGGGCCAGTACTTCATCTCCACCACCACCGCCTCCGCCCCAGTAGTAGATAGGGATAGTTAGTTTAGTTGTTTGTTTTTAGTTTAGTTTTTGTTGTACGATGTTTGATGTACTGTGCTTTATTTGATCTATCTGTATAACATCCAAACATTATGTACATCCTTTGGTTTGATTATATTGCCATATTTTAGTTTATTAGTCTCTCGCTTTTCACTTATGGATGAGTTTCTTGTTTTGCAAGTTTCACTCGGATTATACAGTTATTTATCAAAAGAGTGCAGCTTAATCCAAGTGTGGGGAGAATCCTGAGCCTTCATCTACAGAAAATCGGTTACTAACACCGATTCAGGGAGTTTTCTTATCTCCTCTCTTACACTCATCATGCTACATCACTGTTTACATACATTGTCTGTACATTGAGGACAATGTATAATTTTAAGTGTGGGGAAGGAGATATACATGCCTGCTATAGTCTTGTTCTCTTAAAAACTCTAAATGCTTTAAAATCATAGAATTGAATTTTGTAGCAAATTTTTCGCAAATTTATATCATTTTTGACATGTTTAGATCCTCTCGCATGATAGATTATAAGCAAGTAACATTATGAGGACCTTGTTGTGTATAACTTTCATGAAGTTAGCTTAGCACAAGTACTTAAGTTTTGCCTAAATGTTTGACTTCAATTGCACAAACCACACCTCGACACTATAATTCCTGAGCATTTGAGCCACAATATTTCAATTTCTTATTCGAGTAGCTCATGGAATTATCACATATATATATATGCAGATTGTGCTTTGATTATAGAACTTGCTCATAACTATGCATTTCGGAACCATGAACTAAACTGTTGCAATTAAATGATAGAGGAATTTAGGATAACCCATTTTTGCCAATACACTTTTATTTTTAGCCAATTTTTATATATTTACCCCTAGTTCACCACTTTGAGCCTTAGCCTTTCATTTCAAAACCCCCAATTATAACACTTGTTTTAATTCTATCTTATTTTTAAGATTTCAAAACCAATTTTACCGTTAATTGCTGTTATACAAGATTTTTCCAGATCTTCAATTGCTCATGCACTGCATTAGCTGGACACGAAATTCAAGTGTTCCTCTTAGATTTGTAACGATTATGTTGCATAAGGCTGATTTGATCTCCAAAAAGATAGCTTAGAGAAAAACAAAACATAAAAAAACGATAAAAAGAAAAAAAATAGAAAATAAAAAAATATGAGAAGATCGGTTGTTTGATTAGCTGTTCTTTGGTTATTTTTGAATCTTATCATACATTGAGTAGTAATTTTTAGTCAGTTATCCGGGTGTTGGCCATCACTCAGACTATTCTGATTCCACTACAGCTAGATGAACTGTATTCTCACCAAAAATATGTTTAAATTCCTGTCCATACAAATACTTGTCTTGATCCACAGAAACTACAGTATCTAAAAGATTTTACCAATCCTAAGGATCCATAGGATTAATGGTGGATCTAACACAAAAATACAGCAGCATTAACTTGGTTCCTGAATACTATTTTAGTCACCTTTATATCTTCTCATTGCTACGCTAAAAACCTTAGCCACGTTACAACCCAAATAAAGACCTCTTGATATTTGCATATGTTTATGTTAATTGGTGGAGATTTGATATGTCATCAAGCTTATGCTAATCTTAGTCTCAAATCTTGCATTCTTGAACTTATATACATACCCTGATATACATATTGAGTGCTTGAGTGACCACCTGGTGAGGTATGAATTCAGATATTGGTCTTGATTAAGGTACACGTGCTAAGTTTGCTTTGATTTTGCCATATATTTCACATGAAAGTTTGTCCCTGTTGCTCTGATTGAATATCTATTATGCCTGTAGACCTTTTTCATGTCAGAAGTATATACTTTTGCACTAATTTAAGTCAGTGGATATTTTTAGTTGCATTAAGAGTTTGCTTGAGGATAAGCAAAGTTTAAGTGTGGGGGAGATTGATATATCCATATTTATACATGTTTTAGGCACCAAAAACCCTCGCATTTAATCCGTAATTAAGGTGAAATATACAAATTATTACTCCAAATGCTTTATTTTCACCATTGCAGGTTAAAAAGACTAAAAGTGAAGATTTCGAGTAAAACGAGTGCAAAACGGAAGAAAAATAAAGAACTGTTGAAAATGACAAGGCCATGCGATCGCATGCACCTACTATGCGATCGCGTGGTAGGAGCGAATCTAGCTTTGGCACTTGTCACGTTCTGCAGCCTACGAGGTCTTTTCAACCGCCCAAACCAAGTCATACGATCGCATGGCAGGGTCCATGCGATCGCGAAGCCCCCTGATCTAGGCCTATTTAAGATGTTCACTTCTTTGCAGAAACGGACCATCACAGAGAACACACAGAAGAAAACACAGTTCACACACACACTTCTCTCTGTATTTTCACATATAAAACACACACTAAAGGTGTCTTCACACTTGGGTTTTGTTTTGGTGGTATTTAAACACCCCAAACTCCGTTCCAAAGGATTAGAAACTAAGTAGAAGTTCTGATCACATATACAACTCGGGAAATCTTGGTATAATCCTATCATATTTTGTTATTAATATGTATCCAAGTGTTTATCTTGTTGTTTTACTTGTAACCATGTGTAACTAAACTATTTCACTTAGGCCAAGATGATTCTTGGCCAAGTTATGGCAATATAAAGCTTTTCTTGATGATTTGATATAAAAGTATGTTTTGATCATTAATATAAATGTGTTTAATCATATTCTTGTGATATATTTGTTCATGTTCATGTTTTGGTAACCTTTTGTGTGAAAACCTTATGGTTATATTGCATGCATATTCAAGCATGTTGGTTTAATCTTAAGATCTTTTGTAGTTATCACTAGAAATGCTGTAACAAGAAAGATTGTCATTTGAAAAGCATTTTTGGAACTTGTCTTTGATCATTTCAGATCTTAACAAGTTGGCCATGTTTATCATATTATGGTTTCTCACATGTTTCACGTCTCAAATGAAAGTTTAATTGTGTACGTATAATCATTAATACTACAAAAGGATAAAAGGGATTAAAAAGATGTTTTTGAACATGCTAAGGTTGAAATGAATTTCATAATGTCATTAAGAGTCTGATCTTTTGATTCTATGTGCATGCTTATGTATTTTATGCTTTGCATGTGTTATGTGCTAGAAATGGTACTTAACATGATGATATCTAAAAGAAATAACATAAGGCTTGATCTTAAATCCAATGCACGTGGTTTGAGTCTTGTTGGATTTATAACATCATAGTGTTCATTTACTATCTATTTATAACCTTGGATGAAAGTCCAGGTTGTTTGTGTTTAATCTTTGGGTAAAGTGAAATATGTTGTAACTAGATAGCATGCGATCGCAAGACATATGCATGTGATCGCATGGGTCTGTCATTCTATGTGATCGCATGTCCCTGACATGCGATCGCATGAGCCCTGTTCCAGATCAGTTTGCTGTTTCTTTTATTCTAACCATTCTTAAATCACTTTAACTCCTTTCTTATGTTTTGAAAGCTATGAGACATATCATTTGACCAAGAATTTATGGCTTGTAGCTGGATTTAAACATGGTTAAGTGGATCTGTGATTGTCTTATGATTCTATGCTTACATGCTATATTTGATTGTAAATCTGAGTATTGATAACTCGAGTGATGATTTACATGATAATATGACTAGAAAGTATTAGATATAACAGCATACTGTGAGCTTAATGTAATTCATCATGTCATCAACAATTAAACCGAAATAAATATTGCCATAACTAACCAGGATGATTCTGAAGCCTAAGTGATCCTTTCTCTGATTGTCTAATCGCTTGTTATTATTTTGCTAGTGTAACTTGTTTCTTTTATTAGTTTTAAATCAAATCTAAAAATCACATGTTATTAATTTACCAAACAATAATGATGTTTGAGTTCTAGTAGCTGCTAGAAAGTCACTTTATCCCTGTGGTTCGACACTCGGTCTTACCCTATCTATACTACTACTGACAAGGTCATACTTGCCTGACTCGTGTGTAGTATTTATTTTGTAATTCCATTTTATAAATTTGAAACATCAGTGTGAAAAAGCTTTTAATCATCTTAAAAATACGAGTACGCGGGCTGCACACCAGCGAGTACTCACTCAACATTGATTTGCTGGACATTGGTTCGACCAATGAGTCAGGTATCTTTATGATAGATTGCTTAGTTACTTCTTATGAATCATGGGTACTCGATACCAGATGTGGTCATCACATATGCAATCACTTGCAGGGATTCAACAGGAGTAGGAAACTAAGGAAGGGGGACATGGACCTATGGGTAGGCGAAGGCTCCATTGTTGGTGCTGAAGCTGTAGGGACATATAGTCTTATGCTACCTTCAGGATTAATCGTTGAACTAGAAAATTATTTTTTATGTTCCTAGATTAGTAAAGAATGTAATATCGTATAATTTATTAATAGACAGTGGTTTTACCTATTAGTCGGTATGAAAAACAATGTTTTGCTTTAAGAATAATTTATTTTATTTTAAAGCAAGTTCACAAAATGGTCTATATACATTAAATCTATAAGATGACAAGGAAATCTATCATATAAGTAAGAGGTCAAATAATACTTTGAACTAGACTTATCTATCGTATTGTCGGCTCAAACATATTAACAAGAAACGCATAGAGCAACTCTATCGTGATGGAGTTCTATGGTCATTTGATCTTGAATCAATTGACAATTGTGAATCTTGTTTGTCTGGCAAGATGACAAAGAAGCCTTTCGTCTGTTTGAATGAAAGGTGAAAGGAACTGCTAGGGATAGTGCACACAGATGTGTATGGTCCATTCAGTCAAGAAGCCAGAGGTGGATACAGGTACTTCATTACCCTGATGACTTCAGTAGGTATGGTTATGTGTATCTAATGAGACACAAGTTTGAAAGTTTTGGTTTCTTCAAACACTTTCAGAATGAAGTACATAAACAACTAGACAAGAAGATAAAATCCGTGGTTCTGGGGACATGCACTAGAGACGGCTTATTTCATGCTGAAACAAGTCCCGACAAAATCCGTGGAGGATGGAAAGTCACCGTCTGAGTTATGGACGGTGAAAACCCAAGTTGTCTTTCATGAAAAATTGGGGTTGTGAGGTGTTCGTTAAACGACCGTTCTTTGATAAACTCAAACCCAAATCAGATAAATGTATCTTCGTGGGTTATCCTAAGGAAACCTTAGTATACTATTTCTATCATCCAGATGAGAACAAAGTGTTTGTCGCTCGGTCAGGTAGTTTTCTGTAGGATAAGTTTCTAAGTTCAGAAATGACCAGAAAAGAAAAGATCTTCAAGAAATTGAAGAAGAAGAAGATATACCTCCGCCCTCTGTGTAACCAGTAATTCAACAAAGACTTGTTGAATCCCAGCTCGAGTCTGTGTTTGAGGAGGAAGTGGATACCCAAGACCTTCGCAGGTCTAGTAGGATTCGGACTAAGCCAGATAGATATCTTGGATTTCTAATTGCTCAAGAAGAAGAGGATCTTCATGAACCTACATCCTTTGGGGATGCTATGTCGGGCAGTGAGTCTGACAATTGGCTTGATGCCATGAAGGCAGAGATGCAATCTATGTATGACAACCAAGTTTGGGAGTTAGTAGACTTGCCACAACACAGTAAAGTTGTTGGATGCAAATGGGTCTTCAAGAAGAAGACGAACATGGATAGAAAAGTGCATACTTTTAAAGCAAGGCTTATTGCGAAGGATTTCACTCAAACTCATGGTATTAATTTTGATGAAACCTTCTCGCCATTAGCAATGCTTAAGTCTATCAGGATTCTTATGGCAATATCTTCATAATTCAATTATGAGATATAGCAAATGGATGTCAAAACCGATTTCCTTAATGGGAAACTAACAGAGGATGTGTATATGGCATAACCGGACGAGTATGAGGACTCGAAGAATCCGAACAAAGTATGCAAGTTGTTTAAATCCAATTATGGATTAAAGCAAGAATCTAGAAGGTGGAACTTGCACTTTGATGAGCGCATCAAACAGTTTGGTTTTACCAAAAGCGAGTTCGAGTCATGTGTTTACACAAAGTTCAGTGGGAGCAAAGCAATCTTCCTGATTGTGTATGTGGATGACATACTGTTTGTAGGAAATGACATACCAGCATTACAAGGAGTAAAATCCTGGTTAGGTAAGTGTTTCCAGATGAAGGACCTGGGAGAAGCCGCATATATACTTGGTATAAAGATCTATAGAGATAGATCTAGGTGGTTGATCGGACTTAGTCAGAGTACATACATCGATAAAGTGTTGAAATGCTTTATGATGGATGAATCCAAGAGATCTGGTATACGTTTGAGAAAGGCTCAATGTCCTACTTCTCCATTATAGTAGAAGAGGATGAAATTGGTACCTTATCCTTCGGTAGTAGGATCAATCATGTATGCCATGTTATGTACTAGGCCCAATGTTGTTTACAACATAAGCATCACGAGTATATATCAGCAGAATCTAGGTGAAGCCCATTGGGAGGCTGTCAAGAACATTCTCAAGTATTTGAGAAGGACAAATGAAATGTTCTTGGTCTTTTGAGGAAGCACGGATGAAATCAGTGTTACTGGTTATACATATGCGAGCTTCAAGACGGACAAAGCTGACTTTTAGTCGTAGTCAGTAGTGCTGTAAACGAACCGAACGTTCATGAACCGTTCGTGAAAATGTTCGGCGGGAAGTTCGTTTATGTTCGTTTGTTTATTAAACGAACGAACATGAACAAGATTTTTCGTTCGTTTAGTTAAACGAACGAACATGAACAAGGCTCTCGTTCATTCATTTACGTTCGTGAACCGTTCGGTTATCTGTTCGTTTATGTTCGTGAACCGTTCGTTTATGTTCGAATATGTACTTTCGTTCGTTCGTATATTTATATAATACATATATATTTATAATTTGTAATTTATAATTAGGTAATTTAAATTATATTTCATTTAAATGAAGTTGCATTTATTAAAAACTAAATAAGTAAATGAATAAAAACAAGGGTTTGAATTGAAACCTCATTCATTAAAAACTAAATTGAAACCCTAGCCTTCACCTCTTTCTCTCAAGTCTCAACCTCATCGCTTCCTCTCCTTCTCTCGTCGTCATCCACCTCCAGATGTTCCTCAGCCACCGTCGCACAACAGTCGCACCACAGCCACCGTCGTCCTCCACCTCCAGAGGTTCCTCCAGCCCTCCGATCTATACCCTCCACGACTGTCGCACAACAGTCGCACCACAGCCACAGCCGCCGCTACCCTCCGCGATTCAGCCGACCTCCAACCCTGCTTCAGACCACAGCCGCCGTTAACGTGCTCCACCGTCGCACCACAGCCACCGTCGCGCCATCGCACCTTCAGCCACCGTCGCACCTTCGCACCTTCAGCCACCGTCACACCGTCGCACCGTCGAGCCGTCGCATCTTTCAGCCACCATCGCGAAGGGATAGCTTCAGGAGCCACCGTCGCACCTTTCAGCCACCATCGCACATCCGATTTGTCCTGCTTCAGTCGACCTTCAGCCACCATTCACTCGAGCTTCAGCCGACCTCCAGCCCTCGGATCATTCTCCATCAGGTTAGATTTCTTGTTGATTTTTGGGTAAAACGATTATATGTTTTGTGTACGATTATATGTTATTGTTAATTATTTGGGTTTGCTGATTTTTTGATTTCTAGTTTAGGATTTTTGGGTTTGCTGATTATCTGCCATTCTGCCCTCATGTTATTTTGGTTTGTTAAGGATTTTTTGCTAAATTCATGTTACTGTTATCTTTGTCTTTGAAGGTGATGGAAGCATGGATGGAAGCTTAGATGGAAGCATGGATGGAAAAGGAAGCAAGTTGTTTCAAGTCTATTTTGAAAACTATGTTAAATGCATTTTAATTTAATATTTGGATATGTGTATTGCTGAAGTTGTGTTCGATTGTGTTCGTTTGTGTTCGTTTATGTTCATTTATGTTCATTTATGTTCGTTTGTGTTCAGGTTCTGTTCGTTTGTGTTCAGGTTCGTTTGTGTTCATTTATGTTCGTTTGTGTTCGTTTATGTTCGTGAACCTTTCGTTTAGTTATTAAATGAACGAACACAAACGAACACGAACATCCTCAGCTTTTATACGAACGAACACGAACAGGAATTTTCGTTCGGTTAAATGTTCGTGTTCGTGTAAAATTAAACGAACGAACATGAACATGCCTCCGTTCGTGTTCGTTCGGTTCGTTTACAGGCCTAGTAGTCAGGGTTTGTTTTTACCCTAAACGGAGGATCCATATCTTGGAAAAGCCAAAAGCAAGATACGATAGCAGATTCGACTACAGAGGTTGAGTACATTGCGGCAAATGATGCAGCAAAGGAAGCGGTCTGGCTGAGGAATTTTTCTCAGATCTAAGAGTTGTTGCCAGTATCTCTAGACCGATTGATATATTTTGTGATAATATGGGAGCTTTAGCACAAAAAGAATCAAGAAATCACTTGCGGACCATACACGAACTTAGAAAGTATCACATCATCCGAGAGATTATCGAAAGGGGAGATGTGAGGATATGCAAGATACCGACAGAAGACAACGTAGTTGATCCGTTGACTCACATGCTTGCTAGAGATAAACATGAGAGACATGCTAGTTCTATTGGAATGCAGTACATAGGACCTAGCAGCAAGTTTCAGTAAATAACTAGATGTATGGATTGAATTTAAAACCTATGAATATGTATTAAACATTTCTGTATGATGGAAATAGGAGGTTTAATATAATAGTTTTAATATTCTCCATTTTTAGCATATTTATTTTATCCATGATATACAAGACTTGTTATAGCAAAACTTCTTCGTAGATACTTGATGCAGTGGGAACCACTTCAGGGAGATACTAACGCTATTATAAATACTTGATGGTGTATTCGTGTAGATAATAACATCACAAGTTTTGTGGCCAAGTATTTATAGATATTTGTCGGAGGTACAAATATTGGAGGTGATCCGCATCAGGCTCAATTCATGAAGCCTTTAACATGAGTTAGATGATTAGATGTCCGTAGACCTAAGATGTTTTGTTTAGGGCACAAGGACTTCTGTACTTTGGAAAGTTCAAACGTTACGTCGTAACAGGGTAACTATAACGGGTGTATCTGGGTGTAACGGAAGTCGTGTGCTCAAATACAAGCAGTCAAGATGGGATTTGCACCTTCTCTTAAGTGAGAAAAGATATTCCAGGGGCCGCCCTTGACGGTTGAAACTAAGCAAAATGCGTGGCCGTGCTCGGACAGAATGATGATAATCATTCGGTAAATCCGTTACTGCAGTTAGTCGAGATCAGGAGTCAAAAAACATACTCTGGATTTTCAGAATAGATCACGTGCTCCGTGTCTGAAATCCATATTAGGGAATATCGTGATGCAAAAGAAAAAGCCGGGTAATCCCAGAGGGTGATTAAAGAATCTCTGAACATAAGAGAACTTATACACGAGGTTAACCTAAGTGTCTGGCTAGGGACCTCCTTAGGCTTACGATCTACAAGGGAGTGTAACTATCATGCACAAGTGGGAGTCTGATAGATTATGTGCAGGGATAGTGTACATGTGTCATCATATCCGGGCGCTATTAGTCACTAAAGGGTCACACAGCTGCACACCCAATCTTGAACCAAGAAAATAATGCCTTGTGTGTACTATGATAATTAATATGAATTCATTATCCAGTAGATAAATAATAAATGGATATTTATTATTTGAGAGATTAAATAACAGTTAGATATTTAATTAATATATTTGGTTAAAGTATTGTAAATTAATAGTCAATTAATTAATATTAATTAAACGTGAGGTTTGGTTTTGACAATAGATCAAAGTTATTGATCTTAGACAAGGCTCAATGGCTTAAGGGTCTTAATCCACTTAAAAAGGTATTTAATGGATTAACCCTTGAAAAATAAGTTAATAATCACAATAATTAACTTAAAGCCTAAAAATCAAAAGGTGAAACTCTCTCTCCCACTTGTCTTTGTCGGCAGCCGAAGAAAGCCATACCACCACCATCGCCGGTCGGCGATAGTGACGCGACCCAGACGGCGGCGCGACAACGGCGGACGGCGGCCAACCTGTTTGCGGCGACGGCTTGCGGTTGATTCCGGCGGGCACCTCACGGACCGAGTATAATTCTTGTGGCGGTTTAGGGCTTGCGGCGGTTTAGGTTTTGCGGGTCTAGTAGCTGTGTATCCCCCTATAGCAGTCCAAGGGTATAATTCTTATCCTTTATACACTGTAATATATATATATATATATATATATATATATATATATATATATATATATATATACAGTTGTGATCCTTGGGATTGGGATTTAGTTTTATTCCACTTTGCATATTGTACACTGTAAATCCCAACAGAACTCACCAAAGCTGACCCTTAGTATGTATCTCAGCCAACGACAAGGCGTTAAGTTCTAAGGGTAAGGATATATTTTAGAGACATGGAAGAGGATGTTTGTTTATGAATTTTATTTTACTTATTTTGTTTAAGTTTTTTATGTTCCCTTTAAGACAATGTGATGTATTTACTTTTAGACTTCCGCTGTGTTAAGCTTAACTTAGATGTTTTGCACCAACGTAATACCTCGGTTGTAGGGGTGTTACAAATTATATATTTATCTTTAAGCATAATTTCATCAATTTAATCTTCATTAAAGACATGCAAGCTTAATTTACCCATTCATTTGAGTCAATCTCCTCTTTCTCACTCTAATGATCAAGAACACAACTAAAATATAATTGTTTCCTCGGTTTTTGTTGTGTTATGACTTGATTGCACATCAATTTCTTTGATAATCTATTTTCAATTAGCCTTTTCTTTGTCCACTCTTTCTCTCCCTACCTTACCATATACACATACAACTCTACACACACCAAGTTGTGTGCAGGTGTTTGGGATCCCATTTAAGAGTCTAGAAAAATGATATAATACCTGTTATCCCATTTACATATTGCTAATATTAGAACTTAATGAATTGTTCACTTTTTTCATTCATATACAAAATTTCTACTAAGATAGTCATTCATTAACATTTTATATCTCAATATTCGGTTTCTATATTGACTAAAGTATTCCTTAAAATTTTTCGGGTATTACAGTTGAGCAACCAAGGTAATTATCTAAAATTTCTTTTTAGGTTCCCTTGTAAGTACTTTAGATTTAACCAAGGTTGTCAACTCGGGACGTGTTCGTGTTTGTGTTCGAATCTGTTTCGGATTGAGTAATCGAACAATTTACTGTCATGTCAGGACTTCGGCTCATGTCATTTTTCATTTCAAGCTTGTGTCGACCTTCATGTCAACCTATTTCGGTCAAACATGATTGACGATAGGGGTGTAAAAAAAAC
This sequence comes from Pulicaria dysenterica, assembly GCA_947179395.2. Classification (NCBI taxonomy): domain Eukaryota; kingdom Viridiplantae; phylum Streptophyta; class Magnoliopsida; order Asterales; family Asteraceae; genus Pulicaria; species Pulicaria dysenterica. The sequence goes on along the minus strand of OX359293.1, from coordinate 43,251,794 downwards.
GAACCCGAATAAACAAACCTGAAAAAATTGAATTCGGGTTATTCAATTCGGTTTGTTCATTATCGGATTTCTTCTTCTGAACTTCTGATAAGGATAGCCCGAAAGTAATTCAGTTCGGGTAGCTGGTATTGTTGGGGTTTCATGATATACAAGCATCTAAAGCATAAAACCCCAAATATGGAACAAAAATCTATGACTAACATTTGCAACATGTAAAAGAACAGGGAGAAGGAGTTATACCCTTCAAAAGCTCCTGGAACAAAGTGGATGTAGGTGTGATGACAAGAAACCCACTAACCGAATTTCTCTCTACCGAAGTCTACCCCGGGAACTCGCCAATCTCCTTGTAGTAGCAAGGTAGGGCACTCCTCCAAGATGATAGCACCACTAGAACAGGAACAACCCTCTAGAACTAAGTTACTTGCACTCTTAAATGAAACTCACTCTTAAGAGCTCTAAGTAAAAGTATTTGAATATGGCCAAAATGATAGCATGAATGGCAAGTATGTGCTTTTTATAAACTCCCACATGACCCCAGATCTCCCCTTGGCCGGCCATGAGCCAATGATGGCCTTTACATGCATTGGCCAAAGAGAGAGGTGAGTAAAAGGCACATGCAATCTGTCGGACATTCGCGAACTCTTAAGGAGTTTGTGCCGTGACCGCCCAAAGAGTTAGCGGCGCTAACTGCCAGTCCGTACCATTCTTTGTATTTTTTCCACTTTCAGTCCCTAATTTTGTTTGCTGTCGAGATTCAACCCTGGTGCGTGACCCAATAGGCCCATACATTGCTCCACCACATACACCATACTTTACCTAAAGGCTCCCTTTATAACAGCCAGTTACGAACTGCGTTTGAAAACAATTAAGGCAAAGCAGGTCCATGCTTTGGAACACATGTATCTCCAGTCTAAGGACGAAATGATATTATCATCTTGACTTACTCGTGACAGAAACCATGAAGTAAATTCAGGTGTGGGTCATCCAGTCACTTGACATAGTCAAGCATAGGCGAAGTATTGCGTCTCTTTTATCTAATCCATTATTAGATAGCGACCAACCACTTCCCTCAGCCTTATCTCAAACTTCCTCCCCATGAAGAATGACCGCCTGTAGACATTTAGAATGAAAAAACATTATGGGAAGTATTAAACATGCTAAGATGGAACATAATAAGGATTCATAAAATATTCGCCCTAGGCGTTTGATTAAATCATATTTAATAATTAATATAGTATGAAATACAATACTGCTTAACGTTCCCAAAAAAAGTATATATCAAACATAAACCAAATAATACACTCAAACCAAGTCACTAGCAAATCTAACACCTATTGATCTAGTATGAGAATCATGTACAGCTTGTGACAACGGTTTAGTGAATGGATCGGCCAAGTTGCCTTCCGATGCTACTCTGCTGATAGAAATATCACCACTCTCTATAACATCTCCGATGAAGAGGTATTTGCGAGGGATGTGCCTCGTCCGCTTATGAGCCCTTGGTTCCTTAGCTAGGGCAACCGCACCCTCATTGTCACAAAATATCTCAATAGGGTCGGATATATTAGGAACCATTCCAAGGTCTTGGATGAACTTCCTCATCCATACCGCCTCCTTTGTTGCTTCACTAGCCGCAATGTGCTCTGACTCGGTAGTTGAATCAGCAATGGTGTCTTGCTTGGAGCTCCTCCAAGTAATAGCACCACCATTGAGAAGGAACACGAACCCCGATTGTGATCGGCAGTCGTCCTTATTAGTTTGGAAGCTAGCGTCAGACTAACCGTGTACTCTAAGCTCTTCCTTACCACCATAGACCAAGAACATCTCCTTTGTCCTCCAAAGATACTTGAGAATGCTCTTTACCGCAATCTATTGGGCTTACCCGGGATTGGCCTGATATCTACTCGTCATGCTCAAGGTGCACGATACATTAGGACGAGTGCATAGCATGGCGTACATGATTGATCCTATTGCCGAAGCATAAGGGACCCTCTTCGTTACTTCTTGTTCCTACTTGAAACTAGGACATTGAGCCTTGCTCAATGTCACTCCATGCAACATAGGGTTTTTACCCCTCTTTGAGTCCTCCATCTTGAATCGCTTCAAGACTTTGTCCACATATGCACTTTGGCTAAGCCCAATTAGCCTCATAGATCTATCTCTGTAGATCTTTAAGCCGAAGATATACGCTACCTCTCCCAAGTCCTTCATTGAGAAACAACTCCCAAGAACATATTTAACCTCTTTCAAGGTTGGGACGTCATTGCCAATAAGTAAATATCGTCTACGTATAGGACAAGGAATATTACAACGCTCCCACTAGCCATTACATACACGCATGGTTCATCTTTGCTTTTCGAAACTCCAGACTCTTTGATTTTCTCATCAAAGCAAAGGTTCCAGCTATGAGATGCTTGCTTGAGCCCGTAAATGGAGTTCTTTAGTCTGCAGACTCTATTAGGATACTCAGGATGTACAAAACCCTCGGGTTGTGAGATAAACACCTCTTCACTTAGTTCCCCGTTAAGGAAGGTGGTTTTTACATCCATTTGCCATATCTCATAGTCATAATATGCAGCTATGACCATGAGTATTCTAATAGACTTCAACATGGCCACTGGTGAAAAGGTTTCTTCATAGTCAATACCATGAGTTTACGTGAAACCTTTAGTCACCAGTCAGGCTTTGAGGGTATCTACAGATCCATCCACGCTGGTTTTTTTCTTAAAAACCCATTTACACCCTACTGTCTTACACCCGGGTGTAGGATCAACCAAATCCCAAACTTGGTTGTCCGACATGGATTACATCTCACTCTCCATTGCTTCCCTCCACCTAGTAGACTCATTGCCTACTACGGCTTCCCGGTAGTTGGTGGGCTCATCATGATCCACTAATAAGTCATTGCCCTCAGATATGAGAAATCCAAATCTATCCGGCTCATGACGTGGTCTATCAGACCTACGAGGAATAAATGAAGTGTTGTCAGGTACCGACGCATCTTCTGGCTCGGTTTCAACCACTGCGGGTTGAGTGCTAGCGCCGACATTAGTCCCTTGTTCCATGGGTTCTTGAATTTCTTCAAGATCAATCCTCTTACCACCAGATTGCATGGATATCATCTCCCTTTCAAGGAAGACGGCCCTTTTCGCAATGAACACTTTGTTTTCGGATGGTTTGTAAAACAAATATCCCTTGGCTCCGGTTGGATACCCAATGAAATAACACCTCTTAGATCTAGGTTCATGTTTGTCCTCTACCTCTCGTCTAACGAAGGCAAGAGATCCCTAAACCTTAAGATATGAGATCTTAGGAGCAACTCCATGCCACATCTCATAAGGTGTTCTTTGGACTTTCTTAGTCGGTACGAGGTTAAGGATCCTAGCCGCCGACTCAAGAGCGTACCCCCAAAAACTAACGGGTACTTCCATGTGACTCATCATCGATCGAACCATATCCAATAATGTATGATTCCTCCGCTCGGCAACACCATTCAATTGTGGTGCCCTAGGAGGAGTTAGTTGTGAAATAATCCCACAACTAGCGAGATGATCACGGAACTCCGAGCTCAAGTATTCGCCTCCCCTATCGGAGCGAAGTACTTTGATAGTCTTGTCCAATTGATTCTGGACTTCGTTTTGGAAAGTCTTGAAGACCTCAAAGCTCTCAGACTTATGCCTAATTAAATAGATATATTCATATCTACTGAAATCATTAGTAAATCTAACGAACTATCCGGAGTTGTTCCTTGTAACATGCTTGAACGGACCATGCTTGAACGGACCACATACATCGGTATGCACTATGTCCAACAAGTCTTTACCCCTTTCACCCACACCGGTAAAGGGTGACTTAGTCATCTTGGCCAATAAACAAGACTCACATACTTCATTTGACCCGAGGTCAAATGATTCCAAGATCCCATTCTCTTGGAGCTTGGTGATGCGTTTCTTGTTTATATGGCCAAGACGGCTATGCCATAAGGAAAACTTATCCAAACCGTTTTTGGATCCAGAATCAATGTTCTTGATTGTTCTATTATTCTTTATGTATGCATCAGCTTCATATATACCACGACATGGATAAGCTTTAAAATAACAAATATCATTTTTAAAACAAGAAATGATTCCATTTTCAAAAGTAAAGAAATGTTTCGTCGAATAGCTTATTTTTCTAAAATAATAGAGTACCCAGTCTTGAAAGTAAGCTCAACACTTCCTTTCTCTAAAATGGGGACGACCTCCTTGTTCCCCATTATTAGCTCTAGCTCTCCATCTCTTAACCTTCTACTTCCCCTTAGCACCTGCACAATATTGCAAATGTGAGTGTCACAGCCGGTATCTAAAACTCAGCCATTAGATGTAGAAGTATGATGGAGTTCAATCACGAACGTTCCTGAAGTAGAAGCGCCCGCTCACGAAGCTCGTAGCTTCTTCAGGCCCTCTAGGTACTTTGGGCAGCTTCGGAGCATGTGCCCCTTGACCCCGTAGAAGAAGCAAACTGCCTCCTCTGGAGTCTTAGCTTGAGGGATTAGACCCTTTGCCTTCGGCTCCAGAGTAGGGTTCGGCTTGGGAGCCCAACTTTACCCTTACCTTTATCCTTCAGGGTAGGGCCGGTTTATTCCTCTTCTTGGACTCACCCTCCTTGATGGCCAAGACGGGAACGGAAGAGGTAGACTTTTGCTTGGTCATGTTGGACTCGGCGGTTTGTATAATACTACGCAATTACATGATGTAGTTATCCATCCCATGCATATGATAATTTACTAAAAATTGATCATATGATAGTGGGAGAGACCGTAGGATTAAATCCACTACCATCTCTCTCGCGATGGCAAATCCCAACCGCTCAAGGAGTTCCACTAGTGTCTACATCTTGAGCACATGGTGGGACACGTTCTCGCCTTCCTGCAGCCGGAAACAGAGTAGGTCGTTAAGACAACCATACCGTTCTTGCTTCGCTTGTTGTTGGAACATGTCCGACAACTCACGCATCATGTCATAAGCACTTACATGCTCCATGTACTTTTGCAAGTCGGAGTTCATCGTGCTCAACATGAGGCAAGTAACATCGGTGATGTCTTTTAGACGCTTTTCATAAGCGTCCTTAACGGCCCTACCCGCGTTGGTAGCAGGGACCTTGGGGATGGGTTCCTGAATTGTGGCCAACTTGTCCTCGTGTCGGAGGACAATACGAAGTTGCCTCGACCAATCCATAAAGTTGGTCCCATCGCGTTTTTCTTTCTCTAGGAAAATCCTAAGAGAAAAGGTGGTGTTGTTGGTGCTTGTTGATGCCATCTATAAAATACGAAGTAGATTTGGTTAGTTTGATAGAAATCCTTTTTAAAATAATTACCCCAAGTGTTTAATGAAAAACAACTATTTTAACAAGGGCTAAGAACCTTATTTCATCATGCACCGTGACGGGTTTTCCGCGGATCATGTGGCAAAGCTATTTAGGCCGGCAACTATTGACCGATTGCATCTATTATTGCAACTCTTAATTCCTTGCGGGATCCTATTTGACAACCATTGTGCCAAGTTTGGCATGTTTGATCCCTCCACACCAATCTCAAAGTAATATTTTAAATAATCTCAGCTAGAGCTCGACCATTATTTAAAATATTATTTTGAAATCGTAAATCAACCATCAAGATACACAGTCGTACTCTTGCCTAATGGTGGATTCGGCTAGAGTTCGACATTCGACCTTGCGAGTTGCCACACACACCTTCCACACAACTCACACAAAAATTGATTCGGCTAAAGCTGGACAATCAACTCTTGTGTGGTTAGATTCGGGTGGTGTCATCTTATGGTGGCGTAAGATTCACATTTAGAAAACGGGATTTAGTTTTCCGGTTAAAAAACCATTTCGAGTTTGATTAACAAAAGTGACAATAACCAAAAGTTCTCACTATGGAATATAAACTAGTTGATATCCTATTGATAATCAAGTGTTCGCGCGAGAGTTGTTAAACCATGTTTAAAACTCTTGAGTTTTATTATTTGTCAAAAATTGTCTAGCGTGCAATATTCCTACAACTCATGCATAAACAATAAATAATAAAACCATCACACGCATAAATCATAGTTGGTAACAATACCCCTAAAACCTATGCGTTTTTCCCGTGAGCCACTACGGGAAAAACAATGTCATCTAAGGATAAACAAGTTCCTTGACTTCGGATGTGCTCCCGTTAAACCCGCTACCTCCATTGGGCCTTCCAGATTTGTGTTCGCCAAGACGTCACTCCATGGACTCCGATAGTTGCTCCATATTACAATTACGTAGAAATAGAAATAAATGGCATGCAAGCCACAAGTCCTATTTTTTCTATACAATTACATAATATGGAAATTTAAATAGCATGCAGGCCTCAAATACAAATTACATACCAAATAAATAAATAAATTATTATTACAAACCATGTGACTTAAAGTTACCAAATGAATGGATAGTAAATAAATACACAACCAATCATCCACAAGGTCTAGGGCATTTTCTATGGTTACCAACAATACATGAACAACATGGTGTCCACACAAAACCATGTAAACTTATGTATAATGGTTAAGATTATTAATTCACTCAAGGCACAAAAGAATCCCATGTACTTATGCATGAGTAACACCAAACCATTTTTGGTAAAACATATTCATAAATACATAATGTAAGTATATGCAATTACCATTTTCATGCCAAAATGATAATATACAAATAAATACACCAACCATTATAAAAGGCACTTAAACAAAATAAATTTAATTTCTTTCCAGAAACTAAATCAAATTGCCAAAAACCCAAAAAAAATATTTTTAAACTTTTAAAAATAAAAAACTACACTGTGTGACAGATCGAGCCGCAAACTATAAAGGAGTTCGAGCTGCGAAGTGCCAACTAAATCGCGCCGCTAACTCCTAAAGATTTAGCGCCGCGAACCCCACTTGACAGAAAACAAAATTTCTTTTTCGGGTTTTTCTGGCCACCATGTGCAAATGTAGCATAGAGGTGGCTCTGATATCACTGTTGGGGTTTCATGAGCACAGCGGAAGCACGAGGTACAACAAAGCATGCATAATGTACAACAGTGCAAGCATCTAAAGCATAAAACCCTAAATATGGACCAAGACTCTATACCCTTCAATAGCTCCTGGAACAAAGTGGATGTAGGTGTGATGACAAGAAACCAAGGAACCGAATTTCTCTCTACCGAAGTCCACCCCGGGAACTAGTCAATCTCCTTGTACTAGCAAGCTAAGGCACTCCTCCAAGATGATAGCACCACTAGAACAACAACAACCCTGTGAAACTAAGTTATTTGCACTCTTAAATGAAACTTACTCTTAAGAGCTCTAAGTGAAAGTATTTGAATATGGCCAAAAGGATAGCATGAATGGCAAGTATGTGCTTTTTATAAACTCCCACATGACCTGGCCCGCCATGAGCCAATGATGGTCTTTACATGCATTGGCCAAAGAGAGAGGCAAGTAAAAGGTACATGCAATCTGTAGGACGATCGCACCGCGAACTCTTAAGGAGTTCACGCCGTGACCGCCGAAAGAGTTAGCGCCGCTAACTGCCAGTCCGTACCATTCTTTGTATTCTTGCCACTTTCAGTCCCTAAACTATGTTTGTTGTCGAGATTGAACCCTGGTGTGTGACCCAATAGGCTCATACATCATCGGCAGTGCTCCTAATGGCGTCCGTGTGTCAGTGGGCATACACCAACAGGTACAACATTCGGGTTTCGGGTATATTCGAATAACCCGAATAAGAAGTTCCTATTCAAAAAAAAATTCTTTTGTACACTATCTCTTGATGTTGTTATTAGAAGATAAACCATAATAGTTATTGAATTAGTCATTATGTATATTTTTTATCATAAAAATTAATAAATTAGATATTTAAGGATTCACTTTTTACCCTCTTTTGATCTCGTAATGGCGATTAAATTTAGGGTATGTTAAGTTCAAGCTTCACTTTTATGATTTGTTTGCTTTAGAATTAGGATCTATTAATTTCTGTTTTTGTGAACATCCTATTTGGTTTTTGTAAGCACCATATATGGTTTCATATCATATTTGGTTTTTGTAAGCACAAAATTTGGTTCCACATAATTGAATAGAAAGCTGACAAGTTTAGTACTAATACCCACTTAATGAAACATTTGCACGGGCCAAGTAACTTCGTTTGTTTGATTTAATCAAAAGCCTAATTAATTATTTTTATTAGAATGTTCTATGAAGACTCATGATCATTTTATATACATAATTATATTTTTAAAATACTTGTATTTCCCCATTAGTCCATTAACCGAACAAAATACTCAAAATATGAAATGTAAAAATTCTTATTTGGTTAAACCCGTAAGGTTTTATCCAAACCGAACCCGAATAACCCGAAACAAATAAACCGAATTCTTATATGTTTCGGTTTACGATTATTTCTCATAATGAAATACCCAAATAACTCGACCAGAATAACCCGAAAACCAAATATAATAACTGAACAAAACCCCTAATCGACGAGTATTTTTTTGATTTTTGAATAGGGTTTTCTAGTATGATTTTTAATACAGTTTTCAGTTTAGACTACAATTTTCTTTATCAATCAAATTCCATGTTTATTTCCAACTTTCGGTAAAAATATCGCAACGATTTCATTTATATTCTAACTTTAATATTCAACGTTCCTTTCAAATATATTCAAATTTTAAATTCGGTATTTGTTTCGTTTTGATTCAAAATTTTATTAACTTTTCTATTCAACTTATATAAATGAGTATAATAAAAAATGTGATGTACTAATATTCTACCAAGTACCAATAAATAACTTCATTAAACAACCAAATGATCTAATTATTCATCATTATATAGAATTATGAGTCGAATTCAAAATACAAAATTAGCACCTATCAAGCAATCAAATGTCAAAGTACCAAAATTATTTAGTAAAATGTACTATAGTTTTAACTGTAAATCTTTTATCGTTTATTTTAAATTAGTAATGTTTAGAGGTTTTATACTTGTGCTTGACTAGGATTATTGTAAGTATTAAAGAAAATTTTATAATATTATAGTTTTACCCATCATTAAATGTGTCAATTTTACGTCAACATAGAAATTGTGAGAGTTAGGTCCCGTTTGTTTCACCATAATGTGAAGAAATGAAATTGATTTCAATTACATCCATGTTAGTTATGGAATGACATTCCTTTACCTAAAAGAATAGAAATACTTCAAATAATTAATTTCTTTTCCAAATAATGTTATCAAACGCAATATACAACATATTTTGATTAATAATCCATTACATTCAGTTACATTACGGTGAACCAAGGGTCCGGATCTGATCTATCTACTCGGCAATTCATCCGGTGACTTCACGGTCGCCAAAGAAGCCCCAAGAAGCATCAAACATTTCCGATAAATAATTTTTTATAGCATCTGTGGAGGTGACATTAGATTTAATTGCAACAATTTTTGGGTTTTACGAGTTTCAAAAGGTGTTATTTTAAAACGCTTCTCATTATCTAGTATTCTTGTTAATCAATATTTGCAAGAAAAATAATATTATTTTTATATAACCTAATCGATTTTTCGGCTTGATGGTTGTTTTATTATGTAAAGCCCAACAAGAGATGAGAGATAAACTTAAATATTCGTAAAATTAAATTTTCAAATGAATCAAAAAAAGAATGGAGGTCCAAGTGTGTGAGAGGATATACATACATATATACACACACGTTCATAAGAGAAATGTTTTGCTTATGTGAAAACGGTCATAATAATTTACAATAGCATTAATGACTTATAAATAATGGTAGTTGATCTATTATATATTTACGCAATTTTAAAGTATATTCAGTTAGTTGAGTCATTTTTTAACAAAACTCGATTTTTCAAAAGTAACACTTACAACAAGTCATGAAGGAGCCACTAAAATGAAGAAAGAACTAACGTTAATGTAGAACTCAAGGAACAATTTTGAGTTTATTACAATCAAGAAACAATTTTGAGCCTTTTAAATAAATAAACAAGAAACCTTATTTGGTAATTTGATAAAAAGAAAATCTTGAAAAAAACATGTTTCGAAATAATCGTTTCAAAACATGTTTGAAAATTATCGTAATACATTTAGCATACGTCCAACATGTTTAATAACCAGGATAATTTAATAAATAACTAGATAGATATATCTTCTTTCACATGTTAAAGTTAAAAAAAGCTAATGTAAAAGACCGAATTTATAAAAAATTGTCACATTGACTAATATCGAAAGTTGATGACCAAATGTGAAACTAAATTCAGATCGTATGGACGATTTAAATAAATACCTTTAAATCTAATACGCACATCGACTATGTATCAAGTTCCGTTTATATCACAACACTATAAAATAATACAAAACATACTACATATTTTACAATAAATCATACTTATTCATAGCTTGATACGACGGTATTAATTGTACTATAAAAAAAATTCAAAAACATTAATAGTCTTGGACACACCTTTATTGTGTGAAATAATATGAATGAAACAGATAAAAACATGCATTTATGTCTATAAAACTGATATTATAAATAAAAAAAATTTATATATTTTTACTAAATCTTTCGGCTTATTCTTTTACTTTTTTAATCATAACAAATATCAAAATTAAAATATGAGACAAAATATAGAATAATAAGTTCTAAATACCACCGTTCAATGAAAAGGATGACTATATAACATGATTTAATAGAGTTTTTCTTATCATAAATGATAATGAAAATGGAAGTAATTAATACTTTGCAAGATGTTCATATACTCCCTATGAATTATTTAACCTAATTCTGGACTAATATAAGGCTTCTTTTCCCTTGATGTTATTTTTCCAAATTTCCCATGATTAGGCAGGAGGAGAATATTTGTTTTTGTTAAATGAGAATGTCACTATCTTGAGGTCAGAAAATTATTAGCAACAACTAACAAAAGGCATCTACGTAATATTGTATTAATAAAAAGAGTGGCTTCATTATTCCCATAAACAAGGCAATAAGTAGCAATCATAGCCGTACTTGGTTTCATTAACCACGTCACTGACTTAAATAATACATTGAGCACAATGACATATTTTCCTATATGTTTTTAATCATATTATCATATTTGTTAGTTGTTTTAACTTAAAATATATCTCCAACTTGTTCTTATAATAAAAGAATGAAATCATATATAATTATCTATATTTCAACTTGTTTTTGTGTAATGACATCATGTTTATCGGTACTTTTTCAACTATATTTGTAACTTGTGAGTCGGGTAAACTAATGAGATTGTGATCCTTTTAAGTTAGAATTAAACATGATACGTAATATTCTCTCAAAAGTATGCAGCGAGCCATACATATGGATTTACAAAATGAAAAGCCATATTTAAAAAAGCATCACATGCATTATTCATCCTACTTGAAAACATATCTAAATGCGTACCATACCAAATAAGGAGTACGCTCGAACGAGTTTTATGGATTTTTGTCCAAGGTTGAAATCCATGTTAGTGAGCTTTATATCCTTTATTTACAGAGGAAAACATCGGCGCGCATCATTGCTTTGAGTTATTAGTAGGGAGGAACAGAAAATAGGAACCTGAACCGATTCCTATTTTGTTTGGTTTGCATTCCTAACGTTATCATAATATAGATAGTGGCGATGCGGATAGGATAATGAAGTTCCAAAATAAGATTACCCCGCGATATGCAGATGCGGCATTTGAAAGAGAGAAAGTTCTTTTACACCTAAAAGATCATGAAATTATATTCTCTCCCAGATAAACACAATATTCAATGTTGGGCTACATGTATCCGGAAAACCACACCAATCGTCGTCCTTATAAGATATAAGAGATATATAAGATAATTTCGTAATATGAAGTCCATGTCAAATCGTCCCCTTAATATACCATAAAATTCTCCTAACCGCGTGTATGTGAATGTGTTATCTTTCGAATAATACATATTTATCAGTTATTTTTGTGCACACTTGGACTAACTTATGCGGTGAAAATGTTATATGTTATTTCTTAATTGTTTTTATATTTCACCATACAGATATACAATGGCAAAAGAATCAGAAATTAAGCATAACCAATGAAATTTAAAAGAAAAAAAAAAGCCAATTATGGCCTCATTCCTATAGTTGTAAATGGGAACGAAGATAGAATTTCAGGGTTTAGTACTTCAGCTTAAGAAGGTGGATGTTCAAGAGCTCAAAGGTCAAAATATTCAGCTGGAGATTGTGTTTAAGAGAAAATGGAATTATAAGAGTTGAAGTCACTTAGGATTTAGGTTCACATTTAGCAAGTTCAGAACTAGCCATTCCTTGAAAAAGTTCATTGATAATGTATGTATAGACTAAGCCCAACATTGAAAAATATATGTATACCAAGCCCATCACAAAGTAAATTATAACAAGCCCAATAAAGTATAAACCTCCGGCCCAAATAAAAGAAAGGTAACCCTATCTGGAAAAAGGATCGTTGACTTCCTTCTATCAACTGAAGCACTGAAGAGCCAATCACAGCTCAGTCGCATAATGGGACAACGCATATACCAAGGAGGATCACAACTGTAGCAAACAAAGAAAGAGACAAGGAGGAAAGGGAACTATCTACCTGAGAGATGGCAGGAAGACACTACAAAGACCAACGGATAATAGCATGCTCTCACAAACCTCCAACAACGATAAAAAGGAAGTCCCAGGCGACAGAAAGAGGTATTCAGTTTCAAGCCTAACATTCTCCCTATACACTTTATTCTTAGACTTAGCTCTCTCTTTTCAGAAGCTGGTGTTCTTACTCCCACACCGGAACTTGGTCACGAGGAACCCCCTCGTGACGAGGTTAACGGTTTCTTGTTTTGCATATCACCTTTAATCTGGAAAAGTTGTTCGTACCTGCTATTAGGCTACCGAAGCTCTTGTAGCAACATTTGGCGCCATCCGTGGGACCGACTTCTTTACTATGGAGTCGTCTCCTCCTCATCTACCGGACCTTTTCAATATTAACCACTCTAAACCAACTTAAATCTAAATTCCATTCCTAACCTTTTCTACAGAATCCACTACCGTAACGACCCAAATCCTAGATTTAGCTTCGGATAACCAAACACATATAACCCCAGACTTAGTGTGCTAGAACTATACCCTCCTAAGAACTCTTTTCGAAAACCACGAAAGGGAGGAACGCCTGAAAGATGTACAAACCCATTTAAGCTTCGTAGAGGGAACCTCGGCTCGCCCCCTCACTGAAACTCCTCACATCCCGAAAACCACGACCTTCCCAAATACCACCACGAGCGTCGCCTCCAGGGTCTTCTATTTCTCCATACTTGAACAAACCAAAACTTATAATGCTGGACCAAGACGCAATGATTGGGAAGAAGACGAAGAGGAAGATGAACTTACGAAACCTTACAGGCAGTAGAAGCGACGAAATTTACAAAGAGGATAGCTTAGATTAAATTCTCGGGAAAAATAAAGATTCCAACCCACATACAGATGTACGAAGGTATGACCGATCCAGAAGACCACCTTCGAGTGTTTACTGGGGCAGCCGAAGTTGAACGATGGTCGATGCTCGTATGGTGCCACATGTTTGCACAAACTCTCATCGGGTTGGCACGAATCTGGTTCGATCACCTTTCAAGCTAAATCGTCAACTCGTTCAAAGATCTATAGAAATGGTTCTTAGCTAACTTCATGTAACAGAAGCGATACATTCGCGATCCTGTAGAAATACATAATATCAAGCAGAAAGATGGAGAAAGCTTGTGGGCCTTCATCGCCTGGTACATCAAAGAGAGTAAGGAGATTGGAGGCGTGGATGAGAACATGAAAATCATCTGGTTCATACATGGAATTAAGTCTAGGCAATTCGTAGAGCGGTACTGCAACAAGGTACTCAAAACGGTAGATGAAATGATGGAGATGGCACGAGCATTTTTAAGAGGGAAGGAAGCGGTAGGTCAGCTCGAAGAAGAACGTAGAAGGACGTTACCACATCACAATCAGTCCCAATGAAAACCTGAACCAACAAGAAAGAGTTACGGCCCAGCTTTGGTACCTCCTTATGGAGATAAACGACCATTGGACATTCGGAGGGGGCCTACTCACCTTTCTGGAGAAGATCGAAGGTTGCATTTCACTGCCCTAGTGAAAACACCAGAAAAAATAGTAGCCATAGAGGAGGCCAGTCAGAGTTTCAAGCCTCCAAGACCTATGTTATCCCCACCAGAAAGAGTAATCAAGACAAGTATTGTAAATTCCATGCTGATCGTGGACACCACACTAACGACTGTTTTCATTTGAAGAAATAGATCGAAGAGGCAGTAATAACCGGGCAGTTAGCCCATTTGATAAATGAGATCACACGTGCGGCTCCCAGAATACAAGGACGAACCGACAAAGACCCACAGCCGAACGAAGGAAAGAGTAAGGAGATATTCATGGTAAGAACTAGAGAAGAAGAAAGAAAGAGAAAATGTGATGAGTATGAAAGATGGATGGACGCACGAATTGCGTTCCCACCATTAAGAAACTCAGAGCAATTATCAGGCTAGGTAAATGTTGAAGGAATAATCGGGGGATATTGTTGGGGTTTCTAGGGCACGCAACGGAAGCAAAGTACAACACAAATAGCCCATGGTACAAGCATATAAAGCACAAAAACGTAAAACCCCAAACATGGATCAATCTCTATGAAAAGAAATGCAACAAAACAGAAAGTTAGGGAGGTTATGTTAGCTACAGCAAATGTTGGTGTAATGGATGAATTTGATTTTCCTTTGCTTGAACGAATCAACTAGAGGATGATACCCCGGTAACACGTCAATCACTTGAGCAAGCAAGCTCCTTATGATTCTTCACTATAGAAAATCAGTAGGAGAACAGAAACCCAGGAGATGGAACCGATTTCTGGAGCACAAACCCTAACACTCTCTTTAAGAACTCACCTAAGTCTTAGTAGCACTTTGTGAGTGTGTATAATGTGTATCTTATCTAGAGAAACAAATGAGGCTGGAATAGGGTCTTTTATAAACTCCAGAATGACATTTCACCTCCCAAAGGCCGGCCAAAGTCGCTTAAGACACTTACATGCATTGGCCAACATTTGAGGTGATTTGACAAAAAGGTGCCGTTTGGAGTTAGCGGCGCTAACAAAGACTTAGCGGCGCTAACCTGTAATGGTTAGCGGCGCTAAAACGGCTTATCAGATGACTTGACGTAAAGTGCATGCAGCTGTAGCGGCTCTAACCCATAAGTGTTGGCGGTGCTAACACCTTATGGTTAGCGGCGCTAACTCAGCCTGCGAAGTCAACTTTTGTCTTTTGTCATTTTTGATCACTTTACTTAAGTTGCTGTCAGATTTGACCCCAGTGTATGACCCAATAGGCCCATACATCATCGGTAGTAATTCAAATGGTGTACTCGCATCAGTGAGCATATTCTAACAGATATAACATCCATCAGATATATGTGGACGGAAGAAGCTCCGCTGAGATCATTTACGAACATTCCTTTTTAAAGATGTGTGCTGACACGAGAATGCGGATGAAGAAAGTAACAGTACCACGCATAGGTTTTTCAGGAGAAATAGTTAGGCCCATGGGGGAGCTGGACCTACCTGTCACCTTCGGCACGTACCCTTTGTGTAGAATAGTCACCTTACGTTTCCTAGCGGTACGTACCACATCTATATACAGCATTATCCTGGGAAGAACCGGAATTAGTGCTCTTAGGGTAGTAGTGTCAACGATACACTCTTCCCTAAAATTTCCAACTCCTAAGGGTATAGCTGTTGGGGTTTCCAGAAAACAAAACGGAAGCATGGTAAAATAACTTTAGCATAAGGTACAACTAAATAAAGCATAGAACATGAAAACCCCAATAATGGACCAAACTCTATGAGAAGAAAAGCAACATGAAAAAAGGGAAAGATGATATACCTTTCTCTTTAGCTCCAGAAAATGTGTGTATCGAAGGTGGTGATGATCCAAGAACCCAAAACCGTTCTCCCTTTATCGAAGTCCACCCCGGGAACACGTCAAACATCCAGTGCTAGCAAGCTTGATTGATTCCTCCACTTGAAACTCAACCAAGAACAACACACCTTATATATTTTCTGGAACCTCTCTTGTGTGTACTCTCTCTAAGCCTTGTACATGCACTTAAGAGTGTATATTCTTTCAAAATGGCAAAAGGGTGCAATAGAAGGCAACATGTGGTCTTTTATAAGGCCCTATGTGCCACTTGAAATGCCCCATGACCGGCCAAAGTGCTATCATAACCCACACATGCATTGGCCAAGTCATGAGGTGATTTGACAAAAAGTTGTATCCTGCGATCGCGTCGCTAAACCTTGAGTTCGTTGAAGATAAGCTGAGCATAATCTAGATTTCAAGCAAAGTAGATGTTGTATAATAGCTGTATCTCGAACTCATTCACCTAGTCCAATCCTCCAACCTTAGTTCCTAGTGAACGAATCACTGTTGAAACCATGAAGCCCCAACTGGTTGGAAAGGTGGCCTTTTTTATTACACCCTCTGTCTGCGGGTGACCTATTCTGGGTAGGACTGACCTTGCCACCTGCCTCGTGACAACATGCTCGAACTCATTAGATTGAGAGAGTTGAAGAACATCCCTTAGCCGTTGCACGGATAAAACCACTGTTCTATTGCCATTAAGAATAGTCCCTGTAATTTCTCCCGTGTTCTGGTCTTACGTACATGTGTACCAGAACTCCAGTAAATGTTGAGGAACAATATCGAGAGGTACGCCACAGAAGGCGAATGCCAGGGGGCATTTACGGATGTAAGCCACCAAGACTTCATATCCTCTGCCTTGTTTCCTTGTAGGAATTGCAAGACAGACCTATTGATTGTTGACTTTAAGCAACGGCACTCCATTGTTCTTTAACTGAGCACCTCGAATCATTTGATCATCGAGAAATAACGTGATTCAGTCCATTTTTGATTAATTACACTGAGTAATTCGTAATTCGCACTGAGCAGTTCAGAAACTGCACTTAGTAATTCAGGGTTTTGAACGGACGAATGCACTAAGCAATTGAGGTGTTTGCGAAAGGTATTTAAGAAGGTGAGAAGTCGGATTGGTAAGCGTAAACTTCTATAAACCGATTATGATGGGTATATATATACCTTTCTGAGGGGAGAGAAAAGTTACTGTTAGAATCCCACTTTTATCCGTTATGCCGGAAAAATTACGGCTTGATGTAACAGTAAGAGGGTAGAAACACATCATCTTCCAACGGATACAAGTGTAAAATAATATTAGTGACCTACACAAATATGAATAACACTGTTGTATTACACAAATACAGAATTAGTAAAATACGCGATTTGAGACTGACTCAAATACGCAGAGACACATGATTCAATAACACTTAGTAATTAAAACTTGGTTTTGGACACACCAAGTCTGAGTAAATTTATTACTCAGTTTATGTCAAGCACTCAGCTTGATTCAAGCACTCAGCTTGAGATTGGTACTCAGCTTGAGTAGAGCACACAACTCAGGCTTAATAACACTTAGTCATGTATGTTTAAGACTGACTTAAACATGTAATTTAGCTACGCTAAGTAGGTAAAATATGTTTGGAACTTACCAAATGTGTGAACCAATCTCACAGTTTGAGTTAGGCACATAGCAAGACTCAATGACAGTTAGTCATTTATGTTTAAGACTGACTCATTACTACACTAAGCAGTTAAAATATGTTTGGAACTCACCAAACGTATGAACTCATCATTCAGCTTGACATGTTATACAGTTTATGAAAACTTATTTATAAACTGTGCACTCAGCTTAAGACACGTAGTCTCTGTCAAACTGAAAACTCAGATTCTAGACACTTAGCTAGGGATTGAGCATACCCAATTCACTAAGCAGATACATAAACCTCTTCTCATCAAGTGGTTTAGTAAAGATATCAGCTAATTGGTCATCAGTGGAGATAAATTTAATGTCAACTTTACCTTTTTCCACGATGTTCCTGATGAAGTGATTTCTAATTTCAATATGCTTGGTTCTTGAGTGGAAGACTGGATTGTAAGTTATGGCTATAGCACTTTGGTTATAACAGAAGATAGGAGTTTTCTTGAAACTCATACCAAAGTCTTGAAGCTGATGCTGCATCCATAGGATTTGAGTACATCGGCTTCCTGCTGCAACACATTCAGCTTCAGCAGTTGAAGTAGCCACTGAGTTCTATTTCTTACTAGTCCATCTTACTAATTTCTCTCCAAGCAGTTGACATCCTCCTGTTGTTGATTTTTTATCTAACTTGCACCCAACATAGTCAGCATCCGAAAAACCAACTAATTCAAATCCAGAGTCCTTTGGATACCAAATACCAAGATTTGGTGTACCTTTCAGGTACCTAAAGATCCTTTTCACAGCTTGAAGATGTGATTCCTTAGGGTCTGCCTGATATCTTGCACAAACCCATGTAGCAAACATGATATCAGGTCGACTAGCTGTCAAATAGAGTAGTGAACCTATCATTCCTCTATAGGTAGACTAACATACAGACTTACCATCTGAGTCTTTGCTCAGCTTGACAGCTGGTAACATGGGTGTTTTCATGGTTGAACTTGAATCAAAACCATATTTCTTTATCAAGTCAAGAACATACTTGCTTTGATTGATGAATATTCCATCAGGATTTTGTTGAATTTGTAGGCCTAAGAAATATGTCATCTCACCCATCATGCTCATCTTGTACTTTTGTGACATTATTTTGGAGAACCATTCACACAGAGATTCATTAGTAGAACCAAAGATAATGTCATCCACATAGATTTGTACAAGAATCACCTGTCCTTTACTCTTTTTAATAAAGAGTGTCTTATCTATACTACCTCTGGTGAAATCCATTTATAGTAGATAAGTGGACAGTGTATCATACCAAGCTCTTGGAGCTTGTTTAAGACCATACAAAGTCTTGTCTAACTTATAGACATGATATGGAAACTTTGAACTGACAAAGCCAAAAGGTTGTTTCACATAGACTTCCTCCTGAAGTTTTCCATTTAGGAAAGCACTCTACACATTCATTTGATAGACTTTGAAGTCTTTATATACTGCATAAGCCAGGAACAGCCTTATGGCTTCAATTCTAGCAACAGGGGCAAAGGTCTCATCATAATCAATTCCTTCTTCTTGCTTATACCCTTGTGCTACCAGCCTGGATTTGTTCCTAACTATCACTCCATCCTTGTCCATTTTATTTCTATAGACCCACTTAGTGCTTATAATTGAATGATCTTTGGGGGCAGGGACAAGGCTTCAGACCTTATTTCTCTCAAATTCATTCAATTCCTCTTGCATAGCTTCAATCCAATCCTCATCCTCTAAGGCTTCTTCAGTCTTCTTTGGTTCCATTTGAGATAGAAAACCAAAGTGGGCAGCATAGTTAGATGTAGCCTTTGATCTGTAATAACCATTTCTTGAACATTTCCAACGATCAGATCTTAAGGATGGTCTTTAAGGAATTTGAATGTTCTAGTTGGAGAATCTGGGTCTGGATCTGAGTGATGTTGAGAGCCCTGAGGTGAACTTATCTCCTCATTCTCAACAGCAATATTGTCAACAGACTGATGATCACTAAGATCCTCAGTCTGAGTGACTTCAGCTCCAAAGGGGTTGATGAACTCATCATCCTTCTCAGCTTGAGAATTCCTTGGAGCTTTTGATGATATCTTTGATGAACACACATCATCATCACTTTCATCTCCCATGACATACATAGGATTTAACATATTGGTTTCCCATGACATCACTTCTCAGCTTGTCTTTTCTCAGCTTGATCAAGACTGTCTTCATCAAATGAGACATGAATAGATTGTTCTATGGCCTTTCTCTTGGTGTTATATACTCTGTATGATTTGGAAATTGACAAATAAGCAACGAATATTCCAGGATCAGCTTTGGCTTCCAACATATGGAGCTGATCTCTTTAATTCAGCACATACATTTTGAACCAAAGACATGGAAATAACCTATATTGGGCTTTCTAGACTTATACATCTCATATGATGTTTTACTATGTCTTTTGACAATGATTGATCTATTTTGAGTATAACAGGATGTACTAACAGATTCATCCCAAAATAGAGCTTCAATCCTGCCTCACACAGCATCGTTCTAGCAGCCTCAATTAGAGTTCTATTTCTCCTCTCAGCAACTCCATTTTGTTAGGGAGTTCTGACAGATGAGAAATTTTGCAATATTCCCTTTTGTTCATAGAAGAATTCAAGGGTAGAGTTTCTGAACTCAGTCCCATGATCACTTTTGAGTTGCTTTATAGACTTACCTGTCTGCAACTCTTCCTGTTTGATAAAACTTATTATCTCCAGGGCAGCCTCACTTTTGGCTTTAAGGAATATTACCCAGGTGAATCGTGAGAACTCATCTACTATCTCCAGTGTGTACTTCTTGCCGCTTAGGCTTGGAGTACTTATGGGTTCAAACAGATCCATATGCAACATATGCAATGGGTCTGTTTGAGTCCATAAATGGACTTCTTGAGTTTACAGACCTTGTTCGGATACTCTGGATGTACAAAACCATCAGGTTGTGTCATATACACCTCTTCAGAGAGCTTCTTGTTAAGGAAGGTGGTTTTTACATCCATTTTCCATTTCATAATCATGAAATGTAGCTATGGCTAACAGTGTCCGGATAGACTTCAACATAGCCACTGGAGAAAAAGTTTCATCATAGTCAATACCCGGTGTCTGTGGGAAACCCTTTGCCACCAGTCAGGCTGCCGGTCTTCTTCTTGAAGACCCATTTACACCCTACGGGTTTAATCCCGGGTATGGGATAAACCAGTTCCTAAACCTGGTTATCTGACATGGAGTGCATCTCGCTTTCCATCGCTTCCCTCCATTTTGCAGACTCAGGGCCTGCCATGGCTTCCTTATAGTTGATGGCTTATCATGATCCACCAATAACTCGCTGCCCTCAGATATGTGGAATCCATATCTCTCTAGCTCATGACGAGTTCTACTGGAACGCCTCGGAGTAGATAATGGAATAGAGTCAGTTACAGCAACATTATCCTGCTCGGTTTCAACTGTCTTAGATTGAGTGCTAGTGCCAACCTCAAGTTTCTTATCCGTTGATCCTTGATATTCTTCAAAGTCAATCTCCTTGTTACTAGTTTTTCTGGATAGCAGTTCTCTTTCGAGAAAAAATGCCCTTCGAGCAACAAAAACTTTGTTCTCTGAAGGTTTATAAAATAAATATCCAATACCCAGGAGGATAGCCGATAAAGTAACACCTTTCCGAGCGGGGTTCTAATTTGTCATCAGTCTCACGTGTTACGTAGGCTTGAAAACCCCAGACTCGTAGATAAGAAAGTGTCGGCTTCTTATTATGCAACATTTCATAAGGTGTCTTTACAACCTTCTTGGTTGGTACGAGGTTAAGGACTCTTACCGTAGTTTCTAGAGCGTAACCCCAAAAACTAATGGGTACCTCCGTCCGACTCATCATAGACCCCATTCAATTGTGGATTCCTAGGAGGTGGCAATTGTGAAACAATTCCACAAATTCTAAGATGTTCGGTGAATTCAGCACTAAATACTATCCACCTCTATCAGACCAGAGTATCTTAATAGTTTTGCCCAATTGATTCTGAACTTTGTTTTGGAAGGTATAAAGGTAGCAATGTATCTTGTGCTATACCTTGTAACATTCTTGAAAGGGCCACATACATCGGTATGTATGATTTCTAGGAGGTCCTTTCCCCTCTCACTCGAACCGGTGAAGGTTGCCTTTGACATTTTTCCCAATAAACAAGATTCGCATACATCACTTGACCCGTGGTCAAATGATTCCAAGATCCCATCCGCTTGGAGCTTGGTGATGCGAGTTGTTTATGTGACCAAGACGACTATGCCACAAGAAAAACTTATCCAAACAGTTTTTGGATTTAGAATCAATGTTCATGATAGATTTTGTTGACTCAATGTATTAATTCGCCAAGTATATGCTATGACACGGTAATGCTTTAAAATAAACAACATCATTCTTAAAATAAACAATCGTTCCATTAACAAAATTAAAGTTAAAACCGTCGTCATACAATGCATGTGAAAAAATAATGTTTCTAGCCACATGGGGCGAATAGCATATATCTTTCAACAAAATAGAATTTCCGGTCTTGAAGGAAAGCTCCAAGTTCCCTTTAGCTTCCACTGGGACAATCTCCGAGTTTCCCATTACAAGATCCAGCTCTCCCCACTCCAAGCTCCTACTTGCCCTTAGCACCTGCACCATATGACATGTGTGAGTGCCACAGCCGGTATCTAAAACCCACACTTTAGAAGTAGAAGTTTGATGGAGTTCTATCATGAAAGTACCTGAAGAGTCGGGTCCAGAAATGGTCATAGCCTTGAGCTTGTTGAGCCCCTTAAGGTATTTAGGACTGCTTTGGTGGTAATGCCCGTTGCCCCCACAGAAAAAAACATTGAGCATCCTCCTTGGTCTTGGTTTAGGGAAGTTTCCCCTTACCTTTCCGCTCGGTGATAGGGTTATGCTAGATCTCATCAACCTTTCCCTTACCCTTCCCTTTCGAAGGGGTGCTCTTCTTCTTCTTCTTCTTTTGGATGCGGCCCTACCGGATGGCTAAGACGGGGTTGGAAGAAGATGGCTTGCTCTTGGTCCTGCGAGACTCCACGGTCTTCAGCATACCATAACTCATAATGAATTAATCATAACTCATAATGAATTAATCATATACATTGGGTAGGGATTGGAGGATCAAATCGAAGGCCATCTCCCTCCTGATGGTGAAACCCACCTTCTCCATGCGCTCGATCTTGGCCTTCATGAGCAAAACATGAGCACTTACATTCTTGCCATCCTGGAGCTTGCATGCAAGGATGACCTTGAATCATTTGTACCTTTCTTGCCTCGCCTTACTGTTGGAACATGTCCTTCAGCTACACAATCAAGTCATAGGCATCCAAGTGCTCCATTTGCTTTTGCAAATCGGAGCTCATGATGGTTAGCATAAGGCACGTTATCTCGTCGGTGTCTTTGAGGCATTTGTCATACGCCTCTTTGACCGCCCTTGTTGCATTGCTCGGAGGTGCCTTAGGTAGGGGTTCCTCTATGGTGTGCAACTTCCCTTCATAGCATAAGACGAGCCTCAGCTGCCTATGCCAATCCATGAAGTTACTACCATTGAGTTTCTCCTTCTAATGGAAAACCCGTAGAGAAACGTTAGTGGTGGTGGTATTCGTGCTTGTTGATGTCATCTATAATTAGCAAAGTTATTTAGTTAGTTTGATATAATCTTGTTAAAATAATTTACCCAAAATCTCATCTTAACAAGGCTAAGAACCGTATTTCATCCTACCATGTGACTGGTTTACCGCGGATCACATGATAAAATTATTTAGGTCGGCAACCATTTTTCCAATTGCAATATCTATTGCAATCCTTAGTAACTTGCGGGATCCTATGACAACCAAGGGTCGTTTGACATGTTTGATCCCTTCTCACACCAATCTTCAGCTTTGAAATTTTGATTGACTCGTGCTAAGCTCGACAATCATTCAAATTTTCAAACTCAAAATTGTAAATCGTCCGTCAAGACATACGATGACAACCCCATCAAAGTTGGCTCGTGCTAAGCTCAAAAACCAAAATTGTGAATTTGCCACACTCACCTTACACACAGTTTTATGAGAATTGGCTCGTGCTAAGCTCGAAAACCAAAACTCATAATACTAGATTCGGGTAGTATCGACTTACGGATGGTGCTTGATTCACGTTTCTTGGAAAAACGGTCTTTTGTTTCTGGTTTGGTTTTAGATTAACTAGTTAGTGACAAAACCTAGTGTTCATTATGTGAGAGTTAATCTTGTATATGAGCGCGTGCGAGATAAGTAAACCATTTTTAACAAATCTCTTGTGATTTTATTAATTTCGGAAAAATTGTCTAGCATGTGAGACCTAGCAACCATGCAATATAAAATCACATCACACGCATATGTATAAAAAATTGGTTTCCCTTTCCAAAATCCTATGTATTCTTCCCGTAAGCCAAAATGGGAAGAACATGGTCAAACTATGGGACAAAAGTCTTCGATGCGAGCTCCCACTAAAACTGCCATGTCAATTCCGGCTTTCATGGTCATAATGCTCCATCTCCTTTTGGCTCCATAAGTGTGTCTTCATCCTCCATGATTAACAATACATACAATAGAAAAAAAATGGCATGCAAGCCACGATTTTTCCTATTTATCTATTACAAATTACACGGATGAATGAAATGGCATGCAAGCCACATTATTATTACAAATATATCAACAAATTAATAATAATACAGCCCGTGTGACAATAAATCACCAAATGCATCCAAACACACAAAACAATTACAAGGCCAACGTAAGGTTACCAACTTTTACAACCATATACAAAAAAACGAAGATCATGGCAAAAAATTACCAAAATAAGATTTCTGAAACAAATTTCCAGATACCATAAAATATGCCAAAACCCGAGCCCAAAACAGATTTTATTGTAAAAACGAAAACTATGACAGTGCGCATAGCGCCGCTAACTTTGGCCGAATTCGTGCCGTTAACCCTAGGTTAGCGCCGCGAACCCCTGTGACAGAAAACAAAACTATTTTGTTTCGGGTTTTTCAGGGAATCATTTGCAATTTTAACATAGAGGTGACTCTGATACCACTGTTGGGGTTTCTAGAAAACAAAACAGAAGCATGGTGCAACAATTTTAGCACAAGGTACAACTAAATAAAGCACATAACATGAAAACCCCAATAATGTACCAAACTCTATGAGAAGAAAAGCAACATGAAAAGAGAGAAAGATGCTATACCTTTCTCCTTAGCTCCAGAAAATGTGTGTATCGAAGGTGGTGGTGATCCAGGAAGCCAAAACCGTGCTCTCTCTATCGAAGTCCACCCCGGGAACACGTCAAACTGTTGTGTTTTACAGGGCACAATTCAAACTTGAGTTATCCTGATTCATAACCAAACTAGTTTTAACCAACTCAGAATTGTGGATAAACATAATCAATTATTATTTATAAAGCGGAAAGAAAATAATTAATCATAATCCTTAAAACACTAAAGGATTACATATCTTAGTTCATCACAAGTGTGCATATGATATATATTAAAATCGATATAATCATGTGTGTATATGTCCATATTATCGAAAATCATATTGTCATGTTCACCATGATTTGTTTAAACTTAAAACAAGATAAACAACCAATCCAACATCCATACATGGAAATCGATATGTGTATATCTATACACACGTCCATCGATTTCACCATAGCCATCAAGAACACATTATGAGAAGAAAGTTATTTCTTGGATTGCTCAATGAAAGTCCAACCGTATTGAGGTACAACAAGTATCCGCTAGAAGGATTTTGATCACACTCTGTTGTTGATCTTTCTTGGTTGTTGGAACACAAAAATCGACTAGGTCACCCCCTTGGGGTACCTTCGGCCGTCGCCAAGGAGACAAGAGGGGAAACAGTTTGTAATTTTTGTTTCTTAAATGTTAACCCTAAATAGTTGTATAAATCCCCTATTAACAGATAACTATCTAGTTATCCTTAATTAGGCAACTTCATTTATACATTATTATTAATACAAAATATTCACTATATATATATATATATATATATATATATATATATATATATATATATATATATATATATATATATATATATATATATATATATATATATATATATATATATATATATTCTTTTTTTTCTCCTTAATAATAATTAATTAGTAATAACCCTTTTTAAGATAATGTACAAGATATTAATCCTAAATATCAATAATTAACAATATGTATATTTATTACCTAATAAATATATATAATCTTGTTAATTAATTATATCTGGTTATTTAAAACTCTCTATGCTGGCTTATCACTAATTGTCATAATGCCTATATCCTAAAGTGTGAATATATGACTTCTTAAATTACGTACCCTCACAGGTGTGACCGTTGAGTGTCTTATGGCATTGGGCGTGTCATCAGGGTTCAACGGTTATACACACAAATCCTATCATACTCCTAATTGTGCTTACCCTCAACCTGTGTACCTTGATGATAATGGCCTAAGGGTACCTCTATACAAGTCCTTAGGTTAACCAAGCAATAAGAACTCTTGTACCAAGGTGTGATAATTAAATCCTCATAAAACAAACTGTTTTATAATATATAAAACTAATTGTTTTATAATAAAGCTTCATAAAAACCCCCTGTCTTATGATCGGGTATACTTTAGGCTTTTCCCTCTGCATCCCGATGTTTCGATTGTGAGTGTGAGCATGGTTTGAGTCAACTCTGAGCACTCAGAACCATTTCTTGACTATTCGATTTCGACTAAGTGATAAACGACAAAGAACAAATAAGTTCGTTTGGGCATGGCCATGCACTTCTACGGTCTTTATCAGCAAGGTCCAGCAAACATATCTCCTTTAAGAGGAGTTGCAGAATGCCTCTTGCATACTTGCATTTGGCAATACTCTTTCCGCTGACACCAGATACGCCCGTTATTACTACCCAGTTATGGCGTAGCGTTAGGTGTGTTCCAAATGCTAGAAGTCCACGCATCCCAAACCAAATATCTTAGGCTTGAGGACAACCTATGTGATGAATACCTTTGACTCGAAGACCACAAGGTATTCTTCTTGATATTACTATCTGCTGGGAAGATGATTGTTGGGGTTCGTGGTACACGGCAACGGAAGCATGCAAGCCAAAAACGAATTTTTAAAGCATAAAAATCAACCACAAGAAGAACCCCATAGTGTACCAATACTCTACAACTAAGTTAAGCAGCTAAACAGAAGAGAAAGTGAGAGTATTATACCCCTGATGTATCTGGTTGTTGTGTGTGGCTAGCTCCGAATTGTGGTCCTTCTTGTTCGGCTCCTTCTCTCGCTATCTAAGTCCACCATGAGAATCTCGTGACCCAAGTGTACTAGCACTCCTTTAGCTTAATCCAACAAGATGATAAGCTACTGGAACACAACCACGAAAACCACCAGGATTCCTTCTCTCTATTCTCTCTTATTTGAACTTAGCAACTCACTTTGGTTCTAAGTGTATTTTTCTCAACAAATGGCTAAGAGCAAAGAATGAGAGTTATGCATGTCTTTTTATAAGCCAAGCCCGACCCCAGGTCTCCCCAAGTCGGCCCAAGGCTAATCATTACAAACAACATGCATTGGTGGAAGCTAGAGGTGAAAATAATAAAGTTGTTTCTGTCAGGCAGGGTCAGCGCCGCTAGCCGCCCAAGGTTAGCGCCGCTAACCGCCCAACGTTAGCGCCGCTAACGCGGCTAAGATAGCGACGCCAGGGTTAGCGCCGCTAACCCCTGCTGGAAACCAACTATCATTATTTATTCATTTTCACCATCATCTTTTAGGTTGTGTCAAGGTCAACCCCCGGCATGTGACCCGATAGGCCCATACATCATCGGTAGCGATCATTTGGCGTATGTGTGTCAATGGGCATACTCCAACAGACTCCCACTTGCACATGACTCTACGTACCCAATGTATCACAGACAAAGAGCGGCCTCTAGTAAGACATCTCTGCCCCCAAGTCAGTATGGGTTTTGTCTTCAACACAAAAACCAATCTGCAACCCGTGTGAAAAGGTCCTATCGATAAGTGATCAATCATCCTTTTGTTGCACGATATCCATGTGAACACGAGACATGATACTAAGTCATTCTCCGTTCGTTCACAATTATGTTTCTCGATCTAGATTGGTGGTGACCAAAATATACAAGTTGCAACCAATCATAAATTATTGCAAGCTTGAGCACGGCCATGCATTTTGGTGTCAGCGACCAAATCATCGAGGGCCCCAAGGATATCTCTCTAAACATAGGAACAAATTCCTTTGACTTACACTGCCCACCACAGTGATCATACTCTGCCCAACTACTCCCTTTATAACAGCCAGTTACGGACTGCGTTTGAAAGCAATTAGAACAAAGCAAACCAAAGTGATGCAGCCACGTGCATCTCCAGTTTGAGGATGAACTGATATTATCATCCTGATTTACTCATGAAATGTATCATAAAGTAAAATCAGGTGTGGGTCGTCCAGTCACTTGAAACACTTTCAAGTAGAGGTGAAGAATTGCGTCCCTGTGCCCCAATCCCCATTGGACACATGACCAATTACTTCCCTCAGTCTTAGTTCATACTTCCTTCCCGAGAAGAATGACCGACTGTGGACATTTAGAATGCTTATGCATTCAGGGAAGAGTAAAACATGCAAAGTTGGAACATAGTAAAGATTTAAAGAAATACCCGCAACTAGCGTATTACTAAATCTCATTTAATAATCGATAAATACAATAAATACAATACTGCTTCATGTTCCCAAAAGGGTAAATACACCAAATATACTAACCAAATACATAATCAAACCAAATCACTAGCAAATCTAATCCCAATAGCACGTCTATAAGTATCATGCTTTGCTTGCAATAAAGGTTTGGTGAACGGATCCGCCACATTGCTATCCATGTGTACTCTGCTGATAACAATGTCTCCACTATCGACCACGTCCCGGATGTAATGATACTTCCGCGGAATATGCCTCGTGCGTCGGTGAGACCTTGGTTCCTTGGCAAGAGCAACCGCACCCTCGTTGTCACAGAACACCTCAACAGGGTCGGCAATGCTAGGAACCACTCCCAGATCTTGGATGAATTACTTCATCCATACAGCCTCCTTTACAGCTTCACTGGCCGCAATATACTCCGACTCGGTAGTAGAATCGGCCACAGTGTCTTGCTTGGAGCTTCTCCAGGAAACAGCACCACCATTGGGCAGGAACACAAACCCTGATTGAGATCGGCAGTCGTCCCGATCGGTTTGGAAGCTAGCATCGGAGTAACCAGTTACCCGTAGCTCTTCCGCACCTCCATACACCAAGAACATCTCCCTTGTCCTCCGAAGATACTTGAGAACATTCTTTACTGCCGTCCAATGTGCCTCGCCAGGGTTGGCTTGATATCTACTTGTCATACTTAATGCACAAGATACATCAGGCCTAGTACATAACATGGCGTACATGATCAATCCTATAGCCGAAGCATATGGGACTCGCTTCATTACTTCCCGTTCCTTAGGGGAACTCGGGCTTTGAGCTTTGCTCAACACTAAACCATGTGACATAGGTATGAACCCCTTCTTGGAGTCCTCCATCCTAAATCTCTTTAGGACCTTGTCAATGTACGTAATCTTGCTCAATCCGATCAACCTGCGGGATATATCTCTATAGATTTTAATCCCCAGAATGTAAGCCGCATCCCCAAGATCTTTCATTGAGAAACAACTCCCTAGCCAGGTTTTTACTCCTTGCAAAGTTGGGACGTCGTTCCCAATTAGTAGAATATCATCTACATAAAGAACTAGGAATACAACTACGCTCCCACTAGCTCTAATGTAAACGCATGGCTCATCCTTGCTCTTAGAGAAGCCAAACTCTTTGACCTTCTCATCGAAGCACAGGTTCCAGCTCCGAGAGGCTTTCTTAAGCCAATAAATGGACTTCTTAAGCTTGCAGACTTTATCCGGAAACTTTGGATGTACAAAACCCTCAGGCTGTGTCATATACACATCCTCTGAAAGTGTTCCATTAAGGAACGCGGTTTTGACGTCCATTTGCCAAATCTCATAATCATGAAATGCGGCAATGGCCAAAAGTATCCGGATACACTTCATCATAGCCACCGGGGAAAAGGTTTCCTCATAGTCTACACCATGAGTTTGAGTGAAACCTTTAGCCACCAGTCGAGCCTTGAAGGTGTCTACCTCGCCATCCATGCCGATCTTCTTCTTGAAGACCCACTTGCACCCTACGGGTTTACACCCCGGCACGGGATCAACCAAGTCCCAGACTTGATTATCCGACATGGATTGAATCTCGGATTCCATTGCTTCTAGTCACTTGGCGGACTCAGGGCCCATCACAGCGTCCTGGTATTTGGTAGGCTCATCAGAGACCACTACCATGTCGGTGCCCTCAGATATGTTAAAACCATATCTCTCTGGCTCATGCCGACTTCTAGTAGATCTTCTAATAGGCAATGGGTTTACATTATCTCCAGCATCATCATGCTGAGAATGAACCCTTACAGATTGTGAGCTAGTCCCAACATCAGGTTCTACATTGGCAGTCTCTTGAATTTCTTCAAGATCAACCTTTCTCCCACTAGAGTCTTTGGATAGCAGTTCCCTCTCAAGGAACACTGCCCTTTGAGCAATAAATACCTTGTTCTCCGAAGGTTTGTAAAACAAATATCCCATAGACCCGGCGGGATAACCAATGAAAAAGCACCTTTCGGCCCTGGGCTCCAATTTGTCCTCAACCTCACGTCTCACGTTGGCAGGACAACCCCAGACCTTTAAATATGAAATGGATGGAATTTTTCCATGCCACATCTCATATGGTGTTTTCTTAACCTTCTTTGTTGGTACGAGGTTAAGGATTCAACCGGCCGTTTCGATCGCATATCCCCAAAACGTAACGGGAACGTCCGTACGAAGCATCATAGACCGAACCATATCTAATAATGTTCGGTTCATCCTCTCGGCGACACCATTTAGTTGTCGCGTCCTAGGAGGTGATAGTTGCGAGACAATCCCACAACTCCTTAGATGTTCGCGGAACTCAGAACTAAGATACTCACCGCCTCTATCAGATCGTAGCATCTTAATTCTTTTCCCTAGTTGATTTTCCACCTCGTTTTGATAAGTCTTGAAAAGCTATAAGGTATCCGACTTTTGTCTCACCAAGTAGACATACCCGTATCGACTATAATCATCAATAAAAGTAACGAAGTAGCGGGAATGATCTCTTGTGGCATGCTTGAACGGACCACACACATCCGTGTGAACGATATCCAACAAGTCTTGCACCATCTCATAAACACCGGTGAAGGGTGTTTTGGTCATCTTGCCCAATAAACAGGATTCACATACTTCATTTGAACCGTGCTCAAATGATTCCAAGATCTCATCCGCTTGGAGCTTGGCGATGCGTTTCTTGTTTATGTGGCCTAACCGACCATGCCATAGAGATAACTTATCCAAAGCACTTTTGGATCCCGAATCAACATTCATGATTGATCTTTTGTTTTGCAAGTTTACACTTGCCTCATAAATGCCATGACATGGAAAAGCTTTAAAATATAAGACATGATCTGTGTAACATAAAATGCTACCATTCTCAAATTTATAGTCAAATCCAATGTCATATAAAGCATAAAGTGATAAAATGTTTCTTGCCACGCAGGGCGAATAACAAACTTTTTCTAAAACAATAGATAAGCCGGAAGGAAAGGCGAGCTCCACACTCCCAATCTTCTCAACCGGGACAACCTCCTTGTTTCCCATGATGAGATCCAGCTCTCCATCAACCAGGTCCCTACTTCTTCTTAGTACCTGCACATTATTAC
The DNA here is from genome assembly GCA_947179395.2 of Pulicaria dysenterica. Taxonomy (NCBI): domain Eukaryota; kingdom Viridiplantae; phylum Streptophyta; class Magnoliopsida; order Asterales; family Asteraceae; genus Pulicaria; species Pulicaria dysenterica. The sequence continues at coordinate 43,220,226 of OX359293.1, read as the reverse complement.
AAACTTGAGTACCACACCCGCTGTCTAAAACCCAGGTGTTAGAAGTAGAAGTGTTATGGAGTTCAATCATTTATGTACCGGAGGCAGCGGCACCTTTAGCATGAAGCTTCTTGAGCTCCTCCGTATACTTAGGGCAACTACGCCGGTAGTGACCCTTCTCCCCGCAGAAGTAGCAGGTTGCCTCTTCCGGAGAGGTGGCAGCGGGAGCCACTTGCTTTCCCTTCGGCTCTGGGGTTGGGTTAGGTTTAGGCTTCGGCCCTTGGGCCTTGGCCTTCTTCTTTACCTTCCCCTTGGAGCCCGAAGCGGGTTGCTTCCGCTTGTGCCCACCTTCGTTGATGGTGAGGACGGCAGTGGTGGTGGAGGGCTTTGCCTTGGCAAGCTCAGACTCAGTAGTCTTGAGCATGTTGTGCAATTCCATAATGGTTTTATCCATACTATGCATATGGAAGTTCACAATGAACAGTCCATATGACAGAGGCAATGATTGGAGGATTATTTCAACCGCCAACTCTTTCCCCATGGGAAAGCCCAACTCCTCAAGCTGGTCCACGTACCCTTTCATCTTTAGTACGTGGGAGCTAACATTACCGCCCTCCGGCATCTTGCAACCGACAAAGGCCTTGACACACTCATAAAGCTCTTGCCTTGCTTGCAATTGGAACATGTCCTTCAGCTGAGAAATCATCTCAAACGCACTCACTTTCTTGAATTGCCTTTGCAATTCGGGACTCATGGTCGTTAGCATTAGGCAAGTGACATCATTAGTGTCACAGACACGCTTTTCATGCGCATCCTTTACGGCCCTTGGCGCGTTGATTGCCGGTGGTTCCGGAAGAGGTGACTCAAGGACCTCTAGCTTCATCTCTTGACGTAGGACAATTCTCAAAGTCCTATGCCAATCAATGAAGTTTGGCCCGGTGAGTTTCTCCTTTTCCAAAAATGGACGGAGTGACATGTTGGTGGCGTTGGTGTTGCTAGTAGATGTCATCTACAAGCAAAGTACGAAATTGGTTAGTTATGATGTATTAAATCCTTGTCAAGATAATTACCCACTTGTTACAAAAACAAATTATATTAACAAGGGCTAAGAACCTCAAAATACCCTAATCCATGACGGGTTTTCCGCGGATCATTTCCTAGAGCTATTTTAGGCCGGTAAACACTTTACCAATTGCAATCCGTGATTACAACTCTTAGGCACTTGCGGGATCCTAGGTACTCATAGCACCCATTTGGCATGTTTGATCCCTCCACACCAATTCCTCATTAACCCACTTTGATAGCTCGGCTAGAGCTCGACAACTACCAACGCGTTTTAAGTCTTGGAATTGTAAATTGTCCGTCAAGATACACGGTGGTACTCTTGCCCAATGGCCGGCTCGGCTAGAGCTCGACAACTGACCTTGCGAGTTGCCACACGCGTCGTCCACACAGTTACACAAAACCGATCTCGGCTAGAGCTCGACGACCGATCTTGTTTCACTAGATTCGGGCGGTGTCATCTTACGGATGGTGTGAGATTTACTTTTGAAAAACGGGTTTTTGTTTTTCCGGTTAAAAAATTTTTAACCAATTCTTGTCTATGTGGCGCGCGGAGTTTGTAAAACAATTTAAAAAACTGTTTGATTTTATTATTCTGAAAAATTTTCTAGCATGCGAAGATCCTAAACATCCATGCAAGAAAAAGTACAAAAATAAAATCAACCACGCATGTAATACATATCCGGTAACGAGCCAATCCTATGCCTCTTGCCCGTGAGCCAACGGACAAGACAAAGTCATCTAAGGACTAGACCGAATGACCCGATGTGTGCTCCTCCCACTTGATCCATTGCGTCTCTTACCGACCTCCGGATCCAAGTACGCCAAGACACCCTCGTTGGTCCTTGTTGGTTGCTTTCGGTTCTCCTTTTACAATTTACAAATTTAAAAGGAAATGGCATGCAAGCCACAATTTACTATTCTAAGCTAATACTACAAATTACAAAGAATAGAAATTCGACATGCAAGCCGCATAATATACAAACCGAATAAATAAATTAATTATTACAAACCATTGTGGTACAAACCACCAAATGAATGAATACATTAATTTATACCAACCAAACACATCACATAGGTCTTATGGCTCATATTGTTACCGGATTCAAATATCACAACCACAAACAAGAAATTAAAACAACACATGGTGTGCCACACAAAAACCATGTAATCTTATATGTCTTGGTTAAGATTATCAAATCACTCAAGGCACAAATAATCCTATGTACATATGCATTAGGAATTTTAAACAATTCAAAATTCCATAGTCATATGTACACAATGTAAGTATATGCAATTAACCATTTTCATGCCAAAATGTTAATCCACATATAAATACATCAACCAAGACATAAGGAAACTTAAACAGAATCACATCACAAATCTGGAACAATTCCAGCAAGAACAAATAGCCCAAAAATCCAACAAAATTGATTTAAGGCAAAAACCATGCATTCTGCCAGTAAGGGGTTAGCGCCGCTAACTATAACGAGTTAGCGCCGCTAACGCAGTTTAGTGCCACTATCGCGAAACGATAGTTTACCAAGTCAGATAAGCAAAGACTACTGTTGACTTCGACTTTAGCGCCGTTAACTAAGGTTTAGCGCCGCTAACATGGAAAAGTTAGCGCCGCTAAACACTGGACATAATCAAAAATCACATTTTTCGGATTTTCTTGGCCATCTAGTGCAAAACCAGTGTAGAGCTGGCTCTGATACCACTGTTGGGGTTCGTGGTCACGGCAACGGAAGCATGCAAGCCAAAAACGAATTTTTCAAGCATAAACAGAAGAGAAAGTGAGAGTATTATACCCCTGATGTCTCTGGTTGTTGTGTGTGGCTAGCTCCGAATTGTGGTCCTTCTTGTTCGGCTCCTTCTCTCGCTATCTAAGTCTACCCCGAGAATCTCGTGACCCAAGTGTACTAGCACTCCTTTAGCTTAATCCAACAAAATGATAAGCTACTGGAACACAACCACGAAAACCACCAGGATTCCTTCTCTCTATTCTCTCTTATTTGAACTTAGCAACTCACTTTGGTTCTAAGTGTATTTTTCTCAACAAATGGCCAAGAGCAAAGAATGAGTGTTATGCATGTCTTTTTATAAGCGAAGCCCGACCCCAGGTTTCCCCAAGTCGGCCCAAGGCTAATCATTACAAACAACATGCATTGGTGGAAGCTAGAGGTGAAAAGAATAAAGTTGTTTCTGTCAGGCAGGGTTAGCGCCGCTAGCCGCCCAAAGTTAGCGCCGCTAACCGCCCAAGGTTAGCGCCGCTAATGCGGCTAAGATAGCGACGCCAGGGTTAGCGCCGCTAACCCCTGCTGGAAACCAACTATCATTATTTATTCTTTTTCACCCTCATCTTTTAGGTTGTGTCAAGGTCAACCCCCGGCGTGTGACCCGATAGGCCCATACATCATCGATAGCGATCATTTGTCTTATGTTTGTCAGTTGGCATACTCCAACAATGATCTCATCAGTTGAGATTTGATGAGACAAAGTTAAGTTTGTTAGATGTGTTCTAGATATAACTTAAACAGAATTATGAGGCTTGATCAAACTGAACACTTATAGTGTTTTAGAAAGAGCATAAGTTGAATATAAGCTGAGCATATGTTCGATCAGCTTATGCTATATCTTAGTAGGATTATCAATATGTTTGATAAGCTGTGTATGTCACCTAAGATATATATTGAGCTTTCAGCTTGATGTGTTTCAAGCTGAGTGACTCAGCGTATATACTGAGTCAGCTCAACAGAGTTGCTAAATAAGTTCTAGCTAACACTTAGGACTTCTAAGGATGAGTTTATTAATATACGTGTTAGTTCATGTTGGTTTTCGAGTTTGTCCTCGAAGAACTCAGCTTGATAAGTTTCAAGTTGTGTAACTCAGTTCGAGTAAGAAGTTAGCCCAAAAAAAATTTAAATATGTTTTAAATTTATCTTTTTAACTCTCTATATCTATGGGAATGATAAGAAGACTTCAGAATCAAGATTGAAGAATGAAGACTCAAGATAAGAAGCTCCAAGATTCAAGATTTCGAGTTATCTGGTAGTTAGTTAGCAAATTAGGATTGGTCCAGTTTGTTAGGAACCGTAGGAACAGGATTATAAATACTTATCATCCTGATAAGTTTAGAGGTACGACTATAACGACGATTATGACTAAGTGTTGCAGAGCCAAATACCCCACTTCAACCGTATGTGTTACGATTCTTGAATCACTGTTTGTCAGTTCAACGTGATAAAGATATTCACAGATTGCCAAGTTATTCATGTGTTCGAATCCTCACATTAGTTGTGAGATTGGTATGTTTTCAATCTCTGATCAAATCCTGTTTAGAGAGTCATCAGTATCTATAATCATAAGTTGATTATAGATAGCTAAGTTTGAAAGATTGAGAGATTGTTATTAGGTGTTTACATATCAAGAGTTGCTTACTTGATAGAGTCTGTAATCATCTTCTTATTAATGAAAAGTAAAGCATTCGATTGTGGTTTGATTTACTATGTGTAACACTTTATTTTGATTTGTTCAATTTCAGCATAAAGTGTATTGAACCCCTCTTCTACACATCTGTTGCTTGTTGTTATTCTCACCAAGGGACCAACACTATCCAATATTCACACCCCTGGTGAATATACGTATATCATTGGCCTACACTCCTGGTAGCTATCTTCAATCACTATGAATCTCCACCAAGGACTACAATGACGTTATTAACTCCCTAATCGAGGTTCCCACCAAGATAGGTAGTCAACGGACAAGATTTTCGAATAATAATCCTTTTATTCATTGATATTACTAAAACATACAAAATATGTGAAGAGTAATGGGATTAATAATGTACTCTCCATATTCATCCTCCTGGAAAAAAGTACAGAATTAATACTGATCCATCGTCTCAATTCACCGCGTCTATTTGCGTTACTATGTTGGTTCAAGTGGAGTTATCACGGATCACTTCTTGAAACCACAACATTACTAGAACTAAAAACAAGTATGCACTAACTAGTGCTCCCACTCATTTTGCTAGACGATTTGTTTTCCGCAAACAATGAAATCAAGTCTAGTCTTTTAAATTTATTATATTCCCTAAACTCTGAGAACTGGATTAACTCATTGTTTCTGAATATATAAAATTATTCCATAACCATAGTTAGTTATATTGCAGATGTATAAATGCCAGTCTATTCCAAGAAATAGACTAAAATAATAAACCTTTTTGTTTACACTATCCCGTAAATAAAAATAAAATATTCTATGTATAAACACTTATCTGATAATCTGTTAATTATATTCAACACCTAACTCTTTAAATATATTAATATCAGTGACATTGAATTTCAATATATAATTATGACCTCCCGGGACTAGTCCATTTGCCTGGAATAATTTTGAATCCTCAAAATTCCCGTCATTTATATATGTACTTGAATTTCACAAGCTAATAACTATCGTGTTTATCCAAACACTCATTTGCTTCTATGCAAATATATATATATATATATATATATATATATATATATATATATATATATATATATATATATATATATATATATATCAAGACTAGATAAACAACTTTGCGTAGGTCAATTGCTCCCATTAACTATTATGAAAACATGACATTACTTAAAACAGGTTATTGACTTGGTCAATCTTGACAGAAAAGTCAAAATACTGATTAAAACTGGTTACTCAAAAACTTTACATTACTATTTCCTATTACGAAAATTGGCTTCTCGAAAACTTTACATTACTACAAGTATAACACACTTGTATGGATTTTTATTTATAACATGTGAGTTCTCTTGATTACAATGTCTATTATAATCAAACTCATAAATGTTTTACCTTTATACACGTCCTTAGAAATAATGACTATTATCTCAAGTGTTTAACTTTAGTTCAAGACTTGAACTTATTTTCATAAATTCTTATAATTACTTGATTAAATAGACTTTCTAATGTATAACAACAACTGTGTTATTTCAAGTAATTCCATAAGTTTAGTCGAGCAGTTATAATATTAATCATATTACTCAAATGGCAACCAATGCATGCGGACTAAATGCTAATAAGTCAAAAACTTTGACTTGTTAGTTATCCTCTAGTCATACTTTGACGAGATATACTTATGAATTACGCACAAGGACATATCAACCAATAAATTATCAAAGTTTTAATAAAGAAGTCTTTAAAACCATTACATTTTTAAGATGAAAATTTTAAAATAAGTAGAAAACTATGAATTATAATTGTCCTTCTTTTCGTATGTAGTGTCCTCCAGCATTCCAAGGCATCCTTTTGGTTTTACTAACCTATTTGTAATAAACGATCGCAAAAATTCAAATACACCACTTATATAATAACTTGAAAGCAAATATATTGAAGTTAGTCAACGAAAGTACCTGTGGCGTTTCCACCACCCTAGTGACACTTCGGGCAGTTGACCTTATAGTAGCCAATTTCACCGCACTTGAAGCACCGGTTCTTGGCTCTTGATTTGTTCGGTTTAAATTTATTGCCCTTGCCCTTGCGTTTGCCATTTGCCTTGGACTTGGGTGCAGATGGTCCTGGCTCGGTTTTACCCTTGCCTCTTCCGTTACGCCCCTTCCTCCTCTTAGCAGCTCTATTTTCCACCACTAGGATATCCTTGGACTTGTTACCCAGATTCGACTCCGCTGTCTTAAGCATAGAATGCAAATCAGCAATGGATTTCTCCATGCTGTTCATGTTGTAGTTGACTATGAATAGCTTATAGTCATCAGACAGCGAGTTAAGAATCAGGTCCGTTGCTAGCTGCAATGGTATCAGGTTTCCAAGCCTTTCCAGGTGGTCCATGTACCCTTTCATCTTCATGACATGGGTGCTAACCGAAGTGACTTTCGCCATCTTGCAAGTATTAAGGGCTTTAGTGACATCGTAACGTTCGGAACGAGCCTGCTCTTGAAACATATCCCTCAGCTGACGGAGCATGTCATAAGCCGATGTCTCCGTCATGCTTGTTTGAAACTCTGGACTCATAGTTGCAAGCATGAGGCCGCTTACCTCTAGCGCATCATTGACACACTTCTGGTAAGCCTGCCTAACATCATTCCTCGCATTATTGGCAGGGGCATTTCCCACCGGCTCTTCTAGGACGTACCATTTCCTCTCAAGCCTGAGCACAATCCGCAGATTGTGCTCCCAGTTGAGGAAATTAGGTCCAGTGAGCTTATCCTTTTCTAGGATGGAGCGGAGTAAGAGGTTGTTAGTGTTTGTAATGTTTGCCATCTACAATTTAATCATGTAATTCAATTAGTAACACATATAAGACTTTGTTTAATACAAATTCATAAAAACCCTTAAATGATTAAGTATTAGCGCTAGGATCCTTATTTCAACACGTGTTGGTGTACGGTTTGGGCACAACAACAACAACCCCGTGCTATTTTAGGTAGGTAGGTTCCTTTACCAATCGTATCTAGCTTGATACGAATCCAAGTCCTTGTAGATATTTTTAGACAAAACAATCTAAGTATGTTTATCTCTACATTAAGTGCATTTTGGGCCCGTCACATCAAGGAATCATCAAAATAGACTATACCACCAAGGACAGAGTGAACTCTGGCCTATCACATCAGGGAATCGCAAAGTCTTTCACCCCCTCCCCACATCGGTTTAAACCCCAGTGTGCACGGTTTGAGCACGACAACACACTAAGGTACCGGGAGCAGGAAATGTGTACCAGTAGATGGGTAACACTACTAGTCTAAGATTTTTGTGGGTTTTGTCCAAGTTTGAAAAACTTGATTCCTGTTTTATAAAACCATTTTAAACAATATTGTTTTAAAATACGTATATCTTAGTATACCCTAAAATGGGTACACAATACGTCTTATGACAAAAAACATATTGAAAAAAAATTGTTTTAAAATGTTGATACGACAATCATAAAATATTAAATTTTATAAACTGTTGTTGTATACCAATTTTATCATATTCGTGGTTTTACCAATGATTAATAAAAACCATTATTAAGCTCCTACATTAATTTTATAGTCGCATAATAATCATAAAAAAAAGCACAACCACGCAGTTAGTAAGTTGTTATAGTTTTGCCAAATATGTCCTAAGTGGTCAATCTAAGGACAAACTAAGCTACATAGATCCTGTGGCTAGATCAAACGAATATCCTCCTTGCTACCACTGGCCTTGACACCTCCGGTCTTAACCCGAGCAACTTCGTTTGGTTTCTCCGTCTTGAAAAATCTTTCGTCTTCGGTTTTGATTACAACAATCTAAACTAGAATACATAAACCTATTGTATTACAATTACATTATAGAAAGGGGTTGTAAGTGGCACGCAGGCCTCCACGAAATACTTTTACATCGTAAGAGGGGTTGTAAGTGGCACGCAGGCCTCCCCAAAACCAAAAAGAAATACAAAAAAGAAATAACACAACCACAGGTCTAAGTTGGCAAAACCTATAACCTACATGTCCAACCATAACAAGAATATAGTGTTGAATTGTTTAAATCAAACATTTGTAGTTGACATGTAAAACCACAAATGCAATTTAAAAATACTATTGTGACTTTAGTATACAGTCAACTAATTCAACATTTGTACATATGGATAATATATATATATATATATATATATATATATATATATATATATATATATATATATATATATATATATAGTGGGAGGTTCAAATGAGAACCTTAAACTAAATGAGAATGGAAGACTAAATCCTAGCCGTACAATTTCCCCTCTTTATATGTCATTTCCTACCCATAAATTCCTCACATGCACCCTACCACACTCAATTTCCCCACACTTTTTATCCATGAAATCCACTTACAAAATGAATAGCTGAGATTGAGTCTCCCATTCTCAATTAATTTATCATTCTCATTTGAACATTCACACACACACACACACACACACACATATATATATATATATATATATATATATATATATATATATATATATATATATATATATATATGCGAGGGTTCCATCGAGAACCAAAAAAAATGCGAGAACTGCGAGAACCGATCCCCATTTTTTTAAAACTAAAATATCTACCAAACGTTAAGATAAAATTATGAAAATTATATCAAATTAACAACAAAAATATGCTCTTTAATATGACATCCATATTGCTATATTTTTTCAACAACAAAAAAATTCGTTACATATATGTAACATACCTTATAGTACTGATTACATATATGTTAGTACTAATTACATATATGTAACATACCTTATAATGCTAGAAATATAATCTCGGCAAAAACGAATTTTTTTTGTTGAAAAAAATATAGCAATATGAATGTCATATTAAAGAGCATATTTGGTATAATTTTCATAATTTAATATCTTGGTGTTTGGTAGATATTTTACGGTTTATATATGTTTTCGCAATTCTCGTATTTTTTTTTTGGTTCTCGATGGAACTTTCATATATATATATATATATATAATTCTATAAATAATTCAAAATTCTAGTCGTAATAACTAATTCCCGTAACTTGGTTCCAAAATGCAACAACAATCTTCCTTCTCTTCTGCGCAGATAAAGAACATAAGAATATAAGAATATATGGTCTTGAAGCATTTCACAAAGCGGTTGAAATATATATGAACTATTAAAATGATAGGGGTCAACTAGTCATATAATCTCGAAATGACACTGGTGAACGAGTCAATTGCAAATTATATAACTATACATTTCATGGGAAATTTTTTTTTCGCCTAGCACATTATAAATCAACACAGTTATATATATAATCGTCGAAATGACACTGCTTTCTATTTTGTCACCCTTTTTATACTTCGGCTCACATCATTTTATTTGTTTTTTTTATAACAAGATAAAAATTGTTCTATAATTAACTCTTTTTACAAGGCTTTTCTATATTATTTGTAACCTTAGACTATAAAATGTTTATTGTAAACTCTAAGTCGATGATTATTTATGTCGATGCATTTATAAATTCTAAAAAGGATAAAAATAGAATTGACGACTTTATAATTTTTTGTAAATCAATTCTTTAATATTTAAACATGTAGTTGCATATATAAATCAAATGATTAATGTTTATATACACAAACAATTATATAACCATACAATCTGCATAAAAAAATATTGACAAATAAGTATTTTTAAACTGCACGTTACTATACCATACATTTAAGACAAAAAAGCACTCATATAATATATATTAAATAATAGGTTTGGTAAAAAATATCGATTAGCCACACTGGTAAGTGATTTATAATATTTTTTATGTTTTTAGTAAATAATAGTAGATGAATATTCTAATTAAACTTGATTAAAAAGTAATTACTTTAGAAGCGAAGCGTGAACACGCTAATCACTAGTGATATACATACACGTAGTCACGTAGATATGTTTTTTTTTTCAATTTAATTTAACATATAACATATGACAGGTTCATGTTCACAACCATATTCATAGTCAATCATTGAACACATATTTCATATAATAGTCTATGGAATCTTAGAGAGGAATGAAATTGAGTTTCTATGTAATGAAAACACTTTTAAAAAATCTATACTTTCAACTCTATTACCAAGGGTGTCATGAAACTAGATTTGGGATAATCCAAGAAAAATAAATTAACCGAATGTCAAGCAAAATCATCAGAGAAAGAGAATATCTTGCTTTCTTTTATGCTCTTTGAGATAAGATTTTGGTAGAGTAACGTCAAAGATTTTGTCACCCACTTGCACATAATGCACCGTACCCATGTAACCACAGACAAAGAGCGGCCTCTAGCAAAGCATCGATGCCCCCAAGTCAGTATGGGTTCCGCTTCCCTGCAGAAAACCATAACCTACATAAAACGTAGAGGTCCTATAGATAAGTGATCAAACATCCCTTTGTTCGCGATATCCTTGTGAACACGACACATGGATTAATATGTCAATCTCCAGATCGTTCACGATTATGTTTCTCGATCTAGATTGGTGGTGACCAAAAATTTAAGGACATATCTGATTCTCAATCAATATTACTTTGCGCATGGCCATGCTTATTTTGGTGTCAGCGCCCAATCATCGAGGGACCCAGGGATATCTCTCATATAAGAGGAACAAATTCCGTTGACTGTACAACCCCATAGCATGAACCTTGTCTTACCTAGCTATTCCATTTATAATAGCCAGTTACGAACTACGTTTTGAAATAACCAAAGTAAGAAAGTTTCATGCTATGGCAATTCATACATCTCAGGTTGAAGGACGTAATGATATTATCATCCCGAGTAACTTGTGACCATGATCCATGAAGTGAACTCAGGTGTGGGTCTTCCAGTCACTTGAAACTCCTTTCAAGCACAGGTTACTGTTGCGTTTCATGCATTCAATCCTTGATTAATGCATAACCAACACCTAACCTCAGCCTTAATTCAAGCTTCCTTCCCTTGAAGAATGACTGGCTGTGGAAATTTTAGAATGTATAAACATTCTGGGAAGTGGTTAAACATGCTAAGATATAACACAGTAAAGTATTATCAATGTAACCGTATCACACGCATAACGAAACAAGCATAAGTTACTATACTGTCTGTATCGTTCCCAAAGCTTATAAGTAAATCAAACATTTACTAAAACGATATTCAAGCTTTGTCATAAGCATAAACAATGCTATAATACCTAGTATGAAATTCATCACTAGAATTTGACAATGGCTTAATTATGGGATCATCTACACGATATCCCTTTGTACTCTTGTGTATTTTCTTTTTAAACCACTTTCAAAGTGTTTATCAAAAGAGATCATACATAATATTATCATAGTCGTCATATCCTCAATGTTACCGAAGTCTACAATATGATTAATGACACTTATGAATACCAAAGTCGACATACTCTCAATGTAACCAGAGTTCACAATAGAGTCACTGACACTCACTTTTAATAGAGTCAACATACCCTCAATGTTACCGAAGTACACAATAGGGTCAATGACACTCATTGAATTTTATATGTCGTATCTACACCACATATTTGTATATTCAAAACTTCGATTAGAATCGACAGTCTTACAAGTATGGATTTGCTTGCAGTAATAACTTACTCAAGACAACTCTATTTTCGTCGAACATCAAGAACATACTCCAGTATTTCTTGAATTTTAGAATTCACTTTATTCCATATTCTCTATTTATACTCATGTAACAGTAATTCGATCAATAGGTTGAGAACAACCCTAAATTAGGACATTATTTTCATTGAGTATATTTTATTAGGAACACATGAAGCTCCCACTAGCCCTGACAAGGGTATCTGGCTTAATCTATGTTTTCTAGAAAACTCATTCCTTTGATTTTCTCATAAAGCAGGATTACAGCCACAAGATGCATGTTTTGCTGACTTTAGTCATGGACACAACTTGGACATATTGAATATATAGGACCTCGGAACATGCTTCAAAACATTTCCTCAACTTAATCCTATGAAGGATTTAGGTCTCTTACGTTCACGTGAACTAACTTGTTTCCTCAAGGTGACAACAACATTTCACTTTTATTCAAGTTATCTTCAACATAGCCACTAGAACATGTTTCCATATAATCAACATGAAACACTTTGTCTCTAGTCGGTATTTGAAGTTGTCCATAATTGCATATATGTTAGTACCTTCACCCTTCTTGGATCACACCTTAGGTGTAGGATTAACCCAAGTCAAGTACTTGGATGCAGCAATTGGGTTACATCTATTTATACCATTCCCTTCTTTTATTCACTAGTGAACACAGGGTCCCACTATGTTTCCGATGATTGGTAACATCACAATGATTTACCATCAAGTTGCTGCTGCTAAAATATGACAACATCATATCTAAACAGCCTTCTTGATTTCCATCAGATTTAAAGAAGCAATGGATATTGTTAGGTTTTACCAGCATCTCTATGCTGATTAAATGCTAGTGTCAACATTATGTCTCTTATTTAAGTTTTACGTTCTTCCACTGGAATGCTTTTGTAAATTGTCCTTTCCCTCTTGAGCAACCAAACATGGTTCCCATAAGTTCAAGAAACAATTATCCAAAACTCAAATGAACTACTTAAATATATTGGCATCAACTTATAATTCATCCATCTCCCACTGAATGTAGACTGGATAATTTAAGTTATGAGATTGACAAGCAAAGAACAATTTCTAGTCAATATCTCATTCGATGCTTAAGTGACCACAATGCTGTGTTTCCGATCGAGGACTTGGTTCATAAAATTTATGTATACCAATCACATTGAATACATGTTTTAGGCCTGCCTTTTACCAGATCATCAACACAGATATCCGGTTTTCTTTAAAGTAACACCATGTGCAAACGTGTTTCTTCGAGAAATCGAATTATGAGTTAAACCCATGATTCATTTCATGTTTAAACCAATTTAGATAAGAAAACTTAGCATCTATTCTAGATCTAAGAATTTATATCTATATGCCCTTATTGATTCTTAATTCTCTTTAAGTTAGTTCCGAACACCACTAGGTTCCAGACACAAGCCTTTTCTCTAGTAAACATTCTCTCAACAACTACCATAAAGATAGTGATGAAGAATTTCACTAGTGTCACTCTTTGTGGCATACTTGAACGGATTATCAACACAAATGTGATCATATCCAACAAGTCACAATCCTTCCTACCAACGCTGGTGAAGGATTTCTTAATCATCCTATTCCAATAAACAAGATTTGCATCTTTCATTTAGCCCGAGGCTAAACTTTTACAAAGATCCTAACCACATGGATCTAAGCGATGTAAATGTTGTTTACTTGGTCAAGTTTGATTATGCCATAAAGCTAATGTATCCAAACCACTTTTGGATTTAAGAATCAATTGTTCATGATTGCCTTATTACTTATAACGAGCCTTTATGTATGCAATGATATGGATAAGTTTTGATAAAAATCATCTCAAAATAATTTTTCAAAATTGTTTCAATTGTAATTCATATCCATCGTCATCAAATGTGTATTTAAGCACTAAAAATAGTCAAAAATAACACAAAAGCATAGACATGGATCAAATTTGAAATGAAACTATCAATTTGAACAAAACTTTTATCAAAATACAAGATATAAAAACATCCATCATCTTCGAAAGAACATACAATAAAGCAAGTCTAGCCACGCAGGGCATACAAACAAAAGTAATAAATAATTCCGGAATTAATGGCGAGACTTAAGACTCCCAATTCTCTTGTAGAAGACAATCAACTAAATTTCTTCTTCAGACATCCGGTTCTTCAAGCTCTTCCTTCTTGCAACGAACAGACCTACACTTTGTAACAAAATAAATTTGTGACAAACGTGAGTCTTATAGCTCGGGTAAACAACCCAGCTTATTAAGGAATAGCAATGAAGTAAAATCATGAATGTACCTCAAGTAGGAAAATTAACTCTCTCTTTTCTGAGAAGTTTTATATCCTCTCGGCACGAAGGGCAGGCATGACGGCCCTAATCCCCAAATCTACCGCAGAAGTAGCAAATCACCCCATGTTGAGTCTCCTTAGGCACGTCATCAATGTCCATAGACTCAAAACTTGAAGCAAGCTTGGAAAATCCAACTTCTTCTTTTAATGGGATCGATTTCTTCTTCTTGACTAGAAGTTGTCCCTTAGAACCAAGAATGGGAGTGGATGAGGATGATGTATGCTTGGACATGTTAGATTCTACAACCTTCAATATTCCATGCAATTCATCTATAGACATTTCCTTTCCATGCATATGATAGTCCTTTACAAACTTTTCATATGTGGCAGGCAGAGACTGAAGTATGAAATTCACACCAAGCTCCCTCCCTATAGGAAAACCTAATCTCTCCATCTGGTCCATGTATGATTTCATCTTCAAAACATGGGCACTTACACTCCCGCCTTCCCGCATCTTACAACCGGTTAGACTTTTAACACACTCAAAATGTTCTTGCCTAACTTGCTGTCGGAAAACATCCTTCAGCTTGTTAATCATGTCATACACAGTCATGTGCTCAAATTGCTTTCGCAGTTCTAAGCACATACTTGATAACATGAGACAAGCAACATCGTGCGTATCCCGAACACTCTTTTCATACGCATATCGGACAGTCCATTCCGTATTGATAGCAGGTGGTTCAGGAAAGGGTTCCTCAAGGATGTGCAACTTAGACTCGGCACGTAGGACAATTCTCAATTGCCTAAGCCAGTCAACAAAGTTCACTCCCGTGAGTTTCTCCCTTTGTAGGATCATACGAAGTGAAAAATTCGACGTGTTGTGGTTTTGATTTGACATCCTATAATTAAAGAGAGTACGTGAATTAGTTAGTTTGTTTTAATCCTCGTTAAAATAATTACCCATATTGTCTCGAAAAATATTTTAACAAGGGCTAAGAACAATATTTCACTCCAATTCATGACGGGGTTGCCGCGGATCACTTCATGGAGCTATTTAGGCCGATAACCATTTTACCCATTGCAATCTCTATTGCAACTCTTAGACACTTGCGGGATCCTACGACAACCATCGGTCGTTTGGCATGTTTGATACCTACTTGCACCAATTCCAAATTAAAATTCTTGGTTGACTCGTGCTAAGCTCGACAATCACTCAAGGATTTTAATTTGTAATTGCAAATCGTCCAACAAGATACACGGTAATACCCCGACAACTACCGGCTCGTGCTAAGCTCGATAACCGGTATTTCTAGATCCCACACTCACCTTCCACACAAATCCACATGGAATAACTCGTGCTAAGCTCGACAATCACTCCATGCTTCACTAGATTTGGGTGGTGTCATCTTTTGGATGGCGCAAGATTTACGTTTTTTATAAAAACGGGCTTTTGTTTTCGGCTTGGTTACAGATTAACTTGTTTAGTGACAAAACCTATTTTCACTAGGTGAGTTAATCTTGTATGTGAGCGCGCGCGAGAGTTGTAAACCATTTTTACCAAATCTCTTGTGATTTTATTAATTTTGAAAATTTTCTAGCATGCGAATCCTAAGCAAACCATGCAAGAATTAAATAAAATAACATCACACGCATATATACGAAATAAATTGGTAACCCTTGCCATAAATCCTATGTGTTCTTCCCGTGAGCCAAAACGGGTAGAACGTGGTCAACTAAGGGACGGAAGGTCTTCAATGCGAGCTCCCACTAGAACCGCTATCTCCAATGGACTTCACCGGCTTCTATGGACACGCTCCATCTCCTTCCGACTCCATCTTGTGTGTTTTCATCCAAATTGTACAACAAATACAATAGAAATTGAAATGGCATACAAGCCATAATAATTTCCTATTTATCTAGTACAAATACACGGATGAATGAAATGGCATGCAAGACACAATATTATTACAAATATAACAATTTTAATAAATATTACAGCCCATATGTGATATTAAATCACCAAATTGCATCCAAACACTCAAAGTCAACCACAAGGTCAAAGGCAAGGTTACCAATTTCAAATCTATCACATACAACTAACCAAACAAGATGGTAATAAAATTACCAAAACAAATCTGAAACAAAATTCCAGAATCACAAAAAGGCTAAAAATTCCCGAGACCAAAACTGATTTTAACTTTGAAACCAAAACTGTTACAGCGCATTAGCGCCGATAACATTTATGAGTTAGCGCCGCTAACCCAAAGTTAACGCCGCTAACCCTGTTCGAACAGAAAACAACCATTTTGATTTCGGGATTTTTCAAGCCACCGAGTACAAATCTAACATAGAGGTGGCTCTGATACCATTGTTGGGATTCGTGGGCTGACAGCGAAAGCAAGGTACAAATAAAATAGCCCAATGTACAAGAACATAAAGAATGAAAACTAGAAATCCCAAAATGGACCAAACTCTATGTTAAAGAAATGCAACTTGAAAAGGAAAGAGGTGGTTATACCTTTCTCCTTAGCTCCAGAAAATGTCAATAATCGCGGTGATGATCCTCCAAGAACGATAAACCGAATCTTCTATTGGGATATACCCCGGGAACACGTCAACCACGAGTGCTAGCTCGCCTCTAGTGGTACTTCACCTTGAACATCACCTTTGGAACAACAACTTGTGGACCAAACTTCTGGAAATCTCTCTTGATCAATACTCTCTTGGCCTTAGTAGCACCAAAGAGAGTGTGTGTGTGTTAGAGAGAAAAAGAGAGGAAGAGTACCAAACAAATGAACTCACTTACCCCTCTCTTGTTCCAGACTCGTGTTTTTACCTCTCCAAAATCATAGCCCACAGGTCCCAGGATCGTAACCTGGCTCTGATACCACTGTTGCGATTTCGTGGGCTGATTGTGGAAGCAAGGTACAAACAAAATAGCCCAATGTACAAGCAAATAAATCATGAAAACTAGAAATCCCAAAATGGACCAAACTCTATGTTAAAGAAATGCAACTTGAAAAGGAAAGAGGTGGTTATACCTTTCTCCTTAGCTCCAGAAAATGTCAATAATCGTGGTGATGATCCTCCAAGAACGATAAACCGAATCTTCTATTGGGATATACCCCGGGAACACGTCAACCACGAGTGCTAGCTCGCCTTCAGTGGTACTTCACCTTGAACACCACCTTTGGAACAGCAACTTGTGGACCAAACTTCTGGAAATCTCTCTTGATCAATACTCTCTTGGCCTTAGTAGCACCAAAGAGAGTGTGTGTGTGTTAGAGAGAAAAAGAGAGGAAGAGTACCAAACAAATGAACTCACTTACCCCTCTCTTGTTCCAGACTCGTGTTTTTACCTCTCCAAAATCATAGCCCACAGGTCCCAGGATCGTAACCTGGCTCTGATACCACTGTTGGGATTTCGTGGGCTGACAGTGGAAGCAAGGTACAAACAAAATAGCCCAATGTACAAGCAAATAAATCATGAAAACTAGAAATCCAAAAATGGACCAAACTCTATGTTAAAGAAATGCAACTTGAAAAGGAAAGAGGTGGTTATACCTTTCTCCTTAGCTCCAGAAAATGTCAATAATCGTGGTGATGATCCTCCAAGAACGATAAACCGAATCTTCTATTGGGATATACCCCGGGAACACGTCAACCACGAGTGCTAGCTCACCTCTAGTGGTACTTCACCTTGAACACCACCTTTGGAATAACAACTTGTAGACCAAACTTCTGGAAATCTCCCTTGATCAATACTCTCTTGGCCTTAGTAGCAAACAAATGAACTCACTTACCCCTCTCTTGTTCCAGACTCGTGTTTTTACCTCTATCAACCGGCCAAGCATCGAGAATAGGAAACTCCCATGCATTGGTTAGTTTTGGAGGTGGATATGACAAATGGCACTGGCAGGGTTTAGCGGCGCTAACCATAAGTTAGCGGCGCTAACTCAAAAGAGTTAGCGGCACTAACGCGGCCTGTCAGAGTTGTGACACAAAGTACATGCAGCCGTAGCGGCGCTAACTTTTAGGATTTAGCGGCGCTAACCCATAAAGTTAGCGGCGCTAACGCGGCCTGCGATGTCAACTTTTGTCTGTTGTCATATTTGGTCCCTTAACTTAAATTGCTGTCAGGTTTGACCCCGGTGTATGAACCAATAGGCCCATACATCATCAGCAGTGGTCTATATGGCGTACGTACATTAGTGGGTATACTTCTAACAAGAGTAACAACAAGCAACAGGTGTGTAGAAGGGGGGTTGAATACACTTTCTGCGGAAATTGAACAAATCAAAGAAAAGTGTCACACACAGTAAATCAAACCACAATCAATCAAATGCTTTTATTAATCAGAAGATGATTACAATGCTTTGAATAAGAAGATGATTACAATGACTATCAAGTAAGCAACTCTTGATATATAATCACATAATATAAATCTCTCAATTCTCTCAAACATAGATATCTATAATTAACATATAATTATAGATACCGACGACTCTCTAAACAGGATTTTCACAGATTGATTCAACACATGATTACTTACCAATATCACAACTGATGTGATTAATTCGAACAGACGAACTTCTTTGGCAATCTGTGATTAAATCTTGACACTGAATCAAGACTCGTAACACATAGGATGAGGTGAGGTTTGGCTCTGCAACACTTAGTTGTAGTTGAATCAAAGTTGTACCTCTAAACTTATCAGGAAATAAGTATTTATAATCCTGTTGCTACGGTTCCTAACAAACTAGACTTAGCCTAATTCGCTAACTAACTTTCGGATAAACCGGAATATTGAATCTTGAATCTTCTTATCTTGAGTCTTCAATCTTCAATCTTGATTCTGGAGTCTTCTTATACGCGCCGTAGATATAGAGAGAGATAAAGATGAATTTAAAATATATTTAAATTATCTTTAAACTGACTTCATTACACGGACTGAGTTACTCAGCTTGAAACTCACCAAGCTGAGTTCTTCGAGAACAAATCAGAATTCATACATTAACTAACACGTACATTGATAAACTCATCCTTAGAAGTCTAACTTAGTTGACTAAAACATATTTAGCAACTCTGTCGAGCTGACTCTACTTTCGAGCTGAGTCACTCAGCTTGAAACACATCAAGCTGACTACTCGATATATACCTTATGTGACATACACAGATTATTAAACATATTAATAAACAACCTAAGGTATAATATAAACTGATCAACATATGCTCAGCTTATATTCAGCTTATACTCAGTCTGAATCACTCTAAGTGTTCAGTTTGACCAAGCTTCATAATTATGTTTAAGTTATATGTAGAACTCATCTTACAAACTTAACTTTGTCTCATCCAATTCAAACTGATGAGATCATTTTCCCAACAAACTCCCCCTATTTGATGATGACAAAACCATCAAACAGTTCTTAAGTTTGTTTAACAGAATTATGTTTTAAATCTTAAACTTATTAAGATTTTATTATTTGAACTGATCAAATATTTATAGAACATATCAATATTAATTGAACTTATCAATTTAAATTGGAACACACCAATTTTTAGTTGAACACACCAACTAATTATATTAATGAATAAGAACTTATCATTTATTCATTAAGCTGAACTTATCAGACTTATAGCTATGAACACATCATAATACAGTTGAACATATCAATCTTTATATTTGTATTAATAGAACTGATCATAATACAAAAGTTGTTGATTACTTAGATCATGCACACATAGTGCTTACAAAAATATTAGAACTAATCTAATATTTACAATAGAACTAATCTATTCTATCTGATGAACTCAGGATGTAAAAGCTCCTAGATGATGATCTCTTTATTAATCTCATCTAACAATCTTTCAGCTTCATCGTTTCCCTGAAGTTCCTTCTGTTGTACTCTAATGAGTTTGTTCAGTCTATACTTTATTAACTGATTTAACTCCTCACTACCACAACAGTTTCTTATTCTCAAGACATCCTCGGCTTTTAGATAGCAAACCTCATTTAGCTTAATAAAACTGGGATTACCTGCCTGATCCTTAAACATGAAGCCTTGAATAGGAGTGTTAATGCTTTGATTTTCTCTAAATTCTACTCCTACAGGCATGTCGAACAAATTTTCCCACTGCAGACCAGGAACTGGGACATACCTCAGTTCTTCAGCTCGAGCAATCAACTTGGAGACTTCAAATAGAATTTCTTGTTTGATCTGACTTCTTTTAAATTTCTTGAGCAGCATCATTATCCATTGCCATTCAATGTAGCCCATCCTGTGAACATATCTCAGGTCCATTCCCACTGTTGATTTGTCACTAAGCTCAAAAGTGAGAATGACAGCTCCATTTGCTCTGCTCAAGGTCATTCCTCTGATCTCTTTGTTGTAGCTCCTTCTGAAGTAACATTCCTGCAGTTCTGCATCTGAGTATGGAATTTGATCAGGCCTTGGACCAGTATATACAGCTTCAGCTCGTGCCAAAGCTTCATTTTCTTTTTCTTTTTCTTGATCCCTGGGCTCTTTTTCTTTCCTTTTCCTAAGCTCGTCAAGGGATATGCCCAGCTCAGCAGCTTCCTCTAGTTCAATCATTTCAATCATCTCCTTTGTAGCTTTTTCCTCTTCAGTTTCAGAAACACTGTCAGCTTCAGATTCATTTTCTATTTCTTTTTGCTTTTTAGCTGCAGGTTCCTCTTTGTTTATTTCAAACTCCCCCTCAGTCTGAGTCTTCCTCTCTGCTCCTTTAGCTAGAACTAGAAGAGCTTCAGCTTCATCTCGAACTAGCTCAGCTTCAGTATCAGCTTGAACCTTCTCCCCCTTTTTGTCATCATCAATAGGGTTTGAAGTCCTTTGTTGTTGGAGTGCAGCAACTGCAGAGGCAATCTCTTGAACATCCTTTGTCAGCTTCTCAAGCCTTTGATAGATTTGGCGTTTGTGCTTCTTCTGCTTAAAATAAGATTCTCAAAACAACATTTTTATACTTAAAATCATCCTGTACACAATGGGGATTTTTTTTCAGAGTTAAGGTTTTCACAAAATTTCAAACTCTAAAGTTTTGGTCAACCAGGGTCAACATTTCTTCAATCACTTAAGTTTGACTAAATTTCACAATTGAATGTTGGTTCTCATACATATCTCTGTATCTTTGACTTACCTATTTTATCCATTTGTACAGATAAGATGGCTCAAGCTATCCGTGACCCAGAGAAGATAATGCCTCAAGTTGAGTTCCTCAACACCAGGACTCATCCTAATAACCACTATATAGACCTAACCAAACTCAAAACCCCTACTTATCCCATAGTCACAGAAATCCTCAAGATCCATTCACTAAATCACCTCTTAACCTACAACCCAGCCACTACAGGCACACATGTTCCCGAGCTATATGTCCAACAGTTTTGGAAAACTTGTGATGTCAGACATAATGAAAGAGGAAAGGAGGTCATACATGCTGAGGTTGACGAATTTCAAGTTAACATTCCACTAAATCACCTCAGAACAATCTTTGAACTGCCCACTACAGTCAGCAGACCTCTAGCTACAGAATTTGAGGAAATCCCTAATGAGCAGGCATGTCTTACAGCCATTAGGGAAATGGGTTATGATGGGGAGCTCACCCATAAGAATCAGTTTAAACGCACTAGTCTGCATCCCAAGTATAACACGTTCATGAAGGTGCTTCAAAGGTGTCTTACTCCCAAACACTCGGGGTATGAGTTTCCAACAGAGAATCAACTCAAGCTCTTTGTTGCCGCAGTCAACCACTTGCATGTGGATTATGCATTCCTGCTCTTTCAAGATATCAAGGCTACTATGCTAAGAAAGAACTCACAGAAGAAAAAGAGTGCAAACTTGCTGCCCTACCACCGCTTCCTGCCAATGATCATCCAATATGTGATGGATCGGAATGCTGAAATTCCTCGCCGGGCAGGTTTACCTTCTATCAACCCTAAACTTTTCATATCTATTAAACCTGCCATTCCAGCCAACTTTCCTATCCCCAGATATTTCCCTGTCACTTTATTAGACCTATGTGAGCAAAATGACATTATTGTGAGCTATAGGACGAGTGTAGGGATACCTCCCATGGTTGTGCCAGAACCAGCCATACCTGCCCAGGGAGGAGTAGCACCTGGTGAGCATGTAGAACTTAGGCCTCAGACATCTGCGGGAGATGCTGAACGGGACGTGCAGAGAGAAAATTCTGAGAGGGTGGAGAAGAAGGTGAAGGTGTTGAGAATAGAGAGGGAGGGGATGCATATGATGCCGCTACCGTTCAAGCCATT
This sequence comes from Pulicaria dysenterica, assembly GCA_947179395.2. NCBI lineage: Eukaryota > Viridiplantae > Streptophyta > Magnoliopsida > Asterales > Asteraceae > Pulicaria > Pulicaria dysenterica. Next base: position 43,197,484 of record OX359293.1, on the reverse strand, counting down.
GTACAATCACTTTCTCAGACCACCCGAACCAAAGTTGTTCTTTCTGAACTTGGTCTTGACGTATCTGAGTCATCCAGTTCTTCTCATGACGAGTCAGCTTCTCACTGTTGTGGTGCCCCTGTTCTTGAACCTATCTTATAAACTTTGGGCACCCCCGAACACCCAATTACCAAACCTACAGAAAGCACTCCCTCATTCATGAAACTAACCAAACCACCATAAACCTCACCTGAAGTGACACCCATTGCTCAACCTGACACTACAATCCCTCAAGCAGGTGTGCTTGTCATCCCTTTGAATCCTCCCACCCACACTGTTGAAATATTTCCAGCAAGAAGGGCCATAGTTGCCCCTGAACATGACATTCCAGTCACTTCGCCAAGTCATTCCTTATCTGTTGAATCTGGTTCTATCACACCTGACTCTCTCATTCAACCTGATCAATATGCGGGGTATGGTGCTGGTAGCGGTGATGATGAAGTTAGTTTTGTTGTTAGGAGTGCGAGTGATAGAGAGGAGGTGAGAAAAGAAAAAATGAGTGCTGAGGGTTCCCCAAACCCAGAATGCCGGGAAGCCACATCTACTATGGGGCCTAGCACTGCTAGGCCTCATATTGAAAAAGTCGCGGTGATCCCACCCGTGCAAGCTTCTGCCCCATAAAGCTACTACGGTGTCTCTCAACAGGCACCGTCTTTATTGCACAGGGTTATAGCACATACACTGGGTCAACCCCAATTGGGTGTTGGACCTATTGAACAAAGAGGACTGCCTCCCTCGTCCTCGACTCCTTTTGATGCAAGATTTGACATACCGCGGATTTCCGCATATCTTGACCAACACAGGGTAACAATCGATGCACTGAACTTGTTGGCTCAACAAGTCTCCTCAACTTCCAGAGGTGGTACCTTTTCAGGTGCCATTCGAGGATTGGAAGGAAATCCTACTGGAGCCAACATTCCTGCTGCTCCAGTAGGTAGTACTGCCTATGTGGCTGGTACTTCAACCGGAAGTCTTCGTGATTCCGGGTTTGTTTCACGTGCAGAACTTCATGATCACATTCAACAAGCCGTGGCACCAATCCACCAAAAACTGCTAACGACAAATCAACGGTTGGATCAGATTGAACAAGCTTCCCAGGCCCAAGCTCAACAATTGCACAGAATATAAGAACTCCTTAATGCTAGAACTGTAGTGCCAGAACCATAGCCACAACCTGATCCATCATCTATGTCAGTTGATGCCTTAAAGAGCTTGCTATATGTCAGACTTTTGGAACAACAGCTAGAATCAGCTCATGATCAAGACCTTCTGACTACTCTTCGCAACGAACAGCGTCCATCGGGAATCTCCAAGGATGACTTTCAAGAGTTTCATGAAGATGTAAACAACAAGATAGATGGGATCACCAGAGGTTTCTGTACTTCACTATCAAAGGTTACTGATCGGTTGACACTACTTGAACAAACTTGTCAGGCTCAGGCTCAGGGAAGCAAGAGGAGGCGGGATGATCAAGATCCTGATGATCAACCCGAGGGGGAGAAAAGAAGAAGATTATATATGACTTCTCCCTCTGCGGCTGCAAATGTACCAGTTGTACCTGTTCCTCAACTCAGTTCATACTTATCTGCAAGTACAAGTTCAGCTGGGTCTGTGAGTCAACAACAACAACATATGGCCGATGAAGTTTATGAACAACAACAAAAGGAAAATGCTGACAAACAAATTGTACTTTACGTACCTCAGCAACAATCTGAACATAGGCCAATTAATCTTGAAGAAGGTGAAATACCTTACGAGCAGTCCCATGCCGAGATGTTTGAATCGTCTAGCGACTCAGAGGAAGAAATGAAGGATTTATATGAGTCCATACACACATCACCTGCAAGCCATATGGGAGAAAGTAGTTCTGCTCAACCAGAGGAGGAAGCTGAGGATCCTGAGATGGAAAAACTCTTAAAAAATATTGATAAATACGTTGAGGTTGCTACACGCTCAGATTCACCTAGAATTGTTGACAGATTTGATGATATCCCCAGTGAAAGGGATCTTGCTCTCAGAAGGAAAGAAAGGTTAGCAATATCTAGGAGAAAGCCTAAAAAGAAGAAATCAACCTTTGACGTGTCCAGGGTTCTCAGTAGATTAAACTTTGAAGTTCATCAACAATTCCCTCCTCCTTCTGGTCAATTTCAAGAATCAGCTGCTAATATTTTGGAGAGAAACAGATAAACAGAAGCAGCTGAAAAATTCAGAAGAGAATCAGAATGGCCCTTGCCACAGAGCTTCATAGTGCCACCTGCTCCTCCAGTGCATCGTGGGGATCCAGGACTTGATGCAGGTAACATGTTCACTATGAGTGCTGGCCAACAACCTATATGGAAACCATATTTTGTCAATGCTGCAAATCTTGAAGAAAGAATACCATAAATATACAGCAGTGAACTGATAGAGGTTATTTCACCCGAGCTGAGGAACATGGATGACAAACAAAGAAGAAGATATGATCATATCCTTACTCGTTCCAAAACCAAACCAGAAGATATCAAATCAGAATTTCCAATAGTTGAACTCCTCGGTGTTTATACCGAAACCAACTTCAACATAAAATATGCTATTTTCCATGTCAGAAGAGCCAACAACCTATCATACTTTCTCACAGAAACAGATTTGAGATTTGTTAATATTGAAGACATCAGCTTTATATTTGACATTCTGTCTCAGAAAAGAGGAAAATGGCCTGATGAAGAGTTTGGAAGGGTTGCGTTAATGAGGTATATGAGGAATCTTATGGAATATTTTGAGGAACATGATATTCAGCTCGGAGATGAAAACAACTATCAGAAAGTCAATCTTCTTAAGCCTAATCAAAGCCATCCAGATCTTGAAGAGCTTGAAGAATTGACAGTTATCTATGATGGTCATACAAACCTCAAAGGTGATCGAAGGGTCGTCTCAAAGAATACAAAAGGCGAAAAGATCTTCATCAGACTTGATGAACTCATGGCGTATTCAGACGGCACTTTGAAAATTCTCCATCATAAGATACATCAGAAAATATGGAATAATCGTGCAACATACACTGATGAAGAACATGCTCAAGCCTATCGTGCTATAGAAAGGATAAGAATGACACTGGATAGCAGAAGGCATATACGCAAATGGCAAGTGGCATTAGGAATTCGCAACAAATCGGCATACGAATAGATTAATGTATTTATTTGTTGTGAATGATTACACACCTCACTTAGGGGGAGATTGTTAGAAATATTAAAGTGAGGGGTGTAATATGTAATTACTCAAAGTTGGGGAAATGCTATATAAAGGCATTTCCCCCACATTCTAATGTAAGCTTTGCATATTACTCACTTGTGTTTTTGTGTTCTCAATACTCTCTCTCGGCTCTCTCTCTCTAGAAACCGAATACACACACTAACACATACTACAAGATTAACATCTTGCATTGCTTCATCCATATACAATACGGGACCATCAGATCAATATTGATTTATGTATATTTGGCCTCTATAGTCTCCGGATATGGAGAAACGGTTCAGAAATAAAGCTCTTACGACACCTGGAGTTCCAATTCCTTAATATTCAGGTAACCACTATTCTAATATTTTTAATTAATCACATAGTAAGGATTAAATAAATCTGTCTTCGACTACTTCTAGTATGAAAGGTATTTCCAAATTGATCTATAGTTATGTACGTGTAACTTAATGTCAAAGAATGTCGTTTTTTAGTCAATGTTTCTCACACAAAAGTTTATGTTAATTAGGTACTGATTTTCATTTGAAAAGAAAGTAGTAATTCTGTTCTTGTTCTTTCCAAATCGGCCATAAGATCTTTTACAGTTCAAGCTGTTACCAAATCGGCTTTAAGATGGGGCTTCGTTCTTTTTCTTTTTTGTTATTGACCTTTATTCTTGTTCTTAATCTAATTGATTATGACCAAATCTCTTTTTTCTCCTATGTTCTTTTAAGTTTACAGGTAACCTCTTTTGCTCTTTTGCTCTTTTGCTTGTCCTTTAAAGTTTACTGGTAATATCTTTGCCCTCAACAACCATCAACAAAAACCCTTGATTAGCTCAAGAATCTATTTCTGATTTCACATCTCTAAAAGGTATGTCTTTCATATAGTCTCCAAATCTGATTCAATCATAGTTCATGTGTGTTTATTATAGCTATTTGTTTTTTGCTATATGTTCTTATGCTGATAGGATTATTTGGTATATATAATATATTATAACTTGCTTCTATATAATTTTGGCAGATTTCCTGTTCATATTGGTTGGTTATATTCATTGATATATATGAGCTGACTACTTTTGCACTTAACATGGTTATGGATTTGCAGTAAAAAAGTTTATCATGCTGTCTACAGGAAGGAATTTTAGGTGACCGGTTTATAGCATGGAAGCTTTTAAGAGGGCAGCTTGGGAGCGCTTACAAGTTGGAAAATGATGCACGAAGAGGGCTGCTTGGAATCTTTTGAGAGGGTTGTAACTTTGCTCAATGTTGGAGTGCTATCTTTTTTTTCTTTATTTTAGCATATGACTATGTTGGTGTCTTACTTCTTTGAGTTTTCTTGACTTTTAGATTTGGATCTACATTTTAGTTGATGTAAGTATGCTATTGTAACTTGATGTCTTCACCATTGGGACAATAATAAAATTATTATTTTTTGAAAAAAATTTAGTTTAATTTATGCATGAAAAAAATTCAATATTTTTTTTAAAAAAATTTAAGGATTTAGACGCGATTTTTTAAATAATAACCGGGCTTGAAAGTCATATAAGGACCCGGTTAAAAAACCGGGCTTGAATCTCTTATTTTCAAGCTCCCCCCTTTCAAGCCCCTCTGAAAACCGGGCCTGAAGACCCTAAAAAACCGGGCCTGAAGGTGTTTTTTGTACTAGTGGAGCTAAAAAGCACATTGAATAAATTAATTCTAAATCATGTAAGCATAAGTTATTTAAATTCACCATTTCATCTTGACAACATAATTTCATCGAATATATAATACATTATAAAAACTAAACAAGTACTACAACATTATTATTACTTATTACTTCATACCATAACCTTCATCCCATAAAAATACTATCGTTACGTAATTATAAATTCCTTTGTTAGAACTTAATACCATGATGGTTTATGTATAGTACCTTCCAACCTTAACATAGTTTAAATCTCCTCTAAATCATTATAATATCAAAAGTAAGCATTCAACACTTTATACATAATACTCTCTATTTCTACTTCCATCAACATTACAACAATCTTTTAAGTATAACCTTCGATTCTAATTACTTCCTTCTTAAATTCTTCTCAGCCATTCCTTAATTACCTTTACAACATAGCTACATAGAATATTCCTTTCCCTTTTTTAATTATTCATATACTATCAGAAATGTCTTCTATTAATAGCTATTTATGATTTCCTTTATTATGAGCACTTATCTTTATAATTATTTAGTTTCCATACTTTAACTCATCTCATATTATAACTAAATCTACTAATAAATTTCCTCATCATTTCTAACAATTCAATATTCAAATATTTTAAAGCAATTCTATTCTTTCCCGTAAGAACTTATTGGTCAAACTAAACCATAATAACTATACAACTACTCTCATATATTGCATTATAACGACATGCTAAATAAATAACTACTATAATGGTGATTCAATTACTTACTAATTAGAACATTCTCTTCCTTTAACAATAATATAAATTTAGTTATATTTGACCTCACTGTAATTTATACTTTTAACTCATACATCAAATGCATTTCCTACTTACAGCTTTAAACTCTCACTTCCATTAATAAATTAGAGACATAACATAATCATTAATATTAGGGAATTTCAAGAATTCTAAACACCACTCATTACTCATAAGTATTTATTATAACATAACATATTATTAAAGTAGTGTTCCATACCCATTCATAAATTATATTCACAATAGATAAAATTGAGATATTCACTTTAACTAGTCGGTTCCTGAGCCAAGGATTCACGCCTGCTAAATTATCAACTCACAAACCTAATCACATAACCATAATAATCACATGATCTGAAAATCTTGTTGCTGAGAAAAAGGGCATACACTGCCGTGTACCTATAGACCTGTTGTGTATCCCTATCCTACACGACCACACTGACCCTACATGGCAGGTGTTGGCTAGGTCACTACATGGGCCACGTAGCCTTACAGGGGCCTTGTATGGCCTACACAGCCTAAGGTACACGGCTTCCAAAAGCAACACGGGCCGTGTAGCTCCCGTACATAGCCAGTGTACCTTTCTAGACATAAGCTGTTCATACCAAATTTCCATCCAAATTCGAATTCTATGCTTCTAATAGTGTGATCCAACACTAATAACAACTTATGTACATGTTTTTGAGCATATGTTCATCATTTGAACCATTAATTATAACATGAAAGCCCAAAATACCATTAATTTGAGCTACACTCTTCTTTCTCTCCCTAGCATCCAAGAACACATTTTATAAATTCTTACCTTGATTTGCTGTAATAGATATTGGATAGATGTTGGAACTTAGATTACTCTATGATCTTTTCTTCCATGCCAATAATCCTTGAGCAATCTCCTCCAATTTGTTATTCCCTTCACTCTCTTCCTCTTTTCTCTTCATGTAAGCACGCACACACACACACACAAGACACACTTCAAGTGTGTGTGCAAATGTGTTATCACTAAAAGGGCATGATTTAGAAAGTTTCTAATGCTGGCAGTACGTAAATTGGATAAGGGGTACTAATACCCATTTAATAGATCATCCCTTAATAATTCACATTCCAATATTCTATTTCTAATATGACTAAAATATACCTTCCAAACTTTCGGGTGTTACATCACAATAAAATCCCTAACACAATTAAATCCAAATGTTGATGGTGAAAGTCAAGTTTTGATTCTTTTTTACTTGAGTGGATGGAGTAAGCCGCTATGGCGAGGTCTGTGTGAGGGTTGAACAAAAACGTGACATGGCAATAGGGATCCGATGAGCAATGATATCGAGGTTTGAGTGAGTGGGGAGCAGTGATGGTGAGCTCTGAGTGAGAGCCTGAGTTGAATGAGTGGCGCAATAAGATGTGTGTACATTGCATTAAATATTGATCAAATTAAGATGATCCATATGTATACAACATAAATTTATCATATATATTAACTATGACTTGTATAATATATTTTACTATGTATTATTCTTAATATTTACATATTCAAAAATGTAATAATCTAAACAATTATTTTATCATGTATGTCAAAAAAAAAAATATTATGCATAAATCATGTTCAAAGGAGCCTCTTATGTTAAGAAGATAATATAAATCAGTGATTAGGACATGTGATTAGAATACTTGTTTAAATATAATAATGTTGACCATGTGTTCATTGGGTGGTTAAACCTGATGACAACATACACAAACTTGTATTTATCTGTTAAAATAATTGGTTCTCATAACATTTTACAAATTATTTTATTTGCACTTCAAAAGTTCTGACGTAAGTTACAGTAGACATCTCCAAGTTATAAATTTAATATCTTTGGGCATGATTAAAAGAATTTTATTCGTTGTTATAAATAATTACATTACAAGCGGATGCATAATTTTTTAAACATCATTTTAATTGACAACTACCAACTTATTAACTAATAAACATTTTGTTATATATTTTAATTGAATATTAAATACAAGAATTCAACGCTCGAAGTCAAATACCACTTTAATGTAAGTATTAATTTGCAATCGTATGTATCTCGATAAGTTAATACAGTTTCTCTAATCTTCTAACTTCTTATAAAGGTTCGACTTATATCACTAAACTTGTTATATTTGTTAAATCTGACACTTGAAATCTTGTAATTGATTTAATTTTTTAAATATCTAATTGAAATTTTAACTTTTAAGATTGAGCTATTCGAAAAGATTTTAAAGTTTTCATTGTCATATATTAGCAGTATAACGTATATAAATAAATATAAGAATGGTAGACTATATCCTAACCCTTCATATATAATTAATCTACGGATCAGATTAAATACAAGCAACACCACACACCAGCTTGCCAAACCTATTGTTCTTGAGAAATCAGCTCTAGCAAAGGTCTCGATGTATCCAACGGCTTCGACCACCACTTCTCCATAAGCTTCCACACGATTTGTACCTTTACACATTTCCATAAAGTGTGTTCTAGATCTTCCACCTCCTCTTCATAGTGAGGGCAAAGGCTCGTATGAAGATCCACCAGCAAAGAATCAAGGACCCCCTGGCCGGTAACCTACCTATCCTAAGTCTCCGCAAGAAGATATTCACTTTCCTCGGGACATACTTATTCCACCAAGTTTTTAAACCACCCTAAGTGCCACGTAACCCCGCCCCATCTACTAAACTTCTAATCTTTTTGACTGAAAACGTCCCATCCGAAGCAACCCCCCATCTAACCATATCTTTTTTTGAACTGTCCGGTTAAATTCCTCTAACTCCCTCCTCTCCCTAACCCTCGGTGCTCTTCTCCAATCCCAGACCCACTCCCACTCATCCCCCTCCAACACCCTCTACTCGAAACCACGATCTCCTTATTTTTCTCCAAATTACAAAGTCTATTAAACTGATCTTTATGTGCAAATTTACCTACCCAATGATCCTTCCACAAATAAATCCCCGACCCCTCCCCAACAGCTTTCCTAAACAAGGATTTGAATTCGCACCTAAGTCTCCTATTTTGATGATGTTACACCACACCGAACTATGACCTCTACTACGCCCCAAACCATTCTCCACCCTATCATTTACCCCATACCCGTAAATGTTATTGATTACTTTAATCCACAAGGCCCCACCCTCATTATAGCAATGCCACCACCATTAGAAGACCTATGTTAGCAGCAGATAAACTCCTAACATTTAACCCCCCATACCCAAAAGAGTTAAGTATCTTGTATCGGAGATCGTCTCATCCCATAAGCAACATTGATATTATTATTATTCTTAAATAATTCTCTTATGAAAGTAAAAATTGTGCCCCCATTTTACGTAAATGTATTTATGTTAAACTTTTGTATATTCACGAAGTTATAACCATCTATATATTAGTTTTACAGACGAGATGTAATTAATTTGGTTAAAATCGATATATTTTGCAAACATCTATATCTATTTTAAGACATATTTTCTTCTTGTTTAAAAAATTATGATTGTTTCACTTTGTAAAGTTGAAAATGACTAAACAATCATTCACTTAATTATGATTTGTCGTGTTGTACAGATTAAAAAACATAATAATAATAATAATAATAATAATAATAATAATAATAATAATAATAATAATAATAATAATAATAATAATAATAATAATAATAATGTTTTCTCTAATATATATTAAAAGAATAGACGGGCTATGATATTATTATCCTATTTTGGAATATTTTTTCTAGTCATATCTTTTTATTTTCTCAAATGCCTTTAGAATTAATTATTTATACGTCAAAAACCTTAAGCCTTGCATATTGTTCAAAATATTAATTTTTAGCTGATTTAATTTGTTGAGACTAAAATATATTAACAAAAAATATATAAAAATCATGTAGTAGATACATTTTTTCGTAGTTGTTTATGTAAACACGTAGATCAATTTGATTAAATCAAATACATTGAATTTTCATTATACGATTTTTGTAATATTTTATTTTGGGAAACATTTTGGAAATTGCCTCATAACATCTCACTTCAACTCTTCAATTACTTCTTTATTAGTTAATTTTGTCATTTATCGTGATGTGTCTTTTTATAATGTGATTGACTATTTAGGGTTTAGTTCGCGAAAATATATCCAAGCTGACACATTTTGCTATTGTATGTACTGGACTCTCAAACTTACCATTTAATGTATCAAATCTAAAAAAGGTACTGTTTTATGTACTAGTTTACTTGTTACCTATAACTTGCTGATGTGTAACAAGGTAAGTGTGATATGACACATATTTTGCTGATGTGGCAGATGAATGGCATATGATGTGGATTTTTGATGGATTAAAATAAGTAAAATAATATATAAATAATGATAATAATACAAAGATCCATGATAGATTCTATCAGATCTCCATAAAAAATACCAAATGTTCATCTTCAAATCTCCATCAATCTGTTTTCATCTCCATCGAAAAGCTTTAGATTTGTTAAGGTTTCTTCTCATCGTTTGTTTTCTCTCCATCGATCTGTTTTCACCACCATCGAGAGCCAGGTTTCTTCCCATCGAGGGTTTTCATCTCCATCGAAAGGTAAAGCTTCAGATTTGTTAAGGTAAGTTCAGATCTGTGATTAACGAAGGGGGTTTGTTGTTCACCGGCTGCCTTCCACACCGAAGGGGGTAAGTTCAGATCTACGATTAAGGTAAGTTCAGATCTGCCTTCCCATCGAGGGTTTGTTGTTCGCTGGTTTTCATGCTGTTCGTTCTTGATTCATCTTCTCATGGTGATTAGGGCTTCAAGGTCAATCTTCATATTCATCTGTGTTTTAAGGCTTTCTACAACGGTGATTTAGGGTTTTTTGTTGCAATTTAGGGTTCATTTTCAATTTCAGATTTTAGTTTCATCATTTGTGGTTCGATTTCAGTTTCAGATCTGGGTTTGCGACTTTGATTTCAGTGTTCAGTTTCAGATCCGGTTTGATTTCATCTGTGGTTCATCATGTGTGGTTTGATCCAGTTCTTGAATGTTCTTTAGGATGATAATGATGAATGTTATTGTATGTTCTTGATTGTTGCGATTTAAGGTTCAACTTATTTCAGGTTTGTTTTAGGGCTTAGGTTTCAAATCGTATTTCAGATTCCTGTTCTTCATTTTCATCTTGCGATTTCATCTTCATCATCATCTTCTATTTTTGTTAACTTTCTTTTGGTTAGTAATGTTTTTGTTAAATTTCTTGTTGGATTCATCATGTGTCAAATATCATATATGTCTTGTTGTTCATGAAGGGTTCAAGTTTTTTAATTCTAGGTGTTAGTATGCATAGTTTGTTCATAACAAATTCATATGAGTACATGTGGCATTTCTTTGATGCAAACAATAAATTAAAATCAGTAAAATAGCAAGTAACTCAATACATTATATGGTAAGTTTGGTAAGTCTGATACATTAAATGGTAAGTTTTAAAGTTCAGGGCACATAATAGCAAAATGTGGCAACTTAAATACATTTTAGAAAACTAAACCCTACAATTTGTATACGGGGTATTAGTCATCAATATATGTATTTATGTACAGGGTATTGTTTTTTTAAAGGCAGGTATGATATATAAAATTAAGAATAGTATGTTACACTAACATCCACATTTTCACATAATACAAGGAGTATATGTGAAAAAAAAGCCAACAGGGTATTGTTTGTTGATACTTTTGTAATTCACAATTGTTATACTATACGAAAGTATTTAAAAATAACTTTAATTATCCTTATATTTATACATAGAATGTTAAAATAATAATAATAATAATAATAATAATAATAATAATAATAATAATAATAATAATAATAATAATAATAATAATAATAATAATAATAATAATTTAGAGGAATCGTTACAGACTCATCTAAATATATTTATATTAAAGAATTAAACATATCAAATATGAATATATTGGATTATTGGAGCAATCTGGATTTTAAAATGAAGTCAGAAAGCACATTCGAGGAATCTGCGAAATTGGTGTCAGATTCCCATTATATGACGTCAAATGGAGAGAGATATGTCCACCACCAACCATCTTATTAACTATTTCATTAAAAAAATGCAACTTATAAAAAAATGAATAGCATGTGTATGATTACGTTATCAATAAATTTAAATTGCGTTTTTATTCTATTTATAGATTAACAACGCGTGATACGCCGACGGTAAATAACTTACCTGTTAATATTATTTTTATAAAGCTTGATATATGTTCATTCTATGATTTATTAAGTTTTATAGATTTGTCTTCAACTATTTTTTTAAAAAGATCTAAAACAAATTTTATAAAAGTCATTTAATGTTATAATTTCCTAGTAATAAATAGATGTTTGAATAGTAGATAATAAAAAATTGAAATGAGAAAAATATAATAGATATAGAAGACTTCATTTGAAAACTACTCTATTGTGAATACCATAAGAACTAATTTTGATCATTAATTAATTTAAATCAATGACTAATAAAATTGACAACTCATTACTAAGTCATTGGCTCATTAATGATGCATTAATGGGGGTTATTTTTGGAAAATTAAGTCTTCGGTTTTTAATTACGGCTCACCTAGACGCAATTCACAGTTCGCGATAAAAATGGTTGTCAAATGATCTTTTCCAAATGAGAGGTTATTATGAGAATATATATTTATGTGTGATATCACAATTATTATATATATATTCTACACGATATCTAGCTATTTTTTAGCCTAATATTGTTCAAAATATGTCAATAAGGTACTTATTATCTTTGTTTATCATTTTTTAGGTTAAAAGATAGGAGTTGAAATTTTTTGAAGCTTAAACGAGAGAAAACGAAGAAAATTAGAAAAACTGTCAACTCCGACACGCCTTCACTCTTTTGATTATATCTCACTCATACAAACTCGGATTAAGGTGATTCAAGCGGCCACAGAAACGAGACTCAGAGGGCTACAATTTCAACTTAATGGGCATTTCTAAAAAATGAAGGATCGCGGCGCGATCGTGTGGATAAGGCATGATCCTCGTTTAAAATTCAAATTCGCGTTAAAAAGGGGATCAAGTCGCGATCGCGGCATGACGGGGCTTGGTCGCTGCATGACGGGGCTCTTTCAGGACCAACATATATTTTTCTAATTCCATTTGGATTAAGAACTTTCACCACGACTTTCTTCCACCTTAAACATCAGAAAACACTCTTTAATCATTCTAGGGGAGTTAAGAAGCTTGGGCTTGAAGATTGGAGCCTTATTTTGAAGATTCAAGGCTAGATCTATTCGGCTTTTACGGGTTTTATCATTCTTCTTCATCATGTTTTTGTTTATGAATGATTTCCAGATCTTAATTATGAACAAGCTAGGCTAATCTTTTGTTTTTCCTCCCTAGAGGAGATGATCTCTTGTAAAGTTGAGTAATTCATGGTTTTTGAATACTTTATTCATGTTATTATCAAGTATTGCTTAAGTATAGTTCATTCATGTTCTAGAATCTATTTTTGGTTCTTTATAATCTGAGTTTTATGAATTAGAAGATTAATTTAATCATAAAGATTGAATATTGATTATCTAGGATCATTAGATAATTTAGAGTAGTGATTGACTAATCCTAGGATTAAACAATTAAAGATTGAAACTTTGACATGTGATTCAACATATAATGATCTTTATGAGTTAGTTTAATGTTTTGTTGATCATAAAATCATTAAAGATTAAAGCTTTACTTGTAATCGAACTTATTGGCTAATTATAATATTTAATCCCGCTTTTGAACATAAATGTTATAAATTAGTGTAATTAGACGATTATAATCGGATCAAGATTTTAACCACTTTAGAAATCAATGCGTAATGTTTAGTATCATTTGCTCTTAATTCTATGAATTTAATTGACTTGAAAAGGGTGAAATCGGATCTAGGGAGAGAAAGTCCTCATATTATAGTTTAATCCAATCAAGTTCCTTGCTTCCTTGTTTCTTCGGTTTGATTTAGGTATTTACTAGGTGTGTTAGTGGTTTTAAGTTGTTTGAAAGTGCAACTTACATCATTTTCCCCTTTTTATTTGCTTTTTAGTTTAGTTTAATTGTTGGGAATATGATCTCATCAGTTAAGATTTGATGAGACAAAGTTAAGTTTGTAAGATGTGTTCTAAATATAACTTAAACAGAATTATGAGGCTTGATCAGACTGAACACGTACAGTGTTTCAGACTGAGCATAAGCTAAATATAAGCTGAGCATATGTTCGATCAGCTTAGACTATATCTTAGTAAGATTATCAATGTGTTTGATAAGCTGTGTATGTCACCTAAGATATAGGTTGAGTATTCAACCTGATGTGTTTCAAGCTGAGTGACTCAGCGTATATACTGAGTCAGCTCAATCGAGTTGCTAAATATGTTCTAGCTAACTCTTATGACTTTCAAGGATGAGTTAATTATTATACGTGTTAGTTCATGTTTGTTTTCGGGTTCGTTCTCGAAGAACTCAGCTTGATGAGTTTCAAGCTGTGTAACTCAGTATGAGTAAGAAGTTAGTTTAAGAGAATTTAAATATGTTTTAAATTCATATTTTATCTCTCTATATATCTACGGGAAGGATAAGAAAATTCTAGAATCAAGATTGAAGATTGAAGACTCAAGATAAGAAGATTCAAGATTCAAGATTCAAGATTCCGGGTTATCCGTTCGTTAGTTAGCAAATTAGGATTAGTTCTACCTGTAGGAACAGGATTATAAATACTTATCATCCTGATAAGTTTAGAGGTACGACTACGACTACATTCAACAAATTATAGAGCCATAACTCAGTTTCACCTCAAACCGTATGTGTTACGAATCTTGATTCACTGTCTGTCAGTTCAGCGTGATTAAGATATTCACAGATTGCCAAGTTATTCGTGTGTTAGAATCTTCAAATATGTTGTGAAGTTGGTAAGTATTCAATCTGTGATTAAATCCTGTTTACAGAGTCCTCTTGTATCTATAATCATAAGTTGATTATAGATAGCAAAGTTTGAGAGATTGAGAGATTTGATTTACATTAGGTGTTTACATATCAAGAGTTGCTTACTTGATAGAGTCTGTAATCATCTTCTTATTAATGAAAAGCAAAGCATTCAAATATTGTGGTTTGATGTGTGTTAACACTTTTTATTGATTTGTTCAATTTTTGACAGAAAGTGTATTCAACCCCCCTTCTACACATTACTTGCTTGTTGACCTTCTCACTAAGGGACCAACAACTGGTATCAGAGCAGGAAGAACAATTTCATACGTTGAAAGTTCAAGATTCTGAGAAAGTACCCAATGTCTACAAGCAACAATTCATCAAACTTTCCTCAGATGACTGCTAAGGGCTGTTCCATCTTTGATGGATTTGACTATCCTATGTGGAAATTCAGAGCCATGCTTTTCCTCAAGTCCATTGACAATCATATGTACGATGTCATCACTAAAGGACCTATCATCCCCAAAATTTCTGCTGTTGTTAGTGATACGTCCGCTGACAAGATAGACAAAAGTGGAAAAGACATAAAGAAGCCTGTTGCATCCTGGACAGATGAATACTGGAACTGTTCAATCTGGATGACAAGGCAAAGAGTGTTCTGGAAAATGCCCTGACCAATGAGATCTTGCATATAGTGACTGGGTGTCAAACTGCAAAAGAGATATGGGATACGCTAAGTATTACATATGGGCACTGATCTGGTCAAGCAGCAAAAGAAGAGTCACCTGAATAGATCTTATGAAAACTTCTTTTCAAAGAAGAATGATACCTTGCCTGATCTGTTCACAAGGTTTCAATGCTTGATAAATGACCTGCTAAGTGTATGTGTTAAGAAAGATGAAGCTGAACTTGTGCTGAAATTTTAGGATGTGTTACCAAAAAGGTTCAATGAAGTAACTACACAAC
This sequence comes from Pulicaria dysenterica, assembly GCA_947179395.2. NCBI lineage: Eukaryota > Viridiplantae > Streptophyta > Magnoliopsida > Asterales > Asteraceae > Pulicaria > Pulicaria dysenterica. Next base: position 43,181,838 of record OX359293.1, on the reverse strand, counting down.
TGAGGGCTAGAGGAACATTACATATGTATAGCCTACAGTCCATTTATGGGTTCTTGATCAATTATGAACAGATCACAGAGCACAAGAGAACTTCTCAACAACAACTTAAGGATTCTTTGGATAAAGCTGATATTGCATTAGTTGCACAAAAAAAGAAGAAAGCTTCCAAGGCCTTGGTTGTTGAATCTGAGACTGAGTCAGAATCTTAAGCTGAGTACTCAGACTCAAACTCAGGTGATACTAATGATGTTTAGACTATCACTGAGCAGATGGCCATGCTAGCCAGATGCTTGAGAAGAGCTAAACGGGGAAGAGGAAGATCTGACTGGGGCAAAGGAAAGAGTTCTTTTGATCCCAAGAATGTTGTGTGCTTCAACTGTCAGAAAAAGGGACATATTGCTGCTGAGTGCAGATCAAAGAAGGTAGAATCAGCATCAGTTGCTGATAAGGATGCTTATAGAGCTGATAAATACAAAAAGAAATATACTCAGCTCAAGAAAGCAAAGCCAAAAGACAAAGGACTCTACGCTGAAACCTGGGATACAGAACCATCTACCTTAGATGATGATGATATTTTTCTAATGTCTTAAGAAGATGATGAGTTTGAAATTGATGAAGTTGATTATGGTTTGTCCGAGTCAACTTTTGAAGCTGACATGAAGGAAGCTGAGGAAAACAGAACACTTAGTGATTGGGATCCTACTTACATGTACAAGGTTAGTAATTTCAACTCTTACACCGATGAAGAAAAAGGTCTTGCATTCGATTATTTGTTAAATGATTTCAAGACCGGCCTTAAGTCTCAAAAGGACCTCAAAGCTGAGATAGCTAAACTGAAGAATGAGATTAAGGAAAATCAATCTCATTGATGTTGGTAAGAAAGCACAGTGTGATCTTGAATGTCAAAGACACATTAATAAGCTTCTAAGTGAAGAACTTCAGGAAGCCAAAGATAAAGCTGACCAACTTCAAAAGGTCACTAAATCTTGGTGTAAGTCATCAAGGCTTGCTGAAAAGTGCATCAACCAACAATTTCCTAAACTAGTACAAGCTGTACTTGAAGGTGACTATCAATCCGCAGCCTATGCAGCTGATGAGGATGAGATAGCAAGTACAAACTCTAAGGAAGATAGACAACTGATTGAGTCTCAGAAGTCAGCCTTAGAGAAGAAACATGGTCAAAACCTTAAATACAGTATGTTTGTAAAGGCAAAAGATCATGGGAATGAGTGCTCAACATCTAGACAGCATAGTAAGTTTGTGTTGGACAGATTAGGCGCTCAGCCTATTCACAGAACTTCAGTCATAGAAAGGCTTAACCCAAATCCTTTCAAAAGACAACATTTTCTATCTGGCTCAGAGAAAAGTTACAAGAATAGGAAGACCACTATCAGTCAGAGGTCAAATCACAACAATGGTAAGTCCAAAGTTGTGGATCTTGGTAAGTCCAAGGAGATCAACAGTGGTAAGTCCAAACCTGTTGAAACTGGTGAGTTCAGAAAGCATGACAAAGGTAAGTCCAAAGTCATGGAAAAGAAGTTTGTTGGTCAAGCTTCTAATCAAAAGGATAACAAACAAAGATCTGACAAAGGTAAGTCCATAGTCAGTGAACATCAAGTGAATCAACTTGCAAAGAAAGTTGAAAAGTTATCCACTACATATAATCCTAAGACTGAGAGAAAGTTCTCACAAGGATTATTAAACACTCTACCTCCTGTAATCATTAGAAGAAGGAGATGCTACAAGTGCAGAAGTAGAGGTCATGAGGCCAAGGACTGTGACAATGAAATCTCAAGGTCTGAACAAGAACAGACTGATCAGCCTACACAGGACTTAGCTCCTGCTCAAGCTGAACAGTTAGTTCCACAAGATGAAGATGCTAAATGCTTATCATCTGAACCCACCAAGAAGTGGGTTCCCAAAAAAAAACTAATATGTTTAGTTTTCATATCATGTGTATGGTTCAAGTAAATGTTACTTGGATAGTGGATGTTTAAGGCACATGACTGGGTGGAAAGGACTTCTCAGTGATTTCGATTTGGTGATAACTCCCATGGAAGAACTAAAGGCTATGGGAAGATGCATGCTGGCAAGGTGATTTTCCAGAAGGTTGCATATGTCAAGGGTCTTTAACACAATATGATCAGTATCAGCTAGTTGTGTGATGAAGACAATATTGTTACTTTTAGGAAGAAAGCAGGAACTATATATAATGCTAAGGGTAAGCCTATATTAATAGCTAAAAGAGAAAGAGATGTGTATCTACTTGATCTTAATTCTGCTGATCCCTATACTAAAACCTACTTGTATTTCCAATCTGTTCCTAAGTTGAGTTGGTTGTGGCATAAAAGATTATCGCATTTAAATTTCAAAAATATAAATATGCTATCCAATAAAGAGTTAGTCTCTGGATTACTAAAGATCACATTTGTCAAGGACAAATTGTGTTCAGCTTGTGAACAAGGGAAATACCATAAAGGGTCCTTCAAATCAAAGCAAAATTTTTCAGTAACAGACCCACTGCATATGTTTCATATGGATCTGTTTGGACCCATAAGTACTCCTAGCCTAAGTGGCAAGAAGTACACACTGGTGATAGTAGATGATTTCTCACGATTCACCTTGGTAATATTCCTAAAAGCCAAAAGTGAAGCTGCCCTGGAGATATTAAGTTTTATCAAACATGAAGAGTTGCAGAAAGGTAAGTCTGTAAAGAAACTGAGAAGTGATCATGGGACTGAGTTCAGAAACTCAACCCTAGAAGGCTTTTGTGAACAAAAGGGAATATTACAAAATTTCTCCTCAGTCAGAACTCCTCAACAAAATGGAGTGGCTGAAAGGAGAAATAGAACCTTAATTGAGGCTGCTAGAACAATGCTATGTGAGGCAGGATTGAAACTCTATTTCTGGGATGAAGCTGTTAGTACAATATGCTATACTCAGAATAGATCAAACATTTTCAAAAAACATGGCAAAACAGCATATGAGATGTATAAATCTAGAAAGCCCAATATAGGTTATTTCCATGTCTTTGGTTCAAAGTGCTATGTGCTGAATCAAAGAGATCAGCTCCATAAGTTGGAACCTAAAGCTGGTCTTGGAATATTTGTTGGTTATTCCTCAATCTCCAAGTCTTACGGAGTGTATAATACACGGAGAAAGGCCATAGAAGAATCAATTCATGTCTCATTTGATGAAGACAGTTTTGATCAAGCTGAGAAAAGACAAGCTGACTTGGTTAGTCTGAGTGAGCTTGAAAAGCCCGAGGAAACCAATATGTCAAATGCTATGTATGTCATGGGAGATGATAGTGATGATGATGTGTGTCCATCAAAGAAATCATCACAAGTTCCAAAGGACTCACAAGCTGAGAAACATGATGAGTTCATCAATCCCTTTGGAGCCGAAGTCACTCAGACTGAAGATCTTAGTGATCATCAGTTTGTTGTCAATGCTGCTATTGAGACTGAGGATGTTAGTTCACCTCAGAGTTCTCAATATCACTCAGATCCAGAACCAGATTCTCCAACCACAACATTTAAATTTCTCAAAGATCATCCTCAAGATCAAATCATTGGAAATGTCCAAGAAAGAGTAATGACAAGATCAAAGGATATAGCAAACTATGCTACTTACTATGGTTTCCTATCTCAAATGGAACCAAAGAAGACTGAAGAAGCCTCAGAGGATGAGGATTGGATTGAAGCTATGCAAGAGGAATTAAATGAATTTGAGAGAAACAAAGTCTGGAGTCTTGTCCCAGCCCCCAAAGATCACATAATTATACGTACTAAGTGGGTCTAAAGAAACAAAATGGACAAGGATGGAGTGATTATTAGGAACAAGGCTAGGCTGGTAGCACAAGGGTATAAGCAAGAAGAAGGAATTGATTATGATGAGACCTTTGCCCCTGTTGCTAGAATTTAAGCCATAAGGCTGTTCTTAACTTATGCAACATATAAAGACTTCAAAGTCTATCAAATGGATGTGAAGAGTGCTTTCCTAAATGGAAAACTTCAGGAGGAAGTCTATGTGAAACAACCTCCTGGCTTTATTAGTTCAAAGTTTCCACACCACGTCTATAAGTTAGACAAGGCTTTGTCTAGTCTTAAAGAAGTTCCAAGAGCTTGGTATGATACACTGTCCAACTATCTACTATCAATGGACTTCATCAGAGGTAGTATAGATAAGACACTCTTTATTAAAAAGAGTAAAGGACATGTGATTCTTGTACAAATCTATGTGGATGAAATTATTTTTGGTTCTACAAATGAATCTCTGTGCGAATAGTTCTCCAAAGTAATGTCACAAAAGTACAAGATGAACATGATGGGTGAGATGACATACTTCCTAGGCTTACAAATTCAACAAAAGCCTGATGGAATATTCATCAATCAAAGCAAGTATGTTCTTGATTTGATAAAGAAATATGGTTTTGATTCAAGTTCAACCATGAAAACACCCATGTCACCAGCTATCAAGCTGAGTAAAGACTCAGATGGTAAGTCTGTATGTCAGTCTACCTATAGATGAATGATTGGTTCATTACTCTATTTGACAGCTAGTAGACATGATATCATGTTTGCTACATGTGTTTGCACAAGATATCAGTTATATCCTAAGGAATCACATCTTCAAGCTGTGAAAAGGATCTTTAGGTACCTTAAAGGTACACCAAATCTAGGTTTTTGGTATCCAAAGGACCCTGGATTTGAGTTGGTTTTTCATATGCTGACTATGCTGGGTGCAAGTTAGAGAGAAAATCAACAACCGGCGGATGTCAAATGCTTGGAGGAAAGTTAGTAAGCTGGACTAGTAAGAAACATAACTCAGTGGCTACTTCAACTGCTGAAGCTAAGTATGTTGCAGCAGGAAGTTGTTGTGCTTAAATTCTGTGAATGTAACATCAGCTTCAGGACTTTGGTATGAGTTTCAAGAAAACTCCTATCTTTTGTGATAACCAAAGTGCTATAGCCATCACTTACAATCCATTCTTCCACTCAAGAACCAAGCACATTGAAATTAGACATCACTTCATCCGGGACATCGTGGAAAAAGGTAAAGTTGACATCAAATTTATCTCCACTGATGATCAATTGACATATATCTTTACAAAACCACTAGATGAAAAGAGGTATGCTCAATACCTAGCTATGTGTCTAGAATTTGAGTTTCAGTTTGACAAAGACTAAGTGTCTTAAGCTGAGTGCACAGTTTATAAATAAGTTTTCATAAACTGAAAAACATGTCAAGCTGAATAATGAGTTCACTAGTTTGAGTTAGTCTTAAACAGAAATGACTAAGTGTCATTGAGTCTGAGCTATGTGCTTAACTCAAGCTGTGTGATTGGTTCACACGTTTAGTAAGTTCCAAACATACTTTAACTACTCAGTGTAGTTAGAATATGAGTTTGAGTTAGTCTCAAACCAAAATTGACTATGTGTCATTAATTCTGAGCTGTGTGCTCCACTCAAGCTGAGTTTCAATCTCAAGCTGAGTGATCAACTCAAGCTGAGTGCTTGACTTAGGCTGAGTGATTAGTTTACTCAGCTTGGTGTGTCCAAACTATGATTTAATTACTAAGTGTTATTAATTCATGTGTCGTTGTGTATTTGAGTCAGTCTCAAATCGCGTTTTATGCCAATTTGAATTGGTATAATACAACAGTGTTTATAATATTTTTGTAAGTCAAGAATATTATTTTACACATTTATCCGTTGGAAGATGATGTGTTTCTACCCTATTACTGTTAGATCAAGCCGTAATTTCTTTGGCGTAACGGATAAAAAGGGTTTCCAATGGTAACTTTTCTCTCTCCTCAGAAAGGTATATATACCGACCATAACCACTTTAGATAAGTTTACGCTTACAATTCTAACTTCTCAACTTCTCATACAATCAAATATCTTTCGTAAACAACTCTTCTGCTTCGTGCAATCATCCGTTCACATTCAAACCCTAAATTGCTAAGTGCGATTTTCAGAACGCTCAGTGCGAATCTTAATTTGCTCAGTGCACATTCAACATTTACTCAGTGTAATCTAACGATGGACAAAACCATTCTTATTCTCGGTGATCGAATGGTACGAGATGCTCAGTTTAGGAACAATGGAGCTCCGTTGATCCGAATCAACAAAAAACGGGCCTGTCTTGTAATTCCTACAAGGAAACAAGGTAGAGGATATGAGGCATGGGTGGATGACATTCGTAAATGCCCCTTGGTATTCATTTTCTCTGGAGCACCACTGCACATTGTTCCACAACACCTGTTGGAGTTCTGGTACACTTGCACTTATAACCAGAACAAGGGAGAGATCGCTGGCACTGTTCTAAATGGGGATAGAACAGTTGTCATAACTGTACAACGGCTAAGGGAAGTTCTTCAACTCCTGAAAGTGATGTGTTCGAAGCTGCTATTACTAGGGAAGTGACAAAGTCAGTCCTACCCAACATGGGTCACCCGCAGACTGAGGGTGTTATAAAGAAGGCCACTTTTTCTACTGGTTGGGGCTTCATGGTGTCCACGGTGATTCGTTCATTGGGAACCAAGATTGGAGGCCTGGATCAGGTGAATAAGTTCGAGATGCAGCTGCTCTACAACATGTACCATGCCAGAAATCTGGATTATGCACTGCTCATTTTCAACGAGCTCAAAGCCCAAGTGGTGAAGACACCAAGGGATCTCTATGTATCATTCATAAGGTACTTATCCTTGGTGGTGGAAGCTGAGTTGGGAGAACAGCTTTATGAAGCCGGACAGGATGTGTTCCCTGCCTCAGCACTCAGGTCAAAGACGTTCAACAGTTACATCTTCCCATAGCAAGAAGGTCTGAGTGACCTAATGCGATGGATAGCTGAGGGAGCTTCTTTTGACAGTGAAGCTGAGGAGTCGGATCAAGGGGGAGCATCTGAAGCTGAATTAGATCATCAAGCTGAGCAAACTGCTCATGCTGAGCCATCTTCTCCCTCTGGTTCTAAGTCATCTTCAGAGTCTGTATTCGTTGCAAGACCAAGACAAGGTACAACTCCTCCTCTCTCAACTTCTTCTCACTTTTCTCCATCAACATTTGGAGATAAGACTGTGGTAAACCCAACCCAGTCTAACCCATCTCCTCCACCTTCCATTCAACTCCACTCTTAAGCCACCCCTAGTGTGCCCACTACTACTAGGGAGAAAATCCAAACCTATACCCGTAAAACTGCCAAAGGTGGTGCCACTCCTATAGGCATCACTGGAGCTGAGATCACATTGATCCCTCTCCAGGCAGGAGTTGAGGGGGAGACGCCTACTCTTAAGGTGTCAACCTCAAGGATCATATTAACCCAACCGCCTAAGCAGGGTGTGGTGTCTACTCAGCCCATATTCTCCAGAGCCATGGGAGAGCCTGTTACTGTGCCTGAGCAGACACACACATGTAACATTGAAAGAATGACCAATCTACAGGGTCAATCACCCCCCTCCAAACCATTAAGCCAACCACATACCCATACGCTTCATATTTTTAGCCTAATTACTTCTCTTCATTTCTCACACCCCCATGCACGACCTGTCAATGTTTCATCTACATACCAAGGTGAATCACAGGGTCCAAACTCTGGTGCAAATGAGTTTGAGGGTATACACCAACCCTTAGATGATGCACCCAAGTTCCAACCTTCTCAGGCTGACTTGGATGATTTGATGAATTTCTTTAAAGCTCAGTTTGATAAGTTGCACTTCAAGAGAAAGCAAACCAAGAAGAATATGTTGATGATTCTGGATTCTCTGGATGAGGAGGTGCTGAAATTGAAATCTGCAGTTGTTGCCCTATCTGACAAACAGACTTCAAACCCTGTTGATGATGACAAAAAGGGGCAGAATGTTCAAAAGGATGAAACTGAGTCTGTACAAGATGAAGCTTTATTACTATTGGCAAAGGGAGCAGATTAGATTGAGGGGGAGAAAGAAATGGAGATAGAAGCTGAGCTGACTGAAAAAGCTAAAGGTAAGAGACCAGTAGTAGTCAGCTCAGATGAGTCAGAACCCCCTCAGCAGAAAAGAAGAAAGATGATTCTTAGTGAATCAGCCTCAGATGAAGACTCTGCAGATAAAACCCTAAACCCTAAACCCTAAACCCTAAAATGACACTACAAGAAAGAGCTTCTCTGTTGGCCGTAAGGAGAATGAAACAAGAGGATGCTGATCAGCTTGGGATGTCAATCAACGAATTAAGAAGAAGACAAATGGATGTTCAAGCTGTGTAAGCTGATGAGAAAGAAGCAAGAGAACATGCCTGGGCTGACTAAATCAAAAAACAGAATGAGGAACTATCAAAACTCAGACTGCCTATTGTGCACAAGGAGGTAGAGGTAGAAGAACCTCCTGTTCAGAATCAACAAGAGGAGGAGGATATAACTCAGTGTTATACAAGATCTTACTTCTCTTCTAGAATTGAATCACTTAAGTTGAGATCAGCTTAAGGGATCATCATTCTAGAGTTTGTATTAAAAAATGGTGAAACACCCTCTCTGGAGCTGAATCACTTCACAGACTGGGATATGAAGAATGGAAGCAAGTGACTATACTCATTAAGCAGATGGAAAGGTCCTCTGCTAGAAGTCATGTTAAGGATGAACTCTTAAGGCAACTTGCAAGAGCTGACGCGATGATAATCATACCCAAGTCTGAAATAGCTACCCTACTGACTTCTTTTCATAAAGTTGGAAAGAAGAAGCAAAAAAAACCAGCTGGATTAGCAAATACAGACAAGTACAGTCTCAATCTTTCTGAAGGCATGGAATTCAAAGAAAATACCTATGTGGAAAAGCCTCAGAAAGGATTCATGTACTTAGACAGAAATGGTGAACAATGCTTCCACTTCTAATTTTGTAAGCACTAAGTGTGCATGATCTGAGTTATCAAAACTTTTTGTATTTTGATATGTTCAATAAATACAAGTATTAGTTTGATATGTTCAACTGTGTTATGATATGTTCATAAACATTAGTCTGATAAGTTCAGCTTGAATGAATAATTGATTAGTACTTATTCATTATCATGTTTGGTTGGTTTGTTCAACATTAAAGTTGGTTTGTTCCACTTATAATTGACAAGTTCAATTAAAATTGATAAGTTCAATTAATCTTTGATTAGTTCAAATGTAGAATCTTAATAAGTTTAAGATTTAAAACATAACTCTGTTAAACAAACTTAAGATCTATTTGATGGTTTTGTCATCATCAAATAGGGGGAGTTTGTTGGGAATATGATCTCATCAGTTAAGATTTGATGAGACAAAGTTAAGTTTGTAAGATGTGTTCTAAATATAACTTAAACAGAATTATGAGGCTTGATCAGACTGAACACGTACAGTGTTTCAGACTGAGCATAAGCTGAATATAGGCTGAGCATATGTTCGATCAGCTAAGACTATATCTTAGTAAGATTATCAATGTGTTTGATAAGCTGTGTATGTCACCTAAGATATAGGTTGAGTATTCAGCCTGATGTTTTTCAAGCTGAGTGACTCGGCGTATATACGGAGTCAGCTCAATCGAGTTGCTAAATAAGTTCTACCCAACTCTTATGACTTCCAAGGATGAGTTAATTATTATACGTGTTAGTTCATGTTTGTTTTCGGGTTTGTTCTCGAAGAGCTCAGCTTGATGAGTTTCAAGCTGAGTAATTCAGTCCGAGTAAGAAGTCAGTTTAAGAGAATTTAAATATGTTTTAAATTAATCTTTTATCTCTCTATATATCTACGGCAAGGATAAGAAGATTCCAGAATCAAGATTGAAGATTGAAGACTCAAGATAAGAAGATTGAAGATTCAAGATTCCGGGTTATCCGTTAGTTAGTTAGTAAATTAGGATTAGTTCTAGTTTGTTAGGATTCGTAGGAACAAGATTATAAATACTTATCATCCTGATAATTTTAGAGGTACGACTACGACTACATTCAACGAGTTACAGAGCCATAACTCAGTTTCACCTCAAACCGTATGTGTTACGAATCTTGATTCACTGTGTGTCAGTTCAGCGTGATCAAGATATTCACAGATTTCCAAGTTATTTGTGTGTTCAAATCTTCACAACTGTTGTGAAGTTGGTAAGTATTCAATCTGTGTCTAAATCCTGTTTAGAGAGTCGTCCTGTATCTATAATCATAAGTTGATTATAGACAACAAAGTTTGAGAGATTGAGAGATTTGATTTACATTAGGTGTTTACATATCAAGTGTTGATTACTTGATAGAGTCTGTAATCATCTTCTTATTAATGAAAGCAAAACATTCAATTATTGTGGTTTGATGTGTGTTAACACTTTTTATTGATTTGTTCAATTTTCCTCAGAAAGTGTATTCAACCCCCTTCTACACATTACTTTCTTGTTGACCTTCTCACTAAGGGTCCTAAATTAATATTTTAATTAATAAAATTTTATCAAATCATACTCGTTCCCTAAGTGTTCGACAACCGTACTTATTTTTCATACTATAATACGATTAGGTCCTCTTGCCTATTTGTGTTGTAGTTGTACTAAATAATAATGGATTTTATAAATTTGGAACTGGTACGCTTTACGCACATCAAGTTTTTGGTGCCATTGCTGGGGAACGGTTTCATTTGATTTAATTATATTAATCTAGTATTAAACGATCCTTCCCGCGAGTTTCGGCTGAAAAGGAAGTTATTTTAGTTGTTTTACTCGTCTTTCTTCATGACATGCGATATCTCTTCCACGAATATGAACTACCTCGAGGATCAAACGATCCATTGGGAATCCTTCCTCAAAGATTTGTTGAACAAATTTGTTGGTCCCGGATGGATACTACAACAACAAATGTTTGTAGCAGGGGGGCTTGTATACAAATTTCAGCTTTTTAAAATTTAAAGACACATAGTTATACTTTATATAATTCTTATTGATATGAATAAAGAATTACATGAATTAGATGCGGAAAATCTAAGTTAAATAAAGGTGGCAAGAAATTAATTTTCTAACACATAGACAAAGCTAATCCTAACAAACTAATGTTTAGGATGTTCAACACATGAACAAGTTTGTTATACATTGAAAATATTTGCTAACTCTTCGGGTCTATCTCAACTTATGAGATATCAGTGTTCAACGCATACATTGCATTTTTCCATGCATGAGTATATATATAAGCAACTTGGTGTCCGGTTGGTGGAAAGGAGAATGAGACAAAAGTACTTGGTATAATAATATTATAATAGATAAAGTTAGTGGGTGAAAAGCAAATACACTTTATACAAGCAATGTATAAAGTGAATGTACTTTTCAGTAAAGGTTCAACCTACTATCTATTATTAATTATTCAACTACTACTGTTAGTCCCATATAACAAGTGATTCAAGTAATATGTAGGATAGATTGAAGGTTTGCATGTTGAACTAGAGAGAATATGGTTTACACCATGAAAAATAGATAGTTCATTTATTCATTATGCCCAAAACCTTACCTATTACAATAGGTTATATCCCTATATATACCCCATGTGTATATTACATTTAAACTCCTATTTCTATACAATATTATGAATTTACATTCCCCCCCTTTGTATTGAAATAGGAGTGTACACGCCAGTAATCTAAGTTTTCCTTAGATTATATAAGCAGTTTCGGATGTAGCGTCCGACCAAATACATCAGTCTGGAACAATGCTTTATCCTGAGCTTTTGACAGCGGAAATATAAACACTTTTGATGTGTTGGGAAGAATCTTCTTTTTGTCTCCTCCTACAATGTAGCTCAGATTGCTCCCATGTCTTCATATGATAGATCTTTATCCCCTAGACATGACATAGACTGAAGATCTCTTCCCCATGAGTAAACACAATGATTTTATCTATAAGCTTCAAACTCCCCCTTAACAACTGAATCAACAATGTAAAACTTCTTGACTTTTTATCTCCCCCTCATGATGATTATAATACCTTATGAGCATCATGCATAACAGACATCACCATGAGATTTAGTTGTAACAAAAATGGACAAGGGGTGGGGAAAATCCTACACTTCAAGTCAAAATAATCATGAGAAATTCCGTGACTTGAATAGATACTTGAACTACTCTTGATAGTTGAGGAGTGGTAATGATTTGATCTGAACTCTTGAAGATTTATAGCTCTGTTGGATGTAGTATGATATTGGAGAATAATGTTGTCAAGTAAGTCTCCCAATACTGTGTAATCAACTTTGACCAAATCACCGCAAGAAACAAAGATTTTGAAATACATATGGGTGCAAATGAGCTTGGGAACACATAAGAGGGTAGGTGACTTTGATATAATAATCAGTGAGTTGGATTCATCCTTATTCAAGAGCACCAAACAATGGACTTTGATATAATAATCAGTGAGTCGGATTGATATGCACGTGAGCAAGCGCGCATGTAATTCAAAATCCTCTAAAAAACCTGAAGTAATTTGATGTCAGTCAATTCTTCAAATAATTTCACCAACACTGTGATCTGGGACGTCGGAAATGACTGATAAAAGATAACCAAGATTCAAAAGAAACAAGGGATGGTTGGCCAAAATTTGGTTTTGAGACCAAAAATTGGTGACACTAAGAAAGAAGACCCAAAAATCAGTTAGGAAAGCACCGGATGACTAGACATAAGGGTACTAGACTCTTAAACACATGGTTCACAGGGAAAACAGAATATGACCCGAATCTAGAAACATCAGAATGATAACTGAAACTTTGAGAACTCCTGACTCAGCTAAAAAATCCAAACACATGACTTAGGAATCAAGGTGACAAGATAATTCAGTCACAACAACGACGACGGGGGTTCGGGGGCAGCTCCCCTGATAGCTGGGTCCAAGGGGCAGAGCCCCTGGCTGGGGTCGAGAAAGTTGAATAATGCTGAGAGAATTCCGATAAAATAATGCTGTGGCAAAAATGATCAAAAATCTTAAAATTTTGAAAAATGAGTGTAAATTATGGTGATCTTGAATACCGATAACATTGACAATTCTGACCACTGAGAGAATTCCGATAAAATAGAGAATCCCGAGAAAATAAAGAATACCGAGAAACTATAGAATCCCGAGAAAATATAGCAATACCAAGAAAGTTGAATACCGAGAAAATATGAATTCCGAGTAAAATCACCAATTCCGGTCAACAACCAATTCCGAGAAAGTTGAATCCCGAGAAAGTTTGAAATCCGATAAAATTTTCTTGGATTATAGCAATACCAACCAATTCTACTCAGAATTATAGTAGTACCTACATATTTCTTCTCGGATTATAGCAATACCGACATATTTCTTATCTGATTATTGCAATACCGACATATTTCTTCTCGGTATTTGAGAATTCCGACCAAATTATTATCGGAATTCCGCAATACCGACTGATTCAAAGGGCAAATCCGACACCTTCAAACCTGGAATTCCGACAGCTTCAAGATCTTACCCGCTCAGATTCAAAAAATCTCGAATTTTGCTCAAATCTGATAATTTCTTGTCCAGATCACTTTGCCTACCCCCGACTTACACTTCTATATCATCTATTATAATTAACATCGATCAAACAAGCCAAATCGATCAAATTTGTCAAGAACTTCGAAAAGTCAAAAATCAATACAACTCCAAATCTGATGTTAGATTCAACCCAATGTTAATCCACGAAGGTTTCTTTGATGATTTCCTTTCCAAACAACCATAAATCCACATATTTAATCCATCAGATCTTCAGTTTTAATCTCAAGGCCGTAAGTCACTTTTTCTTCAAGAATCTTCTAAAATTTGACTTTTGCTGCTGAATTCAGAATCAAATCTTTACTCCTTTGGCTCTGATACCACTTGTTAGTCCCATATAACAAGTGATTGAAGTAATATATAGGATAGATTGAAGGTTTGCATGTTGAACTAGAGAGAATATGGTTTACACCATGAAAAACACATAGTTCATTTATTCATTATGCCCAAAACCTTACCTATTACAATAGGTCATATCCCTATATATACCCCATGGGTATATTAAATTTAAACTCCTATTTCTATACAATATTATGAATTTACAACTACATTTTGTCTTCGAAGTGCAAGTTTCACTTTCCATGCTTGTACTTTATACAACACTATGTTTTATGAAGATTTGACTTAACCAAGTATGGAGTTGCCAGCCATACTTAGTTGTTGAACCATATCTTCGAGATCTTCTTCTAAAGTATCTTTCAGCTTTTCCAAAGGGTCAAGATCAATCCTTTTTATCTCTAGCAGATCCAAAAGGTGCTTATACTTTTACAAAGTCAGATCTACAGGCATAATAGAACAACACATGTTCTGCCTTGGAGTTAAGAATTATTACAATAAAAACAGCTAAGTGTTTAAAACATTTCACAACTCAGCTGATGAAATAACTCTAAACTGCAAATGTATTTCTGCTCAGAAGATGGATAAATGAAAGACTCAGATATGCATAAGCTAATCAACCTATATGATAACCTGATCAAGAGCTCAGTTGATCATCCAGTGTGATAAGCGTATAGAAAAGACTTGGTGAATTGATATTTCTTAACTTATAGAAGAAAGACCTCACCTGATTCGTTTTGATTGCTCAGCTGATGCATTTGACTGCTCAGCTAATTCAGTTTGTTCCTCATCTGATGGTTGTGGATCATCAGCTAATGCTTGTAGATCCTCAGCTGATGCTTCTATACTTGTCTTTTCTTCATGACTGATGTTCTGAAGCTGGTCCATCATCTAATACTTAGAGTTCAGCTAATCCTCAGCTGATCTTTTACACCTAGTAAATTCTTTAAGTCTAATTGAAAAACAACACATGTTTTTCAATAATCTAAGTCCAATACTGAATATATGGTTTTGTTAACATCAAATCCTATTTTAATTAATAGACAAGTTTGATTATGGTTTATATTGCTATCTCCCCAACAGAATTTTATGACGATGGCATTGAGCAGGATGATTACGACCTCATTATTAAAGATGATGAGAATGACCACACGATTGGTTTTCCTGAGGAGTCACAACTTAGTCCTGCACCGTACTATTTAGCCGACTCCGATTCTGGCGAGAGTTTATGTCTTGAGCCATACGCGGAGATAGAATCGGGGGAAGATGCGCAGTCTGATGAAGATATTCTGGAGTGCCTCACTGACCTGCTTCAGGAACCGGAAGAACGTACAAAGGATGAACCATCGACTTTCGTTGAACCAACTGTTGGGGTTCGTGGTCTAGCACAACGAAATCAAGCATCCACAAATCGAATTTTAAAAGCATGAACAAGACCACATGAGGAACCCAAAATGAAGTATCAAGCTCTACAACTACATTTTGTAACTAAAACAGAAAAGAGAAGTGAAGAGATATACCCTAGATGTCTCTGGAGTTGCTGAGTGCAAAGTTCCAAGTCTTGAATCTTTCCTTTTGAGCTATCAAAGTCCACCCCGAGAACCTGGTGACCTTCGGGTACTAGCACCCCTTTAAGCCAAACCCAATACTTGAACTTGCTTCTGGAACAACTACCTTAGACCCACCAGGAACTCTCTTGATCTCTTTCTCTTTTCTCACACAAGAACAACCCTCAACTATTTGTTTATGTGTGTGTTTTTGTCTTAGCCAAGAAGAACAAATGAGAGACAAAACAAGGAGTTTTATAAGCTCAAAGTCGACCCCAAGTCTCCCCAAGATCGGCCAAAGTTCAATCATGGCCTAGCTATGCATTGGTGGAGAGAGGAGGTGAAAAGAATAAAGTTGCTTCTGTCAGACAGGGTTAAAGCCGCTAACCGCCCACGTGTAGCGCCGCTAACCACTTAAGGTTAGCGCCGCTATCGGGGCTGAGATAGCAACGACATGGTTAGCTCCGCTAACCCAGTCCAGAATGCCAACTATCATCATTCATTCTTTCTCACCCTCATCTTTTAGGTTGTTGTCAAGATCAACCCCCGGCGTGTGACCCGATAGCCCCATACATCATCGACAGTGATCATTTGGCGTACGTGCGTCAGTGGGCATACTCCAACACCAACACCCACATTAGGTTTAGAACCAAACCTGTATGGGGACCTTCCCTTTTTTAAAGAGAAGATGTAGAAAATTGCACAAATGAAATCTTGAATTATTTAGAATTTCTATTATTCGGAGAGGAAACTGCAACACCAGCTAAGGAGGTAACCATCGGATCTAGTGAGGAGTTAGAGCAAAGAAAGTGGTGTCGGCATGGCATCGGTTTGCATATGTGGAGCCACGGTACCGAAGATAAAACAACCCCCAAGTTGGGGTCCCGAAGCATAGCATGCTTTCTCGGTGGATGCATGCTGAGAGTGAGAGGTGAGAGAAAGAGAAAGAAAGAGGAGTGAGTAGAGAGAAATAGGAGAGAGGGTATTCTTCTAAATAGAAAATCTTTAAGCACTGAAGCATGGGGTAGTACGGAAGTTTAAGCATTGTTGAAGCATGAGTGATAGGGGGCTGATGTGGCGCGAAGCATTGGATGCTTCTCGTGGGGTACTCCTCATGCTCTTAGAGATGGGTATGGAATTCCTCCGGCACCAGGAACCCTTTGGAACCTGTCGTGTTGGGAGAATGATCAGGAGGATAGAAATTTAGAAGGAATCGGGAGCCAGTTGGAGTCTTTGCTGAAGTCACAATCGAGTTCACAATCTAGGGGAGGAACCAGGATTCAGAACGTTGGGAGGATGTCTTTTGATTGAAAAAGGTTGAGCTGAATGCGATCGCACCAGCTTTATAGATCAGTAACTTATACATATATCCAGGTATGTATGAATATTACCAACCTTCACTTGATTGCGAGTGTAGGGTATTTCGTTCAAATTCACAGTGAATAAATTTGGAGTCAAGCTAGAGACTAGGACAAAAACAAGCGCTTCTCGGGAGGCAACCCGTGTTTAGTTAGGTTTTTCATTCTTCTTTATTTTTTATTTCTTTCACTTTCTGTTCCAACTTTGTGTGTATGTTGATTAGAAACCCTCACGAGACTACAACTCGACCACTCGGGCTACCGAGTGGTTTAATGGCTTGTTGCATACGCTAAATGAAACCGTGATTCTACGAAAGTGAGTTAGGTTTTCTTTTCGTTTTTGTGTTTTTTTGTGGTTGAGTGATTCTTTGCTTAATCTATTTTATTTTGATTATCTGATATCTGCTGAGAGTGTTTTTATTTCAGGTTGTTATTATTGCATGGAGTACGAGCTTATCCTGGCGTGACATAACTTATATTTATTATGCTCCATTTGTTATGTTAATACCCGAAGGAAGTTTATTATAATCTTTTTCTACCCTTATTTTTATTTTATATTTATGTACAATCGGGACATTGTACAATCTAAGTGTGGGGTAGGGAATTAGAAAAAGATTCCTTACTTGAACTTTATTTGACAATGATTAAATTGCTATTTTATTTGCGCTATATATATATATATATATATATATATATATATATATATAAATGTTAAATATTTGTTGAAGGTGTCAGATGTTTGATTTGTAAACAAGTTCAGAGATCATATTTAGTATTTATGCATAGTATTTAGTGGCTTTTCAACGATCCTTAGAAATTCAATTTATGGTAACCAGCTTTTAATTTTTGACTTATTAAAAGAAATCAATTGGTTAAGCCTTTTCTGAATCTAAGCTTGACAAAAATAGGCTGAGTATGAATTTTCTATTTTACTAATCATATGCTTGCAAAAAAAAGCCAATAAGCAAAAAGAAAAATATGAAATGGCCGAAAAATATATAAGTCAAATATGTGTCCTTTGAAACTCAAACGAGTAATCTCTGATGGGTGTTAGACACCTAATCACTTAAAGCCAACTGATTTGGGATCAGTTGAGTTGAATGTTCGCTACACGGGTATCATCGAAAATCATAGACTTATAAAAAAATTAGAGCTTAAAAGATCAAAAGCATATGTTAAATAAAATTAGAAAATTTACAATAAGTCTTAAGGTTTGGGGATTGCTAAGGGGTAAATCAACCATCAAAGATTCATTAATTAAGAGTTGGTTATTTATAAAAAGAGAAAGTATTTAGGAAGGTGACAAGTTAAGAGAGGATCAAAACACCGGTATATGCATAACTCTAGATATAGTCGATGGCTTGTTTATAATCAAACATACGAACATTATTTAGAGATATTTAATATTTATAAGAATGCAATTAATTATTTAAATACCTTAGCCTGGGTAAAGTTGTGATTTGTTTGGAGACAAACAAAGTTAAAGTGTGGGGTATTTTTATATCGCAATTATTAAATATACATTCTACGTGATATCTAGGTATTTTTTAGCTTAATATTGTTCACAATATGTCAAGAATGTACTTATTACCTTTGTTTATCATTTTTAGGTTAAAAAGACAGAATTGGAAAAGTTTTGAAGCTTAAACGAGAGAAAACAAAGAAAATTAGAAAAGTTGTAAACTTAGACACACATTCACTCTTTTGATCATATCTCACACATACGAACTCGGATTGAGGTGATTCACGCGGCCACAGAAACTAGACTCAGAGGGCCACAATTTCATCTTTATATCCATTTCTCATAAACGAAAATGCGGCGTGACGGTTATGTTACGTGGCGCGATCATGTGGATAAGGCATGATCCGTGTTTAAAATTCAAATTCGCGTGAAAAAGAGGATCAGGTCGCGATCGCAGCATGACGGGGCTCTTTGTGCACCAATATATTTTTTTCTAATTCCATTCTGATTAAGAACTTTCACCACTACTTTCTTCCCCCTTAAAATACCAGAAAACACTTTTTAATTAATTCAGGGGAGTTAAGAAGCTTGGACTTGAAGATTGGAGCTTTATTTTGAAGATTCAAGGTAAGATCAATTCGGATTTTACGGGTTTTATCTTTCTACTTCATCATATTCTTGTTTATGAATGATTTCCAAATCTTAATTATGAAAATGCTAGGCTAATCTTCTTTTTTCTGTAACACCGGGTTTCATAAGCTTAAAATTAGCGGAAATTAAAAATTTTTAAACTTATTTACACAAAAGGTTTGCAGCCGAATAAACAACTGATTACATATTAAGTACTGTTTATCGACTTGGAGATCAAAAACAACGAATCAAGCCAAGTCTAAAAAATCGAGTCAGTGTTACCAACTACGCACCGACCATTGTCATAAAGTATCAGAGTTAACAAACAAGTGTTTCAAAAGATATATACAATAACACTACCCAAAGCAACTCACCTCGCCAGGCCATCCGATCACTAACCTGCGAAAAGGGAAATATCACCAAACATTAGTTACACTAGCTAGTGAGTACAGGTATCACATAAGCACCAATAAGCATGCTATCACATCACGACAAGGCACACAAAGCTAGGCTATCACATAGCGGTGTGCCGAAGAGAAGCCCACCATCACGTTTGAGTCATTAGGACTCCGTTCGGATCTGATCATAGACCAAGATCCTCACTGTATGTCGAGGAACGGTGGCCTGCAGAACCTTTAACCCGGAAAACTCCATCAAGTACCGTTGATCCCGAATAACACTCAAGGATCCAGCCACGTTAGCAAACTGACCTCAACCCCTGCGTCTGTCCGGACAGGAATCACAAACACGGATGACCCATAGGGTCCACAATACGCATGCGTATCACATATCACAATTTTTATCACATGGTATCACATATAACACTATATTACGCCATACCTCACGCGTTCAGATATATACACATGGCACATAGCAATAGGAAACCGATAACCCTACTTACTGAGTCTCATGGGAAACCGGTACTCACCTCGAGATTACAGGAGGCAAAAATAAAATTGGGAATCCCAAGAACACACGATGTCGTCCGAATCACCTAACACATTAGGTTTAGGCTTGGTTATCACATATACATAGCACAAATAGGTTAAAACATAAGTTACACAATCTGTTAGGTTAGACCCCCGGCTTGCGATCGCAAGCACTATCCTTGCGGTCGCAAGGGACCTTCCAAAACAGCCCTTACGATCGCAAGGGTATCCCTTGCTGTCGCAAGAGGTCTTTTCCCCATTCCAATGCTTCTGATCGCAAGGGAAGTCCCTTTTACTCACAAGCATGGTTCTAGGGTTGGTTACGATCGTAAGTTACGTACCTACGGTCTCAAATCTCATTTCCGTCGCCCGTAGGCGGTAAACACCACAAAACATGCCCTTACGGTCACAAGCACCATGCCTGCGGCCACAGGGACTTTAAACTAGACATACGGTCGCAAGGATCCAGCAATGCGATCGCATGACCCAAACACACCCCTTATGATCGTAAGCACTATGCCTTTCGATTGCAAGGACCCTTGTTGACCTTCGTCCCTAATTCCACACAGCTTCTGAAAATCCCATTTTTAACATCAAAAACTTGATTGAAACCAGATTCAATCGTTTCTACACATTACTTGACATCCTTTGATACCTAAAAACACATTTGTACACAAAAACTAACATAAAAACACATCAAACACCATCCAAATGGTGTTTCTTCTTTATAAACACAAAAGCTAGGTTTTAGGTTGAAAAACACTTATAAATCAGTTAGCACACAGCAGATTGAGCTCGGTTTTGCTACTGAATTCACTTGTTACAGGTTATTTCTCGATTTGCTCTACAAAAACTCCAAAGATTGAGCGTGTGTGAGTTTGTACGTGAATGGAAGTGTGTTTGTGTGTGTTTTGACAACTGTTGGTCCCTTGTATGAGAGAGTAACAACAAGCAACAGGTGTGTAGAAGGGGGGTTGAATACACTCTCCGCGGAAATTGAACAAAACAAAGAAAAGTGTCACACATAGTAAATCAAACTCTTGATATATAATCACCAAATATAAGTAATCAGAAGATGATTACAATGCTTTAAATAAGAAGATTATTACCATGACTATCAAGTAAGCAACTCTTGATATATAATCACCTAATATAAATCTCTCAATTCTCTCAAACTTAGGTATCTATAATTAATATATAATTATAGATAGCGAGGACTCTCTAAACAGGATTTTCACAGATTGAATCAACACATGATTACTTACCAATATCACAACTGATGTGATTAATTCGAACACACGAACTTCTTTGGCAATCTGTGATTAAATCTTGATACTGAATCAAGACTCGTAACACATACGATGAAGTGAGGTTTGGCTCTGCAACACTTAGTTGTAATTGAATCAAAGTCGTACCTCTAAACTTATCAGGAGATAAGTATTTATAATCCTGTTGCTACGGTTCCTAACAAACTAGACTTAGCCTAATTCGCTAACTAACTTTCGAATAAACCGGAATCTTGAATCATGAATCTTCTTATCTTGAGTCTTCAATCTTCAATCTTGATTCTGGAGTCTTCTTATCCGCGCCGTAGATATAGAGAGATATAAAGATGAATTTAAAACATATTTAAATTATCTTTAAACTGACTTCATTACTCGGACTGATAAACTCATCCTTAGAAGTCTAACTTAGTTGACTAAAACATATTTAGCAACTCTGTCGAGCTGACTCTGCTTTCGAGCTGAGTCACTCAGCTTGAAACACATCAAGCTGACTACTCGATATATACCTTATGTGACATACACAGATTATTAAATATATTAATAAACAACCTAAGGTATAATATAAACTGATCAACATATGCTCAGCTTATATTCAGCTTATACTCAGTCTGAATCACTCTAAGTGTTCAGTCTGACTAAGCTTCATAATTCTGTTTAAGTTATATGTAGAACTCATCTTACAAACTTAACTTTGTCTCATCAAATTCAAACTGATGAGATCATTTTCCCAACAAACTCCCCCTATTTGATGATGACAAAACCATCAAACAGTTCTTAAGTTTGTTTAACAGAATTATGTTTTAAATCTTAAACTTATTAAGATTTTATTATTTGAACTGATCAAATATTTATAGAACATATCAATATTAATTGAACTTTCAATCTAAATTGGAACACACCAATTTTTAGTTGAACACACCAACTAATTATATTAATGAAGAAGAACTTATCATTTATTCATTAAGCTGAACTTATCAGACTTATAGCTATGAACACATCATAATACAGTTTAACATATCAAACTTTATATTTGTATTAATAGAACTGATCATCATACAAAAGTTGTTGATCACTTAGATCATGCACACATAGTGCTTACAAAAATATTAGAACTAATCTAATATTTACAATAGAACTAATCTATTCTGGATGCAGCTCTTCAAACTCCTTAATCTCTTTATTTATTTCTTCAAGGATTTCTTGCAGATTAGGTATATGTTGAAGCTGATCCTTTTCTGATCTGATTGCTCTGTTGATTCTGTATCTAAACCTTGCAGTCTGTTCAGTCTTCTCAACTAGTTATCTCAGAGCATACACCTGAGATACCCCACAAGTATAAATGTTAGCATCAACCTGGAAGAATTTTTCACCATTTCTGTCCAAGTACATGAACCCTTTCTTAGGCTTTTCAACATATGTATTCTCTTGAAACTCCATGCCTTCTGGAAGAGCAAGAGTGTACTTATCTAAATTTGCTAGTCCAGCTGGCTTTGTTTGCTTCTTCTTTCCAACTTTATGAAAAGAAGTTAGTAGGGTAGCTATCTCAGACCTGGGTAAGAGTTTCATTGAATCAGCTCTTGCAAGTAGCCTCATCAACTCATCTTTAACTTGATTTCTTTCAGAGGACTTTTCCATTTGTTTAATGAGCACTGCTACTTGCTTCCATTCCTCATAACCCAGTTTATGAAGTTGATTCAGCTCCAGAGAAGGTGTTTCACCATTCTTTAAGACGAACTTCATGATAATGATCCCTTGAACTGAATTCAACTTGAGTGAATCAATCTGAGAAGAGAAGTACAATTTTTCATAACATTGAGTTATATCTTCTTCCTCAGTTTGATCTTGAATAGGAAGTTCCTCTTCTTCTTCCTTGGGCACGATAGGCAGTCTGAGTTTTGTCAATTCCTCATTCTGCTTTCTGATCAACTTAGCCCAGTTTTGTTCTCTTATCTCTTTTTCTCTAGCTAACATAGCTTGAGCATCTGATTATCTTCTTCTCAGTTCTTCGACCGAGATCCCAAGATGGTCAGCATCCTCCCTTTCCATTCTCCTAGCGGCCATCAGTGAAGCTCTTTCTTGAAGTGTCATTTTGTCAGCCGAGTCTTCATCTGAGGCTGATGATTCACTAAGAATCATTTTCCTTTTCTTCTGTTAAGGGAGTTGTTCTGATTCTCCTGAGCTGACCACTACTGGTCTTTTGCCTTTTGCTTTCTCAGTCAGCTCAGGTTCTTTCTCTGTTTCTCTCTCCCCCTCAATCTGATCTGCTCCCTCTGCCAATAATAGTAGAGCTTCAGCTTAGCCTGACTCAGCTTCAGCTTCTTGAACCTTCTCCCCCTTTTTGTCATCATCAATAGGGGTTGAAGTCCTTTGTTGTCGTAGAGCAGTCACTGCAGATTTTAAATGCTGAACATCTTCCTTTAGAGAATTCAAAATCATTAACATGTTCTTCTTGTCTTGTTTTCTCTTGACGTGCAGCTTGTCAAACTGACTCTTGAAAAATGTCATCAACTCGTCCAAGTAAGCTTGAGATGGTTGGAATTTAGGTGCATCATCCAAAGGTTGGTGTATACCTTCATATTCATTTGCACCAGAGTTTGGACCCTATGATTCATCCTGGCTTGAGGATGAAACATTGACAGGTCGTGCATTAGAGTGTGAGAAATGAATAGAATGAATAGGGCTCGAGACGTGAAGTGTATGGGTTTGTGGTTGGCTTTTGGGTATAGAGGGGGGTGATTGACCCTGGGGATTGGTCAGATGTTCAATTTAACCTGAATGTGTCTGTTCAGGCACAGAAGTAGGCTCTCCCATGGCATGAATAAGTGTGGGCTGAGTAGACACCACACCCGGTTTAGGCTGTTGGGTTTGAATGAGCCGTGAGGTTGACACCTTAAGAGTAGGCGTCTCCCTCTCAACTCCTGCCGGAGGGATCAATGTGATCTCAGCTCCAGTGATGCCTTTAGGAGTGGCCCCACCTTTGGCAGTTTTTCTTTGATAGGTTTGGATATTCTCCCTAGTAGCAGTGAACATACTAGGGGTGGCTTCAGATTTGGATTGAAAATGGAATGAAGGTAGAGGAGATGGGTTAGACTGAGTTGGTTCTACTACAGTCTTATCTCCAAAAGTGGATGGAGAAAAGTGAGAAGAAAGAGAAAGTGGAGAGGTTTTACCTGAAGCGGCTTCTGTATGTGCTGGTTCAGCTTGAGCAGATAGCTCAGCCTGAACCTCGGTGCAACTTGAGAAGCTCCCCCTTGATTTGATCCCTCATATCCACGTGCAGATGAAACTCCCTCAGCTACCAAGAGCATTGGACCACTTAGACCCTCTTGCTCTGGGAAGATGTCATTGTTAAACATCTTTGGACTGAGAGTTGGAACAGGGAACACATCCCATCCAGCTTCATATAAATCCCCCAACTCAGCTTCAAGCACCAAGGACAAATACCTTATGAATGGTACATGGAGGTCCCTAGTGGTCTTCAGTACTTGGACTTAAGAACAGTGCCACTGTTCTATTGTCATTAAGAACAGTGCCGGTTATCTCTCCTCTGTTCTGATTGAAGGTGCATGTAAACCAGAACTCCAACAGGTGTTGGGGAACAATGTTGAGTGATGCGCCACAGAAGGCGAATGCCAGGGGGCATTTACGGATATAATCAATCCAAATTTCATATCCTCTGCCTTGTTTCCTCTGAGAAATCGCAAGACAGACCCGTTGATTGTTGATTTTAATCACTGTCAGTCCATTGTTCTTGAAAGTAGCACCTCTGACCATCCGCTCACCTAGAACAAGAGTGGTACTTTCCATCGTTGAATGTTTAGATTACACAGAGTAATCAAATTGTAACTCGCACTGAGCGATCGTCAATTGCGCACTGAGCGACTTAGGGTTTATGCGATGGAACATAAATTTGCACTTATCAAAGAAAGGGAAAGGTATTTTAGTATGTGAGAAGTCTGGATTGAAAGCGTAACTTTTCTAATTCGACTCTGATCAATATATATACCTTTCCGAGGAGAGATAAAAGTTACCGTTAGAAATTCCCCTTTTTATCCGTTACGCCGAAAAATTACAGCTTGATGTAACAGTTAGAGGGTAGAACCACATCATTCTCCAACGGATACAAGTGTAAAATAATAATATTAACAAATAATAAGATTATAAACACTTTCTAAATATATCAATACACAATTGATATACGATACGAATTGAAACTGATTCAAAACGTATGGACAAAAAAATTAATAACACTTAGTAATTAATTCATAGATTGGACACACCAAGCTGAGTAAACATATTACTCAGTCTAAGTCAATCAATCAGCTTGATTCAAGCACTCAGCTTGAGTGGAGCACTCAGCTTGAGATTGATACTCAGCTTGAGTAGAGCACACAGCTCAGGCTCAATGACACTTAGTCATTTATGTTTAAGACTGACTTAAACATGTAATTTTAGATACACTAAGTAGGTAAAATATGTTTTGAACTCACCAATCTGTGAACCAATCACACAGTGTGAGTTAAGCACATAGCTCAGACTCAATGACACTTAGTCATGTTGTTCGAGACTAACTCAAACTAACATTTCAACCACACTGAGTAGTTGAATTATGTTTGGAATTGACCAAACATGTGAACTCATTATTCAGTGTGACATATAGATAAATTGTGCACCCAGCTTAAGACACTTAGTCTCTGTCAAACTGAGAACCCAAATTTTAGACACTTAGCTAGGGGTTGAGCATACCCAATTTACTTAGCAGATACATAAACCTCTTTTCATCAAGTGAGATTAGTAAAGATATCTGCTAATTGGTCATCAGTGGAGATAAATTTAATGTCTACTTTACCTTTTTCCACGATGTCCCTTATGAAGTGATGTCTAATTTCAATATGCTTGGTTCTTGAGTGAAATACTGGATTGTAAGTGATGGCTATTGCACTTTGGTTATCACAGAAGATAGGAGTTTTCTTGAAACTCATCCAAAAGTCCTGAAGCTGATGCTGCATCCACAAGATTTGAGCACAACAGCTCGCTGCTGCAACATACTCAGCTTCAGCAGTTGAAGTAGCCACTGAGTGCTGTTTCTTACTAGTCCAGCTTACTAATTTACCTCTAAACAATTGACATCCTCCAGTGGTTGATTTTCTATCTAACTTGCACCCAACATAGTCAGCATTAGAAAAACCAACTAACTCAAATCCAGAGTCCTTTGGTTACCAAAGTCCTAGATTTGGTGTACCTTTAAGGTACCGAAAGATTCTTTTCACAGCTTGAAGATTTGATTCCTTAGGATCAGCCTGATATCTTGCACAAACACATGTAGCAAACATGATATCAAGTCTACTAGCTGTCAAATAGAGTAATGAACCTATCATTCCTCTATAGGTAGACTGAGACACAAACTTACCATCTGAGTCTTTACTCAGCTTGACAGCTGGTGACATGGGTATTTTCATGGTTGAACTTGAATCAAAATCATATTTCTTTATCAAATCCAAAACATATTTGCTTTGATTGATAAAAATTCCATCAGGCTTTTGTTGAATTTTTAGGCCTAGGAAATATGTCATCTCACCCATCATACTCATCTTGTACTTTTGTGACATTATTTTGGAGAACCACTCACACAGAGATTCATTGGTTGAACAAAAAATAATATCATCGACATAGATTTGTACAAGAATCACCTATCCCTTGCTCTTTATAATAAAGTGTGTCTTATCTATACTACCTCAGGCGAAATCTATGGATAGTAGATAAGTGGACAGTGTATCATACCAAGCTCTTGGAGCTTGTTTAAGACCATACAAAGCCTTGTCGAACTTATAGACATGATGTGGAAACTTTGAACTTACAAAGCCAGTAGGTTGTTTCACATAGACTTCCTCCTGAAGTTTTCCATTTAGGAAAGAACTCTTCACATCCATTTGATAGACTTTGAAGTCTTTATATGCTGCATAAGCCAGGAACAACCTTATGGCTTCAATTCTAGCAACAGGGGCAAAGGTCTCATCATAATCGATTCCTTCCTCTTGCTTATACCCTTGTGCTACTAGCCTGGCTTTGTTCCTAACTATCACTCCATCCTTGTCCATTTTATTTCTATAGACCCACTTAGTGCCTATAAATGTATGATCTTTGGGGGCAGGCACAAGGGTCCAGACTTTATTCCTCTCAAACTCATTTAATTCCTCTTGCATAGCATCAATCCAATCCTCATCTGTTAAGGCATCCTCAATCTTCTTTGGTTCCATCTGAGACAGAAAACCAAAGTGAGCAGCATAGTTAGCTGTAGCCTTAGATCTGGTCATGACGTTCTCTTGGACATTTCCAATGATTTGATCTTGAGGATGATCTTTGAGGAATTTAAATGTGGTAGTTGGAGAGTCAGGTTCTGAATCTGAGTGATGTTGAGAACTCACATCTTTATCAGCTTGAGAATCCTTTGAAGCTTGTGATGATTTCATTGATGAACACACATCATCATCATTATCATCTCCTATGACATACATAGGATTTGGCATGTTGATTTCCGTTGGCCTTTCAAGCTCACTCAGACTAACGGAGTCAGCTTGACTTTTCTCAGCTTGATCAATACTGTCTTCATCAAATGAAACATGAATTGATTCTTCAATGGCCTTTCTCCTAGAGTTATATATTCTGTATGATTTGCAGATTGAGGAATAACCAACAAATATTCCAGGATCAGCTTTGGGTTCCAACTTATGGAGCTGATCTCTTTGATTCAGCACATAATATTTTGAACCAAAGATATGGAAATAACCTATATTGGGCTTTCTAGACTTATACATTTCATATGAAGTCTTTCCATGTCTTTTGACAATGATTGACCTATTTTGAGTAAAGCAGGTTGTACTAACAGCTTCATCCCAGAAATAGAGTTTCAATCCTGCCTCACATAGCATTGTCCTTGCAGCCTCAATTAAGGTTCTATTTCTCCTTTCAGCAACTCCATCTTGTTGTGGAGTTCTGACAGATGAGAAATTTTGTAATATTCCTTTTTGTTCACAGAAGCTTTCAAGGGTTAAGTTCCTGAACTCAGTCCCATGATCACTTCTTAGTTGCTTTACAGACAAACCTTTCTGCAACTCTTCCCTTTTGATGAAACTTATTATCTCCAGGGCAGCCTCACTTTTGGCTTTTAAGAATATTACCCAGGTGAATCGTGAGAACTCATCTACTATCACTAGAGTGTACTACTTTCCACTTAGGCTTGGAGTACTTATGGGTCCAAACAAATCCATATGCAACATATACAATGGGTCTGTTATTGAAAAATTTTGCTTTGATTTAAAGGACCCTTTATGGTGTTTCCCTTGTTTACAAGCTGAACACAATTTGTCTTTGACAAATGTGATTTTTGGTAATCTAGAGACTAACTCTTTACTGGACAGCATATTTATATTTTTAAAGTTCAAATGAGACAAACGTTTATGCCATAACCAACTCAGCTCAGGAACAGAATGGAAATACATGCAGGTTTCATTATTGGGATCAGCAGAATTAAGATCAAGTAGATACACATCTCTTTCTCTTTTAGCTATTAATACAGACTTTCCCTTAGCATTATAAATTGTTCCTGCTTTCTTCCTAAAAGTAACAACATTGTCCTCATCACACAATTGACTGATACTAATCACGTTGTGTTTGAGGCCTTTGACATATGCAACTCTCTGGAAAGTGACTTTACCAGCTTGCATCTTCCCATATCATTTGGTTCTACCATGGGAGTTGTCACCAAATGTTACTTTAGGACCTTCATCTTCCTGGAAATCACTGAGAAGTCCTTTCTATCCGGTCATGTGCCATGAACATCCACTATCCAAGTACCATTTACTTGAACCCTGCACATGATATAAAAACTAAACACATTAGTTTTGCTTGGGAACCCACTTCTTGGTGGGTTTAGATGAGGAGCACTTAGCAGCTTCATCTTGTTGAACTGGCTGCTCAGTTTGAGCAGGAACTGAATCCCGTGTAGGCTGATCAGTTTGTTCTTGCTCAAGCCTTGAGATTTCAGCATCACAGTCCTTAGCCTCATGACCTCTACTTCTGCATTTGTAGCATCTCCTTCTTCCAATGATGACAGGAGGTAGAGTGTCTAATAATCCTTGTGAGAATTTACTTTCAGTTTTAGGATTGTATGTGGTGGATAACTTCTCAACTTTCTTTGCAAGCTGATTCACCTGGTGATCACTGACTTTGGACTTACCTTTGTTAGGTCTCTGTTTGTTATCCTGAGAAGATTGACTAACAACCTTCTTCTGCATGACTTTGGACTTACCTTTGTCATGCTTACTGGACTCACCAGTTTCAACAGGTTTGAACTTACCACTGTTGATCTTCTTGGACTTACCAAGATCAACAACTTTGGACTTACCATTGTTGTGATTTGACCTCTGACTTATAGTGGTCTTCTTGTTCTTATAACTTCTCTCTGAGCCAGATAGAGAAATTTGTCTTTTGAAAGGATTTGGATTATGCCTTTCTATGACTGAAGTTCTTTGAACAGGCTGAGTGCCTAATCTGTCCAACACAGACTTACCATGTTGTTTTGATGTTGAGCACTCATGACCATGATCTTTGGCCTTCACAAACATATTGAATTTTAGGCTTGGATCATGTCGTTTCTCTGAGGCTGACTTCTGAGATTCAATCAGTTGTCTATCTTCCTCATAATCTGTACTAGCTATCTCATCATCAGCTACATAAGCTGCTATTTAATAGTCACCTCCAAGTACAGCCTTAACCTGTTTAGGTATCTGTTGGTTTATGCACTGTTCAGCAAGCTTTGATGACTTACACCAAGACTCAGTGATCTTTTGAAGTTGATCAGCTTTGTCTTTTGCTTCCTGAAGTTCTTCACTAAGAAGTTTATTATTGTGCCTCGGACATTCAAGGTCACACTGTGCTTTCTTACCAACATCAATGAGAGATTTATTTTCCTTAATCTCATCTTTAATTTTTGCTATTTCAGCTTTGAGGTCAGTCTGAGACTTAAGGATGGTCTTGAAATCATTTAGCAAATAATCAAAAGCAAGACCTTTCTCCTCATCTGTATAAGAGTAGAAATTACTGACCTTGTACATGGAAGCAGGATCCTAATCACTCAGTTTGCTGTTTTCCTCAGCTTCCTTCATGTCAGCTTACCATAATCAACCTCATCTAATTCTAGCTCTTCATCTTCTTGAGCCATTAGACATACATTATCATCTGAGGTGGATGATTCTGTATCCCAGGTTTCAGTATATAGACCTTTTCCACTGAGTTTGTCTTCAGGCTTTGATTTCTTGAGCTGAGTGTACTTCTTCTTGCACTTATCAGCTCTATAAGCATTCTTATCAACAACAGATGTTGATTCTACCTTCTTAGATCTGCACTCAACAGCTATATGCCCCTTTTTCTGACAGTTGAAGCACACATCATTCTTGGGATCAAAGAAACTCTTCCCTTTGCTCCTGTCAGATCTTCCTCTTCCCTTTTGAGCTTTTCTCAAATGTCTGGCTAACATGGCCATTTGCTCAGTGATGGTCTGAACATCATCAGTATCACTTGAGTCTGAGTCTGAGTGGTCAGCTTGAGATTGTGACTCAGTCTCAGATTCAACAACCATAGCTTTTGAACCTTTCTTCTTCTATGCAACTAATGCAACTTCTGTTTTGTCCAAAGATTCTTTTAGTTGTTGTTGAGAAGCTCTTTTGTGTTCTATGATCTGTTCATGATTCAGCAAGAACCCATAGATGGACTGTAGGTTATACATGTGTAATGTTTCTCTAGCCTTTAGTGCAGTGGTTACTTCATTGAACCTTTCTGGTAACACATCCAGAAATTTCAGCACGAGCTCAGCTTCATATCTCTTTACACCCATACTAAGTAGGTCATTTATCAAGCAGTGAAACATTGTGAACAAATCTGCCAAGGTTTCATTCTTCTTTGAAAAGAAGTTTTCATACGATCTATTCAAGTGATTCTTCTTTTGCTGCTTGACCAGATCTGTTCCCTCATAAGTGACACTCAGCGTATCCCAGATATCCTTTGCGGTTTGACACCCAGTCACAGTGCGCAGGATTTCATTAGTTAGGGAATTCGCCAGAACACTCTTTGCCTTGTCATCTACATTGAAGAGTTTCCAATCGTTATCAGTCCAGGATGCAACATGCTTTCTTGTTTCCTTCTCAGATTTGCGAGGAGACGTATCACTGACAGTAGAGGGAATCTTGGGGATTATTTGTCCTTTTATGATGACTTCTGACATACGGTTGTCAATGGACTTTAGGAAGAGCATGGCTCTGAACTTCCACATAGGATAGCCAGATCCATCAAATATGGGACATCCTTTAGCAGAGATCTGAGGAAAGTTTGATGGACTATTGCTTGTCGACATTTCAATCTTTCTCAGAATCTTGAACTATTCAACTGATGAAATCGTTCAGCCTGCTCTGATACCAGTTGTTGGTCCCTTGTATGAGAGAGTAACAACAAGCAACAGGTGTGTAGAAGGGGGGTTGAATACACTTTCTGCGAAAATTGAACAAATCAAAGAAAAGTGTCACACACAGTAAATCAAACCACAATCAAACAAATGCTTTTATTAATCAGAAGATGATTACAATGCTTTGAATAAGAAGATGATTAGAATGACTATCAAGTAAGAAACTCTTGATATATAATCACCTAATATAAATCTCTCAATTCTCTCAAACTTAGATATCTATAATTAACATATAATTATAGATAGCGACGACTTTCTAAACAGGATTTTCACAGATTGAATCAACACATGATTACTTACCAATATCACAACTGATGTGATTAATTCGAACACACGAACTTCTTTGGCAATCTGTGATTAAATCTTGATACTGAATCAAGACTCGTAATACATACGATAAGGTGAGGTTTGGCTCTGCAACACTTAGTTGTAATTGAATCAAAGTCGTACCTCTAAACTTATCAGGAGATAAGTATTTATAATCCTGTTGCTACGGTTCCTAACAAACTAGGCTTAGCCTAATTCGCTAACTAACTTTCGGATAAACCGGAATCTTGAATCTTGAATGTTTTTATCTTGAGTCTTCAATCTTCAATCTTGATTCTGGAGTCTTCTTATCCTCGTCGTAGATATAGAGAGATATAAAGATGAATTTAAAACATATTTAAATTATCTTTAAACTGACTTCATTACTCGGACTGAGTTACTCAGCTTGAAACTCATCAAGCTGAGTTCTTAGAGAACAAATCTGAATTCATACATGAAGTAACACGTACATTGATAAACTCATCCTTAGAAGTCTAACTTAGTTGACTAATACATATTTAGCAACTCTGTCGAGCTGACTCTGCTTTCAAGCTGAGTCACTCAGCTTGAAACACATCAAGCTGACTACTCGATATATACCTTATGTGACATACACAGATTATTAAACAACCTAAGGTATAATATAAACTGATGAACATATGCTCAGCTTATATTCAGCTTATACTTAGTCTGAATCACTCTAAGTGTTCAGTCTGACTAAGCTTCATAATTCTGTTTAAGTTATATGTAGAACTCATCTTACAAACTTAACTTTGTCTCATCAAATTCAAACGGATGAGATCATTTTCCCAACAACAACTACCAAGGGATAAGGGAGTATAAAACCGACCCTGGGATGTTTAATTAAGACACGGGGTATCTTTGTTCCCCTTTCCAAATTACAACTTGACACACGCCATGCCGTTTTAACCAACGGGGATATCTACGGAATCATTACGCGAAACAGTATAACACGAAAACACTTTTAAACACGTTTGACACTTTTCACGTAATCACATTAATTAACACAAGACATGTTAGTCACACAAAACACATTAATTAAAACCGCTTAAAGTCTCTGTACAAACACGAAGGCCCAAGGTACAAGTCCCTACTGCTAGGCCCTTTTTCAGGGTGTTACATTTTCCTCCCTACATGAGATGATCTCTTGTAAAGTTGATTGATTCATGGTTTTTGGATACTTTATTCATGTTTTATCAAGTATTGATTAATCATAGTTTATTCATGTTCTAGAGTATATTTTTGGTTGTTTATAATGTGAGTTTTATTAATTAGAAGATCAATTTACCCATAAAGCTTGAATATTGATTATCTAGGATCATTAGATAATTTAGAGTAGTGATTGACTAATCCTAGGGTTAAACAATTAAATATTGAAACTTTGACATGTGATTCAACATATAATGATCTTTATGTGTTAGTTTAATGTTTTGTTGTTCATACAATCGTTAAAGATTAAAGCTTTACTTGTAATCGAACTTATTAGCTAATTAAATTTTTTAATCACGCTTTTGACCATAAAGGTTATAAATTAGTGTAATTAGACGGTTATAACCGGATAATGGTTTTAACCACTTTAGAAATCAATGCATGATGTTTAGTATCAGTTGCTATTAATTCTATGAATTTAATTGACTTGAAAAGGGTGAAATAGAATCTAGAGAGAGAAAGTCTTCATATTATAGTTTAATCCAATCAAGTTCCTCGATTTCTTGTTTCTCTAGTTTGATTTAGGTATATTCTAAGTATCATAGTGGTTTTTAGTTGTTTGAAAGTGCAACTTACATCATTTTCCACATTTTTATTTGTTTTTTAGTTTAGTTTAATATTTTAATTAATATAAATTTATCGAATCATACTCGTTACCCAAGTGTTCAACACCCGTACTTATTTTCTATACTATAATACGATTAGGTCCTCTTGTCTATTTGTGTTGTAGTAGAAATACATATTAACTGAATTTATAAATTTAAAACAATTACGCTTTACGCACATCAAGTTTTTGGCGCCGTTGCCGGGGAATGGTTTTATTTGAATTAATTATATTAATTTAGTATTAAATGATCTTTCCCGCGAGTTTCGGATAAAAAGGAAGTTATTTTAGTAGTTTTTCTCGTCTTTCTCCGTGACATGCGATATCTCTTCCACGAATATGAACTACCCCGAGATCAAACGATCCATTGGGAATTCTTCCTCAAATATTTGTTGAACGAATTTTATGAAGATCGCATTGAGCGGGATGATTACGACTTCATTATTAAAGATGATGAGGATGACCACCCGATTGGTTTGCCCGATAAGTCACAACTTAGTCGTGAACCATACAACTTAGAAGACTCCGATTCTGACGAGAGTTTGTGTCTTGAGCCATACACGGAGGTGGAATCGAGAGAAGATGCACAGTCTGATGGAGATATTCCGGAGTGCCTCGCTGACTTGCTTGAGGAACTGGAAGAACGTAAATAGGATGAACCATTGACCTTCATTGAACCAACACCCACTTTAGGTTTAGAACCAAAATCTGTATGGGGACCTTCCCTTCTTGAAAGAGAAGATGTAGAAAATTACGCACATGAAATCTTGAATTAATTAAAAAC
Source organism: Pulicaria dysenterica (assembly GCA_947179395.2). Lineage (NCBI taxonomy): Eukaryota > Viridiplantae > Streptophyta > Magnoliopsida > Asterales > Asteraceae > Pulicaria > Pulicaria dysenterica. The sequence goes on along the minus strand of OX359293.1, from coordinate 43,147,356 downwards.
TCTATTATTCGGAGAGGAAACTAAAACACTAGCTAAGGAGATAACCACGGGATATAGTGAGGAGTTAGAGCAAAGGGAGTGGTCTCGGTATGGCATCGTTATGCATATGTGGAGCCACGGTACCGAAGCAAACACCACCCCCCAAGTTGGGGTACCGATGCAGCGAGTGAGAGGTGAGAGAAAGAGAGAAATAGGAGAGAGTGTATTTTTATAAATAAAAAAACTTTAATTGTTGAAGCATGGGTAGTACGGGATTTTAAGCATGGCTGAAACATGAGTGATGTGACGCTGATGTGGCCTGAAGCATTGGATGCTTCTCATGGAGTACTCCCCATGTTCTTAGAGTTGGGGTATGGAATTCCTCCGGCACGAGGAACTCTTTGGAACCTGTCATGTTGGGAGAATGATCAGGTGTCTAGAAATTTCGAAGGCAGCGTGAGCCAGTTGGAGTCTTTGCTTGAGTCATGATCGAGTTCACAATCTAGGGGAGGAATCAGGATCCCAGAATGCTGGGAGGATGTCTTTTGAGAAAAAGAAGGTTGAGCGGAATGCGACCGCAACAGTTTTAGGAATCGGTAACTCATACATATATCCCGGTATGAACGAATATTACCACCTGCACTTGAATGCGAGTGTGGGGTATTTCATTCAAATTCAAAGTGAAAAAATTCGGAGTCAAGCTAGAGACTCGGATAAAAACAAGCGCTTCTCGGGAGGTAACCCGTGTTTAGTTAGGTTTTTCATTCTTATTTATTTTTTAGTTCTTTCCCTTTCTGTTCCAACTTTGTAAGTGTGTTGACTAGAAACCCACACGAGACTACAACTCGTCCACTCAGGCTACCGAGGGGTTTAAAGGCTTGTTACATGCGCTAAATGCAACCGTGATTCATACGAAATTGAGTTAGGGTTTATTTTCATTTTTGAGTTTTTTGTGGTTGAGTGATTCTTTGCCTTGATCTATTTTATTTTGATTACTGGTATCTACTTCGAGTGTTTTATTTCAGGTCGTTATTATTGCAAGGAGTACGTGCTTATCCTGGCATGACGCAGCTTATATATATTATGCACCATTTGTTATGTTAATACCCGAAGGAAGTTTACTATAATCTTTTTTCTACCCTTTATCTTTATTTTGTCTTTATGTACAATGGAGACATTGTACAATCTAAGTGTGGGGTAGGGGTTAGAAAAAGATTCCTCACTTGAATTTTATTTGTCCTTCATTTAATTGCTATTTTATTTAGGCTATAATTTTTAATTTTTTTATATTATTTGAGTAAGTGTTAAATATTAGTTTAAGGCGTTAGAAGTTTGATTTGTAAACAAGTTCAGAGATTATATTTAGTATTTATGCATAGTATTTAGTGGTTTTCCCCGTTCCTTAGAAATTTCGATTAATGGTAACCGGCTATTAATTTTTAAATTATTAAAATAAATCTATTGGTTAATCCCTTTTTGAATCTAAGATTGACAAAAATAGGCTGAGTATGAATTTCCTATTTACTAATCATATGCTTGAAAAAAAAACAAAACAAAAAACAGCTAATGAGCAAAAAGAAAAATATGAAATGGCTGAAAATTATATAAGTCAAATATGTGGCCTTTAAAAACTCGAACGAGTAAACTCTGATGGGCGTTAGACACCTAATCACCTAAAGCCAATTGGTTTGAGATCAGTTGAGTTGAATGTTCGCTACAGGGTTTCATCGAAAGTCAAAGACTTATAAAAAATTAAAGCCTAAAATATCAAAAGCATATGTCAAATAAAATTGGAAAATCTACAATAAGTCTTGAGGTTTTGGGATTCCTAAGGGCTAAATTAACCATCAAATATTCATTAATTAAGAGTTGATTATTTATAAAAAGATAAAGTATTTGGGAAGGTGAGAAGTTAAGAGAGGATCAAAACACTGGTATATGCATAACTCTAGATATAGTCGATGGCTTGTTTATAATCAAACATACTGACATTATTCAGCGATATTTAATATTTATAAGAATGCTATTATTTATTTAAATACCTTAGCCTGGGTTAAGTTGTGATTTGCTTGGAGACAAGCAAAGTTAAAGTGTGGGGTATTTTGATATCGCAATTACTATATATATATTCTACGCGATATCTAGTTATTTTTTAGCCTAATATTGTTCAAAATATGTCAAGAAGGTACTTATTACAATTGTTTATCATTTTTAGGTTAAAAAGACGGAATCTGAAAAGTTTAGAAGCTTAAACGAGAGATAACAAAGAAATTTAGAAAGCAGTCAGGTCTGAAACACGTTCACTCCATTTTGATTAAGAACTTTCACCATGATTTTCTTCGACCTTAAACACAAGAAAACACTCTTTAATCAATCTAGGGGTGTTAAGAGGCTTGGGCTTGAAGATTGGAGCTTTATTTTGAAGATTCAAGGCTAGATCTATTGGGCGTTTACATGTTTTTATCATAATTCTTCATCACATTCTTGTTTATCAATGATTTCCAGATCTTAATTATGAACATGCAAGGCTAATCTTCTTTTTTTCCTCCCTAGAGGAGATCATCTCTTGTAAAGTTGATTAATCCATGGTTTTTGGATACTTTATTCATGTTATTATCAAGTATTGCTTAATCATACTTCATTCATGTTATTGAATCTATTTTTGGTTGTTTATAATCCGAGTTTTATGAATTAGAAGATCAATTTAATCATAAATCTTGAATGTTGATTATCTAGGATTGTTAGATAATTTAGACAGTGATTGACTATTCTTGGGTTAAACAATTAAAGATTGAAACTTTGATATGTGATTCAACATATAATGATCTTTATGTGCTAGTTTAATGTTTTGTTGATCATACAATCATTAAAGATTAAAGCTTTACTTGTAATCGAACTTATTGGCTAATTATACTTTTTAATCGCACTTTTGACCATAAAGGTTATAAATTAGTGTAATTGGACATAAAGATTTAACCACTTTAGAAATCGATGCATGATGTTTAGTATCATTTGCTCTTAATTCTATGAATTTAATTGACTTGAAGAGGTAGAAATCGAATCTAAGGAGAGAAAGTATTCATATTATAGTTTAATCCAATCAAGTTCCCTGCTTTCTTGTTTCTCTGGTTTGATTTAGGTATTTTCTAAGTGTGTTAGTAGTTTTTAGTTGTTTGAAAGTGCAACTTACATCATATTCCCCATTTTTATTTGCATTTTAGTTTTGTTTAATATTTTAATTAATATAAATTTATCAAATCATACTCGTTCCCCAAGTGTTCAACACCCGTACTTATTTTCGATACTATAATATGATTAGATCGTCTTGCCTATTTGTTTTATAGTCGTACTAAATAATAGCAGAATTTATAAATTTAAAACTGGTTTCTATACGCACATCCAGTTTTTGGCGTCGTTGCCGGGGAACGGTTTTATTTGATTTAATTATATTAATTTTGTATTAAACCATCCTTCCCGCGAGTTTCGGCTAAAAATGAAGTTATTTTAGTAGTTGTTCTCGTCTTTCTTCGTGACATGCGATATCTCTTCCACGAATATGAACTACCCCGAGGACCAAACGATCCATTGGGAATCCTTCCTCAAAGATTTATTGAATGAATTTTATGACGATGGCATTGAGGGGGATGATTACGACTTCATTATTAAATATGATGAGGATGACCACCCGATTGGTTTGCCCGAGGAGTCACAACTTAGTCGTGAACCAAACTATTTAGACGACTTTGATTATGACGGACTTTGTGTCTTAAGCCATACACGGAGGTGGAATTCGAGAGAAGATGTGTAGTCTGATGGAGATATTCTGGAGTGCCTCGCTTAACTGCTAAAGGAACCGGAAGAACGTAAAAAGGATGAACCATTGACCTTCGTTGAACCAACACCCACGTTAGGTTTAGAACCAAAATCCGTATGGGGACCTTCCCTTCTTGAATGAGAAGATGTAGAAAATTACATAGATGAAATCTTGAATTATTAATAAAGTCTATGAATTCTTGTTTATCAATGATTTCCAGATCTTAATTATGAACATGCTAGGCTAATCTTCTTTTTTTCCTCCCTAGAGGAGATCATCTCTTGTAAAGTTGATTAATCCATGGTTTTTGGATACTTTATTCATGTTATTATCAAGTATTGCTTAATCAAACTTCATTCATGTTCTTGAATCTATTTTTGGTTGTTTATAATCTGAGTTTTATGAAATAGAAGATCAATTTAATCATAAATCTTGAATGTTGATTATCTAGGATTGTTAGATAATTTAGACAGTGATTGACTAATCTTGGGTTAAACAATTAAAGATTGAAACTTTGATATGTGATTCAACATATAATGATCTTTATGTGCTAGTTTAATGTTTTGTTGATCATACAATCATTAAAGATTAAAGCTTTACTTGTAATCAAACTTATTGGCTAATTATACTTTTTAATCGTACTTTTGACCATAAAGGTTATAAATTAGTGTAATTGGACATAAAGATTTAACCACTTTAGAAATCGATGCATGATGTTTAGTAACATTTGCTCTTAATTCTATGAATTTAATTGACTTGAAGAGGTAGAAATCGAATCTAAGGAGAGAAAGTGTTCATATTATAGTTTAATCCAATCAAGTTCCTTGCTTTCTTGTTTCTCTGGTTTGATTTAGGTATTTTCTAAGTGTGTTAGAAGTTTTTAGTTGTTTGAAAGTGCAACTTACATCATATTCCCCATTTTTATTTGCATTTTAGTTTAGTTTAATATTTTAATTAATATAAATTTATCAAATCATACTCGTTCCTTAAGTGTTCAATACCCGTACTTATTTTCGATACTATAATATGATTAGGTCGTCTTGCCTATTTGTTTTATAGTCGTACTAAATAATAGCAGAATTTATAAATTTAAAACTGGTTTCTATACGCACATCAAGTTTTTGGCATCGTTGCCGGGGAACGGTTTTATTTGATTTAATTATATTAATTTTGTATTAAACCATCCTTCCCGCGAGTTTCGGCTAAAAATGAAGTTATTTTAGTAGTTGTTCTCGTCTTTCTTCGTGACATGCGATATCTCTTCCACGAATATGAACTACCCCGAGGACCAAACGATCCATTGGGAATCCTTCCTCAAAGATTTATTGAATGAATTTTATGACGATGGCATTGAGGGGGATGATTACGACTTCATTATTAAATATGATGAGGATGACCACCCGATTGGTTTGCCCGAGGAGTCACAACTTAGTCCTGAACCAAACTATTTAGACGACTTCGATTATGACGAGACTTTGTGTCTTAAGCCATACACGGAGGTGGAATTCGAGAGAAGATGTGTAGTCTGATGGAGATATTCTGCAGTGCCTCGCTTAACTGCTAAAGGAACCGGAAGAACGTAAAAAGGATGAACCATTGACCTTCGTTGAACCAACACCCACGTTAGGTTTAGAACCAAAATCCGTATGGGGACCTTCCCTTCTTGAATGAGAAGATGTAGAAAATTACGTAGATGAAATCTTGAATTATTAATAAAGTCTATGAATTCTTGTTTATCAATGATTTCCAGATCTTAATTATGAACATGCTAGGCTAATCTTCTTTTTTTTCTCCCTAGAGGAGATCATCTCTTGTAAAGTTGATTAATCCATGGTTTTTGGATACTTTATTCATGTTATAATCAAGTATTGCTTAATCATACTTCATTCATGTTCTTGAATCTATTTTTGGTTGTTTATAATCTGAGTTTTATGAATTAGAAGATCAATTTAATCATAAATCTTGAATGTTGATTATCTAGGATTGTTAGATAATTTAGACAGTGATTGACTAATCCTGGGTTAAACAATTAAAGATTGAAACTTTGATATGTGATTCAACATATAAAGATCTTTATGTGCTAGTTTAATGTTTTGTTGATCATACAATCATTAAAGATTAAAGCTTTACTTGTAATCGAACTTATTGGCTAATTATACTTTTTAATCGCACTTTTGACCATAAAGGTTATAAATTAGTGTAATTGGACATAAAGATTTAACCACTTTAGAAATCGATGCATGATGTTTAGTATCATTTGCTCTTAATTCTATGAATTTAATTGACTTGAAGAGGTAGAAATCGAATCTAAGGAGAGAAAGTATTCATATTATAGTTTAATCCAATCAAGTTCCTTGCTTTCTTGTTTCTTTGGTTTGATTTAGGTATTTTCTAAGTGTGTTAGTAGTTTTTAGTTGTTTGAAAGTGCAACTTACATCATATTCCCCATTTTTATTTGCATTTTAGTTTAGTTTAATATTTTAATTAATATAAATTTATCAAATCATACTCGTTCCCCAAGTGTTCAACACCCGTACTTATTTTTGATACTATAATATGATTAGATCGTCTTGCCTATTTGTTTTATAGTCGTACTAAATAATAGCAGAATTTATAAATTTAAAACTGGTTTCTATACGCACATCCAGTTTTTGGCGTCGTTGCCGGGGAACGGTTTTATTTGATTTAATTATATTAATTTTGTATTAAACCATCCTTCCCGCGAGTTTCGGCTAAAAATGAAGTTATTTTAGTAGTTGTTCTCGTCTTTCTTCGTGACATGCGATATCTCTTCCACGAATATGAACTACCCCGAGGACCAAACGATCCATTGGGAATCCTTCCTCAAAGATTTATTGAATGAATTTTATGACGATGGCATTGAGGGGGATGATTACGACTTCATTATTAAATATGATGAGGATGACCACCCGATTGGTTTGCCCGAGGAGTCACAACTTAGTCGTGAACCAAACTATTTATACGACTTCAATTATGACGAGTCTTTGTGTCTTAAGCCATACACGAAGGTGGAATTCGAGAGAAGATGTGTAGTCTGATGGTGATATTCTGGAGTGCCTCGCTTAACTGCTAAAGGAACCGGAAGAACGTAAAAAGGATGAACCATTGACCTTCGTTGAACCAACACCCACGTTAGGTTTCGAACCAAAATCCGTATGGGGACCTTCCCTTCTTGAATGAGAAGATGTAGAAAATTACGTAGATGAAATCTTGAATTATTAATAAAGTCTATTATTCGGAGAGGAAACTACAACACCAGCTAAGGAGGTAACCATGGGATCTAGTGAGGAGTTAGAGCAAAGGGAGTGGTCTCGGCATGGCATCGGTATGCATATGTGAAGCTACGGTAACAAAGAAACACAACCCCCCAAGTTGGGGTACAGAAGTATAGCATGCTTTCTCGGTGGATAGATGCCGAGAGTGAGAGATGAGAGAAAGAGAGAAAAAGAGGAAAGAGGAGAGAGAAATAGAAGATAGGGTATTTTTCTAAATAAAAAATCTTTAAGCGTTGAAGCATGGGTAGTACAGAAATTTAAGGATGGCTAAAGCATGAGTAATGTGGTGCTGATGTGGCACGAAGCATTGGATGCTTCTCATGGGGTACTCTCCATGTTCTTAGAGTTGGGGTATAGAATTCTTCCGGTACCAAGAACCTTTTGGAACCTGTCATGTTGGGAGAATGATCAGGTGGCTACAAATTTAGAAGGCCCCGTGAGCCAGTTGGAGTCTTTGCTTGCGTCACGATCGAGTTCCCAATCTAGGGGAGGAATCAGGATTCGAGAACGCTCGGAGGATGTATTTTGAAAAAAAGAAGGTTAAGCGGAATGCGATCGCAACAGCTTTACGAATGGGTAGCTCATTGATATCGCCGTTCTTATATATATATTTTTACGCGATAGCCGGGTATTTTTAGCCGAATATGATTCATATTGTGTCAAAAAGGTACTCTTTACCATTGTTTATCTATTTCAGGCTAAAATGCACAAGGCAACGTAAAGTGTGACTTAAAAAGTCGGAGAGCCAAGAAAAAAATGAATCGGGGAGATAGCGGCGCTAAAGTTAAAAGTTAGCGGCGCTAAACCTTAGTGTTTAGCGCCGCGATCGCGGAAGATAAGGGACGGATTTTTTGAATTTCAAATCTGCTACGAATCTGGGATAAAAAATAGATAGCGCCGCTAACTAATAGTTAGCGGCGCTAAGTCCTTGTTAGCGGCGCTATCTCGCAGGATCTTCCATCTATAAATAATCGCATTCTTCTCTGTTTCTGGAACCTTTGGCACCACTTTCAGCCCTCATACAACCCTAGAAGAGTTCAAGAATCGATCAAGGGCAGCTTGGAGCATTACTTTGAGGATTTGAAGCTTGAAGTGAAGATTGAAAGCTTAGCATCATCATCTTTTACGGTTTATTCATTCCATTCTACCATGTTTCTGTTGTTTCATTATTTCCAGAGTATTAAAATGAACATGCTAGGCTAGATTTCATTTTTTCTACCTAGAGGAGATGAACCCAATAACAGGTTAATTATTTTAATGAGTTTGTGTGCTTTTAATCCATGTTAATGTTATGAATCTTTCAATCACTTATAATCCTTGCTTAGATCTGTTTTTGGGTTGTTTATAATCTGAGTTTTGTTAAAAGTTTGATGACCATTCTATTTTTCATAAAGCTTAGATCTTTATTGTCTATGATCATTGGATGATATTGACTAGTGGTTAATTAATCCTAGGTTAGATAACTAAAAAGTGGATCTTTTGCATGTGGTTCAACATATGATGACCTTTGTGTGTTGGTTAATGACCTGAGGCATTTAGCAACTCATTGGGGTTAAAGATTTTCATAAATCGAGTTAATTGACTAATTGGACGAATTAATTAATCCTATGACCATTAGGGTTGTTAATGAGTACAATTATAAGGTTAGATTTTCTGAACATGAATCTAATCAATTTTGGAATCGATATTGGTCTTAATTGTTAAATAGCACACATTCTTTGAATTATTGTTGACTTGGAAAAGGGTGAAATCGAATCTAGGGAGGGAAGTCTTTCTTCATATAAGTAAAATCTGATTATTTTGCTACTTGCTTACTGATGGTCCCGTATTATACGGATGAAGCAATGCTTTAGAGTTAATGTGTGTGTTTGTATGTGTAAACGGTAGAGAGAAAGAGAGCCGAGAGCTAAGAGAGAAAACACACACAAGAGTTTAGAAATATGCAAAGCTTATTTGATAATTAGTTGGGAAATGCCTTTTATAGCATTTCCCAACTTTGGTGTATTTACATATTACACCCCTCACTTTAATAATTCTAACAATCTCCCCCTAAGTGAGGTGTGTAATTATTCGCAACAAATAAAAACATAAAACTATTCATAAGCAGATTTGTTGCGAATGCCGAATGCCACTTGCCACTTTCTGATTTCTCTCCTGCTTGCCAGTGCTGTCTTGATCTTTTCTATTGCATTGTATACCTGGGAATGTTCTTCATCCGTGTACGCTGCTCGGTTATCCCAAACCTTTTGATGAATCTTGTGATGAAGGATTTTCAATGTGCCATCAGAATACCCGTTGAGTTCATCTAGTCTGATGAAGATCTTTTTGCCTTTTGTATTCTTGGAGACAACCCCTCGAGCACCTTTAAAGTTGGGATGACCATCATAGATAACAGTCAAATCTTTAAGCTTTTCTAGATCTGGATGATTCTGATTAGGCTTAAGAAGATTGACCTTCCGATAGTTATTCTCAGCCCCGAGCTGGATATCATGTTCCTCAAAGAACTCCATAAGATTTCTCATGTACCTCATTAACGCAACTCTACCAAATTCTTCATCAGGCCATTTTCCCTTTTTCTGGGAAAGGATGTCAAATATGAAGCTGATGTCTTCGATGTTCACATACCTCAAATCTGCTTCAGTAAGAAAGTATGTGAGGTTGTTAGCTCTCTTGACATGGAAGATGGCATATTTTATGTTGAAGTTGGTTTCGGTATAAACACTGAGAAGGTCACTTATGGGATACTTTGATTTGATATCTTCTGGTTTGGTTTTGGAACGAGTAAGAATATGATCATATCTTCTTCTTTGTCTATCGTTCATGTTTCTCAGCTCGGGCGAGATAACCTCTATCAACTGACTGCTGAAGATCTCTGGTATTCTTTCTTCAAGATTGGCAGCGTTGACAAAGAATGGTTTCCATATCGGATTTTCTGCAGCGTTTCTTGTAAACATATTCCCGGTATCAAGACCAGGGTCTCCCCTATACACTGGTGGAGCAGGAGGTACTATGAAGTTTGGTGGCATGGGCCATTCTGACTCTTGTCTGAACTTTTCAGCTGCTTCTACTTGTCTGTTTCTTTCTAGAATGTCAGCAGCTGATTCTTGAAACCGACCAGGAGGAGGAGGGAAAGTTTCATGAACTTCAACATTAATCCCACTGAGAACCCTGGACACGTCGAAGATAGGTTTCTTTTTTTTGGGCTTTCTCCTAGCTTCCCTTCTAAAAATTGCTTCCCTTTCTTTTCTTTTAAGTGCAAGTTCTTTTTCACTGGGAATATCATCAAATTTGTGGACAATTCTAGGAGAATATGGACGTGCAGGAAACTCGACATATTCATCAATGCCTTTGAATAGTCTTTCCATCTCAGAATCCTCAGTCTCCTCCTCTGGTTGAGCAGAACTACCTTCCCCCACATGCCTTGCTGGTGATGTGTGAATAGACTCATATAAATGTTCCACTTGTTCCTCTGAGTCACTAGACCAGTTAAACATCTCAGCATGGGGCTGCTCGTAAGGTATTTCACCTTCTTCAAGATTACTTGGCCTCGGTTCAGATTGTTGCTGAGGTACATAAAGTACAATTTGTTTGTCAGCATTTTCTTTTTGCTGTTTTTCATAAACTTCATCGGCAATTTGTTGTTGTTGTTGACTTCCGGCAGAACTAGTACCCGTAGGTAGATATTTGTTGAAGGATGGTACAGGTACAGTTGCAGCTGAGGGGGCAGTTATGTATCTTCTTCCTTTCTCCCCCTCGGGACGATCATCTGGATCCTGATCATCCCGCCTCCTCTTTAACCCCTCAGCCTGGGCCTGACAGGTTTGTTCAAGTACCGTCAGCCGGTCAGTTACTTTTTGAAGGGAGGTGTAAAAACCTCTTGTCATCCCATCTATTTTCCTATTGACATCCTCATGAAATTCTGTAAAGTCATCCAAGGAGATTCCCTGTGGATTTCGTTCAGCCCGCAAAGTAGTCAAAAGGTCTTGATCATAAGCAGTGTCTGGTCTCTGGTCAAGAATTTTCGCATAAAGTATGCTTTTCAGAGCATCCACTGAGAGAGAAGTGACATCAGCTTGAGGTTGAGGCGCTGTTGCTGGAGGTTGAGCTGCAAGAAGATTTTCAATACGAGTGAGCTGCTCAGATTGTGCCTTGGAAGCCTCTTCGATCCGATCCAACTTTGAATTTATCTCCTGCAGTTGTTGGCGGATTGGGGACACGGCTTGTTGAATAGCAAGTTGAAGATATGCACGTGTAACAAACCCGGAATCACTCAGATTACCGGTTGAGGTACCTGCCACAGAGGCAGAACCACCTACTGGAGCAGCATGGATGTAGGCTCCAGCAGGATTTCCTTCCAATCCTCGAATGGCACCTTGAGAGGTACCACCTATGGAAGTTGAGGAGACTTGTTGAGCCAACAAGCTCAGTGCATCAATGGTGACTTTGTGTTGTTCAAGATAAGCGGAGATCCGCGGCATATCAAATTGTGCACGAAAAGGAGCCGAGGACGAGGGAGGTAGTCCTCTGTGTTCAATAGGTCCAACACCCAATTGGGGTTGACCTAGATGATGTGCTATAACCCTGTGCAATAAAGACGGTGTCTGTTGAGAGACACCGTAGTGGCTAGGAGGGGCAGAAACTTGCATGGGTGGGATAACCGCGGCTTGTTCAATACGAGGCCCAACAATGTCAGGCCCCATAGTAGATGTGGCTTCCCGGCTTTCTTGGTTGAGAGGTCCCTCAGCACTCACATTTTCTTTTCTTACCTCCTCTCTATCACTCACACTCCTAACAACAAAACTACCTTCATCATCACTGCTACCAGCACCATACCCTGCATATTGATCAGGTTGAATGAGAGAGTCAGGGGTGATAGAACTAGTTTCAACGGATAGGCTAAGAGTTGGAGAAGTGACTGGAATGTCATGCTCTGGGGCTATAATGGCCCTGCGAATGATAGGAATGGTGGTTGTTTGAGCAGTTGAAGTCAAAGGAATGACCAGACTACCAGGTTGTGAAATGACCTGAGTAGGTTGAACGGGGTGAGTCTGATCGGGAGAGGTAGTATGTGGATCAGTAAGTTTCATGAAAGAGGGGGTACTTTCTGCTGGTTGGTCAATGGGGTGCTCAGGGGTGCCCATGGGAGATATAACAGTTTCAAAGGCAGGGGCACCTCCTGGATGAGATGCAGACTCATCGGATGAAGATTTAGAACTGGAAGACTCAGTGAAAATGAGTCCAAGCTCTTCCAGAACGGCTTGGTTGAGAAAGAGTTTGTATAATGGCTTGAATGGTGGCGGGATCATATGCATCCCCTCCCTCTCTACTCTCAATACCTTCACCTTCTTCACCACCCCTCTCAACATTTTCTCTCTCCACTCCCCTCTCAGCATCTGCCATAGATAGCTGAGTCCTAACCACTATATTCTCACCTGGTGCTACTCCCTATTGGGCAGGTATGGCCGGTTCTGGCACAACCATGGAGGGTGCTCCTACACTCTCCCTATAAGTTCTCACAACATCATTATGCTCACATAGATCCAGAAGAGATTCAGGGAAAGGGTTTGGAGCTGGTAGGTTGGCAGGAGTGGCAGGTTTAATGAATTGAAAGAGTTTAGGAGTTATAGAGAGTAGACCTGCTCGGCGGGGAATGTCAGCATTCCTGTCCATCACATATTGTATTATCATCGGAATGAAGTGATGGTATGGCAGCAGGTTAGCATCCTTCTTCTTTTGTGAGTTCTTCTTTTGCATGGTTGCTTTGATGTCCTGGAAGAGAAGGAATGCATAATCCACATGCATGTGAGTAGCAGCAGCAACAAAGATTTTCAGCTAGTTCTCTGTTGGAAACTCATACCCCGAGTGTTTTGGGGTGAGACACCTCTGTATCACAGTCATAAAAGTATTATACTTAGGGTGAAGACCTGTGCGTCTGAATTGATTTTTATGGGTGAGCTCTCCCGCATAGCCCATTTGTCTGATGGCAGCAAGACATACTTCCTCATCTGGGATTTCCTCAAAATCCGATGCAGAGGGTCTACTATTGGCTTTTGGTAACCGGAAAATTGAACGTAGACGGTGAACAGGTATGTCTACAGCAAACTCATCCACCTCAGCATGGATAACTTCTTGACCTCTTTCATTGATTCGTACATCACATGTCTGCCAGAATTGTTGAACATAAAGTTCAGGGACATGAGTGCCGGTTGTTGCAGGGTTGTAGGTTAGGAGGTGGTTCAGAGGGTGGACTTTAAGAATTTCGGTAACAATGGGGTGAGTAGGGGTCGTGAATTTGGTAAGGTCAATATAGTGGTTATTTGGGTGAGTCCTGGTGCTAAGGAACTCAGCTTGAGGCATGATCTCCTCTGGGTCACGAATTTCCTGTGCCATCTTATATGTACACATAGAAAGAAACATTAAGGCATAGTGACATTGATAAGATTGGAGAACAACATTTCTTTTGAATTTGGATCCAATGTATGATTTATATAATGGAGTTTGTATTGAACCAAAAATCTCAAGTATGAAGTGTTAGACAGAAAAATTATCTAACACTGGAGGGCTTCAGTGTGAAGATACCAAATTGATATGTTGAAAAGTTATTGTTGATATCTTATTTCATTAAGTGAACAATGATAAACACATTTGTAGTACTGAAGCATGCCCCAAAAACCATTCTAACACTTCCTTTTAGGCCAAAAACCGAATCATTTGAGTATGTTTATACTCCCCAAGAAAACGAAGAACACTTTTTGAGATTTTTGAAAGATTTTTGCACCAAAGTGTTCCTCATATGTTCAAATAACCCATCGCAAACTTTTTTTCATCAAACAAGTTTGTTTCGTGTACCAAAAATCCACTCAAAGTCTCGAAAACTTCAAAAAGTAGTCCATACAAGTTGTTACCTTTGTGATTTCGAGTATTTTAACACTAAAATTTCAAATTTTGGCAGAGTAACGAGATGATTTGTATGTTAAAGTAACCAAGAAATCGAGAGAACACTTGTGAAATTTGAATCGCATGAATGAAGAATGGTAACGGTTGGGGTAACTTGTAGTAGTGTAAAAAGACACGTGTCAAGCCCTGATTGGTTGTTAAAGCGGTTAAAAACGCGGCTGATAAAAGTGTGAATGCGGCTGATAAGTGTTTTCAATCGCATGCGATTCACACTGTGGTGTGTTAGTCGCATGCGATTCAGCTTGGGTGTTAGAACCATGTGCATCCGAATCGCGTGCGAATCCCACTATCTGAATCAATCGCGTGCGATTCAGCCTATGACCAAATCGCGTTCGATTCACTGTAAGCTTAATCGCGTGCGATTAATACTATCTTAAATCGAATCGCATGCGATTCAACCTCAGTCAAAATTGCATGCGAATCACCCTATCCTTGGCCTTAATCGCATTGTATGCGATTTGAAGGGTATTTCATTTTGCTTTTGTAATCGCATGCGATTGACCCTTGACTTAGAAAATTTTAGTGATTTGACTAAAGATAATCCCATGCGATTGGTGCATAGAATCTGATTGGCTTTAATAGTCCTTAACACTTGAAAATTTTCTTATCAACTTCAAAGTATCTGGAATGTTAAGTTTAAAAATTTATATTCCAAGATCATTTGTTTGAAATTGTTTATGTTGACACACTCCCCCTCGATTGTTGCCTTTCTCCCCCTACACATGTGCATGATGTGTATGTACTTTCTCCCCCTACACATTTGCACATGTGTACAACTCCTTAGCTCCCCCTTTGTCTGTGTATCAGACATCTGAACAGAGAACAAACAGTGTAACACCTACTCTAAAAATAAAAGGAAAGAAAAATAACGGAGGGAACAGTATGTTAGATTTGCAGATTGAGCATGCCTAACTTGGATACCAACTCAGTGAACCGACTTTCTTCCAAGGGTTTGGTAAACAAGTCAGCAAGCTGATTTTCAGTAGGAACATACTGTAGCTCAATTAATCCTTTCTCAACATTATCTTTTACGAAGTGATAACGAATGTCGATATGTTTGGTTTTAGAGTGGTGTACAGGATTGAAGGAGATAGCAATGGCAGATTGAGAGTCGCATAACAATGGTATTTTGTCATACCTGAGTCCAAAGTCTGAGAGTTGTGTACGTATCCATAGGCTTTGGGAACAGCACATTGCAGCAGCAACATATTCAGCTTCTGCTGTAGAAGTGGATACACAATTTTGTTTCTTTCATCCCCAGCAGACTAAACGATCTCCCAGAAAGTGTGCACTACCAGAGGTACTTTTCCTGTCAATCTTGCAACCGGCATAGTCAGCATCCGAGTAAGCATGAAGGTCCATATTGGAGTCCTTTGGATACCACAATCCTAGATCCATGGATTCTTTGAGATATCTGAAAATTCGCTTAACAGCCAGCAGATGTGACTCATTGGGATTTGCCTGAAACCTTGCTCAGAGACAGGTAGAGAACATGATGTCTGGACGACTTGCAGTGAGATATAGTAGTGATCCAATCATCCCACGGTATGTCTTGAGATCCACTGGAGAACCATCAGGATCTGCCGATAGTTGTGACTTGACCGCCATGGGAGTTGAGATATGGTTGCAGTTGAGCATATCGTACTTCGTGAGAAGATCTTTAATATACTTAGATTGGCAAATGAACGTGCCATGACTCAACTGTTTAACTTGAAGACCGAGAAAGAATGACATCTCTCCCATCATACTCATTTGGAACCTGTTTGACATGGTTTGTGCAAACTCTTTACTGTACATTGAATTTGTAGATCCAAAGATGATGTCATCCACATAAATTTGGACAAGGATTTTGTCCTTCCCTTTTGTGTTTGTGAATAGAGTGGTATCTGTCTTTCCTTTGGAGTAGCCTTCCCCTATCAGATATTCAGATAAGACATCGTACCATGCACGTGGAGCTTGTTTTAAACCGTACAGTGCCTTATCTAAAATGTAAACATGATTAGGGTAGGAAGAATTGATGAAGCCCTCAGGTTGTGAAACGTAGACTTCTTCTTTGAGTACCCCATTGAGAAAGGCTGTTTGTACATCCATTTGGAAGACTCGAAAACTCCGGGAGGCTGCATATGCAAGAAATAAGCGTATAGCTTCAAGTAGAGCAACAGGGGCAAAAGTTTCATCATAGTCAATGCCCTCCTGTTGATTGTATCCCTTAGCAACCAACCTAGCTTTGTTACGTATGACAACTCCATCTGAATCCCGTTTGTTCTTGAACACCCATTTAGTTCCAACAACAGATTTGCCATATGGAAGAGGAACTAATCTCCAGACTTTAAGACGATCAAATTGGTGTTATTCTTCCTGCATGGCAATTACCCAATCTGGATCATCTATCGCGTCACAAGTCTTGGTGGGTTCAATGATGCTTAAAAAACCCGAGAATTGGCATTTGTTTGCTGTTGCAGATCTTGTTTGAATACCAACTGAAGGATCTCCGATGATGTTCTCTTCCGAGTGATGTCTGGTCCACTTAATTTCATGTGAAGTGGAAGATGAAGGAATGAGATCTTGAAAGTGGCGTGCTTCTTCTTCATCTTCTGGAGAGAAATGTGGGTCTGAATCAAACAAGGAATCTGAGAAGTCACAGGGGGACAAGTGACAGAAACAGAAGTTGAATCCTCTGCGTATAGATCAGCAGAAGGATTCGTCTCAGTGACCGTAGGAGCCGTTAGAGTAACACTTGTTTGAACAACTGTGTCGTTCCTGTTGTCAGTTAAAACAGGAGAAGATTCAGGTCTAAAGAAATCATACAAAAAATCAAGATGTATATTTGAACTGTATGGATTGTCTGATTCTTTATTTTGAAGTTCAGGTCCTGAACATGTATGTTCAGAAGCATTAACTGTTGATTTAGGTGGAAAATCTGTAACATTCAAGGTATCATCAAATGTTACGTTGATACTTTCAACAATGCTCTTTGTACGTTTGTTAAAAACTCTGTAGGCTTTGGACTCAGTAGAATAACCTAAGAAAACAGCATCATCCGCTTTGGGAGCAAATTTTCCTAGATTATCCTTGTCATTTAGTACAAAGCACCTATTACCAAATACATGGAAGTATTTGATATTAGGCACTATGCCATTGGCCAGTTCATATGGAGTTTTATTAAAGCGTTTGTTAATGAAAGAGCGGTTCTGCGTGTAGCAGGCAGTGCTAATTGCTTCCACCCAGAAAGAAGGTGGGGGCCCGGAATATGAAAGCATTGTACGGGCAGCTTCAACCAAAGTTCTATTTCTTCGTTCCACTACACCATTTTGTTGTGTTGTGTATGCAGCAGAGAACTGGTGGCTGATTCCCACAAGATCACAGAAGCTCTTCAGAGTACTGTTTTTGAATTCCGTTCCATTGTCTGTCCGGATAGAGATAACACTCTGACTATGCTTGTTCTGCTGTTGTTTGATGAAGGAAACGATTGTTGGAGTGGCTTCATTTTTTGAGCGCAGAAATTTGACCCAAGTATATCTAGAGTAGTCATCCACCATGACTAAAATATACTTCTTCCCATGCATGGACTGGATTTTCATAGGACCACACAGATCCATGTGCAGGAGTTCCAAAGGCTTCGTAGTGCTAAATACTTGCTTAGATTGATGAGAAGCCTTTTTCATTTTTCCTTTTTCACAATCTGCACACAGATGATCCTTCTTGAACCTTAACTTCGGAATGCCTTTCACCAAGTCACCAGTGACTAATTTGTTAATATTTTGAAAGTTCAGGTGAGAGAGTTTTCTGTGCCATTGCCAAGTCAGATCCGTAGATTCTGCGGACAGTAGACACACAGAGGTAGGAGAGTCATATTTTTCCAAGTCAATGGAATACAGGTTAGAATTTCTGGAACCTGCGAGCAACTCATCTCCATTTTCAGTTAAAACTGAACATTTGTTCTTTTTGAACACGACCTCTAGGTCTTTATCACAGAACTGTCCAATGCTAAACAAGTTATGACCCAACCCTTCAACATATGAGACTCTCTTGATTTTGATGTGCCTTTTCTCAATGTCTCCGTACCCCATTATTGGTGCAACATTGTCATTCCCAAAACGTACATTCCCGGAGTACTTAGGAACATAGTTTTTGAGAAGGCTTTTGTTGCCAGTCATATGTTTGGTGCAGCCGGAGTCAAGGTACCACAAGTGAGGCACCTGCAATAAGAGAATAAAGCACGTTCAGGTCCCCATATGTGAATGGGTCCTTGATTGTTAGTTCCTAAAGGTGGTTGAGTAGTGATTGTGTCTACTGGTTGTGGTGAAACTTGAGATGATCTATTCTTAATTAACCATGAGGGTCTAATCTTTTGTCGAGAGTGAATAGATTTGGTAGAAATTGGTTGAGAAGAAAGTTTCTTTACTACTATTGGTTTGACAGTTGATGGAATCAGAGGTTTTGGATTCGGTAGAGTTGCGGAAGCGTTATGTTTGCGAATCCATGGTTGCGAGGAATTCTTAAGAATTCTATGTGGCCTCGGTGTATCAACTTGCTTTTGCTGAACTGGAGCACTGCGATTAGTAGGTTTTGCTACTCGTTGGATGGACTTGCGAGAACGCTTTTGAGAATGCAAGTGTTTTTCCTGTGCAATCCAAGCCCTTTTAAATGCTTCATAGCCCTGCCGTCGGTAGACTTCTAGTTCCTTGAACGTGAGCAATCGTTTGGATTTGTTTAGACGTTTAAGTGAATGTGATTGACGAGTGGTGATCCATTGATTAATGATGTAACCTTTGTAATTTACAAATGGAATACAGACTAGATTAGCATAAAACTCAGTCCAGTCAGCACATGGTTTAATACCTAAAGACTTTCTCAATTGATCATAACAACAATTAAATTCACAGTGTCCATGAGTACAGCCATCACTCATACAAAACATGGTAGAAGCAGTATTGTCTTGTGAACAGGAATGATTACAAACAGAATCAAACATCAAAATGTTTTCACATACAGGTTTCAAATTTGAACACCGCCTATTGGACCTAGGAATAACTCTTTTCCATGATGTATTTATTTCACACTTCTTGTTTCCAGTCTTCTTCACATCTGCAGCAGAGGGTAAAAGATTAGAATGAAGTCGTGGTAGACTAGCTGCAGCTCGTGATGATTCAGGTACGTCTAAATGCACACGAGAACTGTGATTAGAAGTGGACAGTTGCTTTGGTTTGTAAATCTGTTTAAGTTTAAGAGTTGTTACCGCAGTATGATTAACAGATTTTACTAGTTTGACATTTTGAGAAGATGTAGACACATGTTTGGAACCATCAATTCGTTCATCTAATATGGTTTCCTGTAATGAGAAGGTAAATGGAGTGGGTGGTTCCAGTGCAGTTTCGACCTCTTTGATTCGTTCAAGCAATTCAAAATTTTCTTTGCACAAGTCGTCAATGATCTTGCCATCAAGATTGAATACTGTTTGGAGACGCTTGTGGAGGATGGCGTTTTCTTGAACTAGTGGAGAGGGTTCAGATGTGGTTTCTGATCGGAAGGTTTTGGTAAGGTCATCTTGAACTAGATGAGTGAAGCAAAACTCCTGTGAGGTTTGAAAACTTTGCTGTAATTCCTTGTGGGGAATGTATTCAAAAGTGGGCTTTGGTGAAACAAGAGAGGAAAGTTCTCCATCAGAATACACAGAAGATGAAACATCAGTATCAGATGATGACGTGAGACATGTGAGGTATGAGTCATTGAGATCAGAGTAGTCAAATGAAATTGCAGTTCTGAGATTAAGGGTTCGTTTGACATCTTCTTCAATACGTTCTGCTTCTTGACCAATAAAAACCATCCGTGGGGTAAGGCCTTCGCCAAAGAGATCAGCATTATATAATTGTTTGGACGTAATCTTTCTCAATTTGAAGCCCAGCCCATCGAAATTCCATCTGGAGAAAGGACGTTCCTTTTCTTTGTATTGAGAGATGGTCTGTTCACTTTGATCACGTTTGGATAGAAGATACTCAAGTTCATAAATTCTAGAGTAAAGGGTACTTAGTTCATCTCAAAGTTCATGTTTGAGAATCTCAGAATCTTTTTCTGCACATGCATATTCTGCTTTAAGGTCTAATATAGTGTTATTAGTCTTACTGGTTAACTCTAAGAGCTCAGTTTCTTTAGCAGCTAATTGGTTCCGAAGGCTGATTAAGTTGTTATCTAACTTCTTAATTTTTGTTTGTGCCTCCAATTTTTGAGTGTGTGAACTATCTTCTAGAACTTGATTTCTTTTGGTTAAGTCTAGTGCCTGACATTCTAACTCTTTTATGCGATTTAATATGATCTGAATGTGTTCATTTTTATGACTCATATTAACGTTAGAGCTAGAAGATACCTTTCCATTTTCTAGGCTTTCCTCATCTGACTCGGAGAGCTCATCTCCGTCATCATCCTCCCTGCCTCCTTCACTGTTGTGAGCCATCAGACAAAACTGTACGTGATCTTCACCATCTAGATCACTGTCGGAGCCTGTGTCATCAAGAAACTGATCCTCTTCAACTAACAGCACGTTCCCAGCCTGTTTTTGTTTAGACAAGCGGTACTTCTGCCGATAGTATTCTGCATCTTTTACCTTTTTCATCGGGCAGTTCCTGATCATGTGGCCCGACCTTCCACAGTTGTAACATTTAGACTCAACCTTCTTTTCTTCCTTCCTCTCATCTCTTTGATATCTGGGTTTGTCTACTGGAGCTGCTCTTTCAGATCTTCTTGATCCGGATGTGAACCGCTGTCGATTGTTAGTCTTGCTGAAGCGCTCTTGAAATTTTTGCTAGCTGTTGTAAGAGCCTGAAAAGCTGCTTCGATCGAATCATCCTCATCATCATCTTGGTCAGAATCACTGATGACCACCTGTTTGAGTTTCATTGGTCTTGATGTGCTTTCCCTAGGGGTTCTTTCAGCCACCACCAAAGCAAGAGGATCTGCAGCAGGCTGTTTTGGAGTGGACTGTAGTATCTCATCCTGGTACTGATTGAGATCTTCAAAGATGTTGTGGAAGGTGACAGAAGTGAGATCTTTGTTGATCTGTTTGTATAGTCTGCCATAGCCCTTCCACTCTGTACCTAGGGAATTTAGAAAAACACAGTTCAAATCAAGGTCAGTTCGAACTATCTGGTTGGATCTCATCTCGTTTTGCAGCTTGCAAAATCTACCATATGTTTCAGACAGGAGTTCATTCTCACGAGCTTTGAACTCATGGTAGCTATTCACCAGTTGAGTTCTTTCGATATACTCTCCTTGTGCTGTCCCTTGCAGCTGTCTCTTGATCTCATCCCATATCTCCTTGGCAGTTCCCAGGCTGTCTATCTTGAGATAGATTTCCGATGAGAGACCTTGTTTGAGGTAGTATTTTGCAAGCCTTTCAGCTTTCTTGATCTCCTTCTCTTCAGCAGTCAGTTCATCATTTGTCTTCTCGCGTTCATGTCGGAGAATGGGGGGATTGTTGGTCGGGTCAGCTTCAACGATCCTTGTGAATTTCTTGTTTCCCTTGTGGATACATTCAATCATTTTGTCTCCACAAATTTCGTTGTGCTCTAGGAAGTCCATGAACCTTCCTTTCCAAACATTGTACTCCCCGCGAAACAAAACAGGAGGTTTTGTATCGGTACCTATAGACATCATCTCGTTTGTACTTGACATGCTTAATGACTTTTAGTTGAAAAAAAAAATCGTTTGCTTGTTAGATGGTTTGATTGTTCGAAAGCTTTCCCAAAAGTGATGAAAGAACAAAGTCTTTTGAAATTCAACGTTGAATTAGATCTTGTAAAGGTTAAATTCACTTTTGAACTAAATAGACTTTAAGTAATGTAATTCACATTTGAATTAGATCTGATTTAAATTAAATTCAATTGTGAATTATATTGTTTGATTAAGTTCAAATGTTCAAGTTCTTTTGGTCAAGTCCAAAGAGTTAATTACTTGTCCAAGTCTTGGGAATCACTATTTTCTAATCGAATGTGATTGGTCCAATCGTGTGCAAATGAGTGATCCTTTAAAGCAAATGAGCAATTAGCTTCGTATTGATTGAATAGGTAACCAATCGAATGCGATTCAAACATGTAGCTTCAAACACTTGGAATTTAAACGGTTAGTTCTCACAATCAAATGCGATTCCTAAAAGAACTAGTAACCTAATCGCATGCGAATCAAACTACTCTTGCTTCAATCGCATGCGATTAAAGGATTAAGTTTTTCAATTATGAATCGCGTGAGATTGCTTCAACAAACCGGCTGATAGAATCAGTTCTATAAGCCGCACCACTCAATCGCGTTCGATTAGAAATGCGGCTGATAGAGTCTGAGGTGTCCTTTTCAAATCAGATAGCCATACCCTGTATAGTGTCTACCCACTTGTACTTGATTGGTATGACAATTACTTGATTTTCCTTGTATAACAATTAAACTATCAAGAATTTATAATTAAATAAATTATAAAATATGATTTCTTCTTCTTCAAGTTGTACTTTCAGATCAAGAACACCATAAATGCCTTAGTACCCAGAAAATTTAATATTGAAAAAGTGAGTATTTAATGACCCTTTTTATTTAATGTATATAAAGACACCCACGGTTTGTGTTTTTCCTCAAAGAGAATGTTTAGAACACCTTGTAAGACACTCGAAATAACTCAAAACAAAACTAAAGAAGATGTAGTTTGCACCTTTACTGAGTTCTACCTTTAAGAATCGTTTGAGCTTGAGTTTTTCTTGAAGAAAGATGAAGTTCTTGAACCTTTGTAAACCCGTGAGCTTCTTCTACTTGAAAGCTTGAAATCTTCGAGATTTGGTTGTCTTCTTTCGAACAATCAAGAGCCAATAACAAGTTTGGCTCTGATACCAATTGATGGTCCCGTATTATACGGATGAAGCAATGCTTTAGAGCTAATGTGTGTATTTGTATGTGTAAACGGTAGAGAGAAAGAGAGCCGAGAGCTAAGAGAGAAAACACACAGAAGAGTTTAGAAATATGCAAAGCTTATTTGATAATTAGTTGGGAAATGCCATTTATAGCATTTCCCAACTTTGGTGTATTTACATATTACACCCCTCACTTTAATAATTCTAACACTTACTTTGCTTGTTTTAGTTCTTGATTAAGTTTGTGTTGGTAAATTTGGTTCATTGGTAATCTCTAAAACTCAATTTAAATTCCCCTTTATTGCTTTCTTTGTTTATTTGCTTTAGTAGTTTAATTTTGTTTAATCTCTAAATTTTTTAAATTATTATCAAATCATTTCGTTCCCCTTGAGTTCGACACCCGTGCTTATCAAATATACTATAAAAACCGATTAGGTACATTTGCCTATTCGTGTCGTTTTTGGTACAAATTAACACGGTTTTATAAATAAAAAACTAGTACATAAAACGCACATCAAGTTTTTGGCGCCGCTGCCGGGGAGCGGTTTCATTTGAGATATTTATATTAATTTATAGTTTAAACTAGCTTTTCTGCGAGTTTCGGCTCAAAACGAACAGTTTCTGTTCGCTGCCTGTTAGTTAGCGGCGCTAAGCCGAAACAATTAGCGGCACTAACGCCGCTGACAGTTTACTCGTTTTTTTTCGTTTTTCTCGCTTTCTGTTTCTAGGTTTTGCTTCTGTTTTCCAGGCCTGGTAGGGTAGTGCTCTCTGCCTTTAGACATCCTTAGGGTTTGCCTTTAGTTTATGTCCCGTGCCTCGTCTCCCGAGCTGGTCGAGCCTTTTGAAGAACCCGAGTGAGAATTTCGACGTTTGAGAAGAGCCGCACGTGAGAGAGAGCGCTTGTGAAAAATGGCTGAAGATTTGGCAAATTTGTCCCTAGCGGAGTATGCGAGTCGTCTTCGCGAAGGAAACGCCGCCGGGATTCACCGTCCTGAAATTCCCGAGCAGACAAACTTTGAGATCAAGGGGCAATTTCTCCATATCTTGCGTGAAACTCCTTTCACCGGAAAGGATCACGAGGATGCCAACCAACATGTCGAGGCCGTTCTCGAGATTGCTGATTACTTCCACATCCCGGGAGTAACCAAAGACGCCGTTATGCTGCGAGTGTTTCCGATAACACTCGAGGGCGCAGCCAAACGTTGGCTAAGATCCGAGCCACCCATCTGTACATGGGAAGTGCTCAAGACAAAGTTCATCAAACAATTCAGTCCTCCTTCCAAAATCGCAAAAATGAAAATGCAAATCCAGAACTTTGCACAATTAGATGATGAGACTCTCTACAACGCTTGAGATCGCTACAAGGAGATGCTCCAGAATTGTCCTCAGCATGATTTAAATGCTCACCAGGTCTTCCAGACATTCTACAACGGTATCAATGTCTGCACTAGATAGATGGTCGACTCTCAAGGACCGATACCGAAGAAAACCCCCGCACAGGGGTATGCCGTCATCGAGGAATTGGCTCAGCACTCCCATCAGTGGCACTCTGCGAGAGATCCTTCCTTTTGTAAGAAGCCGTCCTCCAATTCCAATAGCTCTGATAGCTTGGTCGCACTAAATTCCAAACTGGATACGTTGGGGCGTGATGTGAAGAAGGTTTAGCAAAATATGTGTGCCATGCAGATTGGTTGTGACAACTGAAGTGGACCACACCTCCAGAAAGATTGCCCATATGATGAAGACAGGAATCTTAAGGAGTCTGCTTGCCCTGTTTACGACAACGGGTATGACGCCCCGATTGATGAAGAACGTGCTCCCCATCACTCCTACCACAATCGTCCTTGGAAGCCCTATCCAGAGTATCGTAAGGAGATGGATGCCAAGTACAAGCAGCGAGGTCCCGGGCTTTATAGAAAAGACCCACCAACGGAGCCGGAGAAGAAGTATGATTTCGAAAGTATGCTCTCCCGATTTGCAGCAGCATCCGAACAGAGGCATAAGGAGACTGATGAGTTAGTGAAAAGGATTGAATCATCCACTAAATCAGCGCTTAGGAATCAGCAGGCATCCATTCATAACATCGAAACCCAGGTTAGGCAGATATCTCGAGTTCTCCAGGACCGCTTTCCTGGAACTCTTCCGAGCAATACTGAAACCAACCCAAAAGCTGCCATTAATGTTGTGTCTACTAGGAGTGGTAAAACACCCCCTGATCCACGTCCTTTCGGTGCTACCACAGTTCCTAATGTGCAGCCTCCCATACAGACTGAGAAAGATAAGGAGGTAACTCCTGGACCTCCTACTGCTCCATCCACTGCTCCATCCGCTCCATCTTCCGCCCCACCTCCTGTTCCACCATACCGTCCTCCGATACCATATCCACAGCGTCTCCGAAAAGACGAGCATGATGAGCAGTATCGCAAGTTCTTAGAGCACCTGAAATCTTTGCACATCAACATCCCTTTTGTTGAGGCTATGGCTCAAATGCCTAAGTATGCAAAGTTCATGAAGGACCTCCTGACAAATCGAAAGAAGCTGGAGGCGGTCTCGAGCGTCACGCTCAATGATCAGTGCTCTGCAGCTATGCTTAATAAGATCCCGAAAAAGATGACTGATCCCAGGAGTCTTACCTTACTGTGCCAATTTGGAAACTTGCCTGTTAGCCACGCATTGGCTGACTCTGGGGCAAGTGTGAATTTGATGCCCTATTCTTTTTTCGCCAAACTCGGCTTGCCCGAACCGAAACCAATTCTCTTGGCGATCCATCTGGCAAACAAATCTGTCACTTATCCGCGAGGGATAGTGGAAGATTTGTTGGTAAAGGTCGACAAATTCATGTTCCCTGTGGACTTTATCGTCATCGATATGGAGGAGGATGACAAGGTGCCTATCATTCTAGGCAGACCTTTTCTGAGTATAGCTCACACTCTATTCGACATACAGGAATCTCAGCTGACACTCAGGGTAGGGACCGATGCAGTCACTTTCGGTCTCAACCACGCCATGCGCTATTCTAAGAGTTGTGATGACTCCGCATTTTTTGTTGATATTTTCGACACCATATTCGAGAATGAGCTGCGAGGGACGAGTATGAAGGAGGCGAATGGCCAAATGCCCATTGGAGAAGGTCTCATCGACCTTGAGAGAGACCACGAGGAGTTAGTACGAATACTAACTGAAGGGCAAGGAACTGAACCTGCTGCGCAGGATTTTCGGCCGTCGCGGCGCGCGTTGCGATGAACGCGTCGCGACCACTTGAATCATCACAAGTTGAGATCGCAGAGGTGGGAACCGATACAACGCAAGAGGTTACCCCTAGTCTTACACCTAAGTCTGAACTGAAAATGCTACCTCCGCATCTGGAGTATGCCTTTTTGGGGGAAGACTCTCAATTCCCCGTCATCATATCATTGGCCCTCTTCGAGTCTGATAAAATCAAATTGGTTGATGTGCTGAAGAAAAGGAGAAATGCGATCGCCTGGTCCATCTCCGAAATCAACGGAATAAATCCGTCATTTTGTTCCCATAAAATTCTTATGGAGGATGATTCCAAACCGGTAGTTCAACCTTAGCGCCGACTGAATCCGAAAATGCAGGAGGTTGTGAAGAAAGAGGTTGTCAAACTCTTGGATGCCGGTATGATCTAACCGATTTCTGACAGCCCGTGGGTTAGCCCAATCCACATGGTTCCGAAGAAGGGAGGAATGACAGTGGTCACAAACGAAAAGAATGAACTCATTCCTACTCGTACAGTGACCGGGTGGCGGGTATGCATCGATTATCGCCGATTGAATGATGCCACTCTAAAAGACCACTTCCCCCTGCCGTTCATTGATCAAATGCTTGAACGCCTTTCTGGTAATGCTTATTACTGTTTTCTCGACGGGTTTTCTAGTTACTTCCAGATTCCTATCAATCCTGAAGACCAGGAAAAGACGACGTTCACATGTCCTTATGGGACATTTGCCTACCGGAGGATGCCGTTTGGTCTCTGCAATGCTCCAGCATCCTTCCAGCACTTTATGACCGCCATATTCCACGATATGGTTGAGGATTTTATGGAAGTGTTCATGGATGACTTTTCGGTATTCGGTGATTCGTTCGATTCTTGTCTAGCCAATCTAGACAAAATGCTTGCCCGATGTGAAGAAACCAACCTTGTCCTGAACTGGGAAAAGTGCTATTTCATGGTACGAGAAGGTATAGTGTTGGGACACAAAGTTTCACAAGCTGGGATTGAGGTGGATCGAGCCAAAATAGATACGATATCTAAGCTACCACCACCCACTAATGTGAAAGGGGTGAGGAGTTTCTTAGGTCATGCAGGGTTCTACCGCCGTTTAATAAAGGATTTTTCCAAAATCACAAGGCCTATGACACAAATCCTTTTGAAGGATGCTAAATTCGAGTTTTCTGATGAGTGTTTAGCGGCCTTCAACACCCTAAGAGAGAAACTCACCACCGCACCAATCATGGTAGCTCCTGATTGGACCCTGCCTTTCGAACTCATGTGCGATGCTAGCGACTATGCGGTTAGTGTTGTCTTAGGTCAAAGGATTGACAATCGGTTTCGACCAATTTACTATGCTAGTAAAACCCTAAACCCGACTCAAGAGAATTACACCACAACCGAGAAGGAACTCCTAGCCGTGGTTTATGCCTTTGACAAGTTTCGCTCTTACTTGGTCCTCTTCAAAACCATTGTCTTCACTGATCATGCTGCTTTGAAATACTTGTTTAGCAAACAAGACGCAAAGCCGAGGCTCATCCGATGGATCTTGCTTCTGCAAGATATTGATATCGAGATCAGAGACAAGAAGGGGGCTGAGAATGTGGCAGCTGATCATTTATCGAGGCTGGAGAATCCGAATCTGGAGGAATTACGCGAGTCGGATATCCTTGACAATTTTCCTGACGAGTATCTAATGAGGGTATGCACCGAACCTCCTTGGTTTGCCGATTTCGTGAACTATCTTGCTGCGGGAGTTCTCATTAAGTGATGTGAAATATTACCTATGGGATGACCCCTATCTGTTTCGGCACTGTGCGGATAACGTGATACGGCGGTGTATTTGGGGAGAAGAGGCGAGGGAAATACTGAGGGATTGCCACAGTGGACCCACCGGGGGACACCACAGTGCGGTTTACACCGCAAAGAAGGTATTTGAAGCCGGATTCTATTAGCCCACGATCTTTAAGGATGCGCATGCTCTGGTGAAAGAGTGTGATGCATGTCAACGGGCCGGTAATATCTCTTCCAAAAATGAGATACCTCAGCACAACATCTAAGTCTGCGAAATCTTTGATGTGTGGGGTATCGACTTCATGGGACCATTTCCTTCATCCCGAGAAAACAAGTATATCTTAGTAGCCGTCGACTATGTGTCGAAGTGGGCTGAGGCTTAAGCCTTACCCACTAATGACGCCCGTGTCATGATGAAATTCCTGAAGAAACTCTTTTCTCAGTTTGGTATCCCTAAAGCTTTAATTAGTGATAGGGGTACACATTTCGCTAACAATCAACTGGAGAAGGCTTCGCAAAAATATGGTGTCAACCATAGATTCGCGACACCCTATCATCCTCAATCCAGCGGACAAACTGAGATTACCAACCGCGCGCTAAAACGCATTCTTGAACGGTCGGTAAACGCGAATCGTAAGGAATGGTCCGATAAACTCGATGACGCGCTCTGGGCATTCCGTACAGCTTACAAGACACCTTTGGGTACCACACCCTTTAAGTAGATCTATGGTAAGGCGTGTCATCTCCGTGTGGAAGTAGAGCATAAGGCTTACTGGGCACTGAAAGCTTGCGACCCCGATCTTGACTAAGCACGTGACCATCGTTTCTTGCAGCTCAACAAGCTAGATGAATTGAGAAGCGAAGCTTATGAGAATTCCTTGATCTATAAGGACAAAACAAAGAAATGGCACGATGCCCGGTTGAAAGGGAACAAATACTTCGAAGATGGGGATAAAGTGCTCTTGTTTAACTCCCGGTTGAAATTGTTTCCTGGTAATCTCAAAACCCGTTGGTATGGACCATTCGTGGTACATAAGGTATTGCCTTATGGCACAATTGAATTACTTAATACCGAGGGCATTCCTTTCAAAGTCAATGGGCACCGACTAAAGCATTACTTGGAAGCAATGCCCGAAGAGAGGGCAGGTGAGGATATCAACCTCACCGTGCCAGACCCCTAAAGTGTGGGGTAGGAGTCCAGCTAACGACTCATCTTAAAGAAGCGCTTCGCGGGAGGCAACCCGTGTGTATTTTAGGTTTCCTTTCTTTCTGTTTTTCCGTTTTCGTTCCAACTTTGTGGGTGTGTTGCCTAGAAACCCTCACGAGACTACAGCTCGTCCTCTTGGGCTACCTAGGGGTTTAAAGGCTTGTTGCATACGCTAAATGCAACCGTGATTCCTACGAAAGTGAGTTAGGTTTTCTTTCCGTTCTTTCCATTCGTTTGTTTTGTGTGTTCGTAGCCTGTTCCTGCATGTCATACATCTCTGGTATCTCTCTAAAAGTCATGTTCAGTTGGTCACTATCAAGAAAAGGGAGCCAATTCGTCAAAACCGAAAATCTGCTACAGTTGAAGGTTAGCGCCGCTAATCTCTTTGGTTTAGCGACGCTAACGAGCTTGTTTTAGTGCCGCTAACACGGGCGTTTCATTTAAAACCGTTTGACTCGTTGTTTGACCTATCGTTTTCCCCAAACAAACTTCCCGACCCTAACCCTCCACTCGCGAACCACCACCGCTCACCACCGCATTCGACCGTTACTCCGCCGCCGTCCACCGATCGGCCACCGTGCGACACCACCATCTCCGATGACCTCTCCGATATCAAGTTCCGACTACGACCACCATCACCGGTAAGCATTCTCAAAAAAAATTAGGGTTTTTTGTTCCCGAGCTTAGTTTGGTAGTTTTGATTCGCATCCGACTTTAGTTCATGATATTAGAGTTTCATATATGTCCATTTATCTTAGAAATCAGTACATCCATGCTCTGTTTATCGAATTGCCATGTTAGGGTTTCGGGTTTCAAACCCGAGTTAGAACTTTAGGTTTTTGGGTATTTCTACAAGTCTAAACTGAAATTATTGCTATCTTATGAACTCTAGAACATATCTGCGTTTGTTTTGGTCGAAATGGGGTTGATTTACCGATCTGTTGAGCCCCACTACTGTTCATCGTCTTCATCACTTAGCGCCGCTAACATATCTGGTTTAGCGCCGCTAAGTCCAGAGAGTTAGCGCCGCTAAGTCCTTTTCCTGTTTTTTTTCTCTGTCTGCCTAGACCATTCGCGTTATGCTTATTTTTAGAGTCGTATCTGCGTACTGATTTAGGTTCTATAATTTCTGCATATTATGGCTGCACGCGGTAGAGGACAGCGAGGTAGGCAGCCAGCTCCCGAGGTGTCAGCTCCACCAGATTCCCCGGTTCACCATCCTTGGTTAGTCTTCCCGGACACCCTCTCATCCAGAGTCCGCCTCGACTTTACGACACGACTGGCATCCCTCATACCGAAGGAAGTCGACCTCCCATATGCGCTTGATTGGGAGATGATCGAGAGCGTAGGGTTGACTGTTCCCCTTTGCGCCTTCCTGCGCCAGGATATCCGAGGGGATGACGTAGAGCCCATTTTCATCTGTCGGGCTTGGGAGATGCTCTTTTGCACGCATGAGCCGGTGTATAGGGAACTGTGTCTGGAGTTCTTTGCCACCGTCCGGTTCAACACCACCGTCGACGACATTCATGACCGCCGGTTTCTGACATTCCGCCTTGGAGGCCAGAGTCGCGAGTCCGATCTGGTCGAGTTTAGCCACCGCATGGGTTTATACACTGAGGAGGAGATAGAGAGCCCTTACTTCACCAATTTCATGGCAGCATGCGAGCGGGTGGCGCTGGAGAGATACAGGGTCGCTGAGTTCGGGGCTACCATAGCCCAAGGTGATTATAACCCACAGCGGGCAATAGAGAGCAGCATCCGCCAGCCAGTGCACCGTCTTATCCACCGCCTCATCAGTACCACCATTGCTTATCGCCGCGGCGGCGAGAAGGTCACCGGTGTTGACCTGCTTTACATGTTCGGCGAGAAGGTCACCGGCGGGATGTTGGGAACAAACAAGCCAGCCCCATATGTGGTGGCCAGTTTGTCACCGTACTTGCGCGATCTTATGGACTCCTTAATGAGCAAGAGGAGGGACGCCTGGTGCGGGTCGAGTCTAAGATCATCAAAGCTGCGTTTCTAGAGACTATGCACGTTATTGAGCAGCTGCCGACCGGGCGTTACAGAGTTGTTCCGTATGTTGTACAGGCGGAGGCCCAAGCAGGAGAGGGTGGTAGAGTAGAGCCTGAGGTTGCTCAGGAGCAGCCTGCGAGGTAGGTGCGCCATAGGAGACGAGCACCAGAGCAGACTGAGGATGATAGCCTGCACAGCCGAGTGGATAGGTTGGAGCATAATGTTGCCCAGGTAGGTCAGTACTTGGATTATATGAGGACTCATCAGCGTCTCCTTACGGCATACATACAGGTCATGGGTGTCGGCCTATCTGGTATTGTAGAGAGAGCAGGGGGCAACCCACTTCCCCTGCCTGATTTGCCGCCTATGTATCCATATTGGAGGACGCGCACTACACTGCCTGATCCAGACATGGCAGGACCATCGGGGCATGGAGGGAACGAGTCGAGTGATGATGATGTTGCTTGATGCTTTCACTCTGATCTTTTATATTTTGATGTATTCAGACATTTAAACTTTGATGTATATATCTCTTTTGATGTTATGATAATTGTCTGATCTTTGCTCTGAGTTGTTTATTTTTCAGTGGTTGTTTGATTGATGTATGGAGTACATGCTTATATGCTGGCAGTCAGTTCAGCGAAATTCTTTATTGCTCCGTTTGCCGTGTTGATACCCAGTGTAGGGTAGGGTTAGAAAAAGATTCCTAGCTTGAACTTAATTTGTCCTTGATTAAATTATGATGGTATTTGGGCTATACTTTTTAAATTTTTAATGTCATTCGAGTAAGTGTTAAGTATTGGTTGAAGGTGTCAAATTTTTGATTTGTGAACAAGTTTAGAGGTTATACTTGGTATTTATGCATAGTATTTAGTGGCTTTTCACCGTTTCAGAGAAAGTTCCATTTATGGTAACCAAATTTTAATTTTTGAATTTTAATAAATGGTTAAGCCATTTCTGAATCTAAGCTCGACAAAAATGGGCTGAGTGTGAATTTCCTCTTTTACTAATCATGTGCCTGCTATTTTGAGAAAATTAGAAAAGAAAAAAAAATAGAGCAACAATAAAGCCAAAAAGCTAGTCTATAAGTCAACCATGTGGCCTTTGGGACTCGAACAAGTAAGCTCTGAGGGGTGTTCTACACCTAATCACCTAAAGCCAACTGGTTTGGGAACGGTTGGGCAAAAAGTTCGCTACATGGGTTCCATCGAAAGTCATGGGCTTATATGAGCAATAATAAAAGCATGTGCCAAGTAGAATTGAAAAATCTGCGATAAGTCTTGAGGTTGGGGGGTTCTTAAGGGGTAAATTAGCCATAAAAGATTCATTAATTAAGTGTTGGTCATTTATAAAAAGAGAATGTATTTGGGATGGTAAGAAGTTAGCATAGGACCACAACACGGGTATATGCATAAATCTAGGTGTAGTCGATGGCTTATTTCTAATCAAACGTGTTGACATTTTTCAGTTGTATTTAGTATTTATCAGAATGATGTTATTTATTTGAATGCCTTAGCCTGGATAAAATTATGATTTGCTTGAGGACAAGCAAAGTTAAAGTGTGGGGTATTTTGATATCTCCGTTTTTATATATATATATTTTTACGCGATATCAGGGTATTTTTAGCCGAATATGATTCATATTGTGTCAAACAGGTACTCTTTACCATTGTTTATCTATTTCAGGCTAAAATGCACAAGGCAACGTAAAGTGTGGCTTAAAAAGTAGGAGAGCCAAGAAAAAAATGAATTGGGGAGATAGCGGCGCTAAAGTTAAAAGTTAGCGGCGCTAAACCTTAGTGTTTAGCGCCGCGATCGCGGAAGATAAGGGCCGGATTTTTTGAATTTCAAATCTGCTACGAATCTGGGATAAAAATAGATAGCGGCGCTAACTAATAGTTAGCGGCGCTAAGTCCTTGTTAGCGGCGCTATCTCGCAGGATCTTCCATCTATAAATAATCGCATTCCTCTCCGTTTCTGGAACCTTTGGCACCACTTTCAGCCGTCATACAACCCTAGAAGAGTTCAAGAATCGATCAAGGGCAGCTTGGAGCATTACTTTGAGGATTTGAAGCTTGAAGTGAAGATTGAAAGCTTAGCATTGTCATCTTTTACGGTTTATTCATTCCATTCTACCATGTTTCTGTTCTTTCATTATTTCCATAGTATTAGAATGAACATGCTAGGCTAGATTTCGTTTTTCCTCCCTAGAGGAGATGAACCCAATAACAAGTTAATGATTTTAATGAGTTTGTGTGCTTTTAATCCATGTTAATGTTATGAATCTTTCAATCACTTATAATCCATGTTTAGATCTGTTTTTGGGTTGTTTATAATCTGAGTTTTGTTAAAATTTGATGACCATTCTATTTTTCATAAAGCTTAGATCTTTATTGTCTATAATCATTGGATGATATTGACTAGTGGTCGATTAATCCTAGGTTACATAACTAAAAAGTGGATCTTTTGCATGTGGTTCAACATATGATGACCTTTGTGTGTTGGTTAATGACTTGAGGCATTTAGCAACTCATTGTGGTTAAAGATTTTCATAAATCGAGTTAATTGACTAATTGAACGAATTAATTAATCCTATGACCATTAGGGTTGTTAATGAGTACAATTATAGGGTTTGATTTTTTGAACATGAGTCTAATCAATTTTGGAATCGATATTGCTCTTAATTGTTAAATAGCACACATTCTTTGATATATTGTTGACTTGGAAAAGGGTGAAATCGAATCTAGGGAGGGAAGTCTTTCTTCATATAAGTAAAATCCGATTATTTTGCTATTTGCTTACTTTGCTTGTTTTAGTTCTTGATTAAGTTTGTGTTGGTAAATTTTGTTCCTTGGTAATCTCTAAAACTCAATTTAAATCCCCCTTTATTGCTTTCTTTGTTTATTTGCTTTAGTAGTTTAATTTTGTTTAATCTCAAAAATTTTATAATTATTATCAAATCATTTCGTTCCCCTTGAGTTCGACACCCGTGCTTATCAAATATACTATAAAAACCGATTAGGTACACTTGCCTATTCGTGTCGTTTTTGGTACAAATTAACACGGTTTTATAAATAAAAAACTAGTACGTAAAACGCACATCACTCATACATATATCTAGGTATGTATGAATATTACCACCTAAACTTGATTGCGAGTGTGGGGTCTTTCATTAAAATTCATAGTGAATAAATTCGGAGTCAAAATAGAGACTCAGACTAAAACAAACGCTTCTTGGGAGGCAACCCGTGTTTAGATAGGTTTTTCATTCTTCTTTATTTTTAATTATTTCCCTTTCTATTCCAACTTTGTGGGTGTGTTGACTAGAAACCCTCACGAGACTACAACTTGTCCACTCAGGCTATCGAGGGGTTTAAAGGCTTGTTACATACGTTATATGCAACCGTGATTCCTATGAAAGTGAGTTAGGGTTTATTTTCGTTTTTGTGTTTTTTGTGGTTGAGTGATTATTTGCCTTGATCTATTTTATTTTCGAGTGTTTTTATTACAGGTGGTTATTATTGCATGGAGTACATGCTTATCCTGGCATGACGCAGCTTATATATAATGTGCTCCTTTTGTTATGGTAATACCCAAAGGAAGTTTACTCTAATCTTTTTCTACCCTTAGTTTTATTTTGTCTTTTTGTACAATGGGGACATTGTACAATGTAAGTGTGTGGTAGGGGTTAGAAAAAGATTACTCACTTGAATTTTATTTGTCTTCATTAAATTGCTATTTTATCTGGGCTATAAATTTTATGTTTTTAACATTATTGGAGTAAGTGTTAAATATTAGGTGAAGGTGTTAGATATTTGATTTGTAAACAAGTTCGGAGATTATATTTAGTAGTTTTGCATAGTATTTAGTGGTTTTTCCCCGTTCCTTAGAAATTTCGATTAATGATAACCAGCTATTAAATTTTGAATTATTATATAAATCAATTGTTTAAGCTTTTTTGAATCAAAGCTTGACAAAAATAGGGTGAGAAGTTAAGACATATATGTGCCCTTTGAAACTAATCATATGCTTGCAAAAAAAAAAAAAAAAAAACCAACCAGCAAAAAGAAAAATATGAAATGGCTGAAAAGTATATAAGACAAATATTTGCCCTTTGAAACTCGAAGGAGTAAACTCTGATGAGTGTTACATACCTAATAACCTAAAGCTAACTGGTTTGGGATCAGTTGAGTTCAATGTTCGTTACACAGGTTTCATCGAAAGTCATAGACTTATAAAAAAAATTAAGCTTAAAACATCAAAAGTATATGTCAAATAAAATTGGAAAATCTACAATAAGTTTTGTGATTTAGGGATTCGTAAGGGCTAAATTAACCATCAAAATTTATTAAATAAGTATTAGTTATTATAAAAAGAGAAAATATTTGGGAAGATGAGAAGTTAACACATGATCAAAACACGGGTATATGGATAACTCTAGATGTAGTCGATGTCATGTTTATAATTAAACATTCTGACATTATTGAGCGATATTTAATATTTATAAGAATGCTATTATTTATTTTAATACCTTAGCCCGAGTAAAGTTGTAATTTGCTTGGGGAAAAACAAAGTTTAAGTATGGGGTATTTTGATATCGCAATTATTAAATATATATTTTACGCGATGTCTAGGTATTTTTTTAGCCTAATATTATTCAAAATATTTAAAAAAGGTACTTATTACCTTTGTTGAACAGAATTATGTTTTAAATCTTACACTTACTAAGATTTTAATTTTGAACTTATCACATATTAATTGAACTTATCAATTATAAGTTAAACATACCAACCAATCATATTAATGAACAAGAACTAATCAAATTGTCCATTCAAGCTGAACTAATGAGACTAAGAAACATGAACATATCATAAACAATTGAACATATGAAACCAATACTTGTATTCATTAAATTGAACCTATGAGAATACAAAATTTTGATCACTTAGATCATGCACACTTAGTGCTTACATATTATTAGAACTAATCTAATAATTACAGATAGAACTAATCTATTACAAAAGATCATCTTTTGAACTCTGGATGCAGAACTTCCTAGAGTATAATCTCTCTGTTGATTTCTTCTAATAACATCTCAGCTTCTTCATTTCCCTTGAGTTCCTTTTATTGCATGCGGATGATTTTGTTCAACTTGTATCTCACAAAATGATTTGCACTTTCATCAGCACAGCAACTCCTTATTTGTAAGGCATCCTTAGCTTTCAGATAACATATCTCTAAAAGCTTAATAAAGCTAGGATTGTCTGGATGATCCCTAAACATGAACCCCTGAACTGGTGTGTCAATAGCTTTGTTTTCTATAAATGTAACACCTTGAGGTATCTTAAATAAGCTCTCTCATTGCAGACCAGGAACTGGAACACATCTCAGCTCCTCAGCTCGAGAAATCAGCTTAGAGACTCTTTTTGAATTTATTTATGAAGAGTTTTTGATCTGACCAAACCACCTTATGACACAAACTGGTCAAGCCCAGGATTTGATTCTACTGGTTCAATCCTAAAGCGGAAACAGATTGAACACAACCGTCTAAATCCCAAAAAAGGTTAGGATCTTACTAATGATCATATCAGTTTCTTAACAACAATCCAGATAAAAGGTTTAGCAAAAAACAATACGTGCTTAATTTTGGGATTGCTAAAGGTAGTCCACCACTACTTCACCACCAATTAACTGGCTGCTAGACCGCTCCCGAGAATCAAAACACGATCCTGCGTGTGTGTGTGTGGTGTTCGTCGATCACCAAAAGCCGAAAGGCTTTTGCCTTTCTTCCTTGTTCGACGCAAAAAGAGAGAGCCGAGTGAGAGAGAGAGAGAGAGTGAGAGGGAGAGTGCGACGCAGAGGGGGAGGGAGAGGGAGGCTAGGGTTCCTTTTTTGATTCAAACTTGAATGCCCCATGATTAAATGAGCCTTATCTAGGTTTAAATACTTAAACCTCCTTTAAGCCCAAACCCATTCAATTAAAGCCCATGACTTTAATTGAAGTTTCATTCCTCTCACTTTGACACACTGACTTTACTAGTTAATTAATTAACTATTAGTTAATTGATCCGTTAAATATTAAACTTAATATTTAATTTTTTCTCTAAATAATAAATAACTATTTATTATTTATTTCTCTCTAATAATTAATTCAAACTCATTAATTATTTATTTCTCTCTCAAATAATTAATCCAACTGATTAATTATTTCCACACAAAATATTGGTAAATTCCAAGTGTTCTAATTTGGGTGTGTAGCAGTGTGACCCTTTAGTCTCTTATAACATTGGATATAATGTACCCATTAATTATCTCTGCACATAATCCAACAGACTCCCACTTGTGCATGATAAGTAATAGTTACTGTACATTGTTAGCCTAAGGAGTTCCTTAGCCAGACACTTAGGATAACCAAGTCATAAGAACTCTTATACCCCAAATAAAATTGTGATAATGTAAACTCTCATAAAAATAACTATTTATGAGCAGGCTATCATGAACTAACTGTTCATGAAACAACTATCATAAACTACCTGTTTATGAAAGGGTACGTTTATTATAGGTTTGTCACTTGCAGCGCGATATTTCAATTTTGAGCATGAGCATGGAGAGTGTCAACTCAAAATCTCAAGAATTATGTTCATGACATACTTGATTTCAAAACTGCGTGATAAACGACAAAGGACATATCAGTTCATTTGGGCACGGCCGTGCACTTACCAGTTCCTCTAATCAGTGAAGGGGCCCAGAAATATCTCTCCTAAAAAAGAGGTGCAAATACCTTCTTGCATATTTGCATTTGGCAATACGGCTCCCACTGAATCTAGATACGCCCCTTATGACCACTTTGTTACGGCGTGGCGTTAAGACGCACTAAGGAGACAATAGTTACCGCATCCCAAACCAAATACCTCAGGTTTAAGGATAACCTATGTGATAAATACTTTCGACATGAATCCACGAAGTATTTTTCACGGTGGGTCAATCCAATATTCGTAATCCTAACGAATATCCGTAAATTTTGGTCCGCAAAAGACTTTTGCAGCTATATTCGATATACCTTTCAAATCTACCCCAAAATTACGATGACTTTACAACTCTATCAAGGTTCCCACCAAGATAAGTAGTCACGGATAATGTTTAAAAAAAAACAATTTTATTCCTGGATAGTCTAAAACATACAAAATGGTGAAGAACAATGAAACTAATTTCTGCACCCTCCGTATTCCACCCTGGAATAAAGATGCATAATTTCTACCAATTCATTGACTCAATTCACAGCGTTTATCTGAATTACTTTATTATTTTACATTGTAACTTGTCAAGGATTACTGACAAAATAATATGCATATAAACCTAAAACTCAAGACTAGTACTTTAACGTACTCCTTATTGGTTTTTTCTAGAAACCGGTTTCGCAACCCAAAAACCAATTCTAGACTTACTTATTTTATAAATTCCTTAAACTTGGAGAACTGGAAAACAACTCCAAAATTTCCGAGTTTATAAAATAATCCCCTTGTAAGTAAAACTATAATTACACTTGTAGATGTGATAATCCTTACTAGGTTCATATCTTCCTTTTTTAAATGATAAAACCATTTACACAAACTTGTAAAGTTGAGATTAGATCCCCAGTGTATACAAACACTTATCTAATAACTAAGGATACCAAAAATATCCTATTTTATCATCTCTAACGTTAATCAACCACCAACATTAATTATGTTGACCTTTTGAACATTTTTATATATAATTCCCTTTTAAGTCATGTCTTGACTTAAAAACTTACAATGCCACCCTTATTGAGAACCTTTCAATAAGTCATTAATTTCCAGGATTAGTTTCCCTTCAAGAACTTTTATTTTAGATCACTTCTAAAATCATCCGACAATTATATACTTTAAAAGTTCGTACTTGTATTTATCATACTAGTTAGATCAATCCTTGATAACTTAATAAATACACCATTTAAGATGATCCCACTATCTTTTATGAAAGAGTGCATTACCTTAAAATACCCTTTTTAGACTCAGTCAATCCTTGACTAATACGTCTAGAACTTGTGTTTTTAAACACTTGTTCAGTTTTTGTAAGAAATTTAAATGTTTTATGAAACAAGAACTTGGATTTCGCATATATCCATCTTTCCAATTACTGAATGTTGTTTCATTAAACCTAACACGTTTACAAGTATAAAACACTTGTAAAGATATTTTAAATTTCTTTTCCCAAAACATTTAGTATAAAACAACCTTGATTATAATAACTATTATAATCACCTTTATACTTTTTAAATGTTTTGTCCAAAAACTTTTATCTAGAAATAATAACTATTATTTCTTATTCGATCATGTTCAAAACCTTGAACATTTGTCTTTCATAAAATTCTTAAATACTTGTAAATTAGAAAGACTTATCTAATTTTTATAAACACGACTTGTTTATCTAAGTATTTATATAGTGAGAATTAAGTAACTACAACAACTACTGCATAAGATCATTATTAATCACCTATTAAGTCAAAACTTGACTTATTAGTTCCTTTTAGTCACAACTGGACTAACTTGATTCATTAAAAACACACATGCACGGATATAAGCTAAATAATCCAAAGTTTCAAAAATAAACCATAAATGTCAAACCAAGAGTTTTAAAACAAGCAACCAATATCCACAAA
Source organism: Pulicaria dysenterica (assembly GCA_947179395.2). NCBI lineage: Eukaryota > Viridiplantae > Streptophyta > Magnoliopsida > Asterales > Asteraceae > Pulicaria > Pulicaria dysenterica. Next base: position 43,107,499 of record OX359293.1, on the reverse strand, counting down.
TTTAAAAAGGTTTAATAGCAAAATACATGAATTATTAAAATATCCGCAAAAGCACGTGAGATCTCGAGTACTGGGCTACTTCACTTTCCATCACCTCCTGCAATAAACGATTGCAAGGTATTAGAAAACTTGTAAGAAACATTACAAGTGGAAAGTGACAAAGAAGCTAGTCACACGATACCTGAGGAGCCAGCCTTGCCTCCTGCTTCGTGAGCCTTCGGACAATCTCTCTTCTAGTGTCCGGCCTCACCGCACTTAAAGCACCGATTCTCGGTTCTTGCCTTGTTTGGCTTTGGCTTCTTGCCCTTGTTGTTATCAGTAGCCCTGGGTGCATTCTGGCTGGGCTGGGTCTTACCCTTTCCCTTTCCGTTAAGCCTTTTCCTCTTCTTATAACCGCCGTTACCTACCATGAGGACGTCCTTAGACTTGGTCCCGATACTCTGTTCTGCTGTCTTAAGCATAGAGTGCAACTCAGCCACGGATTTCTCCATGTTGTTCATGTTGTAGTTGACTGTAAAAGGCTAATAGTTATATGACAACGAGTTGAGTATCGTATCCGTTGCTAGTTGTAACGGTACTGGGTGCCCAAGCCTCTCTAGGTGGTCCATGTAACCTTTCATTTTCATGACGTGGTTACTAACCGAAGTCCCCTTCACCATCTTGCACGAGTTAAATTCCCTAGTGGCATCATAACGCTCTGTGCGGGCTTGCTCCTGGAACATGTACCTCAGTTGGCGGATCATGTCGTAAGCAGGAGTTTCCATCATGCTTGACTGCAACTCAGGACTTATTGTTGCAAGCATGAGGCAACTCACATCCAGGGCGTCGTTGGAGCGCTTCTGAAAAGCCTCCCTGACTTTTGCTCTAGCGTTGTTGGCAGGAGGGTTCCCCAGAGGTTGTTCTAGGACGTACCACTTTCTAGGATAGAGCGGAGAGAGAGGTTGTTAGTGTTGGTAACGTTGCTTGCCATTTACAAATTAAAACCCGGTTTAATTAGTAATTTCAAATAAACTTTTCTAACATATATCATCAAAACCCATAAATAATATATATCAGACCTAGGACCCATATTTCACATACTTGACGCAAGGTTTGGTCACTTCCCGCTAAGTCATGCTATTTCTGGTAGGTAACACCCTATACCAATCGTACCTAGCTGATACGACTCCTAGAACCTCGTAGAGCACTTAGACCCAGTCTAGTATGTTTAACTCTACTCTAGTGCATTTTGGGCCGGGACTTCCGACTATCACCAAAATAGATCGCACCACTAAGACAGTATGAATTCTGGCCGGGACTCCCGATTATCGCATAATCTTTCATACCCTTTGTCGCAATGGTTTGAACCCGGATGCCCAAGGTTTGGGCACTTCCGACACCCGAGTACTTTTTAACAGCAAAGGTGTACCATTAGATGGGTAGCACACTGATCTAAGATTTTCTAGGGTTTTATTATTAAGTTTAACAGAAAAACTTAATTTTCCAGTTTTTTTTTTTTTTTGAAAAACCATTTTAAAACCATCTGTTTTTAAAAATATGATTTACATGTGTACCTATACTAGGTGCACAAAACGGCTTTATAAGTTATAAACTTATAATCTAGACAAAACTTTAAATTTGTAAAAATTTAACTAATACGACTAACAAGCTGAAGTCGTATTCTAGTTTGTCATAAATCGTTGTTTTTCTCTGTTTAATAATTACCTATTATTAAACCCTTTTCAAATCATCGCATACAAATATGGACAAGTATAAAAGGATCACAACCACATAGATAATAAGCATATAAAAACCCATTGTTTTACCAACTAATCCTAAGGTCAATCCTAAGGATAAAGGACTTGGATTCGCCTTCGTGATGTATTGCTCCCACTTGCCTTGACATCTCCTCCGAAGTCACCGAACAATGTGCAAGCCATCATCTTGGAAATCTTCTTGAACTCCGCCTTGATTATGGGACAAAACTACATCTACTCTATTACAAATACAACAATGAAGGGGTTGTAAGTGGCACGCATGCCTCCCCGAACCAGTACAAGATTACAGCTGAAAAAGGGATTGTAATTGCCATGCAGGCCTTCCCAAAACCAAAAAGAAACAAAGAAGAATAAAAGCGAGTTCTAAGTCGGCAAAACTATAGCTATATATCACAACCACGCAATTATATAAAAATAATCAACCACTCATTTATACATATATAAAACGGTAAAGTATGCGATAAACACATAAAACCTGATTCGTTTAACTATTCTCATCTACCCTTTTGATTAATAACTATCAATCAAATATGAGAATTATAATCTTCTAGACTATTCAAATCACTTTGACCAAAACAGTTTTTCAATAAACTTTGAAAAACATAACTTTATCCAAAACTTGAATAAATTTTATGTCAAGTTTTCACTAGTTTTATCAAAAAACTTAAACACGACAAAAATTTGATCATTATTTGAATAACATCATCTTGTTAGTTTCTCCTTTTTATATAAACTTACCCTTTTTGAGTTTATTTATAACGTCTCTACTGGACATCATAAATAAACATCTAAAAAACTATATATTTCAATTAGACTAATTAAAATATATATGATCACTAGTTTATATATAACTTATTAATTTTAAAACATAAAATTAATGACTTCGTATTTAATCAGAAAACCAATTTGGGCGTAGAACCTCTTGGGCCGGATCCTACATGGACCGAGACCCTACTTGGGCCGAAGTCACCTTGGGCCGAGAACCCCCTAGGCCGAAAAACACTTTGGGCTGAGAACCCACTTGGGCCGTGGTGCTTGGGCCAAAAACTCACCACGTTGCTAGGCAGCTGCCGCCGACCGACTGCCGACCGCCGCTGACTACCTCCGTCCACCCAACGCCGCCACTAGCGAATGCCGCTTGCGACCGCTGCACCTGGGCTTCCGCTGTCGGCTATGGTGGTGGCCTTGGTTTCTTTTCCGTTTAATACATAATTTAAAAAATTAAAATCTAATACTTTTAATCTATTAAAACTAACTAGTGTTAATATCGTGATTAAAAACTGGATTTAACCAAAAACCAAAAACTTTTAATTATTAATGTGACCAAAAACTGTTCCATTAATAATAAACAAACCTAAAAACTAAATTTAAACCTTTTAAAGAAAAGTTCAAAATCCTGGTCAAAATTAGTTTTTAAATAAAAGGTCTTATCTTTTAACCGTTTAAACAGAAACTAGTTTAAATTTATCTGGTTTAAAAATCAAACCTTTTATCCTTCAGAAAAACAAAAACTTGTTTCTCTTATCCCTTTGGTTTTCGATTTTAACAAGGAGAATCAAGATGAAGCAGAAGATCATATATTTTAAACTAATCAACTATCTAGATTGTCTAGGTTTATCAATTAAAAAAACTTTTTAATTTATCTCGATCAAAAACTTGTTTTTATCGAAAATCATAATCCTTTTAACCATTTAAACTAACTGTTTAAACTTTCTGATCAATAGGATTAAACCTTTTAGCAACTGGGTAACAAAAACAAACTATTTTGTTGCCCTCTTGATTTTCGAAAAACACCAAGAGCAAGTAGGAGATCAAGAACAAACTTTAAATCTACAAACAGATAAAACTAGAAACAACAGATCATAGAGCCGAGGCTCTGATACCACTGAAGGGTTTTTGATATGACCAAACCACCTTATGACACAAACTGGTCAAGCCCTGAGTTTGATGCTACTGGTTCAATCCTAAAGCGGAAATAGATTGAACACAACCCTCTAAACCCCAAAAAGGGTTAGGATCTTACTAATGATCACATATCAGTTTCTTAACAACAATCCAGATAAAAGGTTTAGCAAAAAACAATACCTGCTTGATCTTGGGATTGCTAAAGGTAGTCCACCACTAATGCACCACCAATGAACTGGCTGCTAGACCGCTTCTGGAATTACCCGAGAATCAAAACACGATCCTGCGTGTGTGTGTGTGTGGTGTTCGTCGATCACCAAAAGCCGAAAGGCTTTTGCCTTTCTTCCTTGTTCGACGCAAGGGTTCCTCTTTTGATTCAAACTTGAATGCCCCATGATTAAATGAGCCTTATCTAGGTTTAAATACTTAAACCTCCTTTAAGCCCAAGCCCATTCAATTAAAACCCATGACTTTAATTGAAGTTTCATTCCTCTCACTTTGACCCGCTAGACTTTACTAGTTAATTAATTAACTATTAATTAACTGATCCGTTAAATATTAAACTTAATATTTAATTTGTTCTCTAAATAATAAATAACTATTTATTATTTATTGATCTCTAATAATTAATTCAAACTGATTAATTATTTATTTCTCTCTCAAATAATTAATCCAACTGATTAATTATTTCCACACAATATATTGGTAAATTCCAACTGTTCTAATTTGGGTGTGTAGCAGTGTGACCCTTTAGTCTCTTATAACATTGGATACAATGTACCCATTAATTATCTCTACACATAATCCAACAATTTAGCATCATAATTATTCTTTTCCATTCAATGTAGCACATCCTGTGGACATACCTTAGGTCCATTCCCACTGTTGATTTGTCATCAAATAAGAAGTTGAGAATGATGGTTGCATTTACTCTGCTCAGATTCATGCCCTTGATTTCCTTGTTGGTGCTTCGTTTGAAGTAGCAGTCCTGAATATCTGCATTTGTATATGGGATCGGATCAGGCCTTGGACCAGAATATTCAGCTTCGGCTTAAGCTAAAGCTTTTCTCTCTTTTTCCCTTTCTTAGTCCCTCACTTCCTTTTCTTTTCTCTTTTTCAGCTCAGCAACAGATATACCAAGCTCATCAGCTTCCTCTTGCTTGAGCATCTCAATCATTAACCTCGTAGCTTTCTCCTCCTCAGTTTCGGATACACTGTCAGCTTCAGATTAAGATACTACCATTTTTCGTCTTTTAGTTTCAGGTTCCTCTTTCTCTAGCTCCCCCTCAATTTGAGCTTGTCTCTCAGCTCCTTTAGCTAGCACTAGTAGAGCCTCAGCCTCAACTTGAACTAACTCAGCGTCAGCTTTAGCTTGAACCTTCTCCCCCTTTTTTGTCATCATCAACAGGGTTCGAAGTCGATTTTTGTTGTAGTGTAGCAACTGCAGAGGCAATTTCCTTGACATCATTGGTCAGCTTGTCAAGACTCTGATAGATTTACCGTTTGTGCTTCTTTTGTTTGAGGTGGAACAAGCCAAACTGAGCTGCAATGTATGTCTTGAGCTCTTGAATGCCTGAGGAGGCAGCTTCATCCTGAATAGACTGACTCCTTCCCTTAAACTCAAATTGTTGATTCCTTGTAGTGAAAGAGTCAAGATTCTTAGGAGAGTATTTGGGTGCGTCATCCAAGGGTTGGTGTACACCCTCAAAGTCATGTGGATCAGAATTTGGACCCTGTAATTCACCTTGGTATTGTGATGAATCATTGACAGGTCGTGCTGGAGATTGTGAGAAATGAAGAGAAGTAATTGGGCTCAAAACATGATGAGAGTAGGCTGGTGGTTGGCTTATGTGGTGAGTAGGGGCTAATTGACCCTCGGGATTGGTCAGATCTTCAATGTTACCTGAGTGTGTCTGCACAGGCACAGTAGTAGGCTCTCCCATAGCTCGAGTAAGTATGGGCTGAGTAGCTACCATACCCAGTTTAGGTTGTTGGGTTTGAATGAGCCTTGAATTTAGCACCTGAAGAGTAGGTATCTCCCCCTCAACTCCTGCCGGTGGAGGAATCAATGTGATTTCAGCTCCAGTGGTACCTTTGGTTGTGGCACTACCTTTGGAAGTTTTCCTAATATTGGTTTGGATGTTTTCCTTGGTAGTAGTGGGCACACCAACTTTGGCTTTAGAGTAGATTTTATGATGGAAAGAAGGTGGATGAGATGGGTTAGATTGGGTTGGACATACTACAGTCTTAACTCCAAAAGAAGATTGAGAAAAGTAAGAAGAAGAAGAAAGTGGAGAGATCTTACCAGGTGCAGCTTGAATGTTTGCTGGCTCAGCTTGAGCAGAGTGCTCAGCTTGAACCTCTGGATCAGCTTGAGTTGCTCCCTCTTGAGTAGACCCCTCAGCTTCACTTTCAGAAGAAGCCCTCTCAGCTATCCATTGCATAGGCTCACTTAGGCATTCTTTCTCTGGAAAGATGTCATTGTTGAAGATCTTGGAGCTGAGGGCTGGTGTGAGGAAAAAATCCTGACCAGCTTCATACCGTGCTATCCCTTGCTCAACTTCAAATGCCAAGGACAGGTAACTTATGAACGGTGCATGAAGATCCCTCGTGGTCTTCATCACTTGGACCTGGAGTTCGTTGAAGAGAAGCAGTGCATAGTCCAGATGGCGTGCAAAGTAGATGTTGTAGAGCAGCTGCATTTCGAACTCATTAACTTGGTCCAATCCTCCAACCTTGGTTCCAAGTGATCGGATAACTGTGGATACCATAAAACCCCATCCGGTTGAAAAGGTGGCCTTTTTTATTACACCCTCTGTTTGTGGGTGACCCATTCTAGGTAGGACTGACCTTGCCACCTGCCTCGTCACAGCAGGATCGAACACATCGTTTTGAGGGAGTTGAAGAACTTCCCTTAGCCGTTGAACTGTGAGGACGATGGTTCCCTCTCCGTTCAGCACCGTGCCTCTGATTTCTCCTCTGTCCTGGTCACAAACACATATGCACCAGAACTCCATTAAGTGCTGAGGAACCACATGGATTGGTGCTCCAGTAAAAACGAATGCCAGTGGGCATTTGCGGATATAATCCACCCACGCTTCGTAGCCACTGTTTATCTTGCGTTCAGGGATTGCTAGACAAGCACGTTGATTGTTGATTTTAATCAACGGCAATCCGTTGTTCTTGAAGGAAGCACCACTTACCATTTGATCACTCAGATTTAGAATGGTTCCGTCCATCGTATAATATTATTTATTTACACTGAGTAAATATGCAATTCGCACTGAGCGATTTAGGGTTTCAAAATCGACTGAACGGTGAAATGTACTTAGCAAATATGTGGTTTTAGAAGGTATAGTGAGTATATCAGAAGTCTAGTAAGCGTAAACGTCTGAATTTCGGTTACAACCTGAAGGGTTTTGTAGGGTATAAAATTAAATAATAATCATACTCAGCGCAATAAAAAAAATCCCCCTCCAGTGATCTCATCTAACTCGTACAGAAAACTAAGCAAGAATAAGGATTAAAAGTTATACCTTTTTCAAACAATCTTGAAACTTTAATCCAGATAGCTAAAGGTAGAACACCGCTACTGCACCACCTTGAACAGGCTGCTAGACCTCCACAGGATATCACCAAAAACTCGACCACGCAAGAACCGTGCGTGTGTGGGTGATGTGCAACGCAAAAAAGAAACCCCCTAGGGGTTCCTGTCGAAGTCGACGCAAAGGGAGAGGGAAGGAGGCTAGGGTTTTCTTGTTGCAATTGTAATAATCCGTTATGTGATTCCAAGGCTTATAAGACTATTTATATAATAAACCGTATTAACGCTCAAGCCTGTTTAATTAAAGCCCATCTTTAATTAAACTATTACTTAATTGCAAAAAAACACCCTCTAACATTTCTAATTAATTAATAACTATTAATTAATTGGTCCAATTAATATTTAAACTAAATATTAATTTCTTCTTTTAAAATAATAAATAACAATTATTATTTTTCCTTCTCTATAATTAATTAACTAATTAATTATTCCACATACATATAAATCGGTAAAAATTCAAATGGTTCTAAACGGGTGTGTAGCAGTGTGATCCTTCAGTGTCTCATAGCATTGGACACGATGACACGTGTTATCTATCTCTACACATATTCCACACACATATAATCCTTTAGTGTCTCATAGCAAAGGACCGAAGCAGCTTTATCTTCTTGTCCAGCTGATTTTTTACTTCATTCTGAAACTGTTTGAACTTGTCAAAATTTTCAGATTTAAGTCTCATAAGGTAGACATAACCAAACCTACTGAAGTCGTCAGTAAAGGTTATGAAGTACCGGTATCCTCCTCTAGCCTCTGGAGTAAAGGGTCCACACACATCTGTGTGCATAATCCCCAGTAACTCAGTTGCCCTTTCATTCTCACTGTTGAAAGGTTGCTTTGTCATTTTACCAGACAAACAAGATTCACAAATATCATATGACTCTAAGTCAAATGGTTCTAGAATTCCGTCATCTCGGAGCTTCTCTACGCGTTTCTCGTTTATATGTCCTAAACGACAATGCCAGAGGTATGGATCTTTTACTTATATGATATATGTCTTTATCATCGTTATCTAGATTTAGCTTGTATAGACCATTTTGTGGAATAGCTTTAAAATAGAAAACATCATTTTTAAAACAAGAAATCACTTTATTATCATAATATAGTTAAAACCACAGTCTATAAGCAAATCAAACGAGATAACATTTTTGATAAGTCTAGGAACATAATAACAAGGTTCTAGTTCTAAGACCATGCCCGAATGCAAACTAAGGCAATATGTTCCTACAGCTTCAGCACCAACCATGGAGCCTTCACCTACCCGCAGGACCATATCTCGTTGTCTTAGCTTCCTACTTCTCTTGAATCCCTACAAATGATTGCATATGTGATGACCACATCTGGTATCCAGCTCTTCCAACCAGTCATAAAGATACCTGAGTCATTGGACGAACCAATGTCCAGCTGATCTATGTCGAGTGAGTGCTAGCATGAATCCTTGCTGCCACAGTCTGGGCAACAAATCTCTCCAAGCTCTTCCAACCAGTCATCTTCCTGCATAGGGTCCACAACTGTTGACTCTAGCTGCTTTGGATTCAACTCATCGCTAATGCACATAAGGATCTCGTGCACGCTCGCGACAGTCATATCAAAGCCTCCTATAATACCCATTACCTTAGACTGATAATGGTCAGATAGGGAACCGAACAAGAGCATGACTAGCTGATGTTGCTTTGATCCAGATCCAAGGGTCAAATAGCAATCAAGGAGCCTTCTCATATTGATGAGATGATCACTAATAGGTTGTTTTCTTTCATCTTCTGTGAAAGAATTTCCTTCATTAGCAAGAAACGACATGCCCGTTCACTGTTCTTGAACCTTTCCTCTAATGCTTGAACAACCTCAAAAGATGACTTCTCCCGGAGATCATCCGTAAACTCGGATGAAGCTGAGAGAACAAGAATCGACATAAAATCAGATTCATCAGCCAGATACTGATAGTAAGCACCATACTCACTATCCTGGGCATCTACCCCTGGTCGTCCTAGAGGGAAAGTCTCTATGACGTATAGCTTTCCCTGTGCATCTAGTACATTCTTAAGATGCATCTTCCAAATAGCAAAGTTTGGACCTGAAAGCTTCCACTTGCTAACGATAAGGCTTAGAGATTCCTTAGGTGAGTAAAATGGAATAACAGATAAAATAGACATCTACTGAAAAAGAAAAGATAAAACCGATTCAGTAATGTGATTATATCTTCTAATAATTATTACCTTTTAAAATAAATTATTAGACTAGGATCCATATTTCACATTTCTCGATGCAAGTTTTTGGCACTTCCCACCGGGACAATGCTATTTTTGGTAGGTAAACCTATACCAATCGTATCCTACCTGGACACGACTCCTAGATCCGCGGGACATCAACTACAAGAGCCGTGCATGCTTTAGTCCCTCTAGTGCATTTTAGGCCGGGACTCACAATTATCACCAAAATAGATCACACCACCTAAGACAGTGTGAACTCTGTCCGGGACTACCGATTATCGCAGAGTCTTTCACACCCTTCCCCACAATGGTTTGAACCCGAATGCCCAAGGTTTGGTCACTTCCGACACCTGAGTATCGTTTAACAGGAAAGGTGTACCATTAGGTGGGTAGCACACTGATCTAAGATTTTTCTAAAAACGATTTTGCCAGTTTTCATTTCGAAACACTGTTTAATAATGACTATTATTAAAACCCTTGTTTTATTTCATCGTGAAAATCACAACCACGCATATATAATATGTAAAGAAATAAAACAACCACAACAACTATACCTTAGCCTTGCCCTTAACTGATGTCGGTTTCGTGAGCCACACGGAAAAAAAAACCTGACGATCTAAAACCTAAGTGGAAAACAACACACATGGCATGAAACTCTGTTGGTGCATATTTGTAAATCCCTAGTTCATATCAATAAAATATATTCATAGTTTATTAATTCAAATGTTAATGGTTTGCATGTTTATACATTCTTAGTGATTCTATGTGATTATCTTAAGCTTACAAGTACTTAATCATGTGTTGATGTGAGTTTGGAAGTTTAAGTCTGTGTGAAAGTTCATCACGTGCGTAATGTGTTCACTGCGTGCGTGGTGAGTTCACTACGTGCGTAGTGAATCTTAACTCGCACGTGGTGATTAAGTCGGTTAATAGGTAATTAATTAACATTAAAATGTAAAAGGTCGTGCGTAATGGGCTGACTACGTACGCAGTGCTCTGCACCACGTGCGTAGTGAAGATTTTACTCTATAAATAGAGCTTAACCCCACATTAGCGTCGGTAATCGTTCGTAACTACGCATAATCACTTTCTATCGTACGACATTGACCTTATCCGACCTTAAGCTTACTAAATCGCGAACTCAGTGTTCATTACGAATCCAAGGGCAGCCTTAAGCATTATGTGTGAGTTCTTAGTGTTTGTTCTTGCTTCTACTCTGTGTGTTTCTTAGTGTTACTGTGTGCCGGACACCTAAGCAGATCTTAGAATCCTTAGGAGGTTTGGGAAATAGAAATTCCGCACTATTTCTCATCCTAGATCAGTCCTAGAGTAAGGGTGTTTTAGTTTAGGTTAGAACCCCATCCCCCACGGTCCTACAAAGTGGTATCAGAGCCTTGTGCTTTGATTGATCACTTTTCCTTTAGGATTTCGTGATCTAGGTGTCGATTAGGCCTGTGTGTTTGTCCTTTTCGTCGTTTTTAACCGGTTAGTAGGTCAGAAATAGGTCGTTTTGCGTTAAAAAAGGTCGTGTTTTTACGTTAACTGTTTGAGTTTTACCCGTGCGAAGTGAGTCTTTAACCCATGCGTAGTGCCCGTAGTAAGTGCGTAGTGTGTCGTAGATCATCTGAAATCTTCCTCAACGCGTGCGTGGTGTGTCCAGTTCGTGCGAGTTGAGTCTGTGTGGTTTACTTTGTCTTTAAAAAATTATTTTGGTGCTTCGTGCGTACCATCTGCACTCCGTGCGTCCTAGGTTCTCAATCCGTGCGTGGTAGAGTTCCAGTTCGTACGTAGGAGCATTTGTGTGTCCTCGTGTCAGTCCGTACGTAGTGCTTCGTGTTCGTGCGTATTAAATCTGTGTAGTCTATCAAATCCTAATTTCAGTCTGTGTGTTCTCAGCTCTTGATTACTGAAATGGCATCAAAACAGACAACAGTTTTAAACAACTTATTATTAGACGGTGAAATGAGGAGTGCCAATAAAGTACCTAAACTGTTAACCATGGAAGACTATCCTATGTGGAAGCCCAGGTTCGAAATATTCCTCGATGGCCTTGACTGTAGACTTCGGAGAGCAATAAGCACCGATTATATGGTTCCCAAGGGGGAGGGAAATATTGAAACCCCCTATGATGGAATGACTGTTGAACAGAAGAGTAGTCATGATGTAGAGAAGAAGGCCTATGCTCAACTAATCCAGGCCATTCCAAATGAGATCTTCCATCAATTCAGAAGATATAAAACTTCCCACAGCCTGTGGAGAGCACTAGAGAAGAGAAATGAGGGAAATGCTGCCCTCAAGGAATTGAAAGCAAGTCAATTGAGAAAGGAATTAGATCATTTCATGGCTACTAGAGATGAAAAACTTCCTTCTCTCATTACAAGATATAATCATCTTCTTAGTGAACTAGACAGTCTGGGTGTTACTGTTCCAGAGAAGCAGCAGGTGGAAATTTTGGCAAAAGCCTTGCCCAAGAGCTGGCGGCCATATATTATGATACTGAAGAACAGTGGTGGTTTTGACGGGATGGATCTAAATGATTTCATCACAAAGTTGAAAGAGCAAGAGCAGGAGGAACAAAATTTGGATTCCATGTCCGGTTATCAACAAAATCCTTCTCTCTACTACTCTGGAACACCTGTATCGTCATCCACTTCTTCAAATGCCCCCTTACAATCTGCCTATGTGAGGAATGTAAATGAATCTGGTAGATCTACATCTGAAGCTTCATCTTCTGGGCCATCCTATACTGTGTCTACTTCTGGATTCAATGCCGAGCATTTCAAGTATGGGAGTGCGGATGAAGTAACAGCACATATGAGCATGCTAAGTGCGCTAGTCTCCTCTTATGATGATCTAGTAAAGGGGAAGATTGGTAATGCTCATCTGACATAAGAGGACTATGACCAGATCGATGATGATGAGATGGAAAGACAAGATATCCTCTGGTCATATGCTAACTTAGTCAGGAGGGCGAGAGCATATGAGAAAAGAACAGGAAAGCAAATATCAGCTACAAAGGATACCAAACTTGGTTTTGATAAGTCTGCGGTAACATGCTATAATTGCGGTGAAAAAGGTCATTTCGCGAGAGAATGTGATAAGCCGAAGAGTGTGGGACCGAAGTATCCTTTCAAAACCAGTCCTGGCAGTAGATCATTTTCCTCTTCAACCATAAAGTCTGAATCAACTCCAAACCCGGCTAAGGCAATGGCAGTTGTTCAAAAGGACGAGGGAATTGACTGGTCAGTACAATTTGGGAATGATGGTGCTGATATTAATGTGGCAAATGTTCATGCGTTGAACGAAGATTCTCAATCCGAGACAGAAAGTTACTCAAGTAAGGAAGAATCAATTGCCAGCATTGATGATGAACCAGCCTCGGTTCCAGCTGCAGAAAAGACACCAGTGAAAGTTCGTGCCAATGAGTCAAACCAAAAGGTGTGCAGTTGTGGTCAATCATCCGAGGAAAAGGTATGTACTTTTGGCTTACCTTGTGGTTCTTGTAATGATTATGTAAAACAGATAGTGTTCCTAAAGTCTACAATTTCAGAGCTCACATCTAAGTTAGATAAAAACCTGTTGACAAAAGAAAGAGAAAAACAGTTGAAAGAAAAGAATGAAAGTTTAGGCAAACAGGTGCATGAACTAGGTGTGGCTCTGTTAAATAAACAGGATGCTATAGTGTTTTACATAAATGAGATTGATAAGTTGAAACGAGACCTTGCTACTTCAAAGGTCAATTATGAGACTCTGAGTCAAAAACTCAAAAGTTATTCCACGTCTTCTTACTTATTTGAGTACATAATCGATCAGAGAGGTCAAGGTACTGATTCAGAAAAGAACAAGAAGTTATACTCTAAATGTCCACCACCAGTGTTAAATCAACTGGTGAATGATGATGTTCACTCTGAATCTGACCCACTACTCACAAAGGTTGATGAATCTTCTGCATCAACCCCAAAAGAGGATTTAAAGTTACACGAGAATGTGGGTGGGCCTCAGAAGAATGAGGTTCAGCAAGAAGAAATTAAAAAGGCTGAACCAGGAATGAGAGAACTGTTGGCAAGTTCTAATGTCAAAGATCCGTTGATGCATCGTATCCACGATGCCCTTCGGAAATTTGAAAAAGAGGGTGTAAAGTCTCCTGATACCCGTCCATACCAAGAGGTCAAAATCTTACCCAAACATCAAGGGTTAGGGTATCGATCTCAAAGGATGTCGAAAGGTTCTGTAAAGCAATATCCAGACAGGATTTGCTATGTGTGCAGGAGACCTGGTCACCTCAGTTACGAGTGTGATCAGCAGCCACATCAGCGCTGTAACAGGAAAGTTGAGACTTATCAAAAGAATAAAACGTTTACTAAAAACAATCAAAACTCAACTCTTCCAGTTCAGCATCAAAGGACAAACGGGGATACCATAAGAAAATCTAAAAATCCCGAAGTTGTTAGCAAAAGAAAATCTTCGCTCAATCAGACTTCTAAGTGGACTAACAAACTGTGTGTTCAAATGCCTAAGGATTCGAGTGACAGGTTCAGCAATGCTGCTGAGAAGACTGGAACTTGGATGAAACTTCCAATGATTGGAGAAGACGGGAAACCCATGACTATTCGGGCTTGGGTTCCTAATGCTTTCTAATTCTTTCTTCTATGTGAAGGGTGTCAACCGATATAATCAAGTGTGAGGTATTTGTGACTGTGTGTCTATTTTCTGTGTGACTAAATTGTTCTTTTGTCTTTGTGTTTATTTCCTGTGTGCTTCTGCGTTTCTATTTCTTAGTTTTTAGATTGTTTAGTATTTTAGGGGGAGATAGTTAATAGTTCAAAAAAAAAAAAAAAAAAGGGGAGAAGTTGATCCAACCTAGATGGAGAGTGATGGCACACTGGTTCTCAATACAAAGTCGTCTAGTAAAATTAGAACTGAAGGCACATACATACTTTTGAGAAAACTGTCTGAAAATCTAGTTGAATCAGAAAAGAAACGAATAGTGTGTAAGACATATAAGGAAAGTCTAGACTGATAAATGGTTATGCATGTGAAAATCAATCATAGATTTAAGCTATCGAGACATTCCAAGTCTATAAGTCAATAACAGTTGAGAATGACTTAGTTTGATGCACACACCTGTTACCATGCCTAATGTGTTAAATGACATTGAGCTATATGTAAAAGAGGGTGAAAAATTGACCCCAATTTTGAGAATGTCAAAAGATATAGATACATTGATCTATCATGATAAACTGTCAAAGAGCATAAAATGCATTGACAAAAGCTCAGCAAGAAAAATGTCTAGAGAGGTGAAAAATCGACCTCCATGTCAAAGAGCATAAAATGCGTTGACAAATTAACATATCACATAAGCATGGTGGTTTTAGTAATTAAGTTGTGCAACCTACTGAGTGAATCAAAATAATGTGAGACTTTGAAAGAGATAGTCTTAATCATGTATCCAGTCTAGACAATCTGAAAATGTTGAAACAAAATCTGTTATTATCTGAAGAAAGATAGGTTGACAGAGAGAGTTTAAGAGAATATGTTTATGCCCAAAGTTCTGAAATGAATGATTACTGAGTATAGACGAGCTAGTACTGACTCCATACTGGAACCTTCTCACAAAAAGATTTAATTTTCAAGAATTTACTTCTTTTGCAAATTTATTCTGAGTTAATTTCATTTCAGTTATTTTCATTTCTATCTTTTATTTTTAAGTCTTTAAATAGTTGAATTTAGATTCCCAAAAATAAGTTGTTAATATTTTGCATTTTTTATCTCGTTTCTGTTTAGAAAAATACAAAAAGAGTTCTAGTATGTTCTATTTTCTCTTAGTGTGATTTGTTCTGTTTACATTTCCTTCATCTCACTTTGATGTGTTTTGCTTAAATGTTTATAAGTGATCTTGAAGTTACTGACAGTTTATTGTTGAGTGCAGTAGTAACAGTATTAAGGTTCACAGATGAGAAACTCATTACATGCGAAATGGAACCCCACTAAGCACGAGTTACAGCTCACATCATGCGTAATGCAGGTAAGGGCATGACGAAAGGTATTCGTTTAGCATTTTGCTGTATGAATTTTGCTTTATGCAAGTTTTTGCTTAGTACATTCTGCTGTGTGCATTTTGCTTTGTGCATTTTACTTTATGGAATTTTTGCTTAGTGCAATGGTTATTGATAGAACTAGGTCTTAGGGGGAGTTTGTTGGTGCATATTTGTAAATCCCTAGTTCATATCAATAAAATATATTCATAGTTTATTAATTCAAATGTTAATGGTTTGCATGTTTATACATTCTTAGTGATTCTATGTGATTATCTTAAGCTTACAAGTACTTAATCATGTGTTGATGTGAGTTTGGAAGTTTAAGTCTGTGTGAAAGTTCATCACGTGCGTAATGTGTTCACTGCGTGCGTGGTGAGTCCACTACGTGCGTAGTGAATCTCAACTCACACGTGGTGATTAAGTCGGTTAATAGGTAATTAATTAACATTAAAATGTAAAAGGTCGTGCGTATTGGGCTGACTACGTACGCAGTGCTCTGTACCACGTGCGTAGTAAAGATTTTACTCTATAAATAGAGCTTAACCCCACATTAGCGTCGGTAATCGTTCGTAACTACGCATAATCACTTTCTATCATACGACATTGAACTTATCCGACCTTAAGCTTACTAAATCGCGAACTCAGTGTTCATTACGAATCCAAGGGCAGCCTTAAGCATTCTGTGTGAGTTCTTAGTGTTTGTTCTTGCTTCTACTCTGTGTGTTTCTTAGTGTTACTGTGTGCCGGACACCTAAGCAGATCTTAGAATCCTTAGGAGGTTTGGGAAATAGAAATTCCGCACTATTTCTCATCCTAGATCAGTCCTAGCGTAAGGGTGTTTTAGTTTAGTTTAGAACCCCGTCCCCCACGGTCCTACAAACTCTGAAGCTCCCACTGGCTCCTACATCCAATCCTGCTACTTGCTTCTGAAAAACTATAAACTAGAAATAAAGAATTACAAGATAATCAAAGGCATGCAGGCCCCCTAATCTAGTACTTTTACATATTAGAATAGGGGTTGTAAGTGGCACGCAAGCCTCCCCACACCATAGAATAAAAAACCAATCACAACCACATGTGCATAAAAAATAAAACAATCCACAAGGTCTAGGGCTTGGCTAGGGCATCCCAAACATGTATTAAACAAAAATACATAAAAAACTGATCTCTAATTATCACAACATGATGAATTACCTTGACTTTAAATAACTGTTATAATCACCTGGTTTAACTGTTATATATGTATATATAAATTATTGTTATGCGATTTGAGAATACAAAAATAATTAATTTTTAACCAATACTTGATTATTATAAAATAATCATGATTAAAATTAAATATTTAAACCATAATACTTTTAGGTTTAGTTTCCTTTGGTGTTACCCAAACTAAGCCTAAGCAACATTGGGCCACAAAAATGGGCCGAAATAAACCTGGTGGGCCGACCACCAACTTGGGCTGGCTTAAACTGGGCCGTGAGCAGCAGGCCACGGCTGGGCAGCTACCACGCCTCCTCCACCACCACCGGACAACAAGTCCTCAACCACCACCTCGCCCCTGACACAGCTGGTGGCAACGAGGGCAGCCGACGCCGACAACAAGCCGAAACCAATTGCCGACGCCGGTGATGATCACGCCGCCGTGAGGCCACCGCCGGCCTTACCATCACAAACACTAATACCAAAATAAAAATTAAAACTTTATACCTTTTTTATCAAAACCTAACATTATCCAAATTAAAAATCTAAACTTGATTTTCAAAAACACTTGGATAAATGATACCACTGAAGGATTTTGTAGGGTATAAAATTAAATAATAATCATACGTAGTGGAATAAAAACAAAACCTCCTCCAGTGATCTCATCTAACTCATACAGGAAATTAAGCAAGAATAAGGATTAAAAGTTATACCTTTTTCAAACAATCTTGAAACTTTAATCCAGATAGCTAAAGGTAGAACACCGCTACTGCACCACCTTGAACAGGCTGATAGACCGCCACATGATATCACCAAAAACTCGATCACGCAAGAACCGTGCGTGTGTGTGTGTGATGTGCGACGCAAAAACGAAACCCCCTAGGGGTGCTTGTCGAAGTCGACGCAGAGGGAGAGGGAAGGAGGCTAGGGTTTTCTTGTTGCAATTGTAATAATCCCTTATGTGATTCCAAGGCTTGTAAGGTTATTTATAAAATACACCTTACTAAGGCCCAAGCCCGTTTAATTAAAGTCCAGCTTTAATTAAACTATTACTTAATTGCAGAAAACACTCTCTGACCTTTCTAATTAATTAATAACTATTAGTTAGTTGGTCCAATTAATATTTAAACTAATTATTTATTTCTCCTTTTATAATAATAAATAACTATTATTATTTTTCCTTCTCTATAATTAATTAACTAATTAATTATTCCACACACATATAACTCGGTAAAAATCCAAATGGTTCTAAACGGGTGTGTAGCAGTGTGATCCTTTAGTGTCTCATAGCATTGGACACGATGACACGTGTTATATATCTCTGCACATAATCTAACACAACCGATATATATATACCTTTTTGAGGAGAGAAAAAACGTACCATTGGAAATCCCTATTTATCCGTTACTCTAACGAACTTACAGATAGATGTAACAGTAATTGAGATGAAACACATCATATCCCAACGAATAAGTTTGTAAAATAACATTCTTGAATTACAAAAATATTATTTACACTGTTGTATTACACCAATACGTAATCGGTATAAAACTTGATTTGAGACTGACTCAAACATAATAACGCACGAATTAATAACACATAGTAATTTAAACATGGTTTGAACATACCAAGCTGAGTAAACGTATCACCCAGCGTGAGTCAAGCACTCAGCTTGATTTGAGCACTCAGTTTGAGATTGACACTCAGCTTGAGTGGAGCACAGAGCTCAGATTCAATGACACTTAGTCATTTTTATTTGAGACTAACTCAAATCGATATTTTAACCACACTTAGCAGTTAAAACAAGTTTGGAACAGACCAAACGAATGAACTTATCACTCAGCTTAATCAAGTAAACAGTTTTAGAGACATATATATATATAAACTCAGCTTAAGACACACAGTCTTTGTCAGGCTGAAACTCAGTTTTAGAAACTTATTTAGGGGTTGAGCATACCCAATTTACTTAGAAGATATGAAAACTTTTTCTCATCAAGAGTTTTGGTAAAGATATCTGCTAATTGATCATCTGTGGAGATAAAATTTATTTCAACTTTACCTTTTTCCACGATGTCTCTGATGAAATGATGTCTAATTTCTATATGCTTGGTTCTTGAGTGGAAGATTGGATTATATGTGATGGCTATTGCACTTTGGTTATCACAGAAGATAGGAGTTTTCCTAAAATTCATACTAAAGTCTTGAAGCTGATGTTGCATCCACAGGATTTGAGCACAACAGCTTCCTGCAACAACATACTCAGCTTCAGCAGTTGAAGTAGCCACTGAGTTCTGTTTCTTACTAGTCCATCTTACTAACTTCCTTCCAAGCATTTGACATCCTCCAGTTGTCGATTTTCTATCTAATTTGCACCCAACATAATTAGCATATGAAAATCCAACTAACTCAAATCCAGAGTCCTTTGGATACCAAAGACCTAGATTTGGTGTACCTTTAAGGTACCTAAAGAACCTTTTTCACAACTTGAAGATGTGATTCCTTAGGATCTGCCTGATATCTTACCCAAACACATGTAGCAAACATGATATCAGGTCTACTAGCTGTCAAATAGAGTAATGAACCTATCATTCCTCTATAGATAGACTGACATACAGACTTTCCATCTGAGTCCTTGCTCAGCTTGACAGCTGGTGACATGGGTGTTTTCATGGTTGAACTAGAATCAAAACCATATTTCATTATCAAATCAAGAACATACTTGCTTTGATTAATGAATATTCCTTCAGGCTTTTGTTGAATCTGCAAGCCTAGGAAATATGTCATTTCACTCATCATACTCATCTTGTACCTTTTTTATATAACTTTGGAGAACCATTCACACAGAGATTCATTTATAGAACCAAAGATAATGTCATCCACATAGATTTATGCAAGAATCACCAGTCCTTTACTCTTTTTAAGGAAGAGTGTCTTATCAATACTACCTCTGGTAAAGTCCATTTATAGTAGATATTTGGACAAGGTATCATACCAAGCTCTTGGAGCTTGTTTAAGACCATACAAAGCCTTCTTTAACTTATAGATATGATGTGGATACTACTAACAAAGCCAGGAGGTTGTTTCACATAGACTTCCTCCTGAAGTTTTCCATTTAGGAAAACACTTTTCACATCCATTTGATAGACTTTGAAGTCTTTATATGCTGCATAAGCTAAGAACAGCCTAATGGCTTCAATTCTAACAACAGAGGAAAATGTCTCATCATAATCGATTCCTTCTTCTTGCCTATACCCTTGTGCTACTAGCCTGGCTTTGTTTCTAACAATCACTCCATCCTTGTCCATTTTGTTTCTATAGATCCACTTAGTGCCTATAATTGTATGATCTTTAGGGGCTGGGACAAGACTCCATACCTTGTTTCTCTGAAACTCATTTAATTCCTCTTTCATAGATTCAATCCAGTCCTCATCCTCTAAGGCTTCTTCAGTCTTCTTTGGTTCCATTTGAGATAGGAAACCAAGGTAAGCAGCATAGTTTGCTGTTGCCTTAGATCTGGTAATTACTCTTTCTTGAAGATTACCAATCACTTGATCTTGAGGATGATCTTTGAGGAATTTAAATGTTGTAGTAGGAGATTGTGGTTCTGGACTTGAGTGATATTGAGGGCTCTGAGGTGAACATACATCCTCAGTCTCAATTACAGTATTGTCATCAAACTGTTGATCACCAAGATCTTCAGTCTGAGTAGTATCAGCTTGAGAGTCCCTTAGAGCTTGTGATGATTTCTTAGATGTACATACATCATCATCACTGTCATCATCTATGACATACATAGGATTTGAAATTTTGGTTTCCTACGGCTTTTCAAGCTCACTCAGACTGACTGAGTCAGCTTGACTTTTGTCAGCTTGATCAACACTATCTTCATCACAGGAGACATGAATTGATTTTTCTATTGCCTTTCTGCTCGAGTTATACACTCTGTAAGACTTGGAAATTGAGGAATAACCAACAAAAATTCAAGGATCAGCTTTAGGTTCCAACTTATGGAGCAGATATCTTTGATTCAGCACATAGCATTTTCAACCAAAGACATGGTAGTAACCTATATTGTGCTTTCTTGATTTATACATTTCATATGCAGTTTTACCATGTCTTTTGACTATGATTGATCTATTTTGGGTATAGCATGCTGTACTTATAGTTTCATCCCAGAAATAGAGTTTCAATTCTGCCTCACACAGCATTGTTCTAGCAGCCTCAATTAAGGTTCTATTTCTCTTTTCAGCAACTCCATTTTGTTGCGGAGTTCTTACTGAGGAGAAATTTTATAATATTCCTTTTTGTTTACAAAAGCCTTCTAGGGTTGAGTTTCTGAACTCAGTCCCATGATCACTTCTGAGTTGCTTAACAGACTTACCTTTGTCAGATCTAGGTTTATTATCCTTTTGATTAGAAGTTTGACTAACAAACTTATTTTCATTGACTTTGGACTTACCATTGTCATGTTTTCTGGACTTACCAGTTTCAACAGATTTGAACTTACCATTGTCGACTTCTTTGGACTTACCAATTTCAACAACTTTGGACTTACCATTGTTGTGATATAACCTCTGACTTACAGTTGTCTTCCTATTCTTGAAACTTCTCTCTGAACCAGATAGAGAGTGTTGTCTTATGAAAGGATTTGGATTCAAACTTTCAATAACAGAAGTTCTTTGAATAGGCTGAGTGCCTAATCTATCAAGTACAGACTTACTATGTTGTTTAGAGGTTGAACACTCATTTCCATGATCCTTTGCCTTTACAAACTTATTGTATTTGAGGCTTGGATCATGTCTCTTTTCTAAGGCTGACTTCTGAGACTCAATCAGTTGTCTATCTTCCTCAGAATCTATACTTGTTATCTCATCATCATCAGCTGCATAAGCTACGAATTGATAGTCACCTCCAAGTACAGCCTTTACCTGTTTAGGGATCTGCTGGTTGATGCATTGTTCAGCAAGCCTTGATGACTTGAACCAGGATTCAGTGACCTTCTAAAGTTAGTCAGCTTTATCCTTGGCTTCGTGAAGTTCTTTACTTAGAAGTTTATTAATGTGTTTTTGACATTCAAGATCACATTGTGCTTTCTTTCCAGCAGTAATGAGAGTTTGATTTTCCTTAATCTCATTCTCGAGCTTAGTGATTTCAGGTTTGAGGTCAGCTTGAGACTTAAGGTTGGTCTTTAAGTCGTTTAACAAATAACCAAATGTAAGACCTTTTTCTTCATAAGTGTAAGAGTTGGAATTACTAACCTTATACATGTAGGAAGGATCCTAGTCACTTAGTTTGATGTTTTTCTCAGCTTCCTTCATGTCAGCTTCAAAAGTTGATTCAGACAGACCATAATCAACTTCATCTAATTCAAACTCTTCATCTTCTTGAGCCATCAGACACTTGTCATCATCATCTGTGGTAGATGATTTTGTATCCCAAGTTTCAGCATAAAGTCCTTTTACATTGGGCTTGTCTTCAAGCTTTCCTTTCTTGAGCTGAGTATATTTCTTCTCATAAATATCAGCTCTATAAGCATTCTTGTCAGCTACCGAAGATGTTTCATCCTTCTTCATTCTGCACTCAGCAGCAATGTGTCCCTTTCTCTCACAGTTGAAGCACACAGGTTTCTTGGGATCAAAAGAACTCTTTCCTTTGCCCCTGTCAGATCTTCCTTTTCCCCTTTGAATTCTTCTCAGTCTTCTGGAAAGCATGGCCATTTGTTCAGTAATAGTCTGAACATCATCAATATCACTTGAGTCTGAGTCTGAGTGGTCAGCTTGAGAGTCTGACTCGGTCTCAGATTCAGCAATGAAGACTTTTGAACTCTTTTTCTTCCTCTCTGAAACTAATGCAGTTTCATGCTTATCAAGAGAGTCCTTCATTTGTTGCTGAGAAGATATCTTTTGTTCTGTGATCTGTTCATGATTAAGCAAGAACCCATATATGGACTGTAGGTTATACATGTGTAATGTACCTCTAGCCGTTAGTGCTACAGTCACTTCATTGAATTTCTATAGTAACACATCCAGAAATTTCAGCACTAGGTCAGCTTCATCCTTTTTAACGCCTACACTTAGCAGGCCATTAATCAAGTAGTGAAACCTTGTGAACAAATCAGGCAAGGTTTCATTCTTCTTGGAAAAGAAGTTTTCATAAGATCTGTTAATATGATTCTTCTTTTGCTGCTTGACCAGATCTGTGCCCTCATATGTAATACTCAGAGTATCCCAGATCTCTTTTGTAGTTTGACACCCAGTCACAGTATGCAAGATCTCATTAGTCAGGGCATTTGCTAGAACACTCTTTGCTTTATCATCCAGGAAATGTAATTTCCAATCCTCATCAGTCCAGGATGTCAAAGGCTTCTTGACTTCCTTTTCTGTCTTGTCAGTAGACTTATCACCGACAGCAGCAGAAATCTTGGGGATGATTGGTCCACGAGTTATGACATCATACATTCTGGTGTCAATGGACTTAAGGAAGAGCATGGCTTCGAATTTCCACATAGGATAATCAGATCCATCAAATATGGGACATCCTTTAGCAGCCTTATGAGGAAAGTTTGATGAATTGTTGCTTGTCAACATATTATACTTTCTCAGAATCTTGAACTTCAACTTATTAATAGTTCAGCCTGCTCTGATACCAGTTATTCGTCCCTTGGTGAGAGTATCAACAAGCAAGTATTGTGTAGAAGGGGGGTTAAATACACATTCTGCGAAAAATTGAACAAATCAATAAAAAGTGTTAACACACATCAAACCACATGAAATCGAATGCTTTCATTAATAAGAAGATGATTACAAGAACAATCAAGTAAGCAACACTTGATATGTAAACACCTAATGTAAATCAAATCTCTAAATCTCTCAAATTTTGCTATCTATAATATACTTATGATTATAGATACAAACTGACTCTCTAAGCAGGATTTATTCACAGATTGAATACTTACCAACTTCACAATAGACGTGAAGATCGAACACACGAACAATGTTGGCAATATGTGAATTT
This sequence comes from Pulicaria dysenterica, assembly GCA_947179395.2. Classification (NCBI taxonomy): domain Eukaryota; kingdom Viridiplantae; phylum Streptophyta; class Magnoliopsida; order Asterales; family Asteraceae; genus Pulicaria; species Pulicaria dysenterica. Next base: position 43,083,777 of record OX359293.1, on the reverse strand, counting down.
CTTGATCACGTTGACCTTACAAACGGTGTATGAAGATTCGTAACACATACGATGAATAGATTGAGGTGATATTAGAGTCTGGCTCCATACCTCTAAACTTATCAGGAGATAAGTATTTATAATCCTGTTCCTACGGATCCTAACAAACTAGAACTTATCCTAATCTGCTAACAAACTACCGGATAACTCGGAATCTTGAATCTTGAATCTTCTATCTTGAGTCTTTAATCTTCAATCTTGATTCTGGAGTCTTCTTATCCATGCCGTAGATATAGAGAGTAAAAGGAATTTAAAAACAAATTTAAATTCTCTTAAACTGACTTCTTTAGTAGGGCTAAGTTACTCAGCTTGAAACTCATCAAGTTGAGTCCTTCGAGAACAAATTCAAAATCAAACATGTAATAACATGTATAATAACTAACTCATCCTTAGAAGTCATAAGAGTTAGCTAGATCTTACTTAGAAACTCTGTTGAGCTGACTTAGTCTCGAAGCTGAGGCACTCAGCTCGAAACGCATCAAGCTGAATACTCAACCTATACCTTAGTTGACACACACAGCTTATCAAACATAGTGACAAGCTGACTAAGATATAGTCTAAGCTGATCAACTATATGCTCAGCTTATACTCAGCTTATGCTCAGTCTGAAACACTATAAGTGCTCTGTCTGATCAGGCTTCATAATTCTGTTTAAGTTGTATTTAGATCATATGTTACAAACTTAACTTTGTCTCATCAAATCTCAACTGATAAGATCATTTGACCAACATGTTTCTCTGGTTTGAATTAGGCATTTTATAAGTGTGTAAGTGGTTTTTAGTTGTTTGAAAGTGCAACTTACATTATATTCCCCCTTTTTATTTGCTTTTAGGTTTAGTTTAATATTTTAATTAATATAAATTTATCAAATCATACTCGTTCCCCAAGTGTTCGTCACCCGTACTTATTTTTATACTATAATACGATTAGGTCTTCGTGACTATTTGTGTTGTAGTCGTACTAAATAATAACGGATTTTATAAATTTAAAATTGGTACACTTTACGCACATCAATGTGAGAATGAGAGCATAAATCTTAGCTATTAGTTAGATGTTGATCTATTAGATCCGACGGTCGTAATACCCGTCGTAATTCATGGCCGTCTCAATTCATGGTTGGGTTATGAATTAAAAGAGGGGGCATTTGTAAACCACCCGATCAAATCAAATGGAAGGCCAAGATCGAGTCTCTCATTCTTATTTAAATATACATACTCATTTGAATCTCCCAATATATATATCAAACATTCGTCTCTTGGTTTTATTGTTATCCAATATATGAAATGAAAGTGGTTTAGCATTGTGGGAGAGACAATAACTAAAGCTCTATCACATCATTACACATAATTTTGAATAAATCAAAAATTATATATTGATTATAAAATTTTGAAATATATATATATATATATATATATATATATATATATATATATATATATATATATATATATATATATATATATATAGTGTTACTTTTCTAACGAGTAAAAACAAATACATTTTGTTTCGCATTTGTCTTTGGAGATAGAATATAAACTCTCATGTTTTCTATTTTAACGACACAGCGTGATTCGAATCAAGAAAATACGAAATAATAATTAGAATTTTATAAATATCAAAATAATTCATTAAAAATTAAATTATCATTAACAATCCGTAAAAAAAGGAATTTCAATGAATGATTCTGATATTATTATAGTTATTATTTAATATATACTATTAATTTGATTTTAAAAACCTAATATACTATAAAAAGTAATAACAAAACAAAGCATGTGGCGTAACCATGACAAAACCCAAGTTAAATAGTCAATAAAAACTTCACAATTGAGTTGTACAAAGAAAATAATTAAACAGAAGCTTAATAGAATTAAAGTATGATAAATAAATAATAACAGAAGTCCATATCGCCTTTTTTTATTAACTTGTTCAAAAGTGTTAAAATTGTCGTTTCAGCAACACGTCAGTCTCCGGCCATCGGTTATACTTGTCGGTCGGTTCAACGACGCCCTTTTTACTATAGAATATAGTGACCAGTTCTATCGATACACCTATACATATCTAACACAAACATTGATAGGTTCTTGCAACACTAACATACTCTCGGGTTGCCTCACCCTTCTCCGCTATTTTTTTAAACACATATACACTAATATACTTTTAAATCTATATCATTTGTCCATAGCGAGACTGGAACCCATGACGATTGGCTATGAGAAACACCTTATAACACCTTGATACTAATAGGCAACAAGCCCTTTAGTATTTATAGTAGACGTTTATATACATATTGACTTCATTTCTATTATTTGTTCTTGCTTCATATCTAAGTTCCTTATTGTTTCGTAGAATTCAAAGCAATAAAATTGATTTAAATCTCATCTATAGAATGAACTTTCCAAATGTAAACATTACAAAGAATGAGATTATATTCAATAACAAATTCATCAAACGTAATATATAGTACCATATTGGATTTCAATGCCATTTTATTTCTTCAAATTTAATGAAACAAACAAGACATAAGAGTTTGTGTCAGATCCATTATAATATGTTTTGTTTTATGTGTGCAATGTGTGCTAGATTCAAGTGATTGGGTATCGAGGTTGGCAATATTAGAATTTTTTCTACTACTATGCTTCTCATCGCCATACCTTTTTATAGGATGATCAAGATTATGTTTTTATTTGATTTTTTAACGGCAATATGTATGGTATATTATAATAAACTAGCAACAAGCTAAAAATGTACAAGTTACATTAGAGATTCCTATAAAGAACTTAGGCATCAATATAACCAAAAAAGCTTCCTTTATAAATTGCCTGTTTAGCCGGTAAAATGGGAGACTTTGGATATTGCGAATGAGGGTCAGCGTAGAGGATTCTTTTCCTCGAATATCTTTGAGTTCCTTTGAGACCAAAGTAACCAACAAAATGTGAAGACTGTAGCAGAGAATGCCTCTGGGTCTTGACCTTTTAAAGCCCGATAGAGTTCGCCAATTGAAGAGTTATATAATGAAAGATGGAATTTGTGAATCTAGGAACAACCATTTCTTGACGAACACCAATAAAGCTTTTGCATGATAACTGTACATAAACAAATGTTCTTCCTTTTCGAAGCTTACCCCACAAAAGGTACACCCAACGCTATCTAGTTACAATCTCCTGTTAGAAGATTCAATGGGTTGGTAGCCTAACTATTAAAAGTTTTTCTTTAGATGTACTAGATTAAATATTTTTTTTCTAGAATTGGTATTCAAACTTGATGGATAAGGAGTCTAACTATTACAAGGGTGAGTTCTCATCTACTATGCAAATAAAAAGTGAGATAAAATATTTTTATGGTTATATTCGTTGGCTAGGTTACTAGGTCTCAATAAGATTTCGTTTAGCAAATTTGCAGGCCCGGTACAATGGTTTTTCCATGCATTGTGCTAGGTATGATAAGAAGGCCCCCTCACACTTGTAAACTTTAATTATTGATAGAAAAAATATAGCATAATATGCAAAACATATAATATGTTTTTTTTATAAAAAAAGTTTAAATCTGACTGCCCCTTTTAATTCAAGTATCAATCAAAAGAATGATGAGTTGCGTAAGTTGAACTATGAAGAATGTTGAAAGAAACTAAATTATACCATCAAACACACATAGTTCATTTCATTAGAATAGCAACTTACCTCATAATACGAAGTAGTCTTCATGTATATATACTCCAAGGAGTATATGATGAATTCGACCTACTTAGTGTAAGTCGAATTCAACTCTCAAACAAAATTCAATCTTCTATTCTTATACAATATTTATTCTTAACAAAATCATTACATGAATTATTGCAAACGACTTAAAAATGTATATCTGCATTCTTTGAATCAAAATGCAATAATAATGTAACTACCCAAGTTTAGAAATGACTTTTATTTAATTATATTGATTTATACAATTTTATTTAAATTTTTATTGGCTTCTATGCAATAATGAAGTTGGGGGACTAGAAATATCAAATTTAAAAGAGTAATTAAGTATAGGGGCCCATTTTTGCCAACATACTATTCATTTTTTTCCAATTTTACCAACATTCTATTTATTTTATCAATTACACCATTACACTTTCAATATTTTTCTAATTTTACCAACATTCTTTTTATTTTATCAATTATATCATTACACTTTCAATATTGTTTCAATAAACACAAGGTTTACCTACTAAGCGGTAAGGCTGGCAACTTGGGTCGGGTTTGTGTTATTGGGTTCGTGTGAGTTTCGTGTCGACCCAATTTCGACCTATTTATTTTCGTGTCAGGTTTGGGTCGTGTCACTTTTTTCGTGTCGGGTTTGGGTCGGTAAAAAGTATTTGACTAGTTAACAATTAGATAAACATCAAGCTACAAAAGTTAATATAAGAAATTTATATATCGTAAATAAGAGCCTTAACTATAAACCTTTGCAAATTTACTTTAGTACGTGATTTCCGTAATTCTAAATTGCATAATTTGTTTTTTTTAAAAAGTTAATATAAGAAATTTATATATCGTAAATAAGAGCCTTAACTATAAATCTTTGCAAATTTACTTCAGTACGTGATTTCCTAATTCTAAATTGCATAGTTTGTTTTTTTTAAATATTACTGCAAAGTTTTTTTTCTCCATTTTCATATAATTTTAAGAATTTCTTTTCATTTATGGTTTATATTATGTTTAATCCAAAACCGTATTTGAAACATATAATCGAAAACCGTAATTGATAACCGTACCCGAAACCCGTATTCGAAAACCATAATCGAAAATCAAAAAATACTAGTCAAATACTTTTGCCCGAAATGGGTTGACACGAAACACGACCCGACACGAAAAAGTGACACGATCCGAACCCGACACGAAAATAAATAGGTCGAAATTGGGTCGACAAGAAACCGATCCGAACTCGAACAACACGAACCCAATAACACGAACCCGACCCAAATTGTCAGCCTTAGTAGGTAAACCTTGTGTTTATTGAAAAAATATTAAAAGTGTAATGGTGTAATTGATAAAATAAAAAGAATGTTGGTAAAATTGGAAAAATATTGAAAGTGTAATGGTGTAATTGATAAAATAAAAAGAATGTTGGTAAAATTGGAAAAAGGTGAATAGTATGTTGGCAAAAATGATAATTTTCCCTATATATATATATATATATATATATATATATATATATATATATAAATTGGATCAATAAAGAACCATGTGTTAAACAAAGAACCTAAAAAACAAATCTGGAACATTGGATCATCAAAATTAATGGATGAGATTTAACGATGGCAAAACCGTAATTATGATGTATTAATATATGAAGAAAAGGGCAAACATGGAAAATCTTCCTCTCCAACAACCCATGATTTAAAAAAAACCCCAAAACCTTTAAATTGTCATAACTTTTTAAGTTTTGTGAATTTAAACAAAAAAATTATACCAATCATTATTGCATAGAATAATATATATATATATATATATATATATATATATATATATAACATTGTTGGTCCCTTGGTGAGAATAACAACAAGCAACAGTGTGTAGAAGGGGGGTTGAATACACTTTCTGCGGAAATTGAACAAATTAAATAAAAGTGTTACACATAGTAAATCAAACCATAATAAGTCGAATGCTTTTATTAATATGAAGATGATTACAATGCTTTGAATAAGAAGATGATTACAGTAATTATCAAGTAAGCAACTCTAGATATATAATCACCTAATATAAATCTCTCAATCTCTCAAACTTAGCTATCTATAATCAACTTATGATTATAGATACTGACGACTCTCTAAACAGGATATACACAGATTGAATCAACTTATGATTACTTACCAATATCACAACTGATGTGATAATTCGAACACACGAATAGCTTGGCAATCTGTGAGTTTCTTGATCACGTTGAACTGACAAACAATGATTCAAGAATCGTAACACATACGGTGAGGTGAGGTTTTTGGCTCTGTAATTTTTATCAGAATCGTATCAGGAGATAAGTATTTATAATCCTGTTGCTACGGTTCCTAAAAACTGGATTAATCCTAATTTGCTAACTAACTATCGGATAACTCCGAATGTTGAATCTTGAATCTTCTTATCTTGAGTCTTCAATCTTCAATCTTGATTCTGGAGTTTTCTTATCCACGCCGTAGATATAGAGAGTTAAAACAGAATTTAAAACACATTTAAATTCACTTAGACTGACTTCTTTATTCAGGCTGAGTTACTAAGCTTGAAACTCATCAAGCTGAGTTCTTCGAGAACAAACCCGAATTCAAACATGAACTAACATGTATAATTATTAACTCATCCTTAGAAGTCCAAAGAGTTAAATAAAACATATTTATTAACTCTGTCGAGCTGACTCTGCTTCTGAGCTGAGTCACTCAGCTTGAAACACATCAAGCTGAATACTCGATATATACCTTATGTGACATACACAGATTATAAAACACATTAATAATTTAACTAAGGTATAATATAAACTGGTCGAACATATGCTCAGTTTATATTCAGCTTATACTCAGTCTGAATCACTATAAGTGTTCATTCTGACTAAGCTTCATAATTCTGTTTAGGTTATATATAGAACTCATCTTACAAACATAACTTTGTCTCATCAAATCTTAACTGATGAGATTATTTTCCCAACAAACTCCCCCTATTTGATGATGACAAAACCATCAAACTGTTCTTAAGTTTGTTTAACAGAATTATGTTTTAAATCTCAAAGTTATTAAGATTTTATTATTTGTACTAATCAAATATTTATTGAACATATCAATTTTAATTGAACTTATCAATTTAAATTGGAACACACCAACTTTTGAGTTGAACACACCAACTAATTACATAAATGAATAAGAACTTATCTGTTATTCATTTTTGCTGAACTTATCAGACTTATGAATAGGAGCACATCACAACACAGTTGAACATGTCAAACTTTATACTTGTATTAATTGAACTAATCATAATACAAAAGTTTTTGATCACTTAGATCATGCACACATAGTTCTTACAAAAATATTAGAACTAATCTAATATTTACAATAGAACTAATCTATTCTGGATGCAGCTCTTCAAACTCCTTAATCTCCATATTTATTTCTTCAAGGATTTCTTGCAGATTAGGTATATGTTGAAGCTGATCCTGTTGTGATCTGATTGCTCTGTTGATTCTGTATCTGAATCTTGCATTCTGTTAAGTCTTTTCAACAAGTTGTCTTAGAGCAAATACTTGAGATACCCCATATGTATAAATTGACGCATCAGCCTGGAAGCATTTTTCACCATTTCTGTTTAATGAGCACTGCTACTTGCTTCCATTCCTCATAACCCAGTTTGTGCAGTTGATTCAGCTCCAGAGAAGGTGTCTCACCATTCTCTAAAGAAAATTCCATGATAATGATCCCTTGAACTGAATTCAACTTGAGTGAATCAATCTGAGAAGAGAAGTACAATTTTTCATAACATTGAGTTATATCTTTTTCCTCAGTTTGATCTTGGATAGGAAGTTCCTCTTCTTCTTCCTTGGGCACGATAGGCAGTCTAAGTTTTGTCAATTCCTCATTCTGCTCTCTGATCAGCTCAGCCCAGTTTTTTTCTCTTATCTCTTTTTCTCTAGCTAACACAACTTGAGCATCTGATTGTCCTCTTCTCAGTTCTTTGACCGAGATCCCAAGCTGGTCAGCTTCCTCTTGTTCTATTCTTCTGACTGCCAGCAGTGAAGCTCTCTCTTGTAATGTCATTTTGTCAGCAGAGTCTTCATCTAAGGCTGATGATTCACTAAGAATCACTCTTCTTCTTTTCTGCAGGAGGGTTCTGATTCTTCCGAGCTGACTATTACAGGTCTCTATCCTTTAGCCTTTTCAGTCAGCCCAGCTTCTATTTCCATTTCTTTCTCCCCCTCAACTTGATCTGCTCCCTTTGCCAATAATAGTATAACTTCAGCTTGAACAGACTCAGCTTCAGCTTCTAGAACCTTCTCCCCCTTTTTGTCATCATCAATAGGGGTTGAAGTCCTTTGTTGTCGTAGAGCAGCCACTGCAGATTTTAAATGCCAAACATATTCCTCTAGAGAATTCAAAATCATTAGCATCTTCTTATTGTCTTGTTTACTCTTGAGGTGCAGCTTGTCAAACTGACTTTTGAAAAAGTTCATTAACTCGTCCAAGTCAGCTTGAGAGGGTTGGAATTTGGGTGCATCATCCGAAGGCTGGCGTTTATCTTCAAACTCATTTGCACTAGAGTTTGGACCCTGTGACTCATCTTGGTTTGAAGATGAACATTGACTGGTCGTGCAAGAGGGTGTGAGAAGAGAAGAGAAGTTATTGGGCTCGAGATGTGAAGTGTATGGGTTGTTGGTTGGCTAATTGGTTTAGAGGGGGGTGATTGACCCTGGGGATTGGTCATTCTTTCAATGTTAACTGAGTGTAACCCTGGGGATTGGCACAATAACAGGCTCTCCCATGGCTCGAGTAAGTGTGGGCTGAGTAGACACCACACCCGGGTAAGGCTGTTGGTTTTGAATGAGCCTTGAGGTTGACACCTTAAGAGAAGGCGTCTCTCCCTCAACTCCTTCCGGTGGAGGGATCAGTGTGATCTCAACTCCAGTGATGCCTTTAGGAGTGGCACCACCTATGGCAATTTTTCATTGGTAGGTTTGGATATTCTCCCTAGCAGCAGTGGGCATACTAGGGGTGGCTTCAAATTGGGATTGTAAATGGAATGAAGGTGGAGGAGATGGGTTAGACTGAGTTGGTTCCACTGCAGTCTTATCTCCACAGTTGGATGGAGAAAAGTGAGAAGAAAGTGAAAGTGGAGAGGTTTTACCTGGTCCAGTCCTCCAACCTTAGTCCCCAGTGAACGAATCACTGTTGAAACCATGAAGCCCCAACTGGTTGGAAAAGTGGCCTTCTTGATGACACCCTCTGTCTGTGGGTGACCCAATCGAGGTAGGACAGACCTAGCCACTTGCCTTGTGACACCCGACTCGAACTCATCAGAATGAGGGAATCGAAGAACATCCCTTAGCCGCTGCACTGAAAGGGTTACTGTCATATTGCCATTTAGAATAGTCCCTATTATCTCTCCCCTGTTCTAGTCGTAAGTACAGGTATACCAGAATTCTAGTAGATGTTGAGGAACGATGTGAAGGGGTGCGCCACAAAAGGCGAATGCCAGGGGGCATTTACCAATATAAGCCACCCAGGCTTCATAACCTCTGCCTTGTTTTCTAGGAGGAATTGCAAGGCAGGCCCTTGATTGTTGATTTTAATCAACGGTGCTCCATCGTTCTTAAACTGAGCACCTCGAATCATCTGATCACTGAGAACTAACGTGATTCAGTCCATGTTGGGTTAATTACACTGAGTAATCGGAAATTCGCACTGAGCGATTAAAAAAAATTGCACTTAGCAAAGTAGGGTATTGAATCGGACGTATGCACTAAGTAATGCAGGTGTTTGCGAAAGGTAGTCTAGAAGGTGAGAAGTCAGAATTGTAAGCGTAAAATTCTCTAATCCGAATATGATCGGTATATATACCTTTCCGAGGAGAGAGAAAAGTTACCGTTAGAAATCCCTTTTTTATCTGTTACACTGTAAAAATTACGGCTTGATGTAACAGTTAGAGGTTAGAAACGCATCGTCTTCCAACGGATACTAATGTAATATAATAATATTGACTTACAATAAGATTATATACACTGATGTATTATACCTATACACAAGTTAGTATAATACTCGATTTGAGACTGACTCAAATACGCAGTGGTCATGAATTAATCACACTTAGTAAATAACACATGAGGTTGGACATACCAAGCTGAGTAAACATATTACTCAGTTTAACTCCAGCACTCAGCTTGATTCAAGCACTCAGCTTGAAATGTGCACTCAGCTTGAGAATGAAACTCAGTTTGAGTAGAGCACACAGCTCATGGGTAATGACACTAAGTCATTTTCGTCTGAGACTGACTCAAACAAACCTTTTAACCACACTGAATAGTTAAAGAATGTTTGGAACCAACCAAACATGTGAACCAATCACACAGTCTGAGTTAAGCACATAGCTCAGACTCAGTGACACTTAGTCATTTATCTTTGAGACTGACTCAAACTGTATCATAACTACACTAAGTAGTTGAAATGTGTTTGGAACTCACCAAACGAGTGAACTCATCATTCAGCTTGACTTGTTATACAGTTTATGAAAACTTATTTATAAACTGTGCACTCAGCTTAAGACACTTAGTCTTTGTCAAACTGAAAAACTCAGATTCTAGACACTTAGCTAGGGGTTGAGCATACCCGAGTTACTTAGCAAATACATAAACCTCTTCTCATCAAGTGGTGTAGTAAAGATATCTACTAGTTGGTCATCCGTGGAGATAAATATAATGTCAACTTTACCTTTTTCCACGATGTCCCTGATGAAGTGATGTCTAATTTCAATGTGCTTGGTTCTTGAGTGGAAGACTGGATTGTAAGTGATGGCTATAGCGCTTTGGTTATCACAGAAGATAGGAGTTTTCTTGAAACTCATGCCAAAGTCTTAAAGCAGATGCTGCATCCATAAGATTTGAGCACAACAGCTACCTGCTGCAACATATTCAGCTTCAGCAGTTAAAGTAGCCACTGAGTTCTGTTTCTTACTAGTCCAGCTGACTAACTTCCCTCCAAGCATTTGACATCCTCCAGTAGTTGATTTTCTGTCTAACTTGCACCCAGCATAGTCAACATCTGAAAAACCAACTAACTCAAATCCAGAGTCTTTTGGATACTAGATTTGTTGTACCTTTAAGGTACCTAAAGATCCTTTTCACAGCTTGAAGATGTGATTCTTTAGGATCTGCCTGATATCTTGCACAAACACATGTAGCAAACATAATATCAGGTGTACTAGCTGTCAAATAGAGCAATGAACCTATCATTCCTGTTGGTGCATATTTGTAAATCCCTAGTTCATATCAATAAAATATATTCATAGTTTATTAATTCAAATGTGTTTTGATTAATGGTTTGCATGTTTATACATTCTTAGTGATTCTATGTGATTATCTTAAGCTTACAAGTACTTAATCATGTGTTGATGTGAGTTTGGAAGTTTAAGTCTGTGTGAAAGTTCATCACGTGCGTGATGTGTTCACTGCGTGCGTGGTGAGTCCACTACGTGCGTAGTGAAGCTCAACTCGCACGTGGTGATTAAGTCGGTTAATAGGTAATTATTTAACATTAAAATATTTAAGGTCGTGCGTATTGAACCGACTACGTACGCAGTGCTCTGCACCACGTGCGTAGTGAAGATTTTACACTATAAATAGAGTTTAACCCCGCATTAGCATCATAAATGGTTCGTAACTACGCATAATCACTTTCTATCGTACGACATTGACCTTATCCGAACTTAAGCCTTAGTAATCGCGACTTTGACCTCGTAATTCGAAATCATAGTGATCAATACGAAAACCAAGGGCAGCCTTAAGCATCTCTGTGTGAGTTCTTAGTGTTTGTTCTTAGTTCTTTCTGTGTGTTACTGTGTGCCGGACACCTAAGCAGATCATAGTATCCTTAGGAGGTTTGGGAAATAGAATTCCGCGCTATTTCTCATCCTAGATCAGTCCTAGCATTAGGGTGTTTTAGTTTAGAACCCCGTCCCCCCAACGGTCCTACAAAGTGGTATTAGAGCCTTGTGCTTTGATTGATCACTTTTCCTTAGGTTTCGTGATCTAGGTGTCGATTAGGCCTGTGTGTTTTTGTCCTTTCGTCGGTTTTTATCAGTTGTTAGGTCGAAAATAGGTTGTTTTGCGATAAAAAAGGTCGTGTTTTTACGTTAATTGTTTGAGTTTTACCCGTGCGAAGTGAGCCTTTAACCCGTGCGTAGTGCCCGTAGTACGTGCGTAGTGTGTCGTAGATCATCTAGAATCTCCGTCAAGCTGTGTGTTCATTCCGTGCGTAGTAAGTCCTCAACGCGTGCGTGGTGTGTCCAGTTCGTGCGAGTTGAGTCTGTGTGGTTTACTTTGTCTTTAAAAATTATTTTGTTGCTTCGTGCGTACCATCTGCACTCCGTGCGTCCTAGGTTCTCAATCCGTGCATGGTAGAGTTCCAGTTCGTACGTGGGAGCATCTGTGTGTCCTCGTGTCAGTCCGTACGTAGTGCTTCGTGTTCGTGCGTAGTAGCTCCCACTCCGTGCGTATTGAATCTGTGTGGTCTATCAAATCGTAATTTCAGTCTGTGTGTTCTCAGCTCTTGATTACTGAAATGGCATCAAAACAGACAACAGTTTTAAACAACTTATTATTAGACAGTGAAATGGGGAGTGCCAATAAAGTACCTAAACTGTTAAGCATGGAAGACTATCCTATGTGGAAGCCCAGGTTCGAAATATTCCTCGATGGCCTTGACTGTAGACTTCGGAGAGCAATAAGCACCGATTTTATGGTTCCCAAGGGGGAGGGAAATATTGAAACCCCCTATGATGGAATGACTGTTGAACAGAAGAGCAGTCATGATGCAGAGAAGAAGGCTTATGCTCAACTAATCCAGGCCATTCCAAATGAGATCTTCCATCAATTCAGAAGATATAAAACTTCCCACAGCCTGTGGAGAGCACTAGAGAAGAGAAATGAGGGAAATGCCGCCCTCAAGGAATTGAAAGAAAGTCAATTGAGAAAGGAATTAGATCATTTCATGGCTACTAGAGATGAAAAACTTCCTTCTCTCATTACAAGATATAATCATCTTCTTTGTGAACTGGACAGTCTGGGTGTTACTGTTCCAGAGAAGCAGCAGGTGGGAATTTTGGCAAAAGCCTTGCCCAAGAGTTGGCGGCCATATATTATGATACTGAAGAACAGTGGTGGTTTTGACGGGATGGATCTAAATGATTTCATCACAAAGTTGAAAGAGCAAGAGCAGGAGGAACAAAATTTGGATTCCATGTCCGGTTATCAACAAAATCCTACTCTCTAGTACTCTGGAACACCTGTATCGTCATCCACTTCATCAAATGCCCCCTTACAATCTGCCTATGTGAGGAATGTAAATGAATCTGGCAGATCTACATCTGAAGCTTCATCTTCTGGGCCATCCTATACTGTGTCTACTTCTGGATTCAATGCCGAGCATTTCAAGTATGGGAGTGCGGATGAAGTAACAGCACATATGAGCATGCTAAGTGCGCTAGTCTTCTCTTATGATGATCTACTGAAGGGGAAGATTGGTAATGCTCATCTGACACAAGAGGACTATGACCAGATCGATGATGATGAGATGGAAAGACAAGATATCCTCTGGTAGAGCATATGAGAAAAGAACAGGAAAGCAAATATCAGCTACAAAGGATACCAAACTTGGTTTTGATAAGTCTGCAGTAACATGCTATAATTGCGGTGAAAAAGGTCATTTCGCGAGAGAATGTGATAAGCCGAAGAGTGTGGGACCGAAGTATCCTTTCAAAACCAGTCCTGGCAGTAGATCATTATCCTCTTCAACCATAAAGTCTGAATCAACTCCAAAACCGGCTAAGGCAATGGCAGTTGTTCAAAAGGACGAGGGAATTGACTGGTCAGTACAATTTGGGAATGATGGTGCTGATATTAATGTGGCAAATGTTCATGTGTTGAACGAAGATTCTCAATCCGAGACAGAAAGTTACTCAAGTGAGGAAGAATCAATTGCCAGCATTGATGATGAACCAGTCTCGGTTCCAGCTGCAGAAAAGACACCATTGAAAGTTCGTGCCAATGAGTCAAACCAAAAGGTGTGCAGTTGTAGTCAATCATCCGAGGAAAAGGTATGTACTTTTGGCTTACCTTGTGGTTCTTGTAATGATTATGTAAAACAGATAGTGTTCCTAAAGTCTACAATTTCAGAGCTCACATCTAAGTTAGATAAAAAGCTGTTGATAAAAGAAAGAGAAAAACAGTTGAAAGAAAAGAATGAAAGTTTAGGCAAACAGGTGCATGAACTAGGTGTGGCTCTGTTAAATAAACAGGATGCTATAGTGTTTTACATAAATGAGATTGATAAGTTGAAACGAGACCTTGCTACTTCAAAGGTCGATTATGAGACTCTAAGTCAAAAACTCAAAAGTTATTCCACGTCTTCTTACTTATTTGAGTACATAATCGATCATAGAGGTCAAGGTACTGATTCAGAAAAGAACAAGAAGTTATACTCTAAATGTCCACCACCAGTGTTAAATCAACTGGTGAATGATGATGTTCACTCTGAATCTGACCCACTACTCACAAAGGTTGATGAATCTTCTGCATCAACCCCAAAAGAGGATTTAAAGTTACACGAGAATGTGGGTGGGCCTCAGAAGAATGAGGTTCAGCAAGAAGAAATTAAAAAGGCTGAACCAGGAATGAGAGAACTGTTAGCAAGTTCTAATGCCAAAGATCCGTTGATGCATCGTATCCACGATGTCCTTCGGAAATTTGAAAAGGAGGGTGTAAAGTCTCCTGATACCCATCCATACCAAGAGGTCAAAATCTTACCCAAACATCAAGGGTTAGGGTATCGATCTCAAAGGATGTCGAAAGGTTCTGTAAAACAATATCCAGACAGGATTTGCTATGTGTGCAGGAGACCTGGTCACCTCAGTTACGAGTGTGATCAGCAGCCACATCAGCGGTGTAACAGGAAAGTTGAGACTTATCAAAAGAATAAAACGTTTACTAAAAACAATCAAAACTCAACTCTTCCAGTTCAGCATCAAAGGACAAACGGGGATACCATAAGAAAATCTAAAAATCCCGAAGTTGTTAGCAAAAGAAAATCTTCGCTCAATCAGACTTCTAAGTGGACTAACAAACTGTGTGTTCAAATGCCTAAGGATTCGAGTGACAGGTTCAGCAATGCTGCTGAGAAGACTGGAACATGGATGAAACTTCCAGTGATTGGAGAAGACGGGAAACCCATGACTATTCGGGCTTGGGTTCCTAATGCTTTCTAATTCTTTCTTCTATGTGAAGGGTGTCAACCGCTATAATCAAGTGTGAGGTATTTGTGACTGTGTGTCTATTTTCTGTGTGATTAAATTGTTCTTTTGTCTTTGTGTTTATTTCCTGTGTGCTTCTGCGTTTCTATTTTCTTAGTTTTTAGATTGTTTAGTATTTTAGGGGGAGATAGTTCAGAAAACTTAGAAAATACAAAAAAAAAAAAAAAAAAGGGAGAAGTTGATCCAACCTAGATGGAGAGTGATGGCACGCTGGTTCTCAATACAAAGTCGTCTAGTAAAATTAGAACTGAAGGCACATACATACTTTTGAGAAAACTGTCTGAAAATCTAGTTGAATCAGATAAGAAACAGATAGTGTGTAAGACATATAAGGAAAGTCTAGACTGATAAATGGTTATGCATGTGGAAATCCATCAAAGATTCAAACTATCGAGACATTCCAAGTCTACAAGTCAATAACAGTTGAGATTAACTTAGTCTGGTGCACACACCTGTTACCATGCCAAATGTGCTTAGATGACAATGAGCAAAATGTAAAAAGAGGGTGAAAAATTGACCCCATCTGAGATGTCAAAAGGAATAGATACATTGATCTATCAATGTTGAATTGTCAAAGAGCATAAAATGCAGTGACAAAAGCTACATTGATCTATTAGTGTTGAATTGTCAAAGAGCATAAAATGCAGTGACAAAAGCTCAGCAAGAAAAATGTCTAGAGAGGTGAAAAATCGACCTCCATGTGAAAGAGCATAAAATGCGTTGACAAATTAACATATCACATAAGCATGGTGGTTTTGGTAATTAAGTTGTGCAACCTACTGAGTGAATCAAAATACTGTGAGATTTTGAAAGAGATAGTCTTAATCATGTATCCAGTCTAGACAATCTGAAAATGTTGAAACAAAATTTGTTATTATCTGAAGAAAGATAGGTTGATAGACAGAGTTTAAGAGAATATGTTTATGCCCAAGTTTCTGAAATGAATGATTACTGAGTATAGACGAGCTAGTACTGACTCCATACTGGAACCTTCTCACAAAAAGATTTAATTTTCAGGAATTTACTTCTTTTATAAATTTATTCTGAGTTAATTTCATTTCTGTTATTTTCATTTCTGTCTTTTATTTTTAAGTCTTTAAATAGTTGAATTTAGATTCCCAAAAATAAATTGTTAATAGTTTGCATTTTTATCTCATTTTTTGTTTAGAAAAATACAAAAAGGGTTCTAGTATGTTCTTTTTTCTCTTAGTGTGATTTGTTCTGTTTACATTTCCTTCATCTCACTTTGATGTGTTTTGCTTAAATGTGTTTAAGTGATCTTGAAGTTACTGACAGTTTATTGCTAAATGCAGTACTAACAGTATTAAGGTTCACAGATGAGAAACTCATTACATGCGAAATGGAACCCCACTAAGCACGAGTTACAGCTCACATCGTGCGTAGTGCTGGTAAGGGCATGACGAAAGGTATTCGTTTAGCATTTTGCTGTGTGTATTTTGCTTTGTGCATTTTAATTTGTGCAAATTTTTGCTTAGTACATTTTGCTATGTGCATTTTGCTTTGTGCATTTTACTTTGTGGAATTTTTGCTTAGTGCAATGGTTATTGATAGAACTAGGTCTTAGGGGGAGTTTGTTGGTGCATATTTGTAAATCCCTAGTTCATATCAATAAAATATATTCATAGTTTATTAATTCAAATGTGTTTTGATTAATGGTTTGCATGTTTATACATTCTTAGTGATTCTATGTGATTATCTTAAGCTTACAAGTACTTAATCATGTGTTGATGTGAGTTTGGAAGTTTAAGTCTGTGTGAAAGTTCATCACGTGCGTGATGTGTTCACTGCGTGCGTGGTGAGTCCACTACGTGCGTAGTGAAGCTCAACTCGCACGTGGTGATTAAGTCGGTTAATAGGTAATTATTTAACATTAAAATATTTAAGGTCGTGCGTATTGAACTGACTACGTACGCAGTGCTCTGCACCACGTGCGTAGTGAAGATTTTACACTATAAATAGAGTTTAACCCCGCATTAGCGTCATAAATGGTTCGTAACTACGCATTATCACTTTTTATCGTACGACATTGACCTTATCCGAACTTAAGCCTTAGTAATCGCGACTTTGACCTCGTAATTCGAAATCTTAGTGATCAATACGAAAACCAAGGGCAGCCTTAAGCATCTCTGTGTGAGTTCTTAGTGTTTGTTCTTAGTTCTTTCTGTGTGTTACTGTGTGCCAGACACCTAAGCAGATCATAGTATCCTTAGGAGGTTTGGGAAATAGAATTCCGCGCTATTTCTCATCTTAGATCAGTCCTAGCATTAGGGTGTTTTAGTTTAGAACCCCGTCCCCCCAACGGTCCTACAATTCCTCTATAGGTAGACTGACACACAGACTTTCCATCTGAGTCTTTACTCAGCTTGACAACTTGTGACATGGGTGTTTTCATGGATGAACTTGAATCAAAACCATATTTCTTTATCAAATCAAGAATATACTTGCTTTGATTGATGAATATTCCATCAGGCTTTTGTTGTATTTGCAGGCCTACGAATATGTCATCTCACCCATCATACTCATCTTGTACTTTTGTGACACTATTTTGGAGAACCACTCACACAGAGAATCATTGGTAGAACCAAAAATGATGTCATCTACATAGATTTGTACAAGAATCACCTGTCCTTTGCTTCTTTTAATAAAGAGTGTCTTATCTATACTACCTCTGGTGAAATCCATGAATAGTAGATAAGTGGACAGTGTATCATACCAAGCTCTTGGAGCTTGTTTAAGACCATACAAAGCCTTGTCTAACTTATAGACATGATGTGGAAACTTTGAACTAACAAAGCCAGGAGGTTGTTTCACATAGACTTCCTCCTGAAGTTTTCCATTTAGGAAAGCACTCTTCACATCCATTTGATAGACTTTGAAGTCTTTATATGCTGCATAAGCCAGAAACAGCCTTATGGCTTCAATTCTAGCAACAGGGGCAAAGGTCTCATCATAATCGATTCCTTCCTCTAGCTTATACCCTTGTGCTACCAGCGTGGCTTTGTTCCTAACTATCACTCAATCCTTGTCCATTTTATTTCTATAGACCTACTTAGTGCCTATAATTGAATGATCTTTGGGGGCAGGGACAAGGTTCCAGACCTTATTTCTCTCAAACTCATTTAATTCCTCTTGCATAGCTTCAATCCAATCCTCATCCTCTAAGGCTTCTTCAGTCTTCTTTGGTTCCATTGGAGATAGGAAGCCAAAGTGTGTAGCGTAATTAGTTGTAGCCTTGGATCTAGTCATGATCTTTTCTTGGACATTTCCAATAATTTGATCTTGAGGATGATCTTTGAGGAATTTAAATGTTGTAGTTAGAGAGTCTGGTTCTGAATCTGGGTGATGTTGAGAACTCTGAAGTGAACACACATCATCATCACTATCATATCCTATGACATACATAGGATTTGATAAGTTGGTTTCCTTAGGCCTTTCAAGCTCACTCAGACTGACCAAGTCAGCTTGACTCTTATCAGCTTGATCAAAACAGTCTTCATCGAAAGAGACATGAATTGATTCTTCTATGGCCTTTCTCCTTATATTATATATTCTATAAGACTTGGAGATTGAGGAATAACCAACGAATATTCCAAGATCAGCTTTAGGTTCCAACTTATGGAGCTGATCTCTTTGATTCAGCACATAGCATTTTGAACCAAAGATATGGAAATAACCTATATTGGGCTTTCTAGACTTATACATCTCATAAGATGTCTTTCCATGTATTTTGACAATGATTGATCTATTTTGAGTATAGCAGGCTGTACTAACAGCTTCATCCCAAAAATAGAGTTTCAATCCTGCCTCACATAGCATTGTTCTAGCAGCCTCAATTAGGGTTCTATTTCTCCTTTCAGCAACTCCATTCTGTTGTGGAGTTCTGACAGATGAGAAATTTTGTAATATTCCCTTTTGTTCACAGAAGATTTCAAGGGTAGAGTTCCTGAACTCAGTCCCATGATCACTTCTTAGTTGCTTTACAGACAAACCTTTCTCCAACTCTTCCTGTTTGATAAAACTGATTATCTCCAGGGCAGCCTCACTTTTGGCTTTAAGGAATATTACCCAGGTGAATCGTGAGAACTCATCTACTATGACCAGTGTGTACTTCTTGCCACTCAGGCTTGGAGTACTTATGGGTCCAAACAGATCCATATGCAACATATGCAGCGGGTCTATTATTGAAAATTTTTGCATTGACTTAAAAGACCCTTTATGGTGTTTCCCTTGTTCACAAGCTGAGCACAATTTGTCTTTGACAAATGTGATCTTTGGTAATACAAAGACTAACTCTTTATTGGACAACATATTTATATTTTTAAAGTTTAGATGAGATAAACATTTATGCCATAACCATCTCAGCTTAGGAACAGAATGGGAATACAAGCAGGTTTTAGTATAGGGATCAGCTGAATTTAGATCAAGTAGATACACATCTCTTTCTCTTTTAGCTATTAATACAGGCTTTCCCTTAGCATTATAGATTGTTCCTGCTTTCTTCCTAAAAGTAACAACATTATTTTCATCACACAATTGACTGATACTAATCAGGTTGTGTTTAAGACCTTTGACATAGGCAACTCTCTGGAATGTAACTTTGCCAGCTTTCATCTTTCTATAACCTTTAGTTCTTCCATGTGAGTTGTCTCCAAATGTTACTTTAGGATCTTCATCTTCTTGGAAATCACTAAGAAATCCTTTCCACCCAGTCATGTGACTTGAGCATCCACTATCCAAGTACCATTTACTTGAACCCTGCACATGAGATGAAAACTAAACACATTAGTTTTGTTTGGGAACCCACTTCTTGGTGGGTTCAGATGAGAAGCACTTAGCATCTCCATCTTGTTGAACTAACTGTTCAGTTTGAGCAGGTGCTGAGTCCTGTATAGGCTGATCAGTTTGTTCTTGTTCAGGCCTTGAGATTTCTGCGTCACAGTCCTTAGCCTCATGACCTCTACTTCTGCACTTGTAGCATCTCCTTCTTCCAATGATTACAGGAGGTAGAGTGTCCAATAATCCTTGTGAGAACTTACTCTCAGTTTTAGGATTATATGTTGTGGATAACTTTTCAACTTTCTTAGCAAGTTGATTCACCTGGTGATCACTGAATTTGGACTTACCTTTGTCAGGTCTCTGTTTGTTATCCTTTTGATGAGAAGATTGACTAACAACCTTCTTTTCCATGACTTAGGACTTACCTTTGTCATGTTTGCTGGACTCACCAGTTTCAACAGGTTTGGACTTACCACTGGTGATATTCTTAGACTTACCAAGATCCACAACTTTGGACTTACCATTGTCGTGTTTTGACCTCTGACTTACAGTGGTCTTTCTGTTCTTGTTGGGAAAATGATCTCATTAGTTTGAATTTGATGAGACAAAGTTAAGTTTGTAAGATGAGTTCTACATATAACTTAAACAGAATTATGAAGCTTAGTCAAACTGAACATTTAGAGTGATTCAGACTGAGTATAAGCTGAATATAAGCTGAGCATATGTTGATCAATTTATATTATACCTTAGTTTGTTTATTAATATGTTTAATAATCTGTGTATGTCACATAAGGTATATATCGAGTAATCAGCTTGATGTGTTTCAAGCTGAGTGACTCAGCTCAAAAGCAGAGTCAGCTCGACAGAGTTGCTAAATATGTTTTAGTCAACTAAGTTAGACTTCTAAGGATGAGTTTATCAATGTACGTGTTAGTTCATGTATGAATTCAGATTTGTTCTCGAAGAACTCAGCTTGATGAGTTTCAAGCTGAGTAACTCAGTCCGAGTGAAGAAGTCAGTCTAAAGATAATTTAAATATGTTTTAAATTCATCTTTATCTCTCTCTATATTTACTGCGCGGATAAGAAGACTCCAGAATCAAGATTGAAGATAGAAGATTCAAGATTCAAGATTCCGGATTATCTGAGAGTTAGTTAGCGAATTAAGTTGAGTCTTAGTTTGTTAGGAACCGTACGCACAGGATTATAAATACTTATCTCCTGATAAGTTTAGAGGTATGACTTTGATACAAAAACAACTAAGTGTTGCAGAGCCAAACCTCACCTCACCGTATGTGTTACGAATCTTGATTACTGTTTGTCAGTTCAACGTGATCAAGAAAAACTCACAGATTGCCCTAGTGTTCGTGTGTTCGAACTATCACATCAGTTGTGATATTGGTAAGTTGTCAATCTGTGTGAAATCCTGTTTAGAGAGTCGTCAGTATCTATAATCATAGGTTGATTATAGATAGCTAAGTTTGAGAGATTGAGAGATTTATATTAGGTGGTTATATATCAAGAGTTGCTTACTTGATAGTTATTGTAATCATCTTCTTATTCAAAGTATTGTAATCATCTTCTTAATAAAAGCATTCGATTGATTGTGGTTTGATTTACTATGTGTAACACTTTTATTTGATTTGTTCAATTTTTGCAGAAAGTGTATTCAACCCACCTTCTACACACCTGTTGCTTGTTGTTACTCTCTCATACAAGGGACCAACAACTGGTATCAGAGCAGGCTGAACGATTTTATTAGTTGAAAGTTCTAGATTCTGAGAAAGTTGACAATGTTTACAAGCAACAATTCTTCAAACATTCCACAGATGTCTGCCAAAGGCTGTCCCATATTTGATGGATCTGACTATCCTATGTGGAAGTTCAGAGCCATGCCGTTCCTCAAGTCCATTGACAACCGTATGTCGAACGTTGTCACTAAAGGACCAATTATCCCCAAGATTCCTGCCACTGTCAGTGACTCGTCTCCTGGCAGATCTGAAAAGGAAACAAGAAAGCCTGTTGCATCATGGACTGATGAAGATTGGAAACTTTTCAATCTAGATGATAAGGCTAAAAGTGTTCTAGCGAATGCCCTGTAAAATGAAATCTTGCGCACTGTGACTGGGTGTCAAACTGTAAAAGATATCTGGGATACGCTGAGTGTCACGTATGAAGGCACTGATCTGGTCAAGCAGCACAAGAAAAATCATTTGAATAGATCCTATGAAAACTTCTTTTCAAAGAAGAATGAAACCTTGTCAGATTTGTTCACAAGGTTTCACTGCTTGATAAATGTCCTACTAAGTGTGGGTGTAAAGAAAGATGAAGCTGAACTGGTGCTGAAATTTCTGGATGTGTTACCAGAAAGGTTTAATGAAGTAACTACGATACTGAGGGCTGGAGGAACACTACACGTGTACAACCTACAGTCTATCTATGGGTTCTTGCTAAATCATGAACAGATCACTGAACACAAGAAATATTCTCAACAACAACTGAAGGAGTCCTTGGATAAAACTAATATTGCATTAGTTGCACAGAAAAAGAAGAAGAAAAGTCCTAAGGCACTAGTTGTCGAATCTGAGACTGAGTCAGAATCTCAAGCTGACTACTCAGACTCAGACTCAAGTGATACTGATGATGTTCAGAATATCACTGAGCAAATGGCAATGTTAGCTAGACGTTTGAGAAGAGCTCAAATGGGAAGAGGAAGATCTGACAGTGGCAAAGGAAAGAGTTCTTTTGATCCCAAGAATGCTGTGTGCTTCAATTGTCAGAAAAAGGGGCACATTGCTGCTGAGTGCAGATCAAAGATGGTGGAATCAACATCAGTTGTTGATAAGAATGCTTACAGAGCTAATAAATACAAGAAGAAATATACTCAGCTCAAGAAAGGAAAGCCTGAAGACAAACCCAGTGCAAAAGGATTAATTGCTGAAACACGGGATACAGAATCATCTACATCAGATTATGATGTATGTCTGATGGTTCAAGAAGATGAAGAGATAGTAATCGATGAGGTTGATTATGGTATGTCCGAATCAATCTTTGAAGCTGACATGAAGGAAGCTGAGGAAAACAGCAAGTTCAGTGATGGAATGACTGTTGAACAGAAGAGCAGTCATGATGCAGAGAAGAAGGCTTATGCTCAACTAATCCAGGCCATTCCAAATGAGATCTTCCATCAATTCAGAAGATATAAAACTTCCCACAGCCTGTGGAGAGCACTAGAGAAGAGAAATGAGGGAAATGTCGCCCTCAAGGAATTGAAAGAAAGTCAATTGAGAAAGGAATTAGATCATTTCATGGCTACTAGAGATGAAAAACTTCCTTCTCTCATTACAAGATATAATCATCTTCTTAGTGAACTGGACAGTCTGGGTGTTACTGTTCCAGAGAAGCAGCAGGTGGAAATTTTGGCAAAAGCCTTGCCCAAGAGTTGGCGGCCATATATTATGATACTGAAGAACAGTGGTGGTTTTGACGGGATGGATCTAAATGATTTCATCACAAAGTTGAAAGAGCAAGAGCAGGAGGAACAAAATTTGGATTCCATGTCCGGTTATCAACAAAATCCTTCTCTCTAGTACTCTGGAACACCTGTATCGTCATCCACTTCTTCAAATGCCCCCTTACAATCTGCCTATGTGAGGAATGTAAATGAATCTGGCAGATCTACATCTGAAGCTTCATCTTCTGGGCCATCCTATACTGTGTCTACTTCTGGATTCAATGCCGAGCATTTCAAGTATGGGAGTGCGGATGAAGTAACAGCACATATGAGCATGCTAAGTGCGCTAGTCTTCTCTTATGATGATCTACTGAAGGGGAAGATTGGTAATGCTCATCTGACACAAGAGGACTATGACCAGATCGATGATGATGAGATGGAAAGACAAGATATCCTCTGGTAGAGCATATGAGAAAAGAACAGGAAAGCAAATATCAGCTACAAAGGATACCAAACTTGGTTTTGATAAGTCTGCGGTAACATGCTATAATTGCGGTGAAAAAGGTCATTTCGCGAGAGAATGTGATAAGCCGAAGAGTGTGGGACCGAAGTATCCTTTCAAAACCAGTCCTGGCAGTAGATCATTATCCTCTTCACCCATAAAGTCTGAATCAACTCCAAAACGGGCTAAGGCAATGGCAGTTGTTCAAAAGGACGAGGGAATTGACTGGTCAGTACAATTTGGGAATGATGGTGCTGATATTAATGTGGCAAATGTTCATGTGTTGAACGAAGATTCTCAATCCGAGACAGAAAGTTACTCAAGTGAGGAAGAATCAATTGCCAGCATTGATGATGAACCAGCCTCGGTTCCAGCTGCAGAAAAGACACCATTGAAAGTTCGTGCCAATGAGTCAAACCAAAAGGTGTTCAGTTGTAGTCAATCATCCGAGGAAAAGGTATGTACTTTTGGCTTACCTTGTGGTTCTTGTAATGATTATGTAAAACAGATAGTGTTCCTAAAGTCTACAATTTCAGAGCTCACATCTAAGTTAGATAAAAAGCTGTTGATAAAAGAAAGAGAAAAACAGTTGAAAGAAAAGAATGAAAGTTTAGGCAAACAGGTGCATGAACCAGGTGTGGCTCTGTTAAATAAACAGGATGCTATAGTGTTTTACATAAATGAGATTGATAAGTTGAAACGATACCTTGCTACTTCAAAGGTCGATTATGAGACTCTAAGTCAAAAACTCAAAAGTTATTCCACGTTTTCTTACTTATTTGAGTACATAATCGATCAGAGAGGTCAAGGTACTGATTCAGAAAAGAACAAGAAGTTATACTCTAAATGTCCACCACCAGTGTTAAATCAACTGGTGAATGATGATGTTCACTCTGAATCTGACCCACTACTCACAAAGGTTGATGAATCTTCTGCATCAACCTCAAAAGAGGATTTAAAGTTACACGAGAATGTGGGTGGGCCTCAGAAGAATGAGGTTCAGCAAGAAGAAATTAAAAAGGCTGAACCAGGAATGAGAGAACTGTTGGCAAGTTCTAATGCGAAAGATCCATTGATGCATCGTATCCACGATGTCCTTCGGAAATTTGAAAAGGAGGGTGTAAAGTCTCCTGATACCCATCCATACCAAGAGGTCAAAATCTTACCCAAACATCAAGGGTTAGGGTATCGATCTCAAAGGATGTCGAAAGGTTCTGTAAAACAATAACCAGACAGGATTTGCTATGTGTGCAGGAGACCTGGTCACCTCAGTTACGAGTGTGATCAGCAGCCACATCAGCGGTGTAACAGGAAAGTTGAGACTTATCAAAAGAATAAAACGTTTACTAAAAACAATCAAAACTCAACTCTTCCAGTTCAGCATCAAAGGACAAACGGGGATACCATAAGAAAATCTAAAAATCCCGAAGTTGTTAGCAAAAGAAAATCTTCGCTCAATCAGACTTCTAAGTGGACTAACAAACTGTGTGTTCAAATGCCTAAGGATTCGAGTGACAGGTTCAGCAATGCTGCTGAGAAGACTGGAACATGGATGAAACTTCCAGTGATTGGAGAAGACGGGAAACCCATGACTATTCGGGCTTGGGTTCCTAATGCTTTCTAATTCTTTCTTCTATGTGAAGGGTGTCAACCGCTATAATCAAGTGTGAGGTATTTGTGACTGTGTGTCTATTTTCTGTGTGATTAAATTGTTCTTTTGTCTTTGTGTTTATTTCCTGTGTGCTTCTGCGTTTCTATTTTCTTAGTTTTTAGATTGTTTAGTATTTTAGGGGGAGATAGTTCAGAAAACTTAGAAAATACAAAAAAAAAAAAAAAAAGGGAGAAGTTGATCCAACCTAGATGGAGAGTGATGGCACGCTGGTTCTCAATACAAAGTCGTCTAGTAAAATTAGAACTGAAGGCACATACATACTTTTGAGAAAACTGTCTGAAAATCTAGTTGAATCAGATAAGAAACAGATAGTGTGTAAGACATATAAGGAAAGTCTAGATTGATAAATGGTTATGCATGTGGAAATCCATCAAAGATTCAAACTATCGAGACATTCCAAGTCTACAAGTCAATAACAGTTGAGATTAACTTAGTCTGGGGCACACACCTGTTACCATGCCAAATGTGCTTAGATGACAATGAGCAAAATGTAAAAAGAGGGTGAAAAATTGACCCCATCTGAGATGTCAAAAGGAATAGATACATTGATCTATCAATGTTGAATTGTCAAAGAGCATAAAATGCAGTGACAAAAGCTACATTGATCTATTAGTGTTGAATTGTCAAAGAGCATAAAATGCAGTGACAAAAGCTCAGCAAGAAAAATGTCTAGAGAGGTGAAAAATCGACCTCCATGTGAAAGAGCATAAAATGCGTTGACAAATTAACATATCACATAAGCATGGTGGTTTTGGTAATTAAGTTGTGCAACCTACTGAGTGAATCAAAATACTGTGAGATTTTGAAAGAGATAGTCTTAATCATGTATCCAGTCTAGACAATCTGAAAATGTTGAAACAAAATTTGTTATTATCTGAAGAAAGATAGGTTGACAGACAGAGTTTAAGAGAATATGTTTATGCCCAAGGTTCTGAAATGAATGATTACTGAGTATAGACGAGCTAGTACTGACTCCATACTGGAACCTTCTCACAAAAAGATTTAATTTTCAGGAATTTACTTCTTTTACAAATTTATTCTGAGTTAATTTCATTTCAGTTATTTTCATTTCTGCCTTTTATTTTAAGTCTTTAAATAGTTGAATTTAGATTCCCAAAAATAAATTGTTAATAGTTTGCATTTTTATCTCATTTTCTGTTTAGAAAAATACAAAAAGAGTTCTAGTATGTTCTTTTTTCTCTTAGTGTGATTTGTTCTGTTTACATTTCCTTCATCTCACTTTGATGTGTTTTGCTTAAATGTGTTTAAGTGATCTTGAAGTTACTGACAGTTTATTGCGAAGTGCAGTACTAACAGTATTAAGGTTCACAGATGAGAAACTCATTACATGCGAAATGGAACCCCACTAAGCACGAGTTACAGCTCACATCGTGCGTAGTGCTGGTAAGGGCATGACGAAAGGTATTCGTTTAGCATTTTGCTGTGTGTATTTTGCTTTGTGCATTTTAATTTGTGCAAATTTTTGCTTAGTACATTTTGCTATGTGCATTTTGCTTTGTGCATTTTACTTTGTGGAATTTTTGCTTAGTGCAATGGTTATTGATAGAACTAGGTCTTAGGGGGAGTTTGTTGGTGCATATTTGTAAATCCCTAGTTCATATCAATAAAATATATTCATAGTTTATTAATTCAAATGTGTTTTGATTAATGGTTTGCATGTTTATACATTCTTAGTGATTCTATGTGATTATCTTAAGCTTACAAGTACTTAATCATGTGTTGATGTGAGTTTGGAAGTTTAAGTCTGTGTGAAAGTTCATCACGTGCGTGATGTGTTCACTGCGTGCGTGGTGAGTCCACTACGTGCGTAGTGAAGCTCAACTCGCACGTGGTGATTAAGTTGGTTAATAGGTAATTATTTAACATTAAAATATTTAAGGTCGTGCGTATTGAACTGACTACGTACGCAGTGCTCTGCACCACGTGCGTAGTGAAGATTTTACACTATAAATAGAGTTTAACCCCGCATTAGCGTCATAAATGGTTCGTAACTACGCATTATCACTTTTTATCGTACGACATTGACCTTATCCGAACTTAAGCCTTAGTAATCGCGACTTTGACCTCGTAATTCGAAATCTTAGTGATCAATACGAAAACCAAGGGCAGCCTTAAGCATCTCTGTGTGAGTTCTTAGTGTTTGTTCTTAGTTCTTTCTGTGTGTTACTGTGTGCCAGACACCTAAGCAGATCATAGTATCCTTAGGAGGTTTGGGAAATAGAATTCCGCGCTATTTCTCATCTTAGATCAGTCCTAGCATTAGGGTGTTTTAGTTTAGAACCCCGTCCCCCCAACGGTCCTACAATTCCTCTATAGGTAGACTGACACACAGACTTTCCATCTGAGTCTTTACTCAGCTTGACAACTTGTGACATGGGTGTTTTCATGGATGAACTTGAATCAAAACCATATTTCTTTATCAAATCAAGAATATACTTGCTTTGATTGATGAATATTCCATCAGGCTTTTGTTGTATTTGCAGGCCTACGAATATGTCATCTCACCCATCATACTCATCTTGTACTTTTGTGACACTATTTTGGAGAACCACTCACACAGAGAATCATTGGTAGAACCAAAAATGATGTCATCTACATAGATTTGTACAAGAATCACCTGTCCTTTGCTTCTTTTAATAAAGAGTGTCTTATCTATACTACCTCTGGTGAAATCCATGAATAGTAGATAAGTGGACAGTGTATCATACCAAGCTCTTGGAGCTTGTTTAAGACCATACAAAGCCTTGTCTAACTTATAGACATGATGTGGAAACTTTGAACTAACAAAGCCAGGAGGTTGTTTCACATAGACTTCCTCCTGAAGTTTTCCATTTAGGAAAGCACTCTTCACATCCATTTGATAGACTTTGAAGTCTTTATATGCTGCATAAGCCAGAAACAGCCTTATGGCTTCAATTCTAGCAACAGGGGCAAAGGTCTCATCATAATCGATTCCTTCCTCTAGCTTATACCCTTGTGCTACCAGCCTGGCTTTGTTCCTAACTATCACTCAATCCTTGTCCATTTTATTTCTATAGACCTACTTAGTGCCTATAATTGAATGATCTTTTAGGGCAGGGACAAGGTTCCAGACCTTATTTCTCTCAAACTCATTTAATTCCTCTTGCATAGCTTCAATCCAATCCTCATCCTCTAAGGCAAAGTGTGTAGCGTAATTAGTTGTAGCCTTGGATCTAGTCATGATCTTTTCTTGGACATTTCCAATAATTTGATCTTGAGGATGATCTTTGAGGAATTTAAATGTTGTAGTTAGAGAGTCTGGTTCTGAATCTGGGTGATGTTGAGAACTCTGAAGTGAACACACATCCTCAGTCTCAACAGCAGCATTGTCAGCAAATTGATGATCACTGAGATTCTCAGTCTGAGTGACTTCAGCTCCAAAGGGGTTGACGAACTCATCATCCTTCTCAGCTTGAGAATCCCTTGGAGTTTGTGATTATTTCTTTGACGAACACACATCATCATCACTATCATATCCTATGACATACATAGGATTTGATAAGTTGGTTTCCTTAGGCCTTTCAAGCTCACTCAGACTGACCAAGTCAGCTTGACTCTTATCAGCTTGATCAAAACAGTCTTCATCGAAAGTGACATGAATTGATTCTTCTATGGCCTTTCTCCTTATATTATATATTCTATAAGACTTGGAGATTAAGGAATAACCAACGAATATTCCAAGATCAGCTTTAGGTTCCAACTTATGGAGCTGATCTCTTTGATTCAGCACATAGCATTTTGAACCAAAGATATGGAAATAACCTATATTGGGCTTTCTAGACTTATACATCTCATAAGATGTCTTTCCATGTATTTTGACAATGATTGATCTATTTTGAGTATAGCAGGCTGTACTAACAGCTTCATCCCAAAAATAGAGTTTCAATCGTGCCTCACATAGCATTGTTCTAGCAACCTCAATTAGGGTTCTATTTCTCCTTTCAGCAACTCCATTCTGTTGTGGAGTTCTGACAGATGAGAAATTTTGTAATATTCCCTTTTGTTCACAGAAGATTTCAAGGGTAGAGTTCCTGAACTCAGTCCCATGATCACTTCTTAGTTGCTTTACAGACAAACCTTTCTCCAACTCTTCCTGTTTGATAAAACTGATTATCTCCAGGGCAGCCTCACTTTTGGCTTTAAGGAATATTACCCAGGTGAATCGTGAGAACTCATCTACTATGACCAGTGTGTACTTCTTGCCACTCAGGCTTGGAGTACTTATGGGTCCAAACAGATCCATATGCAACATATGCAGCGGGTCTATTATTGAAAATTTTTTCATTGACTTAAAAGACCCTTTATGGTGTTTCCCTTGTTCACAAGCTGAGCACAATTTGTCTTTGACAAATGTGATCTTTGGTAATCCAGAGACTAACTCTTTATTGGACAACATATTTATATTTTTAAAGTTTAGATGAGATAAACATTTATGCCATAACCATCTCAGCTTAGGAACAGAATGGGAATACAAGCAGGTTTTAGTATAGGGATCAGCTGAATTTATAGATCAAGTAGATACACATCTCTTTCTCTTTTAGCTATTAATACAGGCTTTCCCTTAGCATTATAGATTGTTCCTGCTTTCTTCCTAAAAGTAACAACATTATCTTCATCACACAATTGACTGATACTAATCAGGTTGTGTTTAAGACCTTTGACATAGGCAACTCTCTGGAATGTAACTTTGCCAGCTTTCATCTTTCTATAACCTTT
Source organism: Pulicaria dysenterica (assembly GCA_947179395.2). Classification (NCBI taxonomy): domain Eukaryota; kingdom Viridiplantae; phylum Streptophyta; class Magnoliopsida; order Asterales; family Asteraceae; genus Pulicaria; species Pulicaria dysenterica. The sequence goes on along the minus strand of OX359293.1, from coordinate 43,053,527 downwards.
AGTTCTTCCATGTGAGTTGTCTCCAAATGTTACTTTAGGATCTTCATCTTCTTGGAAATCACTAAGAAATCCTTTCCACCCAGTCATGTGACTTGAGCATCCACTATCCAATTACCATTTACTTGAACCCTGCACATGAGATGAAAACTAAACACATTAGTTTTGTTTGGGAACCCACTTCTTGGTGGGTTCAGATGAGAAGCACTTAGCATCTCCATCTTGTTGAACTAACTGTTCAGCTTGAGCTGGTGCTGAGTCCTGTATAGGCTGATCAGTTTGTTCTTGTTCAGGCCTTGAGATTTCTGCGTCACAGTCCTTAGCCTCATGACCTCTACTTCTACACTTGTAGCATCTCCTTCTTCCAATGATTACAGGAGGTAGAGTGTCCAATAATCCTTGTAAGAACTTACTCTCAGTTTTAGGATTATATGTTGTGGATAACTTTTCAACTTTCTTAGCAAGTTGATTCACCTGGTGATCACTGAATTTGGACTTACCTTTGTCAGGTCTCTGTTTGTTATCCTTTTGATGAGAAGATTGACTAACAACCTTCTTTTCCATGACTTAGGACTTACCTTTGTCATGTTTGCTGGACTCACCAGTTTCAACAGGTTTGGACTTACCACTGGTGATATTCTTAGACTTACCAAGATCCACAACTTTGGACTTACCATTGTCGTGTTTTGACCTCTGACTTACAGTGGTCTTTCTGTTCTTGTTGGGAAAATGATCTCATCAGTTTGAATTTGATGAGACAAAGTTAAGTTTGTAAGATGAGTTCTACATATAACTTAAACAGAATTATGAAGCTTAGTCAAACTGAACATTTAGAGTGATTCAGACTGAGTATAAGCTGAATATAAGCTGAGCATATGTTGATCAATTTATATTATACCTTAGTTTGTTTATTAATATGTTTAATAATCTGTGTATGTCACATAAGGTATATATCGAGTAATCAGCTTGATGTGTTTCAAGCTGAGTGACTCAGCTCAAAAGCAGAGTCAGCTCGACAGAGTTGCTAAATATGTTTTAGTCAACTAAGTTAGACTTATAAGGATGAGTTTATCAATGTACGTGTTAGTTCATGTATGAATTCGGATTTGTTCTCGAAGAACTCAGCGTGATGAGTTTCAAGCTGAGTAACTCAGTCCGAGTGAAGAAGTCAGTCTAAAGATAATTTAAATATGTTTTAAATTCATCTTTATCTCTCTCTATATTTACTGCGCGGATAAGAAGACTCCAGAATCAAGATTGAAGATAGAAGATTCAAGATTCAAGATTCCGGATTATCTGAGAGTTAGTTAGCGAATTAAGTTGAGTCTTAGTTTGTTAGGAACCGTACGCACAGGATTATAAATACTTATCTCCTGATAAGTTTAGAGGTATGACTTTGATACAAAAACAACTAAGTGTTGCAGAGCCAAACCTCACCTCACCGTATGTGTTACGAATCTTGATTACTGTTTATCAGTTCAACGTGATCAAGAAAAACTCACAGATTGCCCTAGTGTTCGTGTGTTCGAACTATCACATCAGTTGTGATATTGGTAAGTTGTCAATCTGTGTGAAATCCTGTTTAGAGAGTCGTCAGTATCTATAATCATAGGTTGATTATAGATAGCTAAGTTTGAGAGATTGAGAGATTTATATTAGGTGGTTATATATCAAGAGTTGCTTACTTGATAGTTATTGTAATCATCTTCTTATTCAAAGTATTGTAATCATCTTCTTAATAAAAGCATTCGATTGATTGTGGTTTGATTTACTGTGTGTAACACTTTTATTTGATTTGTTCAATTTTTGCAGAAAGTGTATTCAACCCACCTTCTACACACCTGTTGCTTGTTGTTACTCTCTCATACAAGGGACCAACAACTGGTATCAGAGCAGGCTGAACGATTTTATTAGTTGAAAGTTCTAGATTCTGAGAAAGTTGACAATGTTTACAAGCAACAATTCTTCAAACTTTCCACAGATGTCTGCCAAAGGCTGTCCCATATTTGATGGATCTGACTATCCTATGTGGAAGTTCAGAGCCATGCTGTTCCTCAAGTCCATTGACAACCGTATGTCGAACGTTGTCACTAAAGGACCAATTATCCCCAAGATTCCTGCCACTGTCAGTGACTCGTCTCCTGGCAGATCTGAAAAGGAAACAAGAAAGCCTGTTGCATCATGGACTGATGAAGATTGGAAACTTTTCAATCTAGATGATAAGGCTAAAAGTGTTCTAGCGAATGCCCTGTAAAATGAAATCTTGCGCACTGTGACTGGGTGTCAAACTGCAAAAGATATCTGGGATACGCTGAGTGTCACGTATGAAGGCACTGATCTGGTCAAGCAGCACAAGAAAAATCATTTGAATAGATCCTATGAAAACTTCTTTTCAAAGAAGAATGAAACCTTGTCAGATTTGTTCACAAGGTTTCACTGCTTGATAAATGTCCTACTAAGTGTGGGTGTAAAGAAAGATGAAGCTGAACTGGTGCTGAAATTTCTGGATGTGTTACCAGAAAGGTTTAATGATACGATACTGAGGGCTGGAGGAACACTACACGTGTACAACCTACAGTCTATCTATGGGTTCTTGCTAAATCATGAACAGATCACTGAACACAAGAAATATTCTCAACAACAACTGAAGGAGTCCTTGGATAAAACTAATATTGCATTAGTTGCACAGAAAAAGAAGAAGAAAAGTCCTAAGGCACTAGTTGTCGAATCTGAGACTGAGTCAGAATCTCAAGCTGACTACTCAGACTCAGACTCAAGTGATACTGATGATGTTCAGAATATCACTGAGCAAATAGCAATGTTAGCCAGACGTTTGGGAAGAGCTCAAATGGGAAGAGGAAGATCTGACAGTGGCAAAGGAAAGAGTTCTTTTGATCCCAAGAATGCTGTGTGCTTCAATTGTCAGAAAAAGGGGCACATTGCTGCTGAGTGCAGATCAAAGATGGTGGAATCAACATCAGTTGTTGATAAGAATGCTTACAGAGCTGATAAATACAAGAAGAAATATACTCAGCTCAAGAAAGGAAAGCCTGAAGACAAACCCAGTGCAAAAGGATTAATTGCTGAAACATGGGATACAGAATCATCTACATCAGATTATGATGTATGTCTGATGGTTCAAGAAGATGAAGAGATAGAAATCGATGAGGTTGATTATGGTATGTCCGAATCAATCTTTGAAGCTGACATGAAGGAAGCTGAGGAAAACAGCAAGTTCAGTGATTGGGATCCTGCTTCCATGTATAAGGTCAGTAATTTCTACTCTTACACTGATGAAGAAAAGGGTCTTGCATTCGACTATCTGCTAAATGATTTCAAGACCAGCCTTAAGTCTCAGACTGACCTCAAAGCTGAAATTGCTAAACTTAAAGATGAGATTAAGGAAAAATCAATCTCTCATTGATGTTGGTAAGAAAGCAGGGTGTGACCTTGAATGTCAAAGACATATTAACAAACTTCTTAGTGAAGAACTTCAGGAAGCTAAAGACAAAGCTGATCAACTCCAAAAGATCACTGAGTCTTGGTGTAAGTCATCAAAGCTTGCTGAACAGTACATAAAACAACAGATACCTAAACAGGTGAAGGATATACTTGGAGGTGACTATCAAACAGCAGCTTATGTAGCTGATGATGAGATAGCAAGTACAGATTCTAAGGAAGATAGACAACTAATTAAGTGTCAGAAGTCAGCCTCAGAGAAACGACATGATCCAAGCCTAAAATTCAATATGTTTGTGAATGCCAAATATCATGGTAATGAGTGCTCAACATCCAAACAACATGGTAAGTTTGTGTTGGAAAGATTAGGCACTCAGCCTGTTCAAATAACTTCAGTCATAGAAAGGCTTAATCCAAATCCTTTCAAAAGACAAAATTCTCTATCTGGCACGGAGATAAGTTATAACAACAGGAAGACCACTGTAAGTTAGATGTCAAATCACAACAATGGTAAGTCCAAAGTTGTTGATCTTGGTAAGTCCAAGAAGATCAACAGTGGTAAGTCCAAACCTGTTGAAACTGGTGAGTCCAGTAAGCATGACAAAGGTAAGTCCAATGTCATGGAGAAGAAGGTTGTTAGTCAATCTTCTCAGGATAACAAACAGAGACCTGACAAAGGTAAGTCCAAAGTCAGTGATCACCAGGTGAATCAGCTTGCAAAGAAAGTTGAGAAGTTATCCACCATATACAATCCTAAAACTGAGAGTAAATTCTCACAAGGATTGTTAGACACTCTACCTCCTGTCATCATTGGAAGATGGAGATGCTACAAATGCAGAAGTAGAGGTCATGAGGCTAAGGACTGTGATGCTGAAATCTCAAGGCCTGAGCAAGAACAAACTGATCAGCCTACACTTGATTCAGTTCCTGCTCAAGTTGAGCAGTCAGTTCAACAAGATGAAGCTGCTAATTGCTCCTCATCTGAACCCACCAAGAAGTGGGTTCCCAAGCAAAACTAATGTGTTTAGTTTTTATATCATATGCAGGGTTCAAGTAAATGGTACTTGGATAGTGGATGTTCAAGGCACATGACCGGATGGAAAGGACTTCTCAGTGATTTACAGGAAGATGAATGTCCTAAAGTGTAGGACCGTTGGGGGGGACGGGGTTCTAAACTAAACTAAAACACCCTTACGCTAGGACTGATCTAGGATGAGAAATAGTGCGGAATTTCTATTTCCCAAACCTCCTAAGGATTCTAAGATCTGCTTAGGTGTCCGGCACACAGTAACACACAGAATAACACACAGAGTAGAAGCAAGAACAAACTCTAAGAACTCACACAGAGATGCTTAAGGCTGCCCTTGGTTTTCGTATTGATCACTAAGATTACGAATTACGAGGTCAAAGTCGCGATTACTAAGGCTTAAGTTCGGATAAGGTCAATGTCGTATGATAGAAAGTGATTATGCGTAGTTACGAACGATTCCTGACGCTAATGCGGGGTTAAGCTCTATTTATAGAGTAAAATCTTCACTACGCACGTGGTGCAGAGCACTGCGTACGTAGTCTGTTCAATACGCACGACCTTAAATATTTTAATGTTAAATAATTACCTATTAACCGACTTAATCACTACGTGCGAGTTGAGCTTCACTACGCACGTAGTGGACTCACCACGCACGCAGTGAACACATCACGCACGTGATGAACTTTCACACAAACTTAAACTTCCAAACTCACATCAACACATGATTAAGTACTTGTAAGCTTAAGATAATCACATAGAATCACTAAGAATGTATAAACATGCAAACCATTAATCAAAACACATTTGAATTAATAAACTATGAATATATTTTATTGATATGAACTAGGGATTTACAAATATGCACCAACAAACTCCCCCTAAGACCTAGTTCTATCAATAACCATTGCACTAAGCAAAAATTCCACAAAGTAAAATGCACACAGCAAAATGTACTAAGCAAAAATTTGCACAAAGTAAAATGCACAAAGCAAAATGCACACAGCAAAATGCTAAACGAATACCTTCCGTCATGCCCTTACCAGCACTACGCACGATGTGAGCTGTAACTCGTGCTTAGTGGGGTTCCATTTCGCATGTAATGAGTTTCTCATCTGTGAACCTTAATACTGTTAGTACTGCACTTAGCAATAAACTGTCAGTAACTTCAAGATCACTTAAACACATTTAAGCAAAACACATCAAAGTGAGATTAAGGAAATGTAAACAGAACAAATCACACTAAGAGAAAAAAGAACATACTAGAACTCTTTTTGTATTTTTCTAAACAGAAACGAGATAAAAATGCAAACTATTAACAACTTATTTTTGGGAATCTAAATTCAACTATTTAAAGACTTAAAAATAAAAGACAGAAATGAAAATAACTGAAATGAAATTAACTCAGACTAAATTTGCAAAAGAAGTAAATTCCTGAAAATTAAATCTTTTTGTGAGAAGGTTCCAGTATGGAGTCAGTACTAGCTCGTCTATACTCAGTAATCATTCATTTCAGAACCTTGGGCATAAACATATTCTCTTAAACTCTGTCTGTCAACCTATCTTTCTTCAGATAATAACAGATTTTGTTTCAACATTTTCAGATTGTCTAGACTGGATACATGATTAAGACTATCTCTTTCATAGTCTCACAGTATTTTGATTCACTCAGTAGGTTGCACAACTTAATTACCAAAACCACCATGCTTATGTGATATGTTAATTTGTCAACGCATTTTATGCTCTTTGACATGGAGGTCGATTTTTCACCTCTCTAGACATATTTCTTGCTGAGCTTTTGTCAATGCATTTTATGCTCTTTGACAGTTTATCATGATAGATCAATGTATCTATATCTTTTGACATTCTCAAAATTGGGGTCAATTTTTCACCCTCTTTTACATATAGCTCAATGTAATTTAACACATTAGGCATGGTAACAGGTGTGTGCATCAAACTAAGTCATTCTCAACTGTTATTGACTTATAGACTTGGAATGTCTCGATAGCTTAAATCTATGATTGATTTTCACATGCATAACCATTTATCAGTCTAGACTTTCCTTATATGTCTTACACACTATCTGTTTCTTATCTGATTCAACTAGATTTTCAGACAGTTTTCTCAAAAGTATGTATGTGCCTTCAGTTCTAATTTTACTAGACGACTTTGTATTGAGAACCAGTGTGTCATCACTCTCCATCTAGGTTGGATCAACTTCTCCCTTTTTTTTTTTTTTTTGTATTTTCTATGTTTTCTGAACTATCTCCCCCTAAAATACTAAACAATCTAAAAACTAAGAAAATAGAAACACAGAAGCACACAGGAAATAAACACAAAGACAAAAGAATAGTTTAGTCACACAGAAAATAGACACACAGTCACAAATACCTCACACATGATTATAGCGGTTGACACCCTTCACATAGAAGAAAGAATTAGAAAGCATTAGGAACCCAAGCCCGAATAGTCATGGGTTTCCCGTCTTCTCCAATCACTGGAAGTTTCATCCAAGTTCCAGTCTTCTCAGCAGCATTGCTGAACCTGTCACTCGAATCCTTAGGCATTTGAACACACAGTTTGTTAGTCCACTTAGAAGTCTGATTGAGCGAAGATTTTCTTTTGCTAACAACTTCGGGATTTTTAGATTTTCTTATGGTATCCCCGTTTGTCCTTTGATGCTGAACTGGAAGAGTTGAGTTTCGATTGTTTTTAGTAAACGTTTTATTCTTTTGATAAGTCTCAACTTTCCTGTTACAGCGCTGATGTGGCTGCTGATCACACTCGTAACTGAGGTGACCAGGTCTCCTGCACACATAGCAAATCCTGTCTGGATATTGCTTTACAGAACCTTTCCACATCCTTTGAGATCGATACCTTAACCCTTGATGTTTGGGTAAGATTTTGACCTCTTGGTATGGACGGGTATCAGGAGACTTTACACCCTCCTTTTCAAATTTCCGAAGGACATCGTGGATACGATGCATCAACGGATCTTAGACATTAGAACTTGTCAACAATTCTCTCATTCCTGGTTCAGCCTTTTTAATTTCATCTTGCTGAAACTCATTCTTTTGAGGCCCACCCACATTCTCGTGTAACTTTAAATCCTCTTTTGGGGTTGATGCAGAAGATTCATCAACCTTTGTGAGTAGTGGGTCAGATTCAGAGTGAACATCATCATTCACCAGTTGATTTAACACTGGTGGTGGACATTTAGAGTATAACTTCTTGTTCTTTTCTGAATCAGTACCTTGACCTCTTTGATCGATTATGTAATCAAATAAGTAAGAAGACGTGGAATAACTTTTGAGTTTTTGACTCAGAGTCTCATAATCGACCTTTGAAGTAGTAAGGTCTCGTTTCAACTTATCAATCTCATTTATGTAAAACACTATAGCATCCTGTTTATTTAACAGAGCCACACCTAGTTCATGCACCTGTTTGCCTAAACTTTCATTCTTTTCGTTCAACTATTTTTCTCTTTCTTTTATCAACAGCTTTTTATCTAACTTAGATGTGAGCTCTGAAATTGTAGACTTTAGGAACACTATCTGTTTTACATAATCATTACAAGAACCACAAGGTAAGCCAAAAGTACATACCTTTTCCTCGGATGATTGACTACAACTGCACACCTTTTGGTTTGACTCATTGGCACGAACTTTCACTGGTGTCTTTTCTGCAGCTGGAACCGAGGCTGGTTCATCATCAATGCTGGCAATTGATTCTTCCTCACTTGAGTAACTTTCTGTCTCGGAATGAGAATCTTAGTTCAACACATGAACATTTGCCACATTAATATCAGCACCATCATTCCCAAATTGTACTGACCAGTCAATTCCCTCGTCCTTTTGAACAACTGCCATTGCCTTAGCTGGTTTTGGAGTTGATTCAGACTTTATGGTTGAAGAGGAAAATGATCTACTGCCAGGACTGGTTTTGAAAGGATAATTCGGTCCCACACTCTTCGGCTTATCACATTCTCTCGCGAAATGACCTTTTCCACCGCAATTATAGCATGTTACCGCAGACTTATCAAAACCAAGTTTGGTATCCTTTGTAGCTGATATTTGCTTTCCTGTTCTTTTCTCATATGCTCTCGCCCTCCTGACTAAGTTAGCATATGACCAGAGGATATCTTGTCTGTCCATCTCATCATCATCGATCTGGTCATAGTCCTCTTGTGTCAGATGAGCATTATCAATCTTCCCCTTCAGTAGATTATCATAAGAGGAGACTAGCGCACTTAGCATGCTCATATGTGCTGTTACTTCATCTGCACTCCATACTTGAAATGCTCGGCATTGAATCCAAAAGTAGACACAGTATAGGATGGCCCAGAAGATGAAGCTTCAGATGTAGATCTGCCAGATTCATTTACATTCCTCACATAGGCAGATTGTAAGGGGGCATTTGAAGAAGTGGATGACGATACAGGTGTTCCAGAGTAGTAGAGAGAAGGATTTTGTTGATAACCGGACATGGAATCCAAATTTTGTTCCTCCTGCTCTTGCTCTTTCAACTTTGTGATGAAATCATTTAGATCCATCCCGTCAAAACCACCACTGTTCTTCAGTATCATAATATATGGCCGCCAGCTCTTGGGCAAGGCTTTTGCCATAATTTCCACCTGCTGCTTCTCTGGAACAGTAACACCCAGACTGTCCAGTTCACTAAGAAGATGATTATATCTTGTAATGAGAGAAGGAAGTTTTTCATCTCTAGTAGCCATGAAATGATCTAATTCCTTTCTCAATTGACTTGCTTTCAATTCCTTGAGGGCGGCATTTCCCTCATTTCTCTTTTCTAGTGCTCTCCACAGGCTGTGGGAAGTTTTATATCTTCTGAATTGATGGAAGATCTCATTTGGAATGGCCTGGATTAGTTGAGCATAGGCCTTCTTCTCTGCATCATGACTGCTCTTCTGTTCAACAGTCATTCCATCATAGGGGGTTTCAATATTTCCCTCCCCTTTGGGAACCATATAATCGGTGCTTATTGCTCTCCGAAGTCTACAGTCAAGGCCATCGAGGAATATTTCGAACCTGGGCTTCCACATAGGATAGTCTTCCATGGTTAACAGTTTAGGTACTTTATTGGCACTCCCCATTTCACTGTCTAATAATAAGTTGTTTAAAACTGTTGTCTGTTTTGATGCCATTTCAGTAATCAAGAGCTGAGAACACACAGACTAAAATTAGGATTTGATAGACCACACAGATTCAATAAGCACGGAGTGGGAGCTACTACGCACGAACACGAAGCACTACGTACGGACTGACACGAGGACACACAGATGCTCCTACGTACGAACTGGAACTCTACCACGCACGGATTGAGAACCTAGGACGCACGGAGTGTAGATGGTACGCACGAAGCAACAAAAAAAATTTTAAAGACAAAGTAAACCACACAGACTCAACTCGCACGAACTGGAAACACCACGCACGCGTTGAGGACCTACTACGCACGGAATGAACACACAGCTTGACGAAGATTCTAGATGATCTACGACACACTACGCACGTACTACGGGCACTATGCACGGGTTAGAGACTCACTTCGCACGGGTAAAACTCAAACAATTAACGTAAAAACACGACCTTTTTATCGCAAAACGACCTATTTTTGACCTACTAACCGGTTAAAAACGACGAAAAGGACAAACACACAGGCCTAATCGACACCTAGATCACGAAATCCTAAAGGAAAAGTGATCAATCAAAGCACAAGGCTCTGATACCACTTTGTAGGACCGTTGGGGGGGACGGGGTTCTAAACTAAACTAAAACACCCTTACGCTAGGACTGATCTAGGATGAGAAATAGTGCGGAATTTCTATTTCCCAAACCTCCTAAGGATTCTAAGATCTGCTTAGGTGTCCGGCACATAGTAACACACAGAATAACACACAGAGTAGAAGCAAGAACAAACTCTAAGAACTCACACAGAGATGCTTAAGGCTGCCCTTGGTTTTCGTATTGATCACTAAGATTACGAATTACGAGGTCAAAGTCGCGATTACTAAGGCTTAAGTTCGGATAAGGTCAATGTCGTACGATAGAAAGTGATTATGCGTAGTTACGAACGATTCCTGACGCTAATGCGGGGTTAAGCTCTATTTATAGAGTAAAATCTTCACTACGCACGTGGTGCAGAGCACTGCGTACGTAGTCTGTTCAATACGCACGACCTTAAATATTTTAATGTTAAATAATTACCTATTAACCGACTTAATCACCACGTGCGAGTTGAGCTTCACTACGCACGTAGTGGACTCACCACGCACGCAGTGAACACATCACGCACGTGATGAACTTTCACACAAACTTAAACTTCCAAACTCACATCAACACATGATTAAGTACTTGTAAGCTTAAGATAATCACATAGAATCACTAAGAATGTATAAACATGCAAACCATTAATCAAAACACATTTGAATTAATAAACTATGAATATATTTTATTGATATGAACTAGGGATTTACAAATGCTGGGTGCAAGTTAGACAGAAAATCAACTACTGGAGGATGTCAAATGCTTGGAGGGAAGTTAGTCAGCTGGACTAGTAAGAAACAGAACTCAGTGGCTACTTCAACTGCTGAAACTGAATATGTTGCAGCAGGTAGCTGTTGTGCTCAAATCCTATGGATGCAACATCTGCTTCAAGACTTTGGCATGAGTTTCAAGAAAACTCCTATCTTCTGTGATAACCAAAGCGCTATAGCCATCACTTACAATCCAGTCTTCCACTCAAGAACCAAGCACATTTGAAATTAGACATCACTTCATCAGGGACATCGTGGAAAAAGGTAAAGTTGACATTAAATTTATCTCCACGGATGACCAACTAGTAGATATCTTTACTACACCACTTGATGAGAAGAGGTTTATGTATTTGCTAAGTAACTCGGGTATGCTCAACCCGTAGCTAAGTGTCTGGAATCTGAGTTTTTCAGTTTGACAAAGACTAAGTGTCTGAAGCTGAGTGCACAGTTTATAAATAAGTTTTCATATATATATATAGGGTGCGGTTCAAACGAGAACTGCGAGAACCATTTTTGGCCAATCATTTAATTTCCTGTCTTTTATATATAATTTAAATAGGAAAGGGTAGTATAGACATTATGACATTACCCCTATTTTTTTTAAAACTAATATATCTATCAAACAAAAATGTGTTAAATTATGAAAAATATACCAAATTAACGAGAAAATTATGCTCTTTAATTTAAGACCGATCTTGATATTTTTTTTGGAAGAAAAAAAATCATGTTTTGCTGGGTTTTTTTCAGTACAACAACATGTGCACTAATGCAAAATTTGCACAAGTGTAAAATTTTGCACATGTGCATATTGACATCTGTCCTGAAAAAACTAGAAGAATTTGTGCATATGATGCACATGTGCAAAATTTTGCACTTGTGTAAATTTTGCACTAGTTCACATGTCGTTATACTGAAAAAAAAAAACCCGGGAAACACACACAATTTTTTTTTTGAAAAATGTATCAAGATCGGTCTCAAATTAAAGACAATTTTTTTCTGGTTAATTTGGTATAATTTTCGTAATTTAACACTTTTCCGTTTGATGTATATATTAGTTTAAAAAATGTGGGGTAATGTAAAATGTCCAAACTACCCTTAATTAATTAAGGATAAGTTTGATTAGTTTAAGGTTATCCATTAACAACTCTTTAATCTCAACCCTCCCTCACATTGATCAATGGCTGTAATTGGTTCTCGCAGTTCTCGTATGAAAAAGGGTTCTCATTTGAACCATCCTATATATATATATATATATATATATATATATATATATATATATATATATATATATATATATATATATATATATATATATATGTCCATTACCTTATTTTTAATATATTTAAACCATTTAAAAATTAAATAATTATCTTTATATTTCTTCTATCTTATCTAAAACATAAAAATGTAGTATTACAAAATTGCTCTTCCTCCTTTCACTTTCAAATGACAGATATGTCATACTTCTCTGCTTAATCGATTGCCTACAGCCTATTGTTTAATCATATCAATCATCCTACAACCCTTACTCCTGGATTTCAAGCTTCCCTCTCCTTTTGATTTCCCCATGATAGGATTTGTGTGCGTAACCGTCGAACCCTGATGCCACGTCAAATGCCATAAGGCACTCAAGGGTCACACTTGTGAGGGTATGTAATCCGAGAATTGATGTAACCACAGTCAGGGAAACGGTTTTGTAACTAGTCAGTTATAAACCAGTATTAGTAAGTTATGGTTTTAACTTACAGAGAGAATTAATTACCAAGTTATTGATTGACAAACAAATATATATTTATTAGTCAAATAAATATATATATATATATATATATATTGTTAATTAATAAGATTAATAACTTAAGTTTAGATTATTAATGGTTTTGATATTATTATTAATTAATTAATAATATATATATTATTAATTTAATTAATATTAATAATAATTACTTGGTGATTAAGGTTCCTAATTCAAATTAAGGAAACATCTAAATGTTTTCCTAATCTAATCCTAGAATCTATTCTTATAAATAGTGTGTTGGTTATGTGATCTATTGTTATTGTTCTTGTTAATATATATATATATATATATATATATATATATATATATATATATATATATATATATATATATATATATATATATATATATGTTTGAGAATTATATGGGATTAACAAGTTATGTTAATCTCAATTTATTCAAACAGTCAGTTTTGAATTGTTTTATAGCTTTAATCTTTAATCAGATTGGTTAAAACAGTTTGGTTTAACCGGTTAAAGAATTAAACTTATAAATAGATTTTTAAATTCATCTATATATAATTGCTGATATATGTGTTTATTCAGAAAATATAGGGATTAACAAGTTACGTTAATCTCAGTTTTAATATTCAAACATTTTAGTTTTTGAATATTGAAGTTTTATGGTTCTTAATTGTTTAATCAGATTCTTAAATCGGGTAGGTTTGACTGGTTAAATAACTAAAACTATAAAGGGTTAATTTTCATATATATATATATATATATATATATATATATATATATATATATATATATATATATATATATATATATATATATATATATATATATATATATATATATATATATATATATCATTTCTAATAATATGAATATTAATCAATTTTTGTTAATATTGATTTAATGTTTTGAATCTAAACTAGCTTAGTCTTCGATTAAAAGATAAACTAGCTTAGTCTTCGATTAAAAGATAAACTAGCGCGATCCATTAGTGTTAGAAATATTAAAGTGAGGGGTGTAATATGTAATTATTCAAAGTTGGGGAAATGCTATATAAAGGCATTTCCCCCACATTTCAATGTTAAGCTTTGCATTCTAAGTTACTTGTGTTTGTGTTTTACTCTCAAATTCTCGGCTTTCTCTCTCTCTAACCGATTACACACACAAACACAAACTAAGAAGATAATCATCTAGCATTTCTTCATCTGTATCATAATACGGGACAATCAATTGGTATCAGAGCCAAACTTGTTTTTGGCTCTTGATTGTTCGAAAAACATCAAAGAAAATTTCTAAAAATTCAAGTTCAAAGTGAAGAACAAGCACTCGGGTCTAACAAAAAGCTTCCAAGAAGAAAAGGCTCTCGGTTTCACAAAGGTTCAAGAACTTCATCTTTGTTTAAGAAAAACTCAAGCACAAACGATTTCTACAGGTAGAACTCGTTAAAGGTTTGAACTACATTTCCTTTAAACTTTCCTTTGAGTTGTTTCTATATTCTTACAAAGTTTATAAAACATTCTTTAAGGAAAAACACAAACAGTGGGCGTTTTTATACACCTTAAGTCAAGAAAGTCATTAAATACCCACCTTTTTCAACATTAAATTTTCTGGGTATTTAAGCATTTATGGTGTTCTTGGTCTGAAAGTACAACTGGAAGAAGAAGAAATCGGATTTTGTAATTTATTTAATTATAAATTCTTAATAGTTTAAGTGTTGTACAAGGAAAATCAAGTACTTGCCATACCAATCAAGTACAAGTACTTAGACACTATTCTGGGTATGGCAATCTGATTTAACAAGGACACATCAGAGTCTATCAGCCGGTTCCTTGGTCAATGCGATTGACTCTTGGGGCGGCTTATAGAATTTTGTCAATTTGGAACATCTAAGTGTTAATCAAATAGCTATAAGCCGGGTTCAGTGAATCGCATGCGATTGGACTGTGCGGCTTATAGAAGCAGTTGATAAGATAGCCTAAATACCGTGTGAATCGCATTTGATTGAATCGCATACGTTTAACACTTACCTTTCATCCTACTATTGGAATCGCATTTGATTGGATCACTTATACATTCCATATTGGCAATCGCATGCGATTGACATGACTAACAGTTTATTTTCTAAGTGTTTGATGAAACAGGATTGATTCGCATTCGATTAACCATCAATACTAAGTTCTTATTTTGCTTGTTTTCAAGGACACCTAATCGCATTCGATTGACCTGTATTCGCACTCGATAAGACAAATTCCAATCAGTTATTCCTTATATTTGGACAAGTGATTGACTCTTTGGACTTGAATTAAAGAACTCTAAGACATCTGGACTTAATCAAACAATCTAATTCATAATTGAATTTAATTTAAATCAGATCTAATTCAAAGGTGAATTACATTACCTCAAGTATATTTTGAATTTAATCCTTTAAGATCTAATTCAAAATTGAAATTCAAAAGACATAGTTCTTTAATCAATCATTCAAATCACTTTAAAATCAGGACATGTTTTCGAACAATCAAACCACCTTACAAGTGAACGATCATTTCTCACAAACATCACTAATCATGTCAAGTACAAATGAAATGATGTCCATTGGCACGGATGCAAAACCTCCTGTTTTGTTTCGGGGGGAATACAATGTCTGGAAAGGAAGGTTCATGGTCTTCCTCGAGCACAACGAACTCTTCGGTGACAAGATGATTGAATGCATCAACAAAGGAAACACCAAATTCATGAGGGTAGTTGAAGCAGATCTAGACAACAACCCTGGCATTCCCAGACATGAAAGAGAGAAGACTCATGATGAAATGACCACTACAGAAATAGAAACAAAGAAAGCTGAGAAACTGGCCAAGTACTACCTCAAGCAGGGCCTCTCATCAGAAATCTATCTCAAAATAGATAGCTTGGGCACAGCCAAGGAAATCTAAGATGAGATCAAGAAACAACTTCATGGCACTGAGCAAGGAGAATACATCAAACGAACTCAGCTAGTCAACAGCTATCATGACTTCAAGGCTCGAGAAAATTAACTGCTCTCTGAAACATATGGGAGATTCTGCAAGCTGCAAAATGAAATGAGATCTAATCAAATTGTCAGAACTGACCTTGATTTGAACTGTGTTTTTCTGAATTCATTAGGTTCTGAGTGGAAAGGCTATGCCAGACTTTACAAACAGAACAATAAAGATCTTACATCGGTCACCTTCCACAACATCTTCGAAGATCTCAATCAATATCAAGATGAAATCTTGCAATCTCTCCCTAAACAACCAGTTGCTGACCCTCTTGCCTTGGTGGTGGCTAACAGAATCCATAGGGAAACATCATCAAGATCCTTGAAACTTAAACAAGTGGTTCTCAGTGATTCTAATCATGATAATGATGATGATGATTCAACACAAGCTGCATTTCAAGCTCTCACAGTGGCCAACAAGAACTTCATGAACCGCTTCAGCAAGACTAACAATAGACAACGGTTCACATCAAGTTCAAGGAAACCCGAAAGAGCTGCTCCTGTTGACAAGCCAAGGTACCAAAGGGATGAGAAGAAGGAGGAAAAGAAAACCGACCCCAAGTACTACAACTGTGGAAGATCAGGGCATCTAATCCGGAACTGCCCCATGAAAAAGACCAAAGATGCAGAATACTATCGGCAGAAGTACCGTCTGTTCAAAAAAAGACAGGCTGGGAACGCGCTGCTAGTAGAAGAAGATCAGTTCTTGGATGATACAGAATCAGACAGTGATCTGGATGGTGAAGATCATGCTCAGTTCTGTTTAATGGCTCACAATGGTGGAGGAAGTAGAGAGGATGATAATGGTGATGATCTCTCTGATTCAGATGAGGAAAGCTTTGAAAGCGGGAAGGTATCTTCTAACTCTAACTATAATATGGGTTTTAAACATGAACACATACAAACCATATTAATCCGAATGAAAGAGTTAGAATATCAGGTAATAGAGTTAACCACTAGAAATCAAGTTCTAGAAGATGTTTCACGCAACAAGGATAAAGAAGCACAAATAGTAATTAAACAATTAGACAACGATTTAATTAGCCTTAAGTCTCAATTAGCTGTGAAAGAATCTGAATTCTTAGAATTAACCGATAAGACAAATAACACTATACTAGATCTTAAAGCAGAATGTGTATGTGCTGAAAAGGATTCAGAAATTCTCAAAAATAAACTTAGGAATGAACTAAGTACTCTTTACTCTAGAATCAATGAACTTGAGTATCTTCTGTCCAAACGTGATCAAAGTGAACAGACCATCTCTCAATACAAAGAAAACGAACGTCCTTTCTCCAGATGGAAATTCGATGGGCTGGGCTTCAAATTGAGAAAGATTACGTCCAAACAATTATATAATGCTGATCTGTTTGGCGAAGGCCTTACCCAACGAATGGTTTTTATTGGTCAAAAAGAGGAACATATTGAAGAAGATGTCAAACGAACCCTTAATCTCAGAACTGCAATTCCATTTGACTACTTTGATCTCAATGAATCATACCTCAGCTGTCTCACTTCATCATCTGATAGTGATGTTTCATCTTCTGTCTATTCTGATGAAGAACTCTACTCTCCTGTTTCACCAAAGGTCACTGTTGAATACATTCCCCACAAGGAATTACAGCAAAGGTTTCAAACCTTACAGGAGTTTTGCTTCACTCATCTAGTTCAAGATGACCTTACCAAAGCCTTCCAATCAGAAACCTCATCTGAACCCTCTCCACTAGTTCAAGAAAACGCCATCCTCCACAAGCGTCTCCAAACAGTATTCAATCTTGATGGCAAGATCATTGACGACTTGTGCAAAGAAAATTTTGAATTGCTTAAACGAATCAAAGAGGTCGAAACTGCACTAGAACCACCTACTCCATTTACCTTCTCACCATAGAGAATCATATTAGATGAACGAATTGAAGGTTCCAAACATGTGTCTATATCTTCTCAAAATGTCAAACTATTAAAATCTGTTAATCATACTGCGGTACCAAATCTTAAACTTAAACAGATTTACAAACCAAAACAACTTTCTACTTTTAATCACAGTTCTCGTGTGCACTTAGACGTACCTGAATCATCACGAGCTGCAGCCAGTCGACCACGACTTCATTCTAAACTTTTATCCTCTGCTGCAGATGCGAAGAAGGCTGGAAACAAGAAGTGTGAAATAAATATATCATGGAAAAGAGCTATTCCTAGATCCACTAGGAGGTGTTCAAATTTGAAACCTGTCTGTGAAAACGTTTTGATGTTTGATTCTGTTTGTAATCATTCCAGTTCACAAGACAAAACTGCTTCATGGTTGTACTCATGGATACTGTGAATTTAATTGTTGTTATGATCAATTGCGACAATCTTTAGGCATTAAGCCATGTGCTGATTGGACTAATTTTTATGCTAATCAAGTATGTGTCCTGTGTTTAAACTCAAAAGGATACATCATTCATCAGTTGATCACCACTCGTCAATCACATGCACTTAAACGCTTAAACAAATCCAACCGATTGCTCACGATCAAGGAACTGGAAGTCTACAGACGGCAGGGCTACGAAGCATTTAAAAGGGCTTGGATTGCATAGGAAAAACACCTGTACTCGCAATTCCCCTTCCAAAATCTCCAAATCTTCTAAACCCAAACCATCATCCATTCAACGAGTAGAAAACCCTACTAATCGAAGTGTTCCAGTTCAGCGAAAGCAAGTTGAGGCATCGAGGCCACAGAGAATTCTTAAGAATTCCTCGCAAACATGGATTCGCAAACATAACGCTTCCGCAACTCTACCGAATCCAAAACCTCCGATTCCATCAACTGTCAAACCAACAGTGGTAACGAAACTTTCTTCTCAACCAATTTCTTCCAAATCTATTCATTCTCGACAAAAGATTCGACCCACATAGGTAATTAAGAATAGATCATCTCAAGTTTCACCACAACAAGTAGACACAATCACTACTCAACCACCTTTAGGAACTAACAATCAAGGACCCATTCATATATGGGGACCTGAACGTGCTTTATTCTCTTGTAGCAGGTGCCTCACTTGTGGTACCTTGACTCCGGCTGTACCAAACATATGACTGGCAACAAACGCCTTCTCAAGAACTATGTTCATAAGTACTCCGGGAAAGTACGTTTTGGGAACGACAATATTGCACCAATAATGGGGTACGGAGACATTGAGAAAAAGCACATCAAGATCAAGAAAGTCTCATATGTTGAAGGGTTGGGTCATAACTTGTTTAGCATTGGAAAGTTCTGTGATAAAGACCTAGAGGTCGTGTTCAAAAAGAACAAATGTTCAGTTTTAACTGCAAATGGAGATGAGTTGCTCGCAGGTTCCAGAAATTCTAACCTGTATTCCATTGACTTGGAAAAACATGACTCTCCTACCTCTGTGTGTCTACTGTCCGAAGCATCTACGGATCTGACTTGGCAATGGCACAAAAAACTCTCTCACCTGAACTTTCAAAATATTAACAAATTAGTCACTGGTGACTTGGTGAGAGGCATTCCAAAGTTAAGGTTCATGAAGGATCATCTGTGTGCAGATTGTGAAAAAGGAAAAATGAAGAAGGCTTCTCATAAATCTAAACAAGTATTTAGCACTACGAAGCCTTTGGAACTACTGCACTTGGATCTGTGTGGTCCTATGAGAATCCAGTCCAAGAATGGGAAGAAGTATATTTTAGTCATGGTGGATGACTACTCTAGATATACTTGGGTCAAATTTCTATGCTCAAAAGATAAAGCCACTCCAACAATCATTTCCTTCATCAAACAACAGCAGAACAAGCATAGTCAGAGTGTTGTCTCTATCAGGATAAACAATGGAACGGAATTCAAAAACAGTACTCTGAAGAGCTTCTGTGACCTTGTGGGAATCAGCCACCAGTTCTCTGCTGCATACACACCACAACAAAATGGTGTAGTGGAACGAAGAAATAGAACTTTGGTTGAAGTTGCCCGAACAATGCTTTCATATTCCGGGCTTCCACCTTCCTTTTGGGCTGAAGCAATCAACACTGCCTACTACACGCAAAACCGCTCTTTCATTAACAAACGCTTTAATAAAACTCCATATGAACTAGCCAATGGCATAGTGCCTAATATCAAATACTTCCATGTATTTGGTAATAGGTGCTTTATACTAAATGATAAGGATAATCTAGGAAAATTTGCTCCCAAAGCGGATGATGCTGTTTTCCTAGGTTATTCTACTGAGTCCAAAGCCTACAGAGTTTTTAACAAACGTACAAAGAGCATTGTTGAAAGTATCAACGTAACATTTGATGATACATTGAATGTTACAGATTTTCCACATAAATCAACAGTAGTTGCTTCTGAACATACATGTTCAGGACCAGTTATTCAAAATAAAGAATCAAACATTCCTTCCAGTTCAAATTCTAATCTTGACTTTATGTTTGATTTCTTTCGTCCAGAATCTTCCCCAATTGTGACTGAAAACAGGGACAACACAGCTGCACAAGCAAGTGTCACTATCACAACTCCTACAGTC
Organism: Pulicaria dysenterica; assembly: GCA_947179395.2. NCBI lineage: Eukaryota > Viridiplantae > Streptophyta > Magnoliopsida > Asterales > Asteraceae > Pulicaria > Pulicaria dysenterica. The sequence continues at coordinate 43,033,206 of OX359293.1, read as the reverse complement.
ATTGAGACAAACCTATTTGCTGATCTATATGCTGAAGATTCTACATCTGTCTTAGTCACACAGTCCCCTGTTACTGCTTCTATAGCTGACCAAGATAGCTCACCTGTGTTTGATTCAGACCCAAATTTCTCCAGAGAAGATGAAGAAGAAGCACGACACTTACAAGATCTCATTCCTTCATCTTCCACCTCCCATGAAATTAAGTGGACCAGACATCACTCTGAAAAGAACATCATCGGAGATCCTTCAGTTGGCATTCAAACAAGATCCGCAACAGCAAATGAATGCCAATTCTATGGTTTCTTAAGCATCATTGAACCCACCAAAACTTGTGACGCATTAGATGATCCAGATTGGGTAATTTCCATGCAGGAAGAATTACACCAATTTGATCGTCTTAAAGTCTGGAGATTAGTTCCTCTTCCATATGGCAAATCTGTTGTCGGAACTAAATGGGTATTCAAGAACAAACGGGATTCGGATGGAGTGGTCATCCGTAACAAAGCTAGGTTGGTTGCTAAGGGCTACAATCAATAGGAGGGCATTGACTATGATGAAACTTTTGCCCCTGTTGCTCGAATTGAAGCCATACGGCTATTTCTTGCTTATGCAGCCTCTCGAAGCTTTCGTGTCTTTCAGATGGATGTGCAGACAACTTTTCTTAATGGTGTACTTAAAGAAGAAGTTTATGTCTCACATCCTGAGGGTTTCATCAATTCAACACATCCAAATCATGTTTATATCTTAGATAAGGCCTTGTACGGGTTAAAGCAAGCTCCGCGTGCAAGGTACGATGTCTTATCTGAATATTTGATTGGTGAAGGCTACTCCAAAGGAAAGACTGATACCACTCTCTTCACAAAGAAAAAGGGTCGGGATAAGATTTTGGTTCAGATATATGTGGACAATATTATTTTTGGATCTACAAATCCAAAATACAGTGACGCGTTTGCTAAAATCATGGCTAATAGATTCCAAATGAGCATGATGGGGGAGATGTTATTCTTTCTCGGACTCCAGGTGAAGCAGTTAAGTCATGGCAGCTTTATTTGCCAATCAAAGTACATCAAAGATCTTCTCACGAAGTATGATATGATTAACTGCTCACCCATATCCACACCTATGGCTGCTATGGCACAACTCTCAGCAGATCTTGATGGTTCTCCTGTAGATCTGAAAAACTATCGTGGGATGATTGGATCGTTACTGTATCTCACTGCCAGTCGGCCGGATATCATGTTATCTACCTGTCTCTGTGCTAGATTTCAGGCAAACCCTAAAGAGTCACATCTTCTGGCAGTCAAGCGGATATTCAGATATCTTAAAGGGTCTATGGATCTAGGTCTGTGGTATCCGAAAGATTCAAATAAGGATCTACATGCTTACTCAGATGCTGACTATGCCGGTTGCAGAATTGATAGGAAAAACACCTCTGGTAGTGCACACTTTCTGGGTGATTGTTTAGTCTGCCGGGCCTCAAAGAAGCAAAACTGTGTATCCACCTCAACAGCAGAGGCTGAGTATGTTGCTGCTGCAATGTGCTGTTCACAAAGTCTTTGGATACGCACACAGTTATCAGCCTTTGGCCTCAGGTATGACAAAATTCCACTTTTATGCGACTCTCAGTCTGCCATCGCCATCTCCTGCAATCCGGTACACCACTCTAAAACTAAGCATATTGATATCCGTTATCACTTCATAAAAGATAACGTTGAGAAAGGATTAATTGAGCTCTAGTATGTTCCTACTGAAAATCAGCTAGCTGACTTGTTTACCAAATCATTAGACGAAGGTCGCTTCACTAAATTGGTATCCAAGTTAGGCATGCTCAACTTGAAAATATAACATACTGTTGCTCCATTTTTCATTTCCTTTTTGTTTAGAGTAGGTGTTACACTATTTGTTCTTTGTGCAGCTTCATTATGCAACACTCAAGGGGGAGTGAATTTCTGGTGACACACATGTTTCCTATGTGTAGGGGGAGAAAAAATATACACATACTGAACATGTTTAGGGGGAGGAGTATACAACTGATACATTTCCTAAATCTTGAGAATTTTTTCATAAACAGATGCAAAAGTCTAGGGGGAGTGTGTCAAACAAACATTCAAATCAACCATATCTGAAAAACTATATTTTCAAATCTCAAAATGCAGAAATCTTGATTATTCATAAATTTCTCAAGTATTGGTTCAATCGCATGCGATTCAAACACTTTCTGGTGACACACATGCAAATATGACTTAATCGCATGCGATTGATAAACAGGTTGATTCGCATGAAAGGGGTGATTCGCATGCGATTGATAAACAAAGGTTGCTTCGCATGCAAAGGGTGATTCGCATGCGATTGATAAACAAAGGTTGATTCGCATGCAAGGGGTGATTGGCATACGATTGATAAACAGGTTGATTCGCATGCGATTGATAAACAAAGTGATTCGCATGCTATCAACCAAAGAGTGATTCGCATGCGATTAACACACCAAAGAGTTAATCGCATGCGATTCAAAACTTCTATCAGCCGCATTTTTTACCGTTTAACCACCGAATCACCAACTGCCAAGTGTCCTTTTACTTTATAACCATCCCATCCATCTATCACTCCATTCAACCGATCAAATTCAAATCAAACAAGTTTCTCTCGTTTTTGGCTACTTGATTATACGAACTTTCTCGTTACTCTGCCAAAATTTGCAATTTTTATCTCAAAATACTCCTAATCACATAGGTAACAACTTGTACGGTTTACATTTTGAAAATTTTGAGTTAAAAGTAGTGATTTTGGCCCTAGAACAGCCACTTGCGATAGGGTCTTTCGGAACTTAAGATGGAGTTTTGGGACACGAAACAAACTTGGTTGCCCAATCCAAGGTTGCGATGGGTGTTTTGAACATATGGGGAACACTATGATGTAAAAATATTTCAAAAATCTTGAAAAGTGTTCTTCATGTTCTTGGGGGGTATGAAAATACACATACAATTTGGTTTTTGTCTTGAAAAGAGGTGTTAGGATGATTTTTTGACCATGCTTCTGTAATACAAAGTTGTTTATTACTATCTAATTGCTATATTGAAAGTGCCAAAACAATTTTTTTATGCAAAAAATCATCGTGTACACAATGGAATTTTCAGACTTAAGAGTTTTAAAAAAGTTTTTTCAACTTTATAAGTTTGGTCAAATGTCAGTCAATCTTGACTCTTTCACTTATATTTGATCACATTTCCAATTCTTTCAAAGATAAGTGAGGTCAACTGATATATCTCTTTATCCGCGACTTAAATTTTTACCTATCTGTGCAGATAAGATGGCTCAAGCTATTGTTGACCCAGAGGACATCATGAGTCGGTCTGAGTTCTTAAATTCAAACTCTCATGAGAACAACCATTACACTGACCTCACCAAACTCAGAAATCCTAACTACCCAATCATCATTGAGATTCTGAAAATCCACCCTTTGAACTACCTTCTAATCTATAATCATGCCATCACTGGCACACATGTCCCTGAACTCTATGTACAACAATTCTAGAAAACTTGTGAGGTCCGTACCAATGACAGGGACCAAGAGGTCATATATGCTAAGATTGATGAGTACACTGTTGAAATTACTGTCAGTCACCTAAGAAGCATCTTTAGACTTCCAAGAGCAAATAGTAGGCCACCTGCCACTGCTTTTGATGACATACCAACTGAGGAAGATTGTCTAGCTATCGTGAGGGATATGGGCTATGATAGTGAGCTTGTAAGGTAAAACCAGTTCAAAAGAACCAGCTTACACCCAAAATACAACTCCCTGCTGACTGTGCTTCAAAGGTGTCTCATCCCAAAGCATTCTGGTTATGAATTCCCCACTGAGTATCAACTCAAGATTTTTGTTGCTGCCGCCAACCATATGCATAAAGACTATGCATTTCTGCTATTCCAGGATATTAAAGCCACTATGCATAGGAAGAATTCCCAAAAGCAGAAAGAAGCTAAAATGCTGCCTTACCATCGTTTCATACCAATGATCATCTAGTATGTGATGGATCGGAATGCTGATATCCCTTGTCGGACATGTTTACCTTCTGTTTCTCCAAAACTCTTTATTCATATTAAACCTGCTAACCCGACCAATCGGCCTATTCCAAGACCCTTCCTTGTATCTCTCTTAGATCTTTGTGAGCATAATGATATTATCAAGAGTTATAGGGAGAGTTTAGGAATACCTCCCATGGTTGTGCCATAACCGGCCATACCTACCCAGGGAGGAGTAGCACCTGGTGAGGATATAGAGAATAGGCCTCAGCAATCTACGGGAGATGCTGAGGGGGAAGAGGAGAGAGAAAATTCTGAGAGGGGTGGAGAAGAAGGTGAAGGTGTTGAGAATAGAGAGGGAGGGGATGCATATGATCCCGCTACCATTCAAGCCATTGTTCAATCTCTTTCTCAATCTACCCGAACCCAAGCTATTCTTACTGAACTTGGTCTTGACGTTTCTGAGTCATCCAGTTCTTCTCAAGTTGAGTCTGCTTCCCATCAAGGAGGTGCCCCTTCCTTTGAACTTGATATATCTCCCGTGGGCACCCCTGACCAACCAATCGAACAACCAGCAGAAAGCACACCCTCATTCATGAAACTTACTGACCCACATACTACCTCTCCCGGCCAGACTCACCCCGTTCAAACTACTCAGGTCATTCCACAACCTGGGGCTCTAGTCATTCCTTTGACTTCAACAGCCCAAGAAACCACCATTCCTATCATTCACAGGGCCATAGTTGCTCATGAAAATGACATTCCAGTCACCTCACCAAGTCATTCAATATCTGTTGAATCTGGCTCTGTCACTCCTGATTCTTTACTAGATTCTAATCAATATGCCGGTTATAGAGTTGGCAGTGGTGGAGAAGAAGAAGATAGGAGTATGAGTGCATGAGAGGAGGTGAGAAAAGAAAATATGAGTGCTGAGGGAACACCAAACCCAGAAAGCCGGGAAGCCACATCCACTATAGGGCCTGACATTGTTGGGCCTCATATTGAACAAGTCGTGGTAATCCCACCCGTGCAAGTTTTTGCCCCACCAAGCCACTACGGTGTCTCTCAACAGACTCCGTCTTTATTGCACAGGGTTATAGCACATACACTGGGTCAACCCCAATTGGGTGTTGGACCTATTGAACAAAGAGGACCGTCTCCCTCGTCCTCGACTCCTTTTGATGCACGATTTTACATACCGCGGATTTCCGCATATCTTGACCAACACAGGGTAAAAATCGATGCACTGAGCTTGTTGGCTCAACAAGTTTCCTCAACTTCCAGAGGTGGTACCTTTCAAGATTCCATTCGAGGATTGAAGGAAATCCTGTTGGAGCCAACATCACTGCTGCTCCAGTAGGTAGTACTGCCTCTGTGGCTAGTACTTCAACCGGAAGTCTTCGTGATTCCGGGTTTGTTACACGTGCAGAACTTCAACAACATATTAAACTAGCCATGTCACCAATCCACCAACAACTGCAGATGAAAAATCAAAAGTTGGATCGGATAGAGCAAGCTTCCAAGGCCCACGCTGAGCAGCTAAACCGAATTGAAACACTTCTTGCTGCCCGTCCTCCAGTTCCAGAGCCTCAATCACAACCTGATCCTGCCACAATGTCTGTAGATGCTTTAAAGAGCATGATGTACGTTAGACTTCTGGAGCAAAGGCCAGAATCTGCACATGATCAAGACCTTCTGACTACTCTTCGCAACGAACAGCGTCCATCGGGAATCTCCATGGATGACTTTCAAGAGTTTTATGAAGATATAAACAACAAGATAGATGGGATCACCAGAGGTTTCTATACTTCTTTATCAAAGGTTACTGATCGGCTGACAATACTTGAACAAACTTGTCAGGCTTAGGCTCAGGGAAGCAAGAGGAGACGGGATGATCAAGATCCTGATGATCAACCCGAGGGGGAGAAAAGAAGAAGATTATATATGACTTCTCCCTCGACGGCTGCAAATGTACCAGGTGTACCTGTTCCTCAATTCAGTTCATACTTATATGCAGGTACAAGTTCATTTGGGTCTGGGAGTCAACAACAACAACATATGGCTGATGAAGTTTATGAACGACAACAAAAGGAAAATGCTGAAAAACAAATTGTACTTTATGTACCTCACCAACAATCAGAACCGAGGCCAAGTGATCTTGAAGAAGGTGAACTACCTTACGAGCAGCCCCATGCCGAGATGTTTGACTGGTCTAGTGACTCAGAGGAACAAGTGGAAGATTTATATGAGTCTATTCACACATCACCTGCAAGGCATGTGGGGGAAGGTAGTTCTGCTCAACCGGAGGAGGAGAGTGAGGATTCTGAGATGGAAAGACTATTCAAAGGCATTGATGAATATGTCGAGTTTGCTGCACGTCCAGATTTTCCTAGAATTGTCCACAAATTTGATGATATTCCCAGTGAAAAAGAACTTGCACTTAAAAGAAAAGAAAGGGAAGCAATTTCCAGAAGGGAAGCTAGGAGAAAGCCTAAACAAAAGAAACCAATCTTCGATGTGTCCAGGGTTCTCAGTGGGATTAATGTTGAAGTTCATGAAACTTTCCTTCCTCCTCCTGGTCGGTTTCAAGAATCAGCTGCCGATGTACTTGAAAGAAACAAACAGATAGAGGCAGCTGAGAAAACAAGACAAGAATCTGAATGACCCTTGCCAAGGAGCTTCATTGTGCCACCTGCTCCTCCAGTATATCGTGGGGATCCAGGACTTGATGCAGGAAACATGTTCACAAGAAGTGCTGCCCAACAACCTATATGGAAACCTTATTTTGTCAATGCTGCCAATCTTGAAAAAAGAATTCCAGACATATTCAGCAATGAGCTAATACAGGTTATTTACCCTGAGTTATGGAACATGGATGACAAACAGAGAAGAAGATATGAACAAATCCTCTCTCAGTTCATGACAAAACCCGAAGAGATAAAATCAGAGTATCCTATAGTTGAACTTCTCAATATCTATACTCAGACAACCTTCAGAATAAAGTATGCCATCTTTCATGTCAGAAGAGCAAACAACCTGTCATACTTCCTCAACGAAGCAGACTTAAGGTTTGTAAGTATTGAAGACATCAACTTTATCTTTGACACTCTCTCTCAGAAAAGAGGAAAGTGGCCAGAAGAAGAGTTTGGAAGAGGAGCTCTGATGAAATACATGAGAAATTTAATGGAATACTTTGAGGAACATGATCTGCAACTCGGAGCTGAAAACAACTATCTGAAAGTCAATCTCTTAAAGCCTAATCAAAGTCATCCAGATCTAGAAAAGCTTGAAGAATTGACAGTTATCTATGATGGGCATTCAAACTTCAAAGTTGATCGAGGGGTCGTCTCAAAGAATACAAAAGGCGAAAAGATCTTCATCAGACTTGATGAACTCATGGCGTATTCAGACGACACTTTGAAAATTTTCCATCATATGATACATCAGAAAGTGTGGGAAAACTGGGCAGTCTATACTGATGAAGAACATGCAGAAGCCTATCGTGCTATAGAAAGGATGAGAACGACACTGGCAAGCAGAAGTCAAATACGCAAGTGGCAAGAGGCATTCGGGATTCGCAACAAATCATCCTATGAATAGATTAATGTATTTATTTGTTGTGAATGTTTACACACCTCACTTAGGGGGAGATTGTTAGAAATATTAAAGTGAGGCGTGTAATATGTAATTACTCAAAGTTGGGGAAATGCTATATAAAGGCATTGCCCCCACATTTCAATGTTAAGCTTTGCATTCTAAGTTACTTGTGTTTGTGTTTTACTCTCAACTTCTCGGCTTTCTCTCTCTCTAACCGATTACACACACAAACACAAACTAAGAAGATAATCATCTAGCATTGCTTCATCTGTATCATAATACGGGACAATCAATTATCCAGTCGCGGCCTGGCTCTTTTTCGTCCCAATAGGGATCCAGGCCCAAGCCGAGACCCATTACGGCGATCCTGCAGTTCAAGTGGTTTCGGCCCAGTTTGAGTCGGCCCGGATGGTTAATTAAAATTCGTATTAAGGCCCAATAGTAAATGTTTTATATTTATAGTTCTTTAATTATATCTTTTAATCAATTGTTTCTGAAGAACTCTAATATTTTTATAATTGGGCTTATGAAATTTATTCTTGAACTTAATGGGCTTCTCGGCCCAGTTAGGGTTAAACCGAGAATGGGTTTTGGCCCATAAGCCTCGCGTTATAAATACCGTTTGTATTTTTGGACGCGTAATTCAGAATAATTAAATAATACAAGTTTATAAATGTATAAATTTATATATATATATATATATATATATATATATATATATATATATATATATATATATATATATATATATGAATTATGGTTAAAGTATTATTTTAACTAATTAAGTTAAAATATAAGATTAATTATATTTTTGGATTAAAATATAATAATTAACCATAATGGTGTATTATTGAGTGAGCAAAGTAAACAAGGACATTTTTTTAATGAATTAGGTGTTTTTGGATTAAAACAATATGGTCTAATAGTTATTATACCAATAGTTTAATAATTGATTAAAAGAATTGACAAGTTTTGTCAAGTTCTTCTTGTCTCGATTAATTAGTTGAATATTTATATATTGGGTTTGACTTGTATACTAAAGTCGGATTAATATTATTAAGTCGCGTTTGTAGTTTCTTTATGTCAACTACATGGAGATCCCTTGGTGTCTTCACCAATTGGGCTTTGAGCTCGTTGAAGATGAGCAGTACATAGTCCAGATTTCTAGCATGAAACATGTTGTAGAGCAGCTGCATCTCGAACTCATTCACCTGATCCAGGCATCCAATCTAAGTTCCCAGTGAACGAATCACCGTGGACACCATGAAGCCCCAACCAGTAGGAAAAGTGGCCTTCTTTATAACACCCTCAGTCTGCGGGTGACCCATGTTGGCTAGGACTGACCTCACCACTTGCCTAGTAAAAGCAGCTTTGAACACATCACTTGCAGGGAGTTGATGAACTTCCCTTAGCCGCTGTACAGTTATGATAACTGTTCTATCCCCATTTAGAACAGTGCCAGCGATTTCTCCCCTGTTCTGTTCGTAAGTGCAAGTGTACCAGAACTCCAACAGGTGCTGTGGAACAATTTGCAGTAATGCTCCAGAGAAAGCGAATTCCAGGGGGCATTTACGAATGTAGTCTACCCACGCCTCATATCCTCTGCCTTGTTTCTGTGCTGGAATTGCAAGACAGGCCCGTTGGTTGTTGATTCGGATCAACGGCGCTCCATTGTTCCGAAACTGAGCACCTCGTACCATTCGATCACTGATAATAAGAATGCTTCCGTCCATCGTTAAATTACATTGAGTAACTGTTGATGCACTAAGCAAATTAAGATTCGCACTGAGCGTTCTAAAAATTGCACTAAGCAATTTAGGGTATAAATGTGAACGGATGATTGCACGAAACAAAATAGGTGTTTGTGAAAGGTATTTGATTGTATGAGAAGTTGCGTAGTTAGAATTGTAAGCATAAACTTCTCTAAACCGGTTATGGTCGGTATATATACCTTTATGAGGATAGAGAAAAATTACCGTTGGAATCCCTTTTTATCCGTTACGCCGAAGAAATTACGGCTTGATGTAACAGTAATATGGTAGAAACACATCATCTTCCAACGGATATTTGTGTAAAGTAATACTCTTGACTTACAAAAATATTATAAACACTGTTTTATTTTACCAATACAGAATTGGCATAAAACGCGATTTGAGACTGACTCAAATACACAACGACACATAAATTAATGACACTTAGTAATTAAATCATAGATTGGACACACCAAGTTGAGTAAACTAATCACTCAGCCTAAGTCAAGCACTCAGCTTGAGTTGATCACTCAGCTTGAGATTGAAACTCAGCTTGGTAGAGCACACAGCTCAGAATCAATGACTCTTAGACATTTTCATTTAAGACTAACTAAAACTTACATTTTAACTACACTGAGTAGTTAAAGTATGTTTGGAACTTACCAAATGTGTGAACCAATCACACAGCTTGAGTTAAGCACATAGCTCAGACTCAATGACACTTAGTTATTTCTGTTTAAGACAAACTCAAACTTGTGAACTCATTATGCAGCTTGACATGTTTTTCAATTTATGAAAACTTATTTATAAACTGTGCACTCAGCTTAAGACACTTGGTCTTTGTCAACCTGAAACTCAAATTCTAGACACACAGCAATGGGTTGAGCATACCCAATTCACTTAGCTGATACATAAATCTCTTTTCATCCAGTGGTTTTGTGAAGATATCTTCCAATTGATCATCAGTGGAGATAAATTTGATATCAACTTTACCTTTTTCCACAATGTCCCGGATGAAGTGATGTCTAATTTCAATGTGCTTGGTTCTTGAGTGGAAGACTGTATTGTAAGTGATGGCTATAGCACTTTGGTTATCACAAAAGATAGGAGTTTTCTTGAAACTCATACCAAAGTCCTGGAGCTGATGTTGCATCCACAGGATTTGAGCACAACAGCTTCCTGCTGCAACATACTCAACTTCAGCAGTTGAAGTAGCCACTTAGTTCTATTTCTTACTATTCCAGCTTATTAACTTCCCTCCAAGCATTTGACATCCTCCTGTAGTTGATTTTCTATCTAACTTGCACCCAGCATAGTCAGCATCTGAAAAAATCAACTAACTCAAATCCAGAGTCCTTTGGATACCAAAGGCCTAGATTTGGTGTACCTTTAAGGTACCTAAAGATCCTTTTCACAGCTTGAAGATGTGATTCCTTAGGATCTAACTGATAACTTGCACAAACACATGTAGCAAACATGATATCAGGTCTACTAGCTATCAAATAGAGTAGTGAACCAATCATTCCTCTATAGGTAGTCTGATATACAGACTTACCATCTGAGTCTTTACTCAGCTTGACAGCTGGTGACATGGGTGTTTTCATGGTAGAACTTGAATCAAAACCATATTTCTTTATCAAATCAAGAACATACTTTCTTTGATTGATGAATATTTCATCAGGCTTTTGTTGAATTTGTAAGGCTAGGAGGTATGTCATCTCACCCATCAAGCTCATCTTGTACTTTTGTGACATTGTTTTGGAGCGCCATTCACACAGAGATTCATTTATAGAACGAAATATAATGTCATCCACATAGATTTGTACAAGAATCACCTGTCCTTTACTCTTTTTAATAAAGAGAGTCTTATCTATACTACCTCTAGTGAAATCCATTGATAGTAGATAGTTGGACAGTGTATCATACCAAGCTCTTGGAGCTTGTTTAAGACCATACAAAGCCCTGTCTAACTTATAGACATGGTGTGGAAACTTTGAACTAACAAAGCCAGGAGGTTATTTCACATAGACTTCCTCCTGAAGTTTTCCATTTAGGAAAGCACTCTTCACATCCATTTGATAGACTTTGAAGTCTTTATATGCTGCATAAGCTAAGAACAGTCTTATGGCTTCAATTCTAGCAACATGGGTAAAGGTCTCATCATAATCGATTCCTTCTTCTTGCTTATACCCTTGTGCTACCAGCCTTGCTTTGTTCCTAACTATCACTCCATCCTTGTCCATTTTGTTTCTATAGACCCACTTAGTGCCTATAGTTGTATGTTCTTTGGGGGCAGGGACAAGACTCCAGACTTTGTTTCTCTCAAACTCATTTAATTACTCTTGCATAGCTTCTATCCAATCCTCATCCTCTAAGGCTTCTTCAGTATTCTTTGGTTCCATATGAGATAGGAAACCAAAGTAAGCAACATAGTTTGTTGTAGCCTTTGATCTTGTCATTACTCTTTCTTGGACATTTCCAATGATTTGATCTTGAGGATGATCTTTGAGGAATTTAAATGTTGTAGTTGGAGAATCTGAATCTGGATCTGAGTGATGTTGAGAACTCTAAGGTGAACTAACATTCTCAGTCTCAATAGTAGCATTGTTAACAAACTGATGATCACTAAGATCTTCAGTCTGAGTGACAGCTCCAAGGATTGATCAGATTGAGGTTAACAAACTGATCAGATTGTGTTTAAGACCCTTGACATATGCAACCTTCTGGAAAGTAACCTTGCCAGCATGCATCTTCCCATAGCCTTTAGTTCTTTCATGGGAGTTGTCACGAAAAGTTACTTTAGGACCTTCATCTTCCTGGAAATCACTAAGAAGTCCTTTCCACCCAGTCATGTGCCTTGAACATCCACTATCCAAGTACCATTTACTTGAACCCTGCACATGATATGAAAACTAAACACATTAGTTTTGTTCGGGAACCCACTTCTTGGTGGGTTCAGATGATTATCCTGTTCTTGTTCAGGCCTTAAGATTTCAATGTGACAGTCCTTGGCCTCATGACCTCTACTTCTACACTTGTAGCATCTCCTTCTTCCAATGATTACACGAGGTAGAGTGTCTAATAATCCTTGTGAGAACTTTCTCTCAGTCTTAGGATTATATGTAGTGGATAACTTTTCAACTTTCTTTGCAAGTTGATTCTCTTGATACTCGCTGACTTTAGACATACATTTGTCAGATCTTTGTTTGTTATCCTTTTGATTAGAAGCTTAACCAATAAACTTCTTTTCCATGACTTTGGACTTACCTTTGTCATGCTTTCTGGACTCACAAATTTCAGCAGGTTTGGACTTACCACTGTTGATCTCCTTGGACTTACCAAGGTCCACAACTTTGGACTTACCATTGTTGTGATTTGACCTCTGACTTACTATGTTCTTCCTATTCTTGTAACTTTTCTCTGAGCCAGATTGAGAATGTTGTCTTTTGAAAGGATTTGGATTAAGTCTTTCTATGACTGAAGTTCTTTGAATAGGCTGAGTGCCTAATCTGTCCAGCACAGACTTACCATGCTGTTTGGATGTTGAGCACTCATTACCATGATCTTTGGCCTTTACAACCATATTGTATTTAAGGTTTTGACCATGTTTCTTCTCTAAGGCTGACTTCTGAGACTCAATCAGTTGTCTATCCTCCTCAGAGTCTGTACTTGCTATCTCATCCTTATCAGCTGCATAGGCTGCTGGTTGATAGTCACCTCCAAGTACAGCTTGTACCTGTTTTGAAATTTGTTGGTTGATGCTCTTTTCAGCAAGCCTTCATGACTTACACCAAGATTCAGTGACCTTTTGACGTTGGTCAGTTTTATCTTTGGCTTCCTAAAGTTCTTCACTTATAAGTTTATTAATGTGTCTTTTTTTTGGGAAGATTATCTCATCAGTTGAGATTTGATGAGACAAAGTTAAGTTTGTTAGATGTGTTCTAGATATAATTTAAACAGAATTATGAGGCTTGATCAGACTGAACACTTATAGTGTTTCAAATGAGCATCAGCTGAATATAAGCTGAGCATATGTTCGATCAACTTATACTATATATTAGTAGGATTATCAATATGTTTGATAAGTTGTGTATGTTACCTAAGATATATATTGAGCTTTTAGCTTGATGTGTTTCAAGCTAAGTGACTCAGCGTATATACTGAGTCAGCTCAACAGAGTTGGTAAATAAGTTCTGGCTAACTCTTAGGACTTCCAAGGATGAGTTTATTAATATACGTTTTAGTTCATGTTGGTTTTCGAGTTTGTCCTCGAAGAACTCAGCTTGATAAGTTTCAAGCTGAGTAACTCAGTTCGAGCAAGGAGTCAGCTTAAAGTAAATTTAAATATGTTTTAAATTTATCTTTTTTTTAACTCTCTATAACTACGGGAAGGATAAAAATACTCCAGAATCAAGATTGAAGCTTGAAGACTCAAGATAAGAAGATTCAAGATTCAACATTCTGAGTTATCCGGTAGTTAGTTAGCAAATTAGGATTAGTCCAGTTTGTTAGGAACCGTAGGAACAGGATTATAAATACTTATCATCCTGATAAGTTTTGAGGTTCGACTATAACGACGATTACGACTAAGTGTTGCACAACCAAATACCTCACCTCAACCGTATGTGTTACGATTCTTGAATCACTGTTTGTCTGTTCAACGTGATCAAGATATTCACAGATTGCCAAGCTATTCGTGTGTTCGAATACTCACATTAGTTGTGAAATTGGTAAGTTTTCAATCTGTGATCAAATCCTTTTTAGAGAGTCGTCAGTATCTTTAATCATAAGTTGATTATAGATAGCTAAGTTTGAAAGATTGAGAGATTTAAATTAGGTGTTTACATATCAAGAGTTGCTTACTTGATAGAGTCTGTAATCATCTTCTTATTAATGAAAAGCAAAGCATTCGATTGTTGTTTGATTTACTATGTGTAACACTTTATTTTGATTTGTTCAATTTCTGCAGAAAGTGTATTCTACCCCCTTCTACACATCTCTTGCTTGTTGTTATTCTCACCGAGGGACCAACAACTGGTATCAGAGCAGGTTGAACAGGTTCATACATTGAAAACTTTAAGATTCTGAGAAAGTTCAAGATGTCTACAAGCAACAATTCTTCAAACTTTCCTCAGATGTCTGCCAAGGGTTGTCCCATCTTTGATGGATCTGATTATCCTATGTGGAAATTCAGACCATGCTATTCCTTAAGTCCATTGACAATCGTATGTACGATGTTATCACAAAAGGACCAATAATCCCCAAGATTCCTGCAACTGTCAGTGATTCATCTCCTGGCATATCTGAAAAGGATATGAGAAAGCCTGTTGCATCCTGGACTGAAGAAGATTGGAAACTACATTCTTTAGATGACAAGGCAAAAAGTGTTCTGGCAAATGCCCTGACCAACGAGATCTTGCATATAGTGACTGGGTGTCAAACTGCGAAAGAGATATGAGATACATTAAGTATTACGTATGAAGGCACTGATCTGGTCAAGCAGCAAAAGAAGAGTCATATGAATAGGTCATATGAAAACTTCTTTTTGAAGAAGAAAGAAACCTTGACTGATTTGTTCACAAGGTTTCACTGCTTGATAAATGACCTGCTAAGTGTAGGTGTGAAGAAAGATGAGGCTGAACTTGTGCTGAAGTTTCTGGATGTGTTACCAGAAAGGTTCAATGAAGTAACCACAACACTGAGGGCTGGAGGAACACTATATTTGTACAACCTACAGTCCATTTATGGGTTCTTGCTCAACCATGAACAGATCACAGAGCACAAGAGAACTTCTCAACAACAACTTAAGGAGTCCTTGGATAAAGCAGAGATTGCATTAGTTGTACAGAAGAAGAAGAAGAAAAGTTCCAAGGCACTAGTTGTTGAATCTGAAACTGAGTCAGAATCTCAAGCTGACCACTAAGAGTCAGACTCAGGTGATACTGATGATGTTCAGACTATCACTGAGCAGATGGCCATGCTAGCCAGACGATTGAGAAGAGCTCAACGGGGAAGAGGAAGATCTGACAGGGGCAAATGGAAGAGTTCCTTTGATGCCAAGAAGGTTGTGTGCTTCAACTATTAGAAGAAGGGACACATTGCTGCTGAGTGCAGCATTAAGAAGGAAGAATCAGCATCAGTTGCTGATAAGAATGCTTACAGAGCTGACAAATACAAGAAGAAATATACTCAGCTTAAGAAAGGAAAGCCAGAAGACAAACCCAGTGCAAAAGGACTATATCCTGAAACCTGGGATACTTAATCATCTGCCTCAGATGATGATGTATGTCTAATGGCTCAAGAAGATGAAGAGTTTGAAATTGATGAAGTTGATTATGGTTTGTCTGAGTCAACTTTTGAAGCTGACATGAAGGAAGCTAAGGAAAACAGCAAGCTTAGTGATTGGGATCCTACATCCATGTACAAGGTTAGTAATTTCAACTCTTACACCGATGAAGAAAAAGGTCTTTCCTTCGATTATTTGTTAAATGATTTCAAGACCATCCTTAAGTCTCAAAAGGACCTCAAAGCTGAGATAGCTAAACTAAAGAATGAGATTAAGGAAAATCAGTCTCTCATTAATGTTGGTAAGAAAGCACAATGTGATCTTGAATGTCAAAGACACATTAATAAACTTCTAAGTGAAGAACTTCAGGAAGCTAAAGTCAAGCTGACCAACTTCAAAAGGTCCTTGAGTGTTGGTATAAGTCATCAACGCTTGCTGAAAAGTGCATAAACCAACAAATTCCTAAACATGTACAAGCTATACTTGGAGGTGACTATCAAACTACATCTTATGTAGCTGATGATGAGATAGCAAGTACAGACTCTGAGGAGGATAGACAACTGATTGAGTCTCATAAGTCAGCCTCAGAGAAGAAACATGGTCAAAACGTTAAATACAATATGTTTGTAAAGGCTAAAGATCATGGAAATGAGTGATCAACATCTAAACATCATGGTAAGTCTGTCCTGGACAGATTAGGCACTCAGCCTATTCAAAGAACTTCAGTCATAGAAAGGCTTATTCCAAATCCTTTCAAAAGACAACATTCTCTATTTGGCTCGGAGAGAAGTTACAAGAATAGGAAGACCACTGTAAGTGAGAGGTCAAATCACAACAATGGTAAGTCCAAAGTTGTGGATCATGGTAAGTCCAAGAAGATCAAAAGTAGTAAGTCAAAACCTGTTGAAAGTGGTGAGTCAAGTAAGAATGACAAAGGTAAGTCCAAGGTCATGGAAAATAAGTTTGTTGGTCAAGCTTCTAATCAAAATGATAAAAAACAAAGATCTGACAAAGGTTAAGTCCAAAGTCAGTGAGCTTCAAGAGAATCAACTTGCAAAGAAAGTTGAAAAGTTATCCACTACATATAATCCTAAGACTGAGAGCAAGTTCTCACAAGAATTATTGGACACTCTACCTCCTGTAATCATTGGAAGAAGGAGATGCTACAAGTGCAGAAGTAGAGGTCATGAGGCTAAGGACTGTGATGTTGAAATTTCAAGGCCTGAAGAAGAACAGGCTGATCAGTCTACACAGGACTTAGCTCCTGCTCAAGCTGAACAGTCAGTTCAACAAGATGGAGATGCTAAGTGCTCCTCATCTGAACCCACCAAGAAGTGGGTTCCTAAACAAAACTAATGTGTTTAGTTTTTATATCATGTGCAGGGTTCAAGTAAATGGTACTTGTATAGTGGATGCTCAAGGCACATGACCGGGTTGAAAGGACTTCTTAGTGATTTTCAGGAAGACGAAGGTCCTAAAGTAATATTTGGAGACAATTCCTATGGAAGAACTAAAGGCTATGGGAAGATGCATGTTGGCAAAGTTACTTTCCAGAAGGTTGCATATGTCAATGGTCTTAAGCACAATCTGATTAGTATCAGCCAATTGTGTGATGAAGACAACATTGTTACTTTTAGGAAGAAAGCAGGAACAATATATAATGCTAAGGGAAAGCCTGTTTGAATAGCTAAAAGAGAAAGAGATGTGTATCTACTTGATCTTAATTCTGTTGATCCCTATACTGAAACCTGCTTGTATTCCCAATCTGTTCCTAAGCTGAGTTGATTGTGACATAAACGATTATCACATTTAAATTTCAAAAATATAAATATGCTATCCAATAATGAGTTAGTCACTGGATTACCAAAAATCACATTTGTCAAGGACAAATTGTGTTCAGCTTGTGAACAAGGGAAACCCCATAAAGGGTCCTTTAAATCAATTTTTTTTTCAATAATAGACCCACTGCATATGTTGCATATAGATCTGTTTGGACCCATAAGTACTCCAAGCCTAAGTGGCAAGAAGTACACACTGGTGATAGTAGATGAGTTCTCACGATTCACCTGGGTAATATTCCTAAAAGCCAAAAGTGAGGCTGCCCTGGAGATAATAAGTTTTATCAAACAGGAAGAGTTGCGGAAAGGTTTGTCTGTAAAGCAACTCAGAAGTGATCATGTGACTGAGTTCGGAAACTCTACCCTTGAAAGCTTCTGTTAACAAAATGTAATATTACAAAATTTCTCATCTGTCAGAACTCCCCAACAAAACGGAGTTGCTGAGAGGATAAATAGAACCTTAATTGAGGTTGCTAGAACAATGCTATGTGAGGTAGGATTGAAACTTTATTTTTGGGATGAAGTTGTTAATACAGCCTGTTATAAACAAAATAGGTCAGTCATTGTCAAACGACATGGCAAAACATCATATGAGATGTACAAGTCTAGAAAGCCCAATATAGGTTATTTCCATATCTTTGGTTCAAAATGATATGTGCTGAATCAAAGAGATCAGCTCCATAAGTTGGAACCCAAAGCTGATCCTGGAATATTTGTTGATTATTCCCCAATCTCCAAGTCTTACAGAGTGTATAACACTAGGAGAAAGGCTATAGAAGAATCAATTCACGTCTCATTTGATGAAGACAGTCTTGATCAAGCTGAGAAAAGACAAGCTGACTTGGTTAGTCTAAGTGAGCTTGAAAATCTTAAGGAAACCAAAGTGTCAAATCCTATGTATGTCATAAGAGATGATACTGATGATGATGTGTGTCCATCAAAGAAATCATCACAAACTTCAAGGGATTCTCAAGCTGAGAAGGATGATGAGTTCATCAATCCCTTTAGAGCTGAAGTCACTCAGAATGAGACTGAGGATGTGTCTTCACCTCAGAGTTCTCAACATCACTCAGACCCAGAACTAGATTCTCCAACTACAACATTCAAATTCCTCAAAGATCATCCTCAAGATCAAATTATTGGAATTGTCCAAGAGAGGGTTATGACCAGATCTAAGGCTACAGCTAACTACGCTACTCACTTTGGTTTCTTATCCCAAATGGAACCAAAGAAGACTGAAGAAGCCTTAGAGGATGAGGACTGGATTGAAGCTATGCAAGAGGAATTAAATGAGTTTGAGAGAAATGAGGTCTGGAACCTTGTCCCCGCCCCCAAAGATCATTCAATTATAAGCACTAAGTGGGTCTATAGAAATAAAATGGACAAGGATGGAGTGATAGTTAGGAACTAAGCCAGGCTGGTAGCACAAGGGAATAAGCAAGAAGAAGGAATCGATTATGATGAGACCTTTGCCCCTGTTGCCATAATTGAAGCCATAAGGCTGTTCCTAGCCTATGCAGCATATAAAGACTTCAAAGTCTATGAAATGGATGTGATGAGTGCTTTCCTAAATGGAAAACTTCAGGAGGAAGTCTATGTTAAACAACCTCCTGGCTTTGTTAGTTCAAAGTTTCCACATCATGTCTATATGTTAGACAAGGCTTTGTATGGTCTATAACAAGCTCCAAGAGCTTGGTATGATACACTGTCCAACTATCTACTATCCATGGATTTCACAAGAGGTAGTATAGATAAAACACACTTTATTAAAAAGAGTAAAGGACAGGTGATTCTTATACAAATCTATGTGGATGACATTATATATGGTTCTACAAATGAATCTCTGTGTGAATGGTTCTCCAAAATAATGTCACAAAAGTACAAGATGAGCATGATGGGTGAGATGACATACTTCCTAGGGTTACAAATTCAACAAAAACCTGATGGAATATTCATCAATCAAAGAAAGTATGTTCTTGATTTGATAAAGAAATATGGTTTTGATTCAAGTTCAACTATGAAAATACCCATGTCACCAGTTGTCAAGCTGAGTAAAGACTCAGATGGTAAGTTTGTGTGTCAGTCTATATATAAAGGAATGATAGTTTCATTACTCTATTTGACAGCCAGTAGACCTGATATCATGTTTGCTACATGTGTTTGTGCAATATATAAGGCAGATCATAAGGAATCACATCTTCAAGCTGTAAAAAGGATATTTAGGTACCTTAAAGGTACACCAAATCTGGGTCTTTGGTATCCAAAGGACTCTGGATTTGAGTTAGTAGGTTTTTCTGATGCTGATTATGCTGGGTGCAAGCTAGACAAAAAATCTACAACTGGAGGATGTCAAATGCTTGGAGTGAAGTTAGTAACCTGGACTAGTAAGAAACAGAACTCAGTGGCTACTTCAACTGCTGAAGCTGAATATGTTGCAGTAGGGAGCTGTTGTGCTCAAATCCTATGGATGCAGCATCAGTTTCAAGACTTTGGTATGAGTTTCAAGAAAACTCTTATCTTCTGTGATAACCAAAGTGCTATAGCCATAACTTACAATCCAGTCTTCCACTCACGAACCAAGCACATTGAAATTAGACATCACTTCATCAGGGATATCGTGGAAAAAGGTAAAGTTGACATTAAATTTATCTCCACTAATGACCAATTAGTAGATATCTTTACTAAACTCCTTGATGAAAAGAGGTTTATGTATCTGCTAAGTGAATTAGGTATGCTCAACCCCTAGCTAAGTGTCTAGAATCTGAGTTTTCAGTTTGACAAAGACTAAGTGTCTTAAGGTGAGTGCACAGTTTATAAATAAGTTTTCATAAACTGATTAACCTGTCAAGTTGAATGATGAGTTTACACGTTTGGTGAGTTCCAAACATATTTTAACTGCTCAGTGTACTTAAGATATATATATAGTTTGAGTCAGTCTCAAACATAAATGACTAAGTGTCATAGAGTCTGAGCTATGTCCTTAACTCAAGCTGTGTGATTGGTTCACACGTTTGGTAAGTTCCAAACATACATTAACTACTCAATGTAGTTAAAAATATAAAGTTTGAGTAAGTCTCAAACAGTAATGACTAAGTGTCATTGAGCCTAAGCTGTATGCTCCACTCAAGCTGAGTGCTTATGTCAAGCTGAGTGCTTGACCTAGGCTGAGTGATTAGTTTCCTCAGCTTGGTGTGTCCAAACTATGATTTAATTACTAAGTGTCATTAATTCATATATCAATGTGTATTTGAGTCAGTCTCAAATCGCATTGTATACCAATTGTCTATTGGTATAATGTAACAGTGTTTATAATATTTTTGTGAGTCATTAATATTCTTTTACACTTGTATCCGTTGGAAGATGATGTGTTTCTACCCTATCACTGTTACATCAAGCCGTAATTTCTCCAGCGTAACGGATAAAAAGGGATTCCAATGGTAACTTTTCTCTCCCCTCAGAAAGGTATATATACCGATCCTAACCGGTTTAGAGAAGTTTACGCCTAGAAATCTGACTTCTCATCTTCTAAAATTCCTTTCGCAAACACCTCTATTGCTCAGTGAAATCTTCCGTTCATCTTCAAAACCCTAAATTGGTAAGTGAAGTTTTCGGCCTGCTCAGTGCGAATTCTATGTTGCTTAGTGCTTTTTCAACCAATTACTCAGTGTAATTATACAATGGAAGGAATCAAATTAGTTCTCGGTGATCAAATGGTTCAAGGTGCTCAGTTTAAGAACAATGGAGTGCCGTTGATCAAAATCAACAATCAACGGGCCTGTCTTGAAATTCTTCCAAGGAAACAAGGCAGAGGATATGAAATATGGGTGGATTACATCCATAAATGTCCCCTGCCATTCGCCTTCTCTGGCGCACCACTCCACATTGTTCCTCAACACCTTTTGGAGTTCTGGTACACTTGTACTTACGACCAGAACAGGCGAGAGATTACAGGGACTGTTCTAAATGGGGATAGAACAGTTGTCCTCTCTGTGCAGCGGCTAAGGGACGTTCTTCAACTCCCTCAATTTGATGAGTTCGAGCCGGCTGTTATGAGGCAGGTGGTTAGGTCTGTCCTACCCAGTATGGGTCACCCGCAGACAGAGGGTGTTATTAAAAAGGTCACATTTCTAACCAGCTGGGGTTTTATGGTATCAAGAGTGATTCGTTCGCTAGGAATCAAGGTTGGAGGAGTTGACCAAGTCAACGAGTTCGAGATGCAGCTGCTGTTCATGATGTACTTTGCGAGGAATTTAGACTATGCTCTGCTCATCTTCAACGAAGTCAGGGTCCAAGTGATGAACACCACAAGGGATCTTCATGTACCTTTCATAAGGTACCTGTCCTTGGCATTTGAAGCCGAGCTGGGGACAACACTCTACGAAGCTGATTAGGATGTGTTCCTGTTTCCTACACCTAGCTCAAAGATGTTTACTAATGACATCTTTCCAGAGCAAGAGGGTCTGAGTGATCCCATGCTGCTGATAGCTGAGTCAGCTTCATCAGAAAGTGAAGGAGAGGGATCCAATCAAGGGGGAGCTACCTAAGCTGATCTAGAGGTTCAAGCTGAGCAGTCTGCTCAGGCTGAGCCAGCCAACATTGAAGCTACCACTGGTAAGGTCTTTCCACTTTCTTCTTCTTCACACTATTCTCCATCCACTTTTGGAGTCAAGACTGCAGTAAACCCAACTCAGTCTACCCCATCTCCTCCACCTTTTATCCATCCTCAATCCCACTTTGAAGCCACCCCTAATAAGCCTACTACTACTACGGACAAAAATCTAAACCTACACTTGAAAAACTACCAAAGGTGGTGCCACTCCTATAGGCATCACGGGAGCTGAGATCACATTCATCCCTCTACCGGCAGCAGTTGAGGGGGAGACGTCTACTCTTCAGGTGTCGACCTCGAGGCTCATTTCAACCCAAAAGCCTAAGCCGGGGGTGGTGTCTACTCAGCCCACACTCTCCAGAGCCATGGGAGAGCCTGTTACTGTGCCTAAGCAGACACACTTAGGTAACATTGAAGAAATGACCAATCCCGGGGGTCAATCACACCCCTCCAAACCAATTAGCCAATCACCTACCCATACACTTCATGTTTCTAGCCCATTTACTTCTCTTCACTTCTCACACCCCCTTGCACGACCTGTCAATGTTTCATCTCAACACCAAGATGAATCACAGGGTCCAAACTCTGGTGCAAATGAGTTTGAGGGTATACACCAACCCTTAGATGATGCACCCAAGTTCCAACCCTCTCAAGCTGACTTGGATGATTTAATGAACTTCTTTAAAGGTCAATTTGATATGCTGATGCATCTCAAAAGAAAGAAGACTAAGAAGGATATGCTGATGATTCTGGATTCTCTAGATGCGGAGGTGCTGAGTTTGAAATCTGTTGTTGCTGCCCTCCAACAACAAAGGCCTTCAACTCCTGTTGATCAGGTTGAATGAGAGAGTCAGGGGTGACAGAACTAGTTTCAACAGATAGGCACTATGCCATTTGCCAGTTCATAGGGAGTTTTATTAAAATGTTTATTAATGAAAGAGCGATTCTGCGTATAGCAGGCAGTGTTGATGGCTTCAGCCCAGAAGGAAGGTGGGAGCCCAGAGTATGATAGCATGGTACGGGCAGCTTCAACCAATGTTCTGTTTCGTCTTTCGACCACACCATTCTGTTGTGGAGTGTATGCTGCAGAGAACTGATGGTTGATCCCAACTAGGTCACAAAAGCTTTTCAGAGCGTTGTTCTTGAATTCTGTTCCATTGTCTGTACGGATTGAGACAACACTCTGACCATACTTGTTCTGCTGCTGTTTGATGAAAGTGATAATAATTGGAGTAGCTTCATCTTTAGCACGCAGGAATTTGACCCAAGTATATCTAGAGTAGTCATCCACCATGACTAGAATATACTTTTTCCCACTTTTGGACTGGATTCTCATAGGACCACAGAGATCTATGTGCAAGAGTTCCAAAGGCTTCGTAGTGCTAAATACTTGTTTACATTTATGTGAAGCCTTCTTCATCTTTCCTTTTTCACAGTCTGCACACATATGATCCTTCTTGAACTTTAACTTGGGAATGCCTCTCACCAAGTCACCCGTGACTAGTTTGTTTATATTTTGAAAGTTTAGGTGAGAGAGTTTTATGTGCCATTGCCAAGTAAGATCCATAGATGCTTTGGACAGTAGACACACAAAGGTAGGAGAGTCATACTTTTCCAAATCAATGGAATACAGGTTAGATTTTCTTGAACCTGCTAGCAACTCATCTCCATTTTCGGTTAAAACAGAACATTTGTTCTTTTTGAAGACTACCTCAGGTCTTTGTCACAAAACTGTCCAATGCTGAACAAATTATGACCCAATCCTTCAACATAGGAGACTTTCTTGATCTTGATGTGCTTCTTCTCGATTTCTCCGTACCCCATTATTGGTGCAACATTGTCGTTCCCAAAACGTACATTCCCGGAGTACTTAGGAACATAATTCTTGAGAAGACTTTTGTTGCCGGTCATATGTTTGGTACAGCCGGAGTAAAGGTACCACAAGTGAGGCACCTGCAAAAAGAGAAAAGATCACGTTTAGGTCCCCATATCTGAATGGGTCCTTGATTGTTAGTCCCTAGAAGTGATTGAGTAGTGATGGTGTCTGCTTGTGGTGGTGAAAATTCTACTGATCTATTCTTGAGTACCCATGTGGGTTTAATCTGTTGTCGTGAAGGAATAGATTTGGAATAAATTGGCTGAGAAGAAAGTTTCTTTACCACTTTTGGTTTGACAGTTGATGGAAACGGAGGTTTTGGATTCGGTAGAGTTGCGGAAGCGTTATGTTTGCGAATCCATGGTTGCGAGGAATTCTTAAGAATTCTCTGTGGCCTCGGTGCATCAACTTTCTTTCGCTGAACTGGAGCACTGCGATTAGTAGGTTTTGCTACTCGTTGAATGGATGATGGCTTGGGTTTAGAAGATTTGGAGATTTTGGAAGGGGAATTGCGAGAACGCTTTTGAGAATGCAAGTGTTTTTCCTGTGTAATCCAAGCCCTTTTAAATGCTTCATAGCCCTGCCATCTGTAGACTTCCAGGTCCTTGATCGTCAGTAGTCGCCTTGATTTGTGCAAACGTTTGAGTGCATGTGACTGACAAGTTGTGATCCATTGATTAATGACGATTCCTTTTGAGTTTATAAATAGAATACAGACTTGGTTAGCGTAAAAGTTTGTCCAGTCCTCACATGGTTTAATTCCAATTTGTTTTCGCAATTGATCATATTCACAGTTAAATTCACAATGACCATGGAGGCAACCATCACTAATACAAAACATGGAAATAGCAATATTATATTGCAAACTTGAATGATTACAGACTGAATCAAACATCAAAATTTGTTCACATGATTGACTAAAGTTTGAACATTTCCTATTGGACCTAGGAATGACTCTCTTCCAGTTTGTGCTTATTTTACGCTTCACACTCCCGAGCTTCTTCACATCTGCAGCAGAATGTAAAACGTTAGAATTGAGTCATGGTCGACTAGCAGCTGCTTTTGAGGATTCAGGTATGTTGATGATCTTATGAGAAATGTGAATAGGAGTGGAAGTGGAGGTCTGTTTTGGTGTGAAAATCTGTTTCAGTTTTAAATTTACCACTGAAGAATTATTAACAGATTTTACATTAGGTTTGACATTTTGAGAAGATGAAGACGCATGTTTAGAATCTTCGATTCATTCATCAATTGCTGATCCATGGAGAGAAGGTAAATGGAGCAGGTGGTTTCAATGCAGTTTTGACCTCTTTTATTCGTTGAAGCAATTCAAAATTTTCTTTGCACAAGTCGTCAATGATCTTTCCATCAAGATTGAATACTGTTTGGAGACGCTTATGGAGGATGGCATTGCTTGAACTAGTGAAGAGAGTTCAGATGTAGTTTCTGATTGGAAGGCTTTGGTAAGTTCACCTTGAACTAGATGAGTGAAGCAAAACTCCTGTAAGGTTTGAAACCTTTGCTGTAATTCCTTGTGGGGAATGTATAGAAATTGAGGTTTTGGTGCTTCAGGGGTGTAGAGTTCCTCATCTGTATAAACTGGTGTGTTGACAGCAGAGTTAGATGTTGGAATGAGGTGAGTGAAGTATGAGTCATTGAGATCAGAATAATTGAAGGGAGTTTCAGTTTTCAGATGTAGGGTTCGCTTGATGTCCTCTTTAAGTCGTTCTTCCTCTTGACCAACAAATACCATTCGCTGAGTTAGTCCTTCGCCAAAGAGATTTGAATTGTATAGTTGCGTGGCAGATACCCTACTCAGGAGCTTTGGATTTTCGAAACCAAGTCCATCGAATGTCCATCTTGAAAAAGGTCATTCTTTTGGTTTGTATAAAAAGATGGTTTGTTCTCTTTGCCCCCTTTTAATGAGAAGGTCTTCCAATTCTTTTATTTTTAGACAAAGAAGTTGTTGATCAATTTTAAGAATTTCAGAATCCTTTTTTGCACCAACACGTTCAGCTTTAAGATCATGTATGATGTTATTTGTTGTATTAGTTAATTCAAGAAATTCATATTCCTTCACAACTAGTTAAACTTTTGATTCGTCTATGTGTTTCTCCAACTGTTCAATAGTAGTCTGTGCTTCTTTGTCTTGGGTTTGGATGACATCTTTTAACACTTGATTTTTCTTTGTCAGTTTAGTCATTTTTAATTCTAGCTTTTTCATGCGGTTTAAGATGATTTGGATATGTTCAAAGTTAAAACCTATGTCAGAATTAAAAATAGAGGGTACCTTTCCACTGTCAACGATCTCCTCCTCAGCATCGGAGAGATCACCATCATCTTCATTTCTACCACTTGCTTCACCGTTGGCCATGAAGCAGAATTGAGCATGATCTTCACCATCTGGATCGCTCTCAGAGTCTGTGTCCTCTAGAAACTGATCTTCCTCAACCATAAGTGCATTTCCAGCCTGTTTTTGCTTTGACAGGCAGTACTTTTGTCTGTAGTATTCAGCATCTTTGACCTTCTTCTGAGGACAGTTCCTGATCATGTGTCCAGATCTCCCACAGTTGTAGCATTTGAGATCATTCTTCTTCTCCTCCTTCCTCTCCTCTCTTGAAATCCTAGGCTTGTCAACAGAAGCAAACCTTTCAGGTCTTCTAGATCCGGAAGTGAACCGTTGTCTGTTGTGTAGTTTTGTTGAACCGGTTCTTGAAATTGTTGCTGGCTACTGTGAGTGCTTGAAATGCAGCTTCTACCGAGTTATCATCATCATCATCATGGTCAGATTCACTGAGCATCACATGTTTTAGTTTGGCAGATCTTGATGAAGATTCTCTACGGGTCCTGTCAGCTACAATCAAAGCAAGAGGGTCAGCAACTGGTTGTTTCGGGTGAGACTGCAAGATTTCGTCTTGATACTGATTGAGGTCTTCGAATATGTTGTGGAAGGTGACAGATGTAAGATCTTTGTTGATCTGTTTGTACAGCTTAGCATAATCCTTCCACTCAGGACCTAATGAATTCAGAAAAACACAATTCAAATCAAGGTCAGTTCTGACAATTTGGTTAGACCTCATCTCATTTTGTAATTTGCAGTATCTTCCATATGTTTCGGATAGAAGCTCATTTTCACGGGCTTTGAAATCATGGTAACTGTTGACCAGTTGAGTACGTTTGATGTACTCTCCCTGCTCAGTGCCTTGAAGCTGTTTTTTGATTTCATCCCAGATTTCTTTAGCAGTACCCAAGCTGTCTATCTTCAGATAGATCTCAGATAAGAGACCTTGTTTCAGGTAGTATTTGGCCAGTCTCTCAGCCTTCTTTGTCTCATTCTCAGTAGCAGTCAGCTCATCATTGGTCTTTTCCCGTTCATGTCTGAGAATCGGGGGATTTTTGGTTGGGTCAGCTTCAACGGTCTTCGTGAACTTGATGTTTCATTTGTGGATGCATTCTATCATCTTGTCCCCGAAGAGTTCGTTGTGCTCGAGGAAGTCTATGAACCTTCCTTTCCAGACATTATATTCCCCCCGAAACAAAACTGGAGGTTTTGTGTCAGTGCCAATAGACATCATCTCATTTGTACTCGACATGATTAGAGATATTTGAAAGAGACGATCGTTTACTTGTAAGATGGTTTGATTGTTCGAAAGATTTCTCTAAAGTAAAGAGTATGATTCTTTTCAAGCTTGATTTTAGAAATGACTTGAGAGTTTGATTAAAGAACTAAGTCTTTTAAATTTCAATTTTGAATTAGATCTTACAAAGATTAAATTCACCTTTGAACTAAATAGACTTGAGGTAATGTAATTCACCTTTGAATTAAATTTGATTTAAATTAAATTCAATTATGAATTAGATTGTTTGATTAAGTCCAAATGTCTTTGAGTTCTTTAAGTCAAGTCCAAAGAGTCAATCACTTGTCCAAGTCTTAGGAATGTCACTGTTTGAGATTTGACTTATCGAATGCGTATTGATCCAATAGAGTGCGATTGATTGTGTAAATTCCTTGAAAACCAACGGGTAGAGTAAGGACTTAGTATTGATTAATAAAGTAACCAATCGAATGCGATTCAATCCTGTTGCATCAAACACTTAGGAAATAAAATAGTTAGTCCTGACAATCAAATGCGATTGCCAATAGAGTGAGTAGTCTGAATAGCACAGAAATGGGTGAAGTGTTGATCGCATGCGAATCAATATGTAACTTAGAAAGCCTTTCAATCGCGTGCAATTAAAGAGTTGGAGCCGGCTGATAGGAGTGTCCGTGTAAATCGCGTGCGATTGCCTTGATGAGCCGGCTGATAGAATATCAACACTTGAAAGTTACTTGTGATACTCTATAGGCCGCACAAACCAATCGCGTGTGATTGGTGATCCGGCTGATAGAGTATGTTGTGTCCTTTTCAAATCAGATTTCCATACCCTAAATAGTGTCTAACCACTTGTACTTGATTGGTATGGCTTGTACTTGAGTTGCCTTGACTTACACTTAAACTTGAAAGAATTAATAATTATTTTAAATAAAAAACAGAATTCTTCTTCTTCAAGTCTGCATTTATGTCTCAAGAACACCATAAATGCATGATTTCCAGAAAATTTAATGCTATAAAATCAAGTATTTAATGAACTTTTGGACTTTTTCCTTTAAAGACACTACTCGGTTTTGAAATGTGATTCAAGAAAGCCTTATACAACAGTAGTATACTTCAAAAACAGCTCCGAAAAATGATGAAAACAATATATTTTTATACCTTGAGTGTGTTCGAACTTTCGGAGGTGTTTGAACTTGTAACCTTCTTGAATAATCTTGTTGTTGGAAGCTTTGTTAGACCCGAGTGCTTGTTCTTCACTTTGAACTTAGATTTTTCGAAATCTTCTTTAATGTTTTTGAACAATCAAGAGCCAAAAACAAGTTTGGCTCTGATACCAATTGATGGTCCCGTATATATATTACGGATGAAGCAATGCTATTATGTAATCTTTCTAGTGTGTGTTTGTGTGTGTATTCGGTTACAGAGAGAGAGAGAGCCGAGAGCTTGAGAGTAAAACACAAGCACAAGATATGTTGAAATGCAAAGCTTACATTGAAATGTGGGGGAAATGCCTTTATATAGCATTTCCCCAACTTTGAGTAATTACATATTACACCCCTCACTTTAATATTTCTAACAATGTCTCCGGTTCCCATTATTGGTGCTACTTGGTCATTCCCAAACCGAACGTATCTCGAGTAATATTTCAACTGTCAGAAGAAGGGACATATTGCTGCTGAGTGCAGATTAAAGAAGGGAGAATCAGCATCAGTTGCTGATAATAATGCTTATAGAGCTGACAAATACAAGAAAAAATACACGGGCCTTTCAAGCTCAGTCAGACTGACCAAGTCAGCTTGACTCTTCTCAGCTTGATCAAAACAGTCTTCATCAAAAGAGAGATGAATTGATTCTTCTATGGCCTTTCTCCTTGTATTATATATTCTATAACACTTGGAGATTGAGGAATAACCAAAGAATATTCCAAGATCAGCTTTAGGTTCCAACTTATGGAGCTGATCTCTTTGACTCAGCACATAACATTTTGAACGAAAGATACGGAAGTAACCTATATTGGGCTTTCTAGACTTATACATCTCATAAGATGTCTTTCCATGTCTTTTGACAATGATTGATCTATTTTGAGTATAGCAGGCTGTACTAATAGCTTCATCCCAGAAATAGAGTTTCAATCCTGCCTTACATAGCATTGTTCTAGCAACCTCAATTAGGGTTCTATTTCTCCTTTCAGCAACTCCATTCTGTTGTGGAGTTCTGACATATGAGAAATTCTGTAATATTCCCTTTTGTTCACAGAAGCTTTCAAGGGTAGAGTTCCTGAACTCAGTCCCATGATCACTTCTTAGTTCCTTTACAAACAAACCTTTTTGCAACTCTTCCTATTTGATAAAACTGATTATCAGGGCAGCCTCACTTTTGGCTTTAAGGAATATTACCCAGGTGAATCATGAGATCTCATCTACTATCACCAGTGTGTACTTCTTGCCACTAAGGCTTGGAGTACTTATGGGTCCAAACAGATCCATATGCAACATATGCAGTGGGTCTGTTATTGAAAAATTTTGCTTTGATTTAAAGGACCCTTTATGGTGTTTCCCTTGTTTACAAGCTGAGCACAAATTGTCTTTGACAAATGTGATCTTTGGTAATCCAGAGACTAACTCTTTATTGGACAGCATATTTATATTTTTAAAATTTAAATGAGATAAACGTGTATGCCATAACCAACTCAGCTTAGGAACAGAATGGGAATACAAGCAGGTTTCAGTATAGGGATCAGCTGAATTTAGATCAAGTAGATACACATCTCTTTCTCTTTTAGCTATTAATACAGGCTTTCCCTTAGCATTATAGATTGTTCCTGCTTTCTTCCTAAAAGTAACAACATTATCTTCATCACACAATTGACTGATACTATTCAGATTGTGTTTGAGACCTTTGACATAGGTAACTCTCTGGAATGTAACTTTGCCAGCTTTCATCTTTCCATAGCCTTTAGTTCTTCCATGTGAGTTGTCTCCAAATGTTACTTTAGGACCTTCATCTTCTTGGAAATCACTAAGAAATCCTTTCCACCCAGTACCATTTACTTGAACCCTGCACATGAGATGAAAACTAAACACATTAGTTTTGTTTGGGAACCCACTTCTTAGTGGGTTCAGATGAGGAGCACTTAGCATCTTCATCTTGTTGAACTGACTGTTCAGCTTGAGCAGGAACTGAATCCTGTGTAGGCTGATCAGTTTGTTCTTCTTTAGGCTTTGGGATGTCAGCATCACAGTCCTTAGCCTCATGACCTCTATTTCTGCACTTGTAGCATCTCCTTCTTCCAATGATGACAGGAGGTAGAGTGTCTAACAATCCTTGTGAGAATTTTATCTCAGTTTTAGGATTGTATGTGGTGGATAACTTCTCAACTTTCTTTGCAAGCTGATTCACCTGGTGATCACTGAATTTGGACTTACCTTTGTCAGGTCTCTGTTTGTTATACTTTTGAGAATATTGACTAACAACCTTCTTTTCCATGACTTTGGACTTACCTTTGTCATGTCAGCTGGACACACCAGTTTCAACTGATTTGAACTTACCACTGTTGATATTCTTGGACTTACCAAGATCCACAACTTTGAACTTATCATTGTCGTGTTTTGACCTCTGACTTACAGTGGTCTTTCTATTCCTGTAACTTCTCTCCGAGCCAGAAAGAGAATTTTGTCTTTTGAAAGGGTTTGGATTAAGCCTTTCTATGACCGATGTTCTTTGAACAGACCGAGTGCCTAATCTGTCCAGCACAGACTTACCATGTTGTTTTGATGTTGAGCACTCATTCCCATGATCACTAGATTTCACAAACATATTGAATTTCAAGTTCTGACCATGTTTGTTCTCTGAGGCTGACTTCTGAGACTTAATCAGTTGTCTATCCTCCCCAGAGTCTGTACTTGCTATCTCATCATCAGCTACATAAGTTGTTGTTTGATAGTCACCTCCAAGTACAACCTTTACCTGTTTAGGTATCTGTTGGTTTATGCACTTTTCAGCAAGCTTTGATGACTTACACCAGGACTCAGTGACCTTTTGAAGTTGGTCAGCTTTGTCTTTAGCTTCCTGAAGTTATTCACTAAGAAGTTGATTAATGTGCCTCTGACATTCAAGATCACATTATGCTTTCTTACCAACATCTATGAGAGATTTATTTTCCTTAATCTCATTCTTCAGTTTTGCTATTTCAGCTTTGAGGTCGTTTTAAGACTTAAGGCAGGTCTTGAAATCATTTACCAAATAATCAAACACAAGACCTTTCTCCTCATCTGTATAAGAGTAGAAATTACTGACCTTGTACATGGAAGCAGGATCCCAATCACTTAGCTTGCTGTTTTCCTTAGCTTCCTTCATGTCAACTTCAAAGATTGATTCGGACTGACCATAACCAACCTCGTCTAGTTCTAACTCTTCATCTTCTTGAGCCATCAGATATACATCATCATCTGAGGTGGATGATTCTGTATCCCAGGTTTCAGCGTATAATCCTTTTGCACTGGGTTTGTCTTTTGGCTTACCTTTCTTGAGTTGAGTATATTTCTTCTTGTATTTTTCAGCTCTGTAAGCATTCTTATCAACAACTGATATTGATTCTACCTTCTTCGATATGCACTCAGCAGCAATATGTCCCTTTTTCGGACAGTTGAAGCACACAGCATTCTTGGGATCAAAGGAACTATTCCCTTTGACCCTGTCAAATCTTCCTCTTCCACTTTGAGCTCTTCTCAAACGTCTAGCTAACATTGCCATTTGGTCAGTTATATTCTGAACATCATCAGTAATCTTGCCGGCCTAGATTAATTAAGGTAATTAAATTAATTAATCTTGAGATTTAATTGGTTTATGTGTATTATTTGTAATTATGTGTTAATTATTAATTGTTGGGATATTGTTATTTTGTGATATTATTGGATTTAGAAAAATAGTTTCTTTTAAATAAATATTTGAGTGGGTTTGGGTTGAGTATGGGGGTTACCGATTTGGTGGTATAGTCACCAACTATATCACCATACCTCATTTCTTGTAGAATTAAGCAAAGTGTGTTTGTGTATGTTTCTTTGGGTTGCTCTCGGCCGAGAAGAAAGAAAGAAAGGAAGAAAAGCCAATCAACTTCCATCTTGCTTGCATTATAGTGATTATTTGAAATCATCTAGTGGTTAGATTACTGATTTATAGTTGGTTATTTGTTTATATGTTCGGTTTTGATATATATATATATATATATATATCTATACTATTATATAAACCATTTAACACTCTCTCTCTTAATTAATTTTAAGACTTCTTAAAATTCAATCAACAATGAATCTTGACCTTTTATTTATTTAAATTAATCTCATCCACTCACTTTTTAATCATTTCACTCTCTCTCCTAATTTACTTTAACATTTTATTCATTTAAAATATATTTTCCCACTAACATACTATATCACACAAACACAATCATATACCTACCACAACATAATTTTCAAAATCTTATGAACTTCTTTCTCTTTATATTATAAATATAAATCTTTTTTTCTTATTTTAATGTATTTTAGAATTTATTTTTATAATTTATAAAATAGTTGCCGCAAATAAAAGAAAATTTACAAAAAAACGGACATGTTGGGAAGCAAACATTTTTGTAACATTGAATAGCGCGAATAACATATAATTATATTCCTGAAAGTGGCATGTTGTAAAACAAAAACCAATTGCCACCGCAGCATAGCGCGGGTACAATGCTACTATATATATATATATATATATATATATATATATGTATGTATACCGATTGTTTTTGATGATTTGATGATCATAGGATGAATGTTAGTTATATTTTGATGATAGATTATGTTCATTGTATGTTTAGAATGATTTCTGGAAACATATATAACTTGTATGAATGAAATCAGTAAGATTTAAGCTAGAAATAGATTTTATGCATGAAGTTATGATTCTGTCGGATTTGAGGTTTTAATGACTCGGAATCCGATAGAAGTATCGGAATCCGATAGAAGTTACTCGGATTTGGCCCTAACTCTTTATCGGATTGTGCCTTTACCGGATTGTGCCTTTACGGGATTGTGCCTTTACCGGATTGTGATTTTATCGGATTTGGAGTTAATCGGAATTCCCTATTCTATCGGAATTGAACTCTTACTTGGAATCCGCCTTTGCTCGGATTGTAAATGATCGGATTTGGGATAATCGGATTTGATGATTTAAAGATAAACATGAATTGTATATCTATTAGGATTATGAATGATGAATATATATATATGCATATGTGCACATACATGATTAACATGGTTAGATGTGATATATATTGGATCAGTATTAAAAGCCAATCAACTTCCATCTTGCTTTCATTATAGTGATTATTAGATATCATCTAGAGGTTAGATTACTGATTTATAGTTGGTTATTTGTTTATATGTTCGGTTTTGATATATATATATATATATATATATATATATATATATATATATATATATATATATATATATATATATATATATATATCCATTGTTTTTTATGATTTGATTATCATAGGATGAATGTATGTTAGAATTTGATGATAGATTATGTTCATTGTATGTTTAGAATTATTTCTGGAAACATATATAACTTGTATGCATGAAATCAGTAAGATTTAAGCTAGAAATAGATTTTATGCATGAAGTTATGATTCTGTCGGATTTGAGGTTTGAATGACTCGGAATCCGATAGAAGTGTCGGAATCCGATAGAAGTTACTCGGATTTGGCCTTAACACTTTATCGGATTGTTCCTTTACCGGATTGTGCCTTTACCGGATTGTGTCTTTACCGGATTGTGACTTTACCGGATTGTGATTTTATCGGAATTGGAGTTAATCGGAATTCCCTATTCTATCGGAATTGGACTCTTACTCGGAATCCGCCTTTGCTCGGATTTGAAATGATCGGATTTGGGATAATCGGATTTGATGATTTAAAGATAAACATGAATTGTATATCTATTGGGATTATGTATGATGAATATATATATATATATATATATATATATATATATATATATATATATATATATATGCATATGTGCACATACATGATTAACATGGTTAGATGTGATATATATTGGATCAGTATTAAAAGCCAATCAACTTCCATCTTGCTTGCATTATAGTGATTATTTAAAATCATCTATAGGTTAGATTACTGATTTATAGTTGGTTATTTGTTTATATGTTCGGTTTGGATATATATATATATGTATACCGATTGTTTTTGATGATTTAATGATCATAAGATGAATGTATGTTAGATTTTGAGGATAGATTATGTTCATTGTATGTTTAGAATGATTTCTGGAAACATATATAACTTTTATGAATGAAATCAGTAAGATTTAAGCTAGAAATAGATTTTATGCATGAAGTTATGATTCAGTCGGATTTGAGGTTTTAATGACTCGGAATCCGATAGAAGTATCGGAATCCGATAGAAGTTACTCGGATTTGGCCCTAACTCTTTATCGGATTGTGCCTTTACCGGATTGTGCCTTTACCGGATTGTGCCTTTACCGGATTGTGACTTTACCGGATTGTGATTTTATCGGATTTGGAGTTAATCGGAATTCCCTATTCTATCGGAATTGAACTCTTACTTGGAATCCGCCTTTGCTCGGATTTGAAATGATCGGATTTGGGATAATCGGATTTGATGATTTAAAGATAAACATGAATTGTATATCTATTAGGATTATGAATGATGAATATATATATATGCATATGTGCACATACATGATTAACATGGTTAGATGTGATATATATTGGATCAGTATTAAATGCCAATCAACTTCCATCTTGCTTTCATTATAGTGATTATTAGAAATCATCTAGAGGTTAGATTACTGATTTATAGTTGGTTATTTGTTTATATGTTCGGTTTTGATATATATATATATATATATCCATTGTTTTTTATGATTTGATTATCATAGGATGAATGTATGTTAGAATTTGATGATAGATTATGTTCATTGTATGTTTAGAATTATTTCTGGAAACATATATAACTTGTATGCATGAAATCAGTAAGATTTAAGCTAGAAATAGATTTTATGCATGAAGTTATGATTCTGTCGGATTTGAGGTTTGAATGACTCGGAATCCGATAGAAGTGTCGGAATCCGATAGAAGTTACTCGGATTTGGCCCTAACTCTTTATCGGATTGTTCCTTTACCGGATTGTGCCTTTACTGGATTGTTCCTTTACCGGATTGTTCCTTTATCGGATTGTTCCTTTACCGGATTGTGATTTTATCGGATTTGGAGTTAATCGGAATTCCCTATTCTATCGGAATTGGACTCTTACTCGGAATCCGCCTTTGCTCGGATTTGAAATGATCGGATTTGGGATAATCAGATTTGAAATGATCGGATTTGAAATGTCGGATTTGAGGTTTGAATGACTCGGAATCCGATAGAAGTATCAGAATCCGATAGAAGTTACTCGGATTTGGCCCTAACTCTTTATCGGATTGTGCCTTTACCGGATTGTGCCTTTACCGGATTGTGACTTTACCGGATTGTGATTTTATCGGATTTGGAGTTAATCGGAATTCCCTATTCTATCGGAATTGGACTTTTACTCGGAATTGGACTTTTACTCGGAATCCGCCTTTGCACGGATTTGAAATGATCAGATTTGGGATAATCGGATTTGATGATTTAAAGATAAACATGAATTGTATATCAATTGGGATTATGTATGATGAATATATATATATATATATATATATATATATATATATATATATATATATATATATATGCATATGTGCACATACATGATTAACATGGTTAGATGTGATATATATTGGATCAGTTTTAAAAGCCAATCAACTTCCATCTTGCTTGCATTATAGTGATTATTTGAAATCATCTAGAGGTTAGATTACTGATTTATAGTTGGTTATTTGTATATATGTTCGGTTTTGATATATATACATATATATCGATTGTTTTTGTTGATTTGATGATCATAGGATGAATGTATGTTAGAATTTGATGATAGATTATGTTCATTGTATGTTTAGAATGATTTCTGGAAACATATATAACTTGAATGCATGAAATCAGTAAGATTTAACCTAGCAATAGATTTTATGCATGAAGTTATGATTCTGTCGGATTTTAGGTTTGAATGACTCGGAATCCGATAGAAGTGTCGGAATCCGATAGAAGTTACTCGGATTTGGCCTTCACACTTTATCGGATTGTTCCTTTACCGGATTGTGCCTTTACCGGATTGTGTCTTTACCGGATTGTGAATTTACCGGATTGTGATTTTATCGGAATTGGAGTTAATCGGAATTCCCTATTCTATCGGAATTGGACTCTTACTCGGAATCCGCCTTTGCTCGGATTTGAAATGATCGGATTTGGGATAATCGGATTTGATGATTTAAAGATAAACATGAATTGTATATCTATTGGGATTATGTATGATGAATATATATATATATATATATATATATATGCATATGTGCACATACATGATTAACATGGTTAGATGTGATATATATTGGATCAGTATTAAAAGCCAATCAACTTCCATCTTGCTTGCATTATAGTGATTATTTAAAATCATCTATAGGTTAGATTACTGATTTATAGTTGGTTATTTGTTTATATGTTCGGTTTGGATATATATATATATGTATACCGATTGTTTTTGATGATTTAATGATCATAAGATGAATGTATGTTAGATTTTGAGGATAGATTATGTTCATTGTATGTTTAGAATGATTTCTGGAAACATATATAACTTGTATGAATGAAATCAGTAAGATTTAAGCTAGAAATAGATTTTATGCATGAAGTTATGATTCAGTCGGATTTGAGGTTTTAATGACTCGGAATCCGATAGAAGTATCGGAATCCGATAGAAGTTACTCGGATTTGGCCCTAACTCTTTATCGGATTGTGCCATTACCGGATTGTGCCTTTACCGGATTGTGACTTTACCGGATTGTGATTTTATCGGATTTCGAGTTAATCGGAATTCCCTATTCTATCGGAATTGAACTCTTACTTGGAATCCGCCTTTGCTCGGATTTGAAATGATCGGATTTGGGATAATCGGATTTGATGATTTAAAGATAAACATGAATTGTATATCTATTAGGATTATGAATGATGAATATATATATATGCATATGTGCACATACATGATTAACATGGTTAGATGTGATATATATTGGATCAGTATTAAATGCCAATCAACTTCCATCTTGCTTTCATTATAGTGATTATTAGAAATCATCTAGAGGTTAGATTACTGATTTATAGTTGGTTATTTGTTTATATGTTCGGTTTTGATATATATATATATATATATATATATATATATATCCATTGTTTTTTATGATTTGATTATCATAGGATGAATGTATGTTAGAATTTGATGATAGATTATGTTCATTGTATGTTTAGAATGATTTCTGGAAACATATATAACTTGTATGCATGAAATCAGTAAGATTTAAGCTAGAAATAGATTTTATGCATGAAGTTATGATTCTGTCGGATTTGAGGTTTGAATGACTCGGAATCCGATAGAAGTGTCGGAATCCGATAGAAGTTACTCGGATTTGGCCCTAACTCTTTATCGGATTGTTCCTTTACCGGATTGTGCCTTTACCGGATTGTTCCTTTACCGGATTGTTCCTTTATCGGATTGTTCCTTTACCGGATTGTGATTTTATCGGATTTGGAGTTAATCGGAATTCCCTATTCTATCGGAATTGGACTCTTACTCGGAATCCGCCTTTGCTCGGATTTGAAATGATCGGATTTGGGATAATCAGATTTGAAATGATCGGATTTGAAATGTCGGATTTGAGGTTTGAATGACTCGGAATCCGATAGAAGTATCAGAATCCGATAGAAGTTACTCGGATTTGGCCCTAACTCTTTATCGGATTGTGCCTTTACCGGATTGTGCCTTTACCGGATTGTGACTTTACCGGATTGTGATTTTATCGGATTTGGAGTTAATCGGAATTCCCTATTCTATCGGAATTGGACTTTTACTCGGAATTGGACTTTTACTCGGAATCCGCCTTTGCACGGATTTGAAATGATCAGATTTGGGATAATCGGATTTGATGATTTAAAGATAAACATGAATTGTATATCAATTGGGATTATGTATGATGAATATATATATATATATATATATATATATGCATATGTGCACATACATGATTAACATGGTTAGATGTGATATATATTGGATCAGTATTAAAAGCCAATCAACTTCCATCTTGCTTGCATTATAGTGATTATTTGAAATCATCTAGAGGTTAGATTACTGATTTATAGTTGGTTATTTGTATATATGTTCGGTTTTGATATATATACATATATATCGATTGTTTTTGTTGATTTGATGATCATAGGATGAATGTATGTTAGAATTTGATGATAGATTATGTTCATTGTATGTTTAGAATGATTTCTGGAAACATATATAACTTGTATGCATGAAATCAGTAAGATTTAACCTAGAAATAGATTTTATGCATGAAGTTATGATTCTGTCGGATTTTAGGTTTGAATGACTCGGAATCCGATAGAAGTGTCGGAATCCGATAGAAGTTACTCGGATTTGGCCTTAACACTTTATCGGATTGTTCCTTTACCGGATTGTGCCTTTACCGGATTGTGTCTTTACCGGATTGTGAATTTACCGGATTGTGATTTTATCGGAATTGGAGTTAATCGGAATTCCCTATTCTATCGGAATTGGACTCTTACTCGGAATCCGCCTTTGCTCGGATTTGAAATGATCGGATTTGGGATAATCGGATTTGATGATTTAAAGATAAACATGAATTGTATATCTATTGGGATTATGTATGATGAATATATATATATATATATATATATATATATATATATATATATATATATATATATATATATATATATATATATATATATGCATATGTGCACATACATGATTAACATGGTTAGATGTGATATATATTGGATCAGTAATAAAAGCCAATCAACTTCCATCTTGCTTGCATTATAGTGATTATTTGAAATCATCAAGAGGTTAGATTACTGATTTATAGTTGGTTATTTGTTTATATGTTCGGTTTGGATATATATATATATGTATACCGATTGTTTTTGATGATTTAATGATCATAAGATGAATGTATGTTAGATTTTGAGGATAGATTATGTTCATTGTATGTTTAGAATGATTTCTGGAAACATATATAACTTGTATGAATGAAATCAGTAAGATTTAAGCTAGAAATAGATTTTATGCATGAAGTTATGATTCAGTCGGATTTGAGGTTTTAATGACTCGGAATCCGATAGAAGTATCGGAATCCGATAGAAGTTACTCGGATTTGGCCCTAACTCTTTATCGGATTGTGCCATTACCGGATTGTGCCTTTACCGGATTGTGACTTTACCGGATTGTGATTTTATCGGATTTGGAGTTAATCGGAATTCCCTATTCTATCGGAATTGAACTCTTACTTGGAATCCGCCTTTGCTCGGATTTGAAATGATCGGATTTGGGATAATCGGATTTGATGATTTAAAGATAAACATGAATTGTATATCTATTAGGATTATGAATGATGAATATATATATATGCATATGTGCACATACATGATTAACATGGTTAGATGTGATATATATTGGATCAGTATTAAATGCCAATCAACTTCCATCTTGCTTTCATTATAGTGATTATTAGAAATCATCTAGAGGTTAGATTACTGATTTATAGTTGGTTATTTGTTTATATGTTCGGTTTTGATATATATATATATATATATATATATATATATATATCCATTGTTTTCTATGATTTGATTATCATAGGATGAATGTATGTTAGAATTTGATGATAGATTATGTTCATTGTATGTTTAGAATTATTTCTGGAAACATATATAACTTGTATGCATGAAATCAGTAAGATTTAAGCTAGAAATAGATTTTATGCATGAAGTTATGATTCTGTCGGATTTGAGGTTTGAATGACTCGGAATCCGATAGAAGTGTCGGAATCCGATAGAAGTTACTCGGATTTGGCCCTAACTCTTTATCGGATTGTTCCTTTACCGGATTGTGCCTTTACCGGATTGTTCCTTTACCGGATTGTTCCTTTATCGGATTGTTCCTTTACCGGATTGTGATTTTATCGGATTTGGAGTTAATCGGAATTCCCTATTCTATCGGAATTGGACTCTTACTCGGAATCCGCCTTTGCTCGGATTTGAAATGATCGGATTTGGGATAATCAGATTTGAAATGATCGGATTTGAAATGTCGGATTTGAGGTTTGAATGACTCGGAATCCGATAGAAGTATCAGAATCCGATAGAAGTTACTCGGATTTGGCCCTAACTCTTTATCGGATTGTGCCTTTACCGGATTGTGCCTTTACCGGATTGTGACTTTACCGGATTGTGATTTTATCGGATTTGGAGTTAATCGGAATTCCCTATTCTATCGGAATTGGACTTTTACTCGGAATCCGCCTTTGCACGGATTTGAAATGATCAGATTTGGGATAATCGGATTTGATGATTTAAAGATAAACATGAATTGTATATCAATTGGGATTATGTATGATGAATATATATATATATATATATATATATATGCATATGTGCACATACATGATTAACATGGTTAGATGTGATATATATTGGATCAGTATTAAAAGCCAATCAACTTCCATCTTGCTTGCATTATAGTGATTATTTGAAATCATCTAGAGGTTAGATTACTGATTTATAGTTGGTTATTTGTTTATATGTTCGGTTTTGATATATATATATATATATCGATTGTTTTTGATGATTTGATGATCATAGGATGAATGTATGTTAGAATTTGATGATAGATTATGTTCATTGTATGTTTAGAATGATTTCTGGAAACATATATAACTTGAATGCATGAAATCAGTAAGATTTAACCTAGCAATAGATTTTATGCATGAAGTTATGATTCTGTCGGATTTTAGGTTTGAATGACTCGGAATCCGATAGAAGTGTCGGAATCCGATAGAAGTTACTCGGATTTGGCCTTAACACTTTATCGGATTGTTCCTTTACCGGATTGTGCCTTTACCGGATTGTGTCTTTACCGGATTGTGAATTTACCGGATTGTGATTTTATCGGAATTGGAGTTAATCGGAATTCCCTATTCTATCGGAATTGGACTTTTACTCGGAATCCGC
The DNA here is from genome assembly GCA_947179395.2 of Pulicaria dysenterica. Classification (NCBI taxonomy): domain Eukaryota; kingdom Viridiplantae; phylum Streptophyta; class Magnoliopsida; order Asterales; family Asteraceae; genus Pulicaria; species Pulicaria dysenterica. The sequence continues at coordinate 42,991,371 of OX359293.1, read as the reverse complement.
CTTTGCACGGATTTGAAATGATCAGATTTGGGATAATCGGATTTGATGATTTAAAGATAAACATGAATTGTATATCAATTGGGATTATGTATGATGAATATATATATATATATATATATATATATATATGCATATGTGCACATACATGATTAACATGGTTAGATGTGATATATATTGGATCAGTATTAAAAGCCAATCAACTTCCATCTTGCTTGCATTATAGTGATTATTTGAAATCATCTAGAGGTTAGATTACTGATTTATAGTTGGTTATTTGTTTATATGTTCGGTTTTGATATATATACATATATATCGATTGTTTTTGTTGATTTGATGATCATAGGATGAATGTATGTTAGAATTTGATGATAGATTATGTTCATTGTATGTTTAGAATGATTTCTGGAAACATATATAACTTGAATGCATGAAATCAGTAAGATTTAACCTAGAAATAGATTTTATGCATGAAGTTATGATTCTGTCAGATTTGAGGTTTGAATGACTCGGAATCCGATAGAAGTGTCGGAATCCGATAGAAGTTACTCGGATTTGGCCTTAACACTTTATCGGATTGTTCCTTTACCGGATTGTGCCTTTACCGGATTGTGTCTTTACCGGATTGTGAATTTACCGGATTGTGATTTTATCGGAATTGGAGTTAATCGGAATTCCCTATTCTATCGGAATTGGACTCTTACTCGGAATCCGCCTTTGCTCGGATTTGAAATGATCGGATTTGGGATAATCGGACTTGATGATTTAAAGATAAACATGAATTGTATATCTATTGGGATTATGTATGATGAATATATATATATATATATATATATATATATAAATATATATATATATATATATATATATATATATATATGCATATGTGCACATACATGATTAACATGGTTAGATGTGATATATATTGGATCAGTATTAAAAGCCAATCAACTTCCATCTTGCTTGCATTATAGTGATTATTATAAATCATCTAGAGGTTAGATTACTGATTTATAGTTGGTTATTTGTTTATATGTTCGGTTTGGATATATATATATATGTATACCGATTGTTTTTGATGATTTAATGATCATAAGATGAATGTATGTTAGATTTTGAGGATAGATTATGTTCATTGTATGTTTAGAATGATTTCTGGAAACATATATAACTTGTATGAATGAAATCAGTAAGATTTAAGCTAGAAATAGATTTTATGCATGAAGTTATGATTCAGTCGGATTTGAGGTTTTAATGACTCGGAATCCGATAGAAGTATCGGAATCCGATAGAAGTTACTCGGATTTGGCCCTAACTCTTTATCGGATTGTGCCATTACCGGATTGTGCCTTTACCGGATTGTGACTTTACCGGATTGTGATTTTATCGGATTTGGAGTTAATCGGAATTCCCTATTCTATCGGAATTGAACTCTTACTTGGAATCCGCCTTTGCTCGGATTTGAAATAATCGGATTTGGGATAATCGGATTTGATGATTTAAAGATAAACATGAATTGTATATCTATTAGGATTATGAATGATGAATATATATATATGCATATGTGCACATACATGATTAACATGGTTAGATGTGATATATATTGGATCAGTATTAAAAGCCAATCAACTTCCATCTTGCTTTCATTATAGTGATTATTAGAAATCATCTAGAGGTTAGATTACTGATTTATAGTTGGTTATTTGTTTATATGTTCGGTTTTGATATATATATATATATATATATATATATATATATATATATATATATATATATATATATCCATTGTTTTCTATGATTTGATTATCATAGGATGAATGTATGTTAGAATTTGATGATAGATTATGTTCATTGTATGTTTAGAATTATTTCTGGAAACATATATAACTTGTATGCATGAAATCAGTAAGATTTAAGCTAGAAATAGATTTTATGCATGAAGTTATGATTCTGTCGGATTTGAGGTTTGAATGACTCGGAATCCGATAGAAGTGTCGGAATCCGATAGAAGTTACTCGGATTTGGCCCTAACTCTTTATCGGATTGTTCCTTTACCGGATTGTGCCTTTACCGGATTGTTCCTTTACCGGATTGTTCCTTTATCGGATTGTTCCTTTACCGGATTGTGATTTTATCGGATTTGGAGTTAATCGGAATTCCCTATTCTATCGGAATTGGACTCTTACTCGGAATCCGCCTTTGCTCGGATTTGAAATGATCGGATTTGGGATAATCAGATTTGAAATGATCGGATTTGAAATGTCGGATTTGAGGTTTGAATGACTCGGAATCCGATAGAAGTATCAGAATCCGATAGAAGTTACTCGGATTTGGCCCTAACTCTTTATCGGATTGTGCCTTTACCGGATTGTGCCTTTACCGGATTGTGACTTTACCGGATTGTGATTTTATCGGATTTGGAGTTAATCGGAATTCCCTATTCTATCGGAATTGGACTTTTACTCGGAATCCGCCTTTGCACGGATTTGAAATGATCAGATTTGGGATAATCGGATTTGATGATTTAAAGATAAACATGAATTGTATATCAATTGGGATTATGTATGATGAATATATATATATATATATATATATATATATGCATATGTGCACATACATGATTAACATGGTTAGATGTGATATATATTGGATCAGTATTAAAAGCCAATCAACTTCCATCTTGCTTGCATTATAGTGATTATTTGAAATCATCTAGAGGTTAGATTACTGATTTATAGTTGGTTATTTGTATATATGTTCGGTTTTGATATATATACATATATATCGATTGTTTTTGTTGATTTGATGATCATAGGATGAATGTATGTTAGAATTTGATGATAGATTATGTTCATTGTATGTTTAGAATGATTTCTGGAAACATATATAACTTTTATGCATAAAATCAGTAAGATTTAAGCTAGAAATAGATTTTATGCATGAAGTTATGATTCTGTCGGATTTTAGGTTTGAATGACTCGGAATCCGATAGAAGTGTCGGAATCCGATAGAAGTTACTCGGATTTGGCCTTAACACTTTATCGGATTGTTCCTTTACCGGATTGTGCCTTTACCGGATTGTGTCTTTACCGGATTGTGAATTTACCGGATTGTGATTTTATCGGAATTGGAGTTAATCGGAATTCCCTATTCTATCGGAATTGGACTTTTACTCGGAATCCGCCTTTGCACGGATTTGAAATGATCAGATTTGGGATAATCGGATTTGATGATTTAAAGATAAACATGAATTGTATATCAATTGGGATTATGTATGATGAATATATATATATATATATATATATATATATATATATATGCATATGTGCACATACATGATTAACATGGTTAGATGTGATATATATTGGATCAGTATTAAAAGCCAATCAACTTCCATCTTGCTTGCATTATAGTGATTATTTGAAATCATCTAGAGGTTAGATTACTGATTTATAGTTGGTTATTTGTATATATGTTCGGTTTTGATATATATACATATATATCGATTGTTTTTGTTGATTTGATGATCATAGAATGAATGTATGTTAGAATTTGATGATAGATTATGTTCATTGTATGTTTAGAATGATTTCTGGAAACATATATAACTTGAATGCATGAAATCAGTAAGATTTAACCTAGCAATAGATTTTATGCATGAAGTTATGATTCTGTCGGATTTTAGGTTTGAATGACTCGGAATCCGATAGAAGTGTCGGAATCCGATAGAAGTTACTCGGATTTGGCCTTAACACTTTATCGGATTGTTCCTTTACCGGATTGTGCCTTTACCGGATTGTGTCTTTACCGGATTGTGAATTTACCGGATTGTGATTTTATCGGAATTGGAGTTAATCGGAATTCCCTATTCTATCGGAATTGGACTCTTACTCGGAATCCGCCTTTGCTCGGATTTGAAATGATCGGATTTGGGATAATCGGATTTGATGATTTAAAGATAAACATGAATTGTATATCTATTGGGATTATGTATGATGAATATATATATATATATATATATATATATATATATATATATATATATATATATATATATATATATATATATATGCATATGTGCACATACATGATTAACATGGTTAGATGTGATATATATTGGATCAGTATTAAAAGCCAATCAACTTCCATCTTGCTTGCATTATAGTGATTATTTGAAATCATCTAGAGGTTAGATTACTGATTTATAGTTGGTTATTTGTTTATATGTTCGGTTTGGATATATATATATATGTATACCGATTGTTTTTGATGATTTAATGATCATAAGATGAATGTATGTTAGATTTTGAGGATAGATTATGTTCATTGTATGTTTAGAATGATTTCTGGAAACATATATAACTTGTATGAATGAAATCAGTAAGATTTAAGCTAGAAATAGATTTTATGCATGAAGTTATGATTCAGTCGGATTTGAGGTTTGAAGACTCGGAATCCGATAGAAGTATCGGAATCCGATAGAAGTTACTCGGATTTGGCCCTAACTCTTTATCGGATTGTGCC